>CM075173.1:28191789-28791789 GCA_037576465.1 Parascaris univalens
TTCGTTCAAAGTGGTAAAGCGTGGATAAATATCGGCCCAGTGTGGTTCGCTACAAAACGCACATACATGTCGAGTAAGGTGGTGCCATCTGCCTTTCCCCTCGATCTGTCGTTTTGCTGTTACGGGTAATGCAGAAGTGTGGTGTGAACTTTCCTCTCGTTTTACACTCTCCCAGATTTCTTTGTTATCGCCTTCCTACCTGCTTTTGAACTTGCCGACCCTCATGCGTCGGTTTCCTTATAGTCGCAGTTCGCATAATCTCCCTGATGCGCACTATAGCTTGAAGTTTGTCCCTCAATTTTCGGACGCTCCAGGCTGCATCGGCTTCTTTAACTTGTTCGGCTTCCAACTGCGCCCAACGCGATAGCCGCTTTTCAATGCAAAGCTCGGTTTGAGCATTGTCGATGTTTTCTCCCAGTTGCTCCAGTTGTTGTCGAATGCGCCCGACGCTCGCAACGCATTCCTCAAGGTCCTTTGTGGGAGTTGCTGCGTCATGGAGTTCCGCGTACAGTGACTTCAACAGCACTTCGGATCTCCTAAGTCGCTGCTGGAGCGTTGGTTTAATGGTTTCGTAATTTTTGGGCGCTACTGCGAATCCACCTACTGCTTCTAGCGCTTTGCCTTCTACTTCTGCGAGTGGTTGTGAGTTAACTGCATGCAGGAATGTGGCCCAGAATTTTGGCCATTTGCGATGCTGTCCCTCGAATTTCGCAATCTGCAATCTTGGCAGCTGCACTGCGTTCATGGACATCTGCTGCTGCGGTTGCTGGGCAGGCGTACTGTTTCCTGTTAGGACGCTGCCAGCTGGCGAAGTGGATCGGACTATGTGGAGTTCAGGATTTAACCTGGCAGTGACCAGGTCATCACATATATTTTTAGCCTCACCGGCTACCATGAGGAAAACTGTCTGGCGCCTCTGCCAGAGTTTGCTAAATTGACGCTTCATTAGCTTTGTCAGCCGCGCGTAGTTGTTTCATGTATTCTAGCGAGGCGCTATGGTCAGCCTCGACCTCGGAAATGTGACGTTCTAGTCTTCGAATTGCTGCCTCTGCTTGCAAAAGAGCAGTTTTGAACGTTGCTTGCGGGTCTGCTTGTGCAGCAAGCGCACACAAGTCAGGGAAATTTATGCTTTTTATAACTGCCTTTAGCAAGTTAGCCTTCACTCGGGTGGAGGCTTGGTACGCAGCAGATGCCATATTTACTTATGGTTACGCTCTGACCTGAGCCCCCATATACTGAACGAAGAAAAGTGAAACTATGTTTAAACGAGTTTACTTACGTTCAGTAATTTGATGTGCCGATGCGGCTCAGTTTGCAGCAGACTGGTGTTGATCAGAGAGAATAAAAGCGTTGACAGGAATTCAATATTACGAATAACAGATGATTATACGTAGGGGAGGACCACTTGAAGGGTGATGCTTAATACGTAGCTCTCCTGAGCTCCACATCAGGGCCTGTTTCCGGTTGTTACCACTGTCCGAATGGCGAGCCTTCGCAAGGGCAGATTTCGCTGATCTGCCTAGCTCCACCTTCCATTTCTGATGATGCATGCAACGTGCCCTTTATCCGATTGACCATTTTCGGTGATATGTGCAAAGTGCCCTTTTTCCCATTGAAACGTTTAGTTTTTATCTCCCAGTTTCCGCTGGGTGTATCATCGTTTGCACTATGGCTGGGGCAGTCAGCCCTTTTTTGCTACACGCTGGCTGCAATGAGCCGTTATGACGCATCTCTCGTTTCGTGACAGGTGTCTTAGAGCAACTGGACAAGCAAACGCTTGTCAAAATATACGAGAAACCAACGTGAAATATATGACATCCATTAAGAGCGTATAATTATCACGTTATTCCGAGTTTCACTCTACAGGAAATAACCACTGGAAATGACGTGGAGGGTGCGAAGGTGGAGTGAAACTGCGTTGGATGCTCTATTTCTGCAACACATCTGCTGCAACCTGGATGCAATGAGAGCTGCGCCTGAGAACGTTCAGGGAATTGCAAAAATCTGCACTGCTTGTCATACAATTTGTTCTCCTCAGTGTAGACACATTGGAGATACTGAGTTTCAGTGCCAAATTCGTATAGTGACTCCATTCAGAGTGTCAGAGTGGAAGTTTCAATTCTTAGTAATTACGACTTTCTGAGCGAAAATTTGGAAATTTGAAGAGCCCCCTTAAGCATAAAAGCTGTAGATGGAGGTTAAGGTAGAAGTAACCGAGGAAGGGAAAAACGCTTCGTAATTGAACCGGACCCATTGTTACTGCACTCGGCTTGTTCAGCCAGGGTCCTACTGCACGCTAATCACTGGTAGTAAAGCGCGCTTGCAGTGTATTCGGAAATGTGGTTCTGCGCAAAATTTCTGCAAAATGGGCGTATCCAGTACCGTATAAGTGGACGTCCCTCTCTCTACAACTCGACGTTCGAGGCAACATTGGCATTAACCACACATTATGAAACATTAAGAAGAACGTTCAGCATCTATTAAGCCTCAGTTGCCTTAACCAGGTCCTCCATTTGGGAAACAAATGCTCATCAATGTTTTAGACGTGCGAAATTGAAACACTTGTGGCACACCTGCTCTTCGAAAAAGGCGAAGTGATGAGAGTCTGCATACCCGTTCCAGAAATTCTCAAACAAATGATTCGAAAGCGTTAAACACCTCCGTCTGCAATTATCAGCGCGCACTCGAATTGAATGTTACATCCGGCCATTGCTCCTGCGAAATCTTGATTTGCACTTTTTTCGTGGCCAGGGGCTCACAGAATTTTCTATCTTCATAGCACAATGCGTGGCTACATCAAATTTTGCATAGAACTCCCACATCGCAAATAACGGTCTCACAAAAATACCACAACCTTGCCTCCTCAAAACCGCCGACTAGGTGATGCCCAAAAACAAAAGCGCTCCAGACAGTCTGCAAGATCATACGCCTGCAAATCGACGCTCCTCGTTAATGGCCGGAGTATCAACACCGCAGCTGCCGCAAACATTTGAAAATCGAATTTTTTCTTGCAGCTTCTGCGGCACTTCTGTCCTTACACTGTCCCTGTTTATCTGGTTCAAACAACAACTTAACTGTGAAGTCGTGCAAATAAATGAATCAGAGTTCCTCTTAGAATATGCAAATAGCTTTTAAGCGTACGAACGACTAATTAAGCACAATGACTGTGTGCTGTAGGCGCACACGTCGAACGTGATTTCGTAGCTGCTTAATTTGCTTAGAAGTGTCTGGTCGAGATATAATTCTTACCGAGACTTGCTTCTATCGTTCCCACAATGGTCATATACTCGTTCACAATGTCTTTGACACTTTTACTTTGTTATCGGAACGTTTAGTTCAATCCTTGAGGTGGGCAAATTAATTTCTTCCGTTTCCTTAATGGATGTGTAAAGATCAATGTATGGAGAAAGTGCAGTGTAAACATAGGGTAAAACATTCTATCCAATAATGCAGGAAATCCACAGCTTCAGGTTGAGTATAAATATGGTACGATCGGTTTTTTGAAAAAATTACACAAGTACAGTTAATTGCTGTGTTTCGGGAGGATTACAAGTATAGTTTTGCCGCAACATTTTCGGTACGAATATGTCATAGCTTGAGAGTGGTGCATGAACTGTGTCTCGACAGATATCTTTTTCACGAATACAGTATAATGTTGTTACATCTCTAATTAGCCAAACAGCGCCACATGTCACATGGATCATCTAACAGCGTTTTTACATAGTAGCAAAATATTATAAACAAAGCGCATCTGGAGCACTGTTACACCCTTCAGAATTATTGACTTGCCTGTAGTAGCACGAAGAGGAAATTTTTCCTGCAAAATTGGGATGGCGCTTTTCACCTTTTCATGTTCAGTAAAATCTTCGTTCATTGTTCCCTTCACCGACTGCGGCAAACGGTTCGTACATTCCGTTCAGCTTCAGTTTTGCGCACAAAGCGAAGTGTGTCTCTTCATGCGTCACCGTGACTGCTTATGATCAGCAAATGTGGTCGGTGAACAGTAAAGGTATAGAAGTGTGCACTTAGGACTAGCAAAGTGTTGATAACTTTGAGCAACCAAATTGGTCAGATCACTGCAGCTTGGGCACGTTTTCCTGACGTTGTGATACAGTTGATCACACCAAGTTACCACTGCGCTGTCACACCAAACATTTGTCTGCATCTGACGCATCATACTGTTTTCCCATGACGCTGCCTTACTCGAATGAATGAGTTACTGTAAGTGGGGCTGCCATCAATACATGGCTACTGACAATGTGACACAGTGACCTATTGTGGTTTATTCTTTACAGGTTATAGCGAATTACAGTATCCCTCTCCTTGTTCCTGACCGGCGACGTTATGATGTCGTGTCCGAACGTCAATATGACGTACGCTGCCATCTGTCCCTGTAAACTAATGCGATGATCGTCTATGATGTCATTTTTTTCGTTTCACTCAACAATGATATTGCCTGAGGTCACATCGGGATACCGCCACATCGCACGGCGGCTTTTTTATAAGATGAGTATATAGAACATGGTTTTAATACTGATGTCATTTTCGCGAATTATGAGGTTTTTCCTCTGCAAGGCCTAATATCTGCGGCTGCGACTACTGGCGTCACCGCTGACTCATCGTGACGTCAAAGTGAATCAGAGAAACTGGTCATCATACTCTCGATGGACGGAGGATACATCACTTCTGGAATTACATTTTACAACTCTCCAAGCACACTGCTACCTAGTTGTTTAGAGACTTGTTTGACGATCAGAGGCAAGAACGTCCAAAACAATGAAAGTCATAAAAAGTTTGGTGAGTCTTAACGAGCATCACGGACTATTCAGTTCTCATCTTTGGAAGCGTACTATTAAACTAGAGCCAAACATCTGAAAAAGCAGCGCTTTGAAAAAAAAACCGTAGCCTCAGTTTATTAAACACCATCGTATATGTTAACTGCATGAATCGCCGCAAAACATTCACCATTGAGAAGCAAAGAAACTTAGCCATGCAGCAGCATCACCGTTTAAATGGCTAAATTTGCAGTTCTGGGAACTAAACATTCAAGGTCACCTTTCCATTTGTCTTAAATCACCTGTCCCGCTAGTTGGGAAGAACCCCGAGTAGAACTATTTTGCCGCAGATGACACTTGAGGTAGCAACAGTACCATGTACGAAAAGACCTTCAATTCATTGCCGTTGCTGAAAGGACCTTTAATTGAATAGCGCGAATAAGATGCGCCTCGTTACCAAAAATATGTGAAAAAGGTGGTATAGAAATGACACGCATTTATTATTACCTCCTATCCCTTTCCGTGAATAGATTTCGATTCTAGAAATTCCTTTATGAAACTCATTTTTATAGCGCGATGACTGACGCTTCGTTATCGGCATCATACGTCACGCACCAGCTAATATGCCATGGAATTTGCACACTTATTGGCTGGTGTATTCCAATATCGTCATGAAAAGATTTTGCGTACTCTCATACCTAAGCTAAGGTCGAACAAGATTTCTGTTCGCGGGCATTTCTTTCTTTGTCAAAGCAAATTTCGTTTCAGTAAACGTGAAAGTGGTAGTCTGATGCTAAGTTTCACTAGGATAAAATGCATAGCCAAGCAAGCAGAGAACAACAGTTTTGGAATAAAATGTTCGGCGACCAGTTATCTTGCCTCCTCTGCTGCTGAGCAATGTTTCAATTGCTAGAATCAGTGCAATGCGACTCCCTAATGTATCTGTGATAGAATTTAAACTTAGTTGTCCAGGAAACTGCTAATGACAGAATTTAACGATACTTGGTTGTTCAAGTAATTTGATACACACGTGAAGATATCCAATACTACCTCTCTTCACATAAACATTTGAGGCACTGCCGTGACTGGCAGCGGCGACGTTTTGGGATGGCCGGAATGTGGGTATAGTGAACAAACATAACCGTCGGTGGGTGGTGAGTGCGATCGCATATGGGGATGAAAGAGTAGTTAATGATGGGCATCACGACCTCCAAAGCCAGTAGGATCAAAGACGACGAGTGAAGAATGACCAATGTAGAATGTCAAACAAACTGGCTGAAGGCCAAATTATATAGGCCTCAGGTATTGCCTGGGACAGCACAAGAGCACACAAGACAATCAATGCGATTATGTGAGGAAGAGTGAAGAGGGTTGACTATATGAGCGGAACGGATTACTGCAGTGTTAGGTCATAAATAAATATTTCGGGTTGGCTGTTAGCTCTATAGCCAACACGTAAACAACCACAACATTAGCACACCACCGAAAGCACACAATCATGTGCTTGCATAGCATTTTAACACGACGTCGACAGTGCAGTTTGCAGTGGCATACTGCATCTTCAATGGACATCTTCGGTATCCTTTCACATAACGAAAAACGTGAAAGGAGCAGTTTAATGTGAGCAGCACTGTTTCCAAAAATGTGCAGTTCTGAGATAATGAACAGTAGCCACGGTGTAGAGTTGGCAGTAGTAACAATTTGTGGTGGATACGCTGTTGATAAGTATTCTAGTCTAATAGCTGCTGTTATTTGAGACATTAGAAACAACGAATGCCGATAACGTGGGCAACATTAGTAGGAAGTGTACTGAACGGAGAAATGAAAATTGCTTAGAAGGTGCTGACTTACGTTCAGTAGTTCGATGAGACGATGCAGCCTAGCTCGCAGCAGATCACTATTATACAAACAGAATACAAGAGGGAGGGGGTCACTTGGGGAAGGCGTTTAAACGGAGCTCTCCTGAGCTCACCAGCCAGGGACATGCCCCTGGTCGTCAGAACTGCCCGAATGGTGGGCCTTTGCTAGGGCAGATTTCGCTGATCTGCCTAGCTCCACCTTCCATTTCCGGTGATGCATGCGACGTGCCCTTTTTCCCATTGAAACGTTTAGTTTTTGTCTCCCAGTTTCCGATGGGTGTATCATCGTTTGCACTATGTGTATCATCGTTTCCGGTCGTCATAGGCGCCGCCGAGGCGGCTAGCCTTTTTTGATACACGCTGGCTGCAATGAGCCGCGATGACGCATCTCGCGTTTCGCGACAGGAAGTGTGGCTTGACGTGGTACAAAGAAGTGCTGGACATGGGCGAGGTGGCAGGTTGGCAGGTGGAAGAGGCCTTGGAAGTTCTTTTAAACACTAGTTTTGAGAACTTGTGGAGTGTAGCGACAGTATGCACCGCAATATATTGTAGCAAAAAGTATCGGAGGTAGCTGCGGTTATGAACAAATGACACTAGCAGATATGCCATGAATGCTGACAGCAAGAGCGTCTTAGCTGAAGCAAATCTTTGGGACCACACTGAGAATGAAAGTGACACCTGCTGGGTAAAGCAATGCACAAATAAATCAAATACTACCACGTTCATGTGAACAAAATCTGCAGATGAGCGAAATAGATTTGAAATGAAGAAATGTGAGCACGTGATTCACTGTCCATTTCTGTCTTCACTGCCACTTTCAGTCAGTGGCTACGTTTAGACGCGTTGATTTCCGCTGTTAAAGCTTCGGTTTATATTCGGATAAAGCAGCAGGGAGGTTTTATTTGAAGATGGTCTACTATTAACCGGAGTATGTGTATTAGATTACACCAATTAATAACAGGCCACTAATGTAGCATGTTATTGATTGGTCTTGCTTCTCTTCCAAAATCTGTGTTGCTATCGCTGGTGACAGCGTGAGGGGAAAAAATGTTAACGTAGGAAACTGTAACGAATTTTCCACTCATTTCGTGCATTCACTGCTGACGGTACCCCGTCATCACTATGACGAAGAAAAGCAGCGCAGTAACTACAGGTCGATTCTGATGACCGTCAATTGGATGGAAATGCGTTCTGGAAGCACACTCTACGCCTGATCTCTCGCGAATTCAGTTCCAATTTAAACGAAGTAAAGACCATTCTACAAGCTTGTAAATGCCCTCATTTCTTCTTATTATATGACTGTCGATGTTAAACTCACTCTGTGCCATGGAACATTACGAGGATTGTCTGGTGAAAGACCTTGCGAAACATTTTTGCAGACTGTATATCTGGTGTAACGCTGGCTGAACCAAGGAAAGAAACAAAATCGACGGGGATCATTCAACCGGCCACCAATGATGGGTTTGTTCTTTCGGTTTTTTATGGTAAGATATCTTCCTTCGGTTTAACTGAGCCATTTCTTTCAAACAGATTGTTTATATCCCAGCATTCATTACCACTACTGATGTCGTAATGGTCGAGTTACAAGTCTTCTGCTCTTTGCCTCTTCGCATCGACCTGATAATAATTCTTTTACGAGGAGGAAATGTACGGAGTGAGCTGCTAATGTCGTGGTCGTCAATGAGTCCTTTTTTTGACGCGACAGGGTCATTTTACCTCCTTAGGAATTCATTTTACCTATACTACGATCGTCTTAAAAACATTTACGTCATCCAGTAAGTCAGAGCCTTGATTGTTATTTATTTTTTCTGACCCAGCCACAACGATGAAAAAGGGATTTCACGATCACTTCGGTGTGGTGGATCCGCAGGCATGTTCTGGAGCGTACAAAAATAAAGCATATAATGTGCCATAATCAGGAAAGAAATCACTGACCTTAGGAGCGAACGAAGTAAAACCGTCACTGAGAAACTGGAGGCGCAGCAAAGCATATGCAGCATTCGAAAAAAATCTAAAACAGCCAAGCAACGGTGCAGAAAAACGAATGGTAAACAATAACCACTTCGCAATGAAGGCCTCGTAAAGATGGCATATTGCATTTGTTTACCTGGAATAGTAAGTGATGGCATGAGGAATATAGAAATGCACTAAAACCGACGAGCTAGTGACGCCGTACTTACCAACATTACTCCGGAATTCAAGCACGAAAACTTAAAATCTTCGAGTACCCTCCTTCTTTGATCTATAAAGGGAAATCTGACTGGTGGAATGCTAATTAAAATGAAAAAAAAAAATTTTCTGAAGGCTCTGTGTAAGTCTCATATCAATCCGATTCTGTTGCAAGCAACTTTCAGGGGTCGAGTGCTGGTCAGCGTCGCAGTGGAACTATTGTGGAAGAGGAGGAATGTGATTTCAAGACAGCTGTCGAGTCCCCGAGTTGCACTGATCTCCGAACAGCTGTCGAAGTTGGTAATGAAAGCATTTCTGGGGAGTCCAGAAGGGAGAGGGTGAAGACAGACATTCTACCTCCCCAAGAAAAACAACTTACAATCCCCAAATGCATATCCGCTTCGCATGCACTTTCTTGCTTTTATATGCTCTTGTAAAATAGCTTCGTGGTGGCAGGTGCTCATCTGTGTTCTTGCGTGAATCCCATTAGCATATATGGGTGTAAGCGTTAACCAGAAACGCTCTGAAATTCTGCAATAGAAACATTTATCATGATACTGGAGAACAGTGGCGATTTCCTTGTTGAGGCATACAGTGTTGGATTCCTGTGTGCGCCTCTATATGCAATTAGAAGTGAGCCATGAAAGTAGGCACCGGAAATTTGGCAAGTACAATGATGCGCGATGTATTGCGTTGCGAAATTTTCTTGCAGCACATTCCGCTCATGGCGGTCGAAAGGTTGCGTTGTTGATTTGAAGGTGTTTGAGTGGGAAAACGTTTGCTCCAGAGATATTTTCCGACTAGCCCAATTCAGTTATCGCGAATTTTCTTCAGCATGTGTAATTTCTCATTTCACTCCCACCTAGTTTATTTAGAAAAGTTCATTTGTGGGTTTTTATCGGTTATCGTTTCAATATCAAATTCGTGATTTAATAATCTAAGAAGATTCCAATTCCTTCTTGCATGGGAACCACCATTCTTAACGCTTTCACCGGTGTACCATTAAGAGTAACGGTAATGAAATCTGCCTCGTTTACGGATGGTACATGCAGCATTGGCTCGCCGGTATTGATTCCAAGGAGATTAGCAAGGCGACTGCCACCACTGTTGGGTCACTTCAGGAAGACCGAAGTTGTTGGTTCGGGTTGTAGTTAGAGTATTATAAAACTGACGTCTGATGGTTGAATGAGCTCGAGCATATGCAAACCGTTGGTTATGGTTATCTTCCTGGTCAGAAAAGGATTGCTGGACGCGTAATGGCCGAAATATGGCGTGATGATTTGAAATTGCAGAACACTTCGGCTGGGGACTTATGAGAGCACTTTTTTCGCAAAGACCAAAGACACTTCGAACGAGGCAATATTGCGATCAGCCGTTATGATATTTTTCCTAATAAATTTATGTATGAACAGTTTTTCGACTTCCTTTTGTTCCATCCGTGCTCATTACTCCCGCGACTTGCTACACTTCGTCTGAACGGAGGAAAAACGATGAAATAATAATATTCCTGGAAGAAAATCCGATAAATTCGCGTCTTCCTGCATAAAGTTCTCTGCTCTTTCCCTTAATCATTACCCTTATCCTATCGGGAGCTGAGGAGATGCATCCAACCTGATATATATGAGCATACTGTAAAAATTATCATTCCATTTGCCGGGCGCCACGTGGTATTTAGAGTAGCAAAAGTTGACGCATGACATTTGTCGCGAAACGCGAGATGCGTCAGCGCGGTTCATTGCAGTCAAAATGCGGCAAAAAAGGACTAACCGTCTCAGCGGCGCCTGTAACGATCAGAAACGATAAAGAGCCTAATGCAAATGAAGATGCACCCAGCGGGCGTTTCAATGGGAAAAAGGGCACGTTACATTCACCACCGAAAATGGTCAATGGAAAAAGGATACGTTACATTCATCACCGAAAATGGTCAATGGAAAAAGGGGTATGTTACATTCATCACCGAAGATGGTCAATGGGATAAAGGGCACGTTGCATGCATTAGCAGAAAATGGAGGGCGGAGCGAGGAGATCAGCGAAAGCTCTCCTAGCAAGGACTCGTCAGTCGGACGACATTGAAGACGAGGGTAAGGCCCCTCGTAGGGAGCTCAGGAGAGCTCCGTACTAGCGCCCTTCAAGTGGTTCTCCACTACGTGGAGTTATTTGTTATTCGCATATCGAATCGCTGTCAACGCTGTACTCCCTCTGTATAATATCCAGCTGCCACGATCACGGCTGCATCGGCACAGCATATTGCTGAACACAAGTAAGTGAGATACGTTTGAAATAATTTCATTTTACTTTGTTCAGTACATGGGGGCTCAAGCCACAGCGTAACCATAACTAAGTATGGCATCTGCTGCGTATCAAACCTCCATTCGCGTGAAGGTTAATTTGCTGAAGGCAGTCATAAAGAACATCAATTTTCCTGACTTGCGCGTGCTCGCGGAACAAGCCGACCCGCAAGCAGCGTTCAAAACTGCCCTTTTGCAAGTGGAGGCAGCAATTCGAAGACTACAACGTCACATTTCTGACGTCGAGGCTGATCATAGTGCTTGGCTAGAATACATGAAGCAGCTACGCGCGGCCGCTGAGAAAGCGAATGAAGCTTCAATTTACCAAACTCTGGCAGAGGCGCCAGATAGTTTCCTCATTGTGATCAGTGAGGCTAAAAACGTATGTGATGACCTAGTCACGGCCAAGTTGAATCTTGAGCTCCACATAGCTCGACCCACCTCGCCAGCTGGCAGCGTCCTTACAGAAACAGTACGCCTGCCCAGCAACCGCAGCAACAGATGTCCATGAACGCAGTGCAGCTGCCAAGATTGCAGATTGCGAAATTTGACGGACAGCATCACAAATGGCCACAATTCTGGGCCACATTCCTGCACGTAGTTGACTCACAACCACTCGCAGAAATTGAGAAGCTTTCTTATCTGCTGTCCTTTCTAGAAGGCAAAGCACTAGAGGCAGTAGGCGGATTCACAATAGCGCCCGAAAACTACGAAGCCGTCAAAACAACGCTCCAGCAACGATTTGGGAGATCCGAATTGCTGTTGAAGTCACTCTACGCGGAACTACATGACGCAGCATCTCCCACAAAGGATTTCGAGGAATGCGTTGCGAGTGTCGAGCGCATTCTACAACAACTGGAGCAACAGGGAGAAAACATCGACAACTCGCAAACCGAGCTTTGCATTGAAAAAAGGCTACCACGTTGGGCTCTGTTGGAAGTCGAACAAGCTAAAGAAGCCGATGCAGCCTGGAGCGTCCGAAAATTGAGGGACAAACTTCAAGCTATAGTGCGCATCAGGGAGAACATGCGAACGGCGGCCATAGGGAAACCGACGCATGAGGGCCGGCAAGCCCAAAGGCAGGCAGGAAGGCGAGAACAGAGAAATCTTGGAGGTGTAAAACTGGAGGAAGGTTTACATCACACTTCCGCACTACCCGCAGTAGCGAAACGACAGACCAAAGGAAAGACAGACGGAGCGACCTTACTCGACAGGTATGTGCGTTTTGTTGTGAACCACATTGGGCCGATAGTTGTCCACGGTTTACCACTTTGAAGGAGCGGTTTGACCGCGCTCGCCAATTACGCCTTTGCTTCAAGTGTCTCAGAGAAGGTCATAATCAAAACGATTGTACACGAAATGTCTCCTGCTATCATTGCAAGCGCAAGGGACATCCTACGGCACTTTGTAAAACGTGGCATCGATCGCAACAGGGAAAGAGGAGAATCCCGTCGGAGAAACCCACACTCAGACGATTCGCACGGTGGCGGCTATTGCGACACCCGAACAGCAAGAGCGAGACAAAACGGTATTACTCCTATCTACCTTCGTGGAGGTTAGAGGCGACGCACCACACACAAAAACGATCAAGGTGCCCGTGCTATTCGATGTTGGGAGCGAACGCTCATTCATCACGGAAGAAATAGTCCAGCAATTGGGCATCGAAGTAACACACAAGGAACCATTGATTGTTGACGGATTTGGTGGGACGCACGTTACCCACTGCACGTCTGCGCGCGTCAAACTAAAAATGAAGCGCACGGATGGACGGTTCTTCACGATGTTCGCGAACTCGGTACCAAGACTGGTTAGCGAAATCGCAATCGCCAAACTAACGGAAAAAACGTTACGGCGCATCCGTTCAACGCGGAGCATCACCCTACCGACGGTTACACTCAAGCCGCAGATCCTTGTCGGTGCTGATTATTTCCACGAAATCTTCAGAGGAAGTGCCTCAACAAAATTACCGTCCGGATTTCATCTGATACGCACCTGTCTCGGCGACATGATCAGCGGACAGGGGCGCAGTGTTCGGCACGGTACCCCTTCAAAGATCAAGCCTGCAAATCGCTGCTGTTGCAACGTGGCCAGTGCAAAGGACGAGCTAGAAAAGTTCTGGTCGCTGGAACTTGTAGGAGTTAGCGACCCTCCTTTACAAACGGATAATGAACATGCCATGAAAAGGTTCAGTGAAAGCGAAATCGTCATAGTCGCCGAGGATGGTCTACCCAGAGCGGAGTGGAAGCTAGGCAAAGTTGAGAAATTATACAAGAACCATGAAGGAAAAAACAAAAACGGTCGACGTCAAAATGCCCAACGGCCACGTGCTAAAGAGGCCAGTGAGTATGTTGTACCCCCTCGAAGTGTCGGAAGAAGAAAGGGAGGCGCTACCGACAACAAAAAGCAAAGAATTTGTGAATCACCGGCAGACCAGAATCTGCAGGCAGAAGAAACAGAGAAGCGGAAGAAACCAGAACCAAACCTGAAACCCACAGGACAAGGCACGCGCACGCGTTATCAATCGTGCTAGTGATACTATTCGCCACTTTTGCACTGACGAGCAGCGCCCCGACGAACTTACAGTTTCACGTATGCGCAAAATACGGCCACGGCTTATACGTGAAGATACCAGATAAGCTAAATTGCAAAGAGGTCCGTGAGGAAATGCACAGCTCCTCGCAAATCGTAGAAGTATTGAACAGAGCGTTCATTACGGCAAACGCCACCTTCTGTGCGAAAGTACTGCGCACCGTCTGCACGAAGTGCTTCCTTCGATGGAGTCTAGCAGTTACGCGTGATGAAACAACGGTCCAGAACATGACGGCATCACAATGCATGGAGATGAGACGGTCGCAACAGCTCAATGGCATCCGACTCGAACAAATCGACGCCATAAGAGACGACGCGGAAGAAATCATCGAAGCGGCCAGCGATGCATTCCAAAAGTCGTCCACAGCGCTCGCAAGAGAACTCGAGGACATCACCTTCCGTTGGCGATGGATCGTCGGAGGAGCGATCGCGGCTGTACTAGCAGTTGGGTGTGCAGCTGCAGCAATATTTCTCTATCCGGAGTATCTGATATGCGCGGCACGATGCTGCTGTGTACGGTATCGACGCCAGGAAAGAAGCCCGAGCCTAGCCTCGCCCCAAGGGACTGAGCCTCCAATGGAATTACGCAGCTTTGAGCCGATATGGATGCCCCCCACTAACGTCAGGGGCCGCGGGAGTGTCGCGAAACGCGAGATGCGTCAGCGCGGTTCATTGCAGTCAAAATGCGGCAAAAAAGGACTAACCGTCTCAGCGGCGCCTGTAACGATCAGAAACGATAAAGAGCCTAATGCAAATGAAGATGCACCCAGCGGGCGTTTCAATGGGAAAAAGGGCACGTTACATTCACCACCGAAAATGGTCAATGGAAAAAAGGATACGTTACATTCATCACCGAAAATGGTCAATGGAAAAAGGGTATGTTACATCATCACCGAAGATGGTCAATGGGATAAAGGGCACGTTGCATGCATTAGCAGAAAATGGAGGCGGAGCGAGGAGATCAGCGAAAGCTCTCCTAGCAAGGACTCGTCAGTCGGACGACATTGAAGACGAGGGTAAGGCCCCTCGTAGGGAGCTCAGGAGAGCTCCGTACTAGCGCCCTTCAAGTGGTTCTCCACTACGTGGAGTTATTTGTTATTCGCATATCGAATCGCTGTCAACGCTGTACTCCTCTGTATAATATCCAGCTGCCACGATCACGGCTGCATCGGCACAGCATATTGCTGAACACAAGTAAGTGAGATACGTTTGAAATAATTTCATTTTACTTTGTTCAGTACACATTTGTTTGTGAGGGTGGTTGCGTATTCTTAGCCTGAAAATTTTAGTCAATGGGTATCAGAAAAAAATTCTCTCATTCGCAGGCTACAAGTGGTGTTGCGCTAATCTATTGTGGTTGTGGGGTGCGAGGAACATCGCTGCCAATCTCAGAACGCTTGTTTTGCAAAACAAGCTGCCCAAGAATTACGCAGATTACAACGGATAGTCAGTATATTTTTGAGGCAGCACGTAGTTGCTGAAGAGGTCCGGCGTAAGCAGTGAAAAAATATTTTGGGCGAAGCTTCCATGCTAAGAGCGAACCGAAAGAGCTCTTTAGTCCCCCTTTTATTCCTTAATCTTCCAGCTCCCTGAAATATTTGTCTTAATGACGAATTTTCTCAGATGGTTTCTAGTTGTTGTTATCTGAAAACTGTTGCAATCGTGGCTAATTCTGCTGTTTTGTTCGCTTATAGGTTACATCAGATATAATCCATTGTTCGTAAGCTTTATTCGGACGGTTCACTCAATTCTGCTTGCCTGAGGTAAGCACTGATTTCTTTGAAGAACCGAATATACCGTGGAATACTGCCATATTGTTAGTTATCCTATCATCCTTCGACGATTCTCTTTCCGCCGAAGTCTTATTGCCATGTTTCTTTTTACACTCTCAGATTGTCCAGTTTCTTTTGCTTGGTGGTGGTAATTTCTGAGGAATCAATCTGGGTAACAACATACGCATCGTCAGATCACAAAGAATTCATTGCACTTCAGTGAAAACATCTCCATCCACAGTTCGCCGCGGACACTACCTTCTACCGTTCCATACCAATCACCCTACTCCACTTAGCACTTTTCAATTCTGATTGATTTCCTCTCACGACCTGCTCATGTCTGTCCGAAAGCCTTTTCTAGCAGTTGTGATACCTATGCGCTCCTTCTTCCCACCACTTCCATGGTTTTCCTATTTTGAATGGACGCATGGAAATGCTGTTAACCTAAGCTGTCACAGTTACCAAATTTGCATGCGTCAAAAAGACCCTCCAGCTTGTTCACTGATGAAAGCAAGCACTAAGTGAAAGGTGTCGTTGTGGGCGCTTCTGTATGTTCACGGATTGACATTCCCGCAGTGGATTAAAATTCAATCTATTTGTTCGCAAACTCGGTTACTGCATTCTGATCAAACTAGAACTTTGAATGAATCATTTATCCAGTATATTTATTCAGTGGCCCCACCTCGATCTGTCGGATGGTTTCAAGTTTGCAGCTGGCCAAGTTATGGCTTGAAAGTTTGGTAGGTACCGCTGCAGAAAAAGGTAGACCTCCTTCCACTTCTCTTTTCGACGATCCTTCGAATGACCTACGCACTCTCACTCGATGCAAGCGACAGCTTCAATTGCTGTATAAGCTATCGCAAAAAAACATTACCGAAACAAAATTAAATTGCAGGACGAAAATCAGAGCTGGCTTCTGGTGAAGGCAGTAGGTCGAATATTCTGCGCAGTCCATTATCGCATTTCAAGGGCGCTTCAATCGTGAATAATATTGTAGAGTGTGATACCTGTTGCCCAAGAGAAACGTGCCCAGCATAGCGCAGCGAAAAAGAGGCCGGAGGGTAGCGAAGATGAGGCTCCCGAAGCGTCGCGAGAGCAAGCGAAGAAGTGGCAGAAGCCCATCTCCCCTCCACCACCAGCTTTTATATCTTCGACTGCTCCCCCCTTGTCGTCTGTTCCGCGTCATTCAGTTGAATGGCACACTTCTTTTTCAGGAAGTGAGACAATGCATCATTTTCGGAGTTGTGAGAGTAGCGCCTTTGCTTATTCTCAGCGTCGCTGTGCATCATCGGTGTTTCACGGTGATTGGCTGCCTAAGCACATGAAGTGCTTCAAAGACAGTGATAGCAAGAATGCTTTCCGCCAGCTTATTAACTCTTCATTGACAACCGTTTGCCTGTAAAAACAGCAACGTATATTGTTCCCTATGTTGAATCCATTGAATGAACATTTATGAGCCCGCCGGTGCAGAGGTCGGCACATTCAGCGAGTTCAGATCAGAAATCCGCTTTCGTTATCGTTTTTACTTATGATGCATATGCTATAAGCCGTATCACCATACGCAACATAAATCAGTTGTTCTGCGCAATACTGAAACACAAGGTGTTTGCAATTCCTTGTTTCTTCGCGGTTGGAAAAAATTGGTTAAGTAAATATAACGATTACTACATGCTCAAGTACTATCCCAATACTGTGAAAGACGACAGTTCATTCGGAAGGCCGTATATACGTCGAAAACATGGTGAAACTTGGAAGAGTTCCAGTGCCACTTGACATTCTCATCCACAGAGGATAAATGATTGAGAGCTGCGTGTTATTCTTCCGCCATGGAAACAAACCTATGAAAACATATTCGCTGCATTTTATTGACGGTGCCGGCTCTTTGTAATGCAGAGATGCACTTGCTAGCATTCAACGTAAGGCTACTTCGGAGACAGGAACACAGCATATTAACACGTTTGTAAAATATATGAAAATAGTATGCCATTAGGCGCCAGGGTTCATCAGAAACGAGCATACAGCGTTGTAATGAATGCGGAAAGGAATACGGAGTTACTGATCACTAAACATTGAAGGTGTCGCAACAGTAGTGTCCGGTTGTGAACATCCACTTTGAGCTTTCGAGCACAGATTCGTCAAATGTGGTTGCGCATACGAGACAATAGAATAAATCATATCTTTTAGGACCAACAACTTGGCCACTTTTTGCTGATCGAGTGGAATTATTGTATTCTTTACTACCTGGCATGCCGATGAATAGTTGCGAGATCTGTCCAAAAGTGAAACTTACGGAATACAGCCCCGAAATCTTGACCTGCCTCTCATTCGACGCAACATTTCATGAAAAATTCGCATTTTATGACGAAATTGATACCAAACGCAATTTCTTACAAGGCAGGAGGCATGAAGGTTTTAATGTACAGTACTAGCAGATGCTTTTGAAACCCCTCATTACGTCTGCATCATGGTGCAAACCATCCTCCAGCGTGTGCTGTCCAGTTTGCAACTCCAGCTTTAGTGAATTATTTATTGAAAGTGCCGAAAACAGCCGGATAAATATATATACAGCAATCATAGGGTACATTTAAATTGCGGCTGGAACACCAGCGCTTCCTGTGCCTCGAAAACTATATTAAACTGCGTCGTTCTCTTCCATACATCAGAAGAGTACGTAATTTTTTAATCTTTCCATTACTCTAAAGGCTGAAAGAGTGGTTTCCATAGCACATTGCTCTGTTTAGATATCAAGTTCGAATAGCTGCAATGAACAGCAGCGAGACCTCTCAAGGTAGAATGCATAAATAAAGGTCTAGTTTTATGCGACTCTACTACTTTCGAGGCTGAGGATGATGTTGCTGGAGCACGCAACTCAGAAGCAATAAATTGCTTTCTTTTTAAGCGGCACACCTCCCACTATGTTCACGGCATGCAAGCAAATTAATCTATCCACAGGGAACAGCAGCGGCAACTATGTCGCCTTCAATATTTCTCCATACGTTTACGCCGAGGACATAACTTCTCGAGTGAATGGCTTGCACAGGGAGGACGCCATGTGTTGACAATTTCTTTTATACCCTACAATCAAAACAAGTCATTTCCACCCATCCTAGCCAAAAAGGATGGATAGAAAAAAGACGTAGCGAGCTCAAGATCAATGGCTATCCACAGAAGCATTTACATGATGCAAGAAACTAAAACAGCGGAAGAGTGAAAAGCAACAGAGAGCAAAATATCTGGATAAGATCAACAGCAGATCGTGACTTCGTTAGGAACCACGTAGCAGTGTTGATGTCTGCCTCATCACACGTGATCATTAGTAGCATGGACGAAGTCTGAACTCGGCACTTTATTACTCCGACCCATGAACCCAGCAGTAATAGCATTTATTGTGTGATCAATTCACTGATCTCAAAAAAACTTGGACAAGATTCTCCCTGCAAACGCACCGTCGTCACAGTGCGTCCCTTCCGAGCGCTGCTACAATATGTAAACAATCTTGAAAAGAACAATGAATGGGAGCTTGCTTTAGGAACGAGTAAAATCCAGTAAATAACTGATCATGGTTGAAGATTACACACTAACGTGGTGATTGCCTAACGGACAGTTTCAATGAATGCATAAGACAGGCGTCATTTGCTCTGCTGAAAGCATCTCTAAAGCCAACGAATGAAACGTACTCTGGGCAACGCATCTATTGTCCATGGTTGATGATGAAAACAGAATCAACCCGCCTTTCTGCAAAAGTCGCTGCACATTTCGGATGTTACAGTGAAATCATGCTATTTGCATATAGTAATGCCCTGCAAGTTCTGAATGAGTCATCCGTGGAGTAATTTTGGACTACTTTTCAAAAGCGAATTTTTGTCACTTTGGTAGCAGTGGAACTTCTTATATACAGCCTCCTGTCCTTACCTCTGTTTATAAAGCTCCCTGTCAATATTCCGCGAAAGACACATCTGTTTTTAGCAACTTGGGAAACTACAAACTGAAACTCAAACTCAAAGGTCATCAAACACAAACGTGGCATTCGTTGCTGTGCTATTCAGCAGCTGAAGTTCTAAACCAGATTCCTCCAAAGACCCAGTGAACACGGCGGTAATATTAATGAAACCTGAATGTCTGCCAATTCGAGGAGATGAAGCAGTATTCTCCAAAGGATATCTAGTGGCGGCGATGGTGCTCACGAATTCAGAAAAGTCATCGATCTTGCGACGTGAGGCAGTATTCTTCAAAGGATCTTTGCGGATAACCGCGAAGTTCGTAAGACCTGCACCATTTTTGCATTCATCTTCTGTGCATGGCTGATGCAGCACATCTGCGTCAATATACATGGGTTGCTCCATGAAAGGCAGCATACGAATCTTATAACAGCCTCCTCTGAGACTGAGCGCAGCGTCAACATAAAAGCATTCGGTCCATTTGTGGTACGAACTCAACGGTTTCGGACACCTAAAATATGTATGCGATTCGTGTAGTTCAGTGTGATGCATAATCCACATACTACAAAAAGTGTGAAGAAAACGCCGAGCAAAAAACTCGTTTGAACGACCGCCGCTCTTACAGTTTGTTGACATGACCACTTGTACAGAAACCTGAGAACTTAGAAATGAAATGAGTATTGTGGTGATGAGCATTGGTCGATAGCAGAGTTCGTGGAATGAAGCGATCAGAGAGCGATCTATAAGGTGAAAGAACTGCTGGTATTATGTTTACAAATTTATTTTCATACACTCTCTTTCGATCAGAACTGTAAGCATGCAGCAGTCTCCTGCAGACATACTGTTTGGGTGCGTGATATACACATTTGATTGATGTCGAATGTATTTAAGGATGCGAACACTTTTCGACTGCAAACATTGGAGCACAACATCCAAAGAGCAGCCTAAGAATTAACGGTATTGCAGAAGATACTGACGTCAGCTGTGCTCATCTTCTGCATTTTGACGAAATCTGAAGGTGTTTTTGGAAAAAAAACCATGTTGGAAAAACGGAAACACCGCTCACTGAACATTTCTTTGAAAAAAAAAGGTTATAGATATTGGAAAAGAACGGTAAAACGGTATTCACTGAATATTCCCTAAGCCTCCATCTTCCCACTTGGCATCAATATGAGAAGAAATAGAGAACATCCGTAGAATCCAATTAGCAAATGGCAACTAACATGGATGTGGTTGTCATTTCTTATGGGATGCGGCAGGAAGTAAAATGCTCAGAAAGAAAAGTGCAGAGCACACTTGAGAGGATTACTGCAGACACCTATGACAACATCGGGGATTGAATCATCTAAGCAAGATCAAGGAGGGATAAAGACCAAAGTTTCTATCGTCGTTATTAGATTTAGGGCAAGTACTAGACATCGTTTCCGTAAAACAACAAAGTGAGTCCAACGAATGCTTCATAAAAAGAGACCGAAACGACGAATGATACTCACAAGTAAACACTGCAAGGTGCCTCGTCTACGATTTCTTCGAGGTTTTTCGGACACAGGCTGAAACGGTCTCCACGCGCTTGAATGATCGACTCTCGCAACACCGTTCGAGTTTGAAGTGGATCTGCTTCTCCTGACTTACAAGTTGCCGAACACGCGCTCCATTGCGACCATTGATACAAGCACGGATTTTGCCGTTCTCTCCGCGACAATATCTTCAACGTCATCGTCAATTTAATGAAAACGTTCAAACGGCAGCTCTTTTAAACCTGCCTGTCTTCAGTTCATTGCCAGCAAGAACCTCAACGTTAAATTCGTCGGGTTCTGGGCAAAAGTGCAGAGTGCAAAGGAGACTCAGTCATTAATCTGGACAGACTTGCTTGGTGGAAGTCCTAACTAATACAGTCGCTAATAGCGAAATGCGCCATAGCGGCTCGTTGGAGCCATTATACAGCGAAAAAAGGGCTAACCGCCTCCGCAGCGCCAGTGAGAAGAGGAAGCAGTAATGATCCAGCAGAAACAGGGACGTAAAAACTAGATGCTTGAGTAAAAGAATGGTGACATTGCAAGATTAGCAGGAATTGAAGGCGGAGTAAGGCGGATCAGAGGAATCTGCCCTGCCAGAAACTCACCATTAGTGCTGTGTTAAGCGACCAAGGAGGAGCCCCTGGTCAGGAGATCGCGAGAGCTCCTTACTGCAGCCTCTGTTCCAGTTCCTCCTAGATGTTTTGTAAGAAGTGCCGATTCTCTGTTATTCGTAATACTGCAATTGCTATCAATTCTGGCATTTCGCTTGTTAAACACTAGCTGTTCTGCGAATTCCGCTGCATCGCCTCATGAAATTGCTGGGCAGAACTCATCAATCTTTAAAACATACCTTTCCTTTCTCTTCGTTCAGTGCGAATACACAACTTTAATCTCATGAGTTCAACGATATCAGATCGTCAAAGCAATCGTCCTGAGGTTATCCCCTAACGGCTATGACCTTATGACCTTTTCACATTGCAGTATAAAAAAATAAGGGGACATTCTATTCTGCACTGAAAACTTCGGCTAAACCAACACAGCTTGATCTTACGAAGACTAACTGGCGAAAAATGAATAGCAGTGAAGGCAAAGCTCATTGGTGCTGTCGGAGCTCTGCATCAAAACAGCTGGTCATTCATCGAGTTATGAGACGAAGAGGGTCATAAGTGCGCAAAAACAAACTTATCAAACCTCACGTAGAATTACCTCAGCAGTAGTTCGGCCTCACCTGCAGCACAATCAAACACCGCATAGCAGCCGTGCGCAATGTGCAAAAAGCATCTTTGTAGCCACTGTTTCCAGATTCTTTCTCATGTTAGGAGTTGGCGCAGGTGCACATGCATTTTACAGCTACTACTATTCCATTTTTCTGTCATCCTAGCGCGTTTATAACAGGTATGCGAAGATTCGTTGCACACAGCCTCAACAAAAAGAGGACTCTACGAACGAACTCTTGAGGTTCATATCCAAACTTAAAATTTTTAAATGAGTTTTAATGTCAAAATAGAGATTATCAAGATGTGTTCTTGCATGTTTTACAAACAACCTTACCAAGGTGTCTGCACGAAATTGAACAGAACTGATCAAAGTTTCGCATCTAAATGAGCTCGACGAAAGCTTTAGGGCTTCCATTCTTCTAGATGAATCGAAAAAAGTGGAGCTTTGGAAAATTAAGACCAGCCAATAGATTCCTACAAGAATTAGCAACCGTTCATTGAACGAACCTAATTCCGATCCATGAAGAGACGAATAGATCAAGAAGAAAATGCAAATGCAAACGCAGAATTGATTTATTTTGTACTTTTCTTAGCAATCCTCTGATTGCAGGTTTAGCAACGCGGCCTCTCCGCAAATTATCCTAATGAATAGTTCGTTGGGTGATATTGGATAGTATTGAATTATTAGTCTTTTTACCAACTTGTGAGGAATCACAGTCGAAAATGCTCCCATAATTTTTGGTGGATACTGCTAATCAATCAAGTCGAACTTCCGCCGAGGCAAACTGCTGATTCTACGGTCTCTACAATTTCACTTTAATGAGATGAATATATGCTGTCTGCAGTGACATATTATTAGCTCATCTATAAGGAACTGAGCTATCCTTCAGTGTAAGCGATATTATTTGCATCGGAGGAAGTAAGAAACTGATTCGTCGCATGCCGCATCATGATTGCTAAATTGTGGTTTTTTACACAGCTGGAGCCCCGAGGGCGCATAACTGACAAGAAAGGGAAATTTTTAATGCATTTTTTGCAGGTATTCTCACGAAAGAGCTTGCAGACACCTTTCTCCGCAGCGCATATCCAGTTATCCGAGCAGCCGGTCAGATGTATTTGACACAGCGAGAGCAAATATCGTGGACGAGAAGCCAAGGACACCACATTATCTCTGTGAACGACATATAAACGGAGTGCCTGTGAGAACTGAAAATCACATCCCAAACATGGTGCTGCGAAATTTTCTTACCTCAGAAAAAAACTTTTTGAAGCATACAAATGAAATTTGTCAGTAATCGGCGAAGCTTGTTCACCAAGCTGGTTAATATCAAACAACATGGTCAAAGAAATTTCCGGTCACCACAAATTCCTCAAGTGAGGGCTATTTACAAGGAAAGTGGGTTAGTTCCTTCAGGTTTAAATCGTTTTTGGTGTGCTGCAGGTGCCATTAGTAGAAGGAGTGATCAGCAGCAGGTTTTTGATGCATTATTTCGAAATCAGTTATAACGAAGCTGCGGCACCAATGGCACATAAAAGGCCGTGTACAGGTGTAACTGCGGTTTCAGCAGTAGTCATCACCAATCCTCTCGAAAATTTCTTCAATCATCACGAAGAAGCCTACAAATTTTTTATGTCGATGGGAAATCGCACAGGATGGGTTGGGACGCAACAATATGTGCTTTCGTATTTCAACCAACTGGGACCTACCGGTTTCACAGACTCACAAGAGGAGGTGAATCAAACGGAGAGCACCTGGAAGCCGCCAATGACAAAGCCTGCTAACAACATGAACATTTCCGCATTTGGCTTGAAAACCTTCCTCAACGGTCCTCGATGACACATATTTGTTGTCCTAATATTCGAAAAGGTTTATCAGCGACCGGAGCACATCTAAGAAAATCTGGAAACAGCCATTCTGTAGTCAGTGATTACGTTTTACTCTGGCATTTGGACAGATGTGGCTTACCACTTCAAAGGATAGTCTGGCTGGCGCACAAAATATACCACTTGCGCTTACAACATCACAGAAAACCGTCATAGCAGTTTATTTTGGCAGAATCGCTGGATAATGACGACCCAGCAGCCTTTTGCCGAACCAACCAGAAACTTGCAATCATAAGGCGCTTATAAAGTTCCCGCAGACGGCTTCTAGTGATGCACCGACAGTGCACTTAATGTTCTGAGCTTCACTAAACGAAATGAGTGTTGAAATCAAATTCAGTTCAGTTTTTTTGGTAGAAAAGTTCACTTGCTGCGGTAAAGGAATCACTTTGTCGATGACGGTGCGGATTTCGAGTAACTGAACATATTTATTTGCCTAAACTGTGCCGTAAAATGAATGCAGCCTCATGAAAATGGTCTCAGCGCACATTCTCTTGATTTTTCTATAAGTCACATGCAAGAAATGAATTCATTTTTTCTTTCACTCATTCACGGGAGCCAGTGTATCATTGGTTCTTTGGTTCGGGTGATCTGCGCGCCACAAATACGGAAGTCGAAAATTATTCAAATGTCTGCTCACTGCTAGGATAGCCAGTTTCGATGAATGATCTTAATTTAAGCAGTCTTCTTGGACAGCGAGGTACGGTGACTTATTTTCATGTGATATTAGGCGCGCAGTATGTGGTCGCAGTGAGGCTGCCGCACAAAACATGAGCGTTTCCCCACTGTATTTTCCAACGCTAATAAGCTATGCAGAACTTGAACTGTACCGACTTTGCAGCGTAAATGACCTTTAAACTGATTTAAGTGAGATGGAGGAAACTTTGAAGGAGGTAATGTAAGAGCTATTTCATCAAAACGCACGTGAAAGTCCGTCCTATCATAAATAACATATCGCATCAAAAACCTTTACTTCCATGAGAATAATGTAGGCAGCGCAGGATAGCAGCGAAACGAAAAGGAAAGTGCAGAGAAGGCCGAGCAAGATATTGCGTATTGCCAACGCCCGCACACGAGGATTATTCATCAACGGGCGAATTCGCTGAAGCCGTTATATTAATGCAACTTTGTTTTATTCGAGCCACCAATGTCCTTATCACGTCGTTTAAATTGCATTTATCTTTTAAATGTGTTCGGAGTTATCGCGTCCAGTGAAATACGTATAATCCGCTCAAATTAAAATGTGGATCAAAACGATAAAGTAAATAGGGGATATCGAAATGTACACATTACGGACGAATCGTCATTGCTAAATCAGGGAAGGGCGAAAAATCTGTTATGAAGGCTCACGTTTCTTCCAGATAAAAGTCGCATTTTGCTTCAAAAGCATAAAGAACTATTTTTCAAAGCGTTCCAATTTTCCAGAAGTCGCAGACACTTCTTTCAATGCTCAGTCAATCGAGCTATCAAGGCATCGTTGTGGTAAGCAAACCACGTTAGCCGCCATGGTGCACTCTGGCATTTACATTGATCTATTTCCATAGAGCGAATTTCACAGTTTGCTCCTTTAATAAGACTGCAGTTATAACATCCCGATGTCATCGCATTGATGTAACACTGTCAAAATGCGACCCGGTACGCATTACAGCGTTTTCCACTGAACTTGCTCCTGCTTGTAATATTCCCTTAACACTGTGCTTAGGTCTGTAATACCGTTTTCCTTGTAATACTCATGAGGCCCTCAATCTGCATGTTGGCATCAGCTGCATAATGAAGTGTTGTTGTTCTAACAATGCGCAAGGTCATTGTTCTAAAATAACTGAACAATGTGTAATCGCGACGTGGTGAAATGTTTCATGTTTGGATGCCTCCAGGGATGGAGAATACAGTTAACGATTCTCAAAGCTTTATTAGCTATAGTGGGATAATGCTACTTCCCGTGAAAGTTGGTCTACACCATAACTTCGGGATCAAGAATGCTGCCCTGCATAAAGAAGAGCAGTTCAGAGCTGAGTTGGCAGAAATATGCATACCGACGACTTCAAAGCACAGCACCCCCTTTTTCCAATGAGATATTTAGCCGGAATTTTGAAGAGTTAGTACTGCATTAATTTTCTCTTGAAATATGAGAAAAAGCAGGGCAGAAAACCATGATGAATTCTTAAATCATCTACAAAGCAATTATAAAGCTTTTGTGTTATCGATGACAATAAAATTTAGACTAGAAGTAAGCTAGGAGCTAGAGGAACTTTCCCAGATCTCACTCATTTCAACAATTTGAAGCGTTAGGACTCTAGTTCGGCCAACATAGATTGCTTTGCTTCCAACATTTTTATCAGCGAAATCATCCACCCAAGTGAGCATGAAGTAAATTCTGGTGCACACCGATCACTGAAGATTTGGAAATTTTGCTAGTGTACCCTCAATATTCGAAATCATTCTTAACCGATGTGAAATCTCGATTTACAACTGGTGCGCAAACACTCATAATCTGCGATTACAACAAGTAGAAAAACGTAACACTAAGGTTCATAGGACCGACGGCTTCCCAGTTTCACTAGTGAACTTAAACGTAACCCGATCGTCCTAAAAATAACGCATTTAATCCTGTTAATCGATAAAGGAAATTGGTAACTTGAAAGGCCGTTACGTTGATTTGTGACCGATTATGGAGCGAAATCTGAGGTGCAAATTTTGTATTTTTTCGGTGGGCGGTACTCATTGAGAACATTTATAGAGATAACATTCAAGTTCGAACGCACAAGATTTCCCCAAACTTCCTTATCCTAAGCCATAAAATACTATTGGTCACCGGGAAGCCAGGAAAACATATTACCCGTGAATTATTTAGTTAGAGCTCTCGTGAATTCCCTTTTCCTGAAGTGCATACGATAACGCCATGTTTATGTGCATGAGTATGCGTGTGTCTGTAAGTGCCGTTGTTTCAGACTGAAAATTGTTGACGTTACAGTTGTTCAACTTGATGAGAATAGTGTATAGCATCTTCGAGCTAGTGGAACAATATGTATACTAAGGATTGATTTGCAAAATGAGCAACAGCTTGGATCACGAATTAAGCAGAGGAAAAAAACCGGAATGGCAAGCCTTCACCAAGCTCAAGAAAATCTCCTATGATACGAAGGCAGCAATGTCCCTAAAAATAGAACTTTTCAATTCCACTGTCCTCCTTATTCTTCTCCATGGGTGCGAAACGTGAAAGAAAGAAATCAAACTGCAACACATGAGACGTGAAGAGTTGCGCTCAAGATGGGTTATAAAAGATAACGTTGAAAGAAAGTATAAAAGGAAACTGAAGCAGGATGTTCGCGTAGACAGGTTAAACGACAACAGATAGACCAAGCGAATTCTCGAGTGGTATCCAAGAGCAGTTGAGCGACCACGCGGCAGATGGCCGACAAAACGGGAGGACTAGCTACGACATTCACATAGAGTCATTAGGACGCGGAGGGCTCAGTATCGCAACAGCTGGGATTGTTGTTAGTTGCATCGGTGGAGCGAGCAATGGAATCGATGATATCACTGCTGTTCGGAACATTCAAAGCGAAGTGTACATCACAATATGATCCCCCTTCTGTTATTCATACTAACCGGTGAAGACTCTATGGGATTTGAAATCTTCAAGGCTTAAAAAAGTGCATTTTTAATGTTAATCTGGTTTTATTAAACAGTTACTTAGTTACAACAAAATCAATCGTCACCAAAAATCTTTGCGAGTCACGAGCTCAGTCAAAACGTGATAACAGAATTTGTTCTCGTAGTGCAAAAGTGCTAGTTCAGGAAGCACAAATGCAAAATCCACACCGTGCTGTTTTTTCTGGCATATTTCCCCACTTATTTCATCACTGATCTTTGAAAAACAGTTTCGGAAGAGCACATTTGAAAACAAATAGCGACGTCGATGCAACGACCATGTATGTATAAATGTGGTCGATGAGATTCGGCAGTGTGTTGATAGATGGAGCCAAAGA
Organism: Parascaris univalens; assembly: GCA_037576465.1. NCBI lineage: Eukaryota > Metazoa > Nematoda > Chromadorea > Rhabditida > Ascarididae > Parascaris > Parascaris univalens. The sequence continues at coordinate 28,219,784 of CM075173.1, forward strand.
GGAAGCGTGGCTGAATACATCGGCATTCTGCTCGTAGAGAAACGAATGGTAGCCCACTCGATCAACACAGTTGTATTTCCGAAAAAAAAAAATGTTTTTATGAGGAAAACGCCAAAGGGCAATTCACATCTCCTTCACTGGCAAGGCATGAATTGCAGGAGGAAAAAATGGAGAGAACGTAGTCGAGCAAAGTTGAACCACCTATCAACCCCGTTGCAACAGTATTTGCGTGGGCAAGTGCCTGCAAAATGACGGCTGGTTTTACAGCCACCGATGGCTCCTTTCTCCTCTGCGTCGTCCACTGCGTTTACCGTTTTTTCTGCTCTCTCCTCCTTCTCTTGCTTCCATCATTAAGCCTTTGTCATACCACAAAGAATTCCTGCATGACTGATTGCCAGCTAAACTGGCCAATTTTCTGTACGTTGAACCCTAAAGGTCATTTAGCATTTCGAATTTTCCTATCAAGAGGAGAGAACGTTCAAAGACCCACATTTCATTCGTTTAGCGATAAGTAAATCTTCAGAATGTCGTGAATGTTGAAGGCAAACATTATCACCTTCAGCAAAAAAATCACATTCCCTCGTCCTCTTAACTTTCTTCCAAAGCAAAAGAACAGTTATAACGGTGAAATCTCTATTTGAAACTACAAAATTGATGCAATGCATTGCGGTCTCATGAGGTTTTTTAAGATAAATGTTTTCGGGTAAAGAAAGCTCATCCGGAAGATTAACGAGAAATGTAAAGAAATGGTATGTCGATTTTAATATCAGAGAAGTCCCCTCGTTGAGACGTCCATCAGAGGTTTCATTTTCAATGTTCTCCCTCAGTCAGTTTCTTTGCTTCTCCCTATCTTCTACTTCGAATCACCATCACCAATCTCGAACCATTTTCCAACACAACAGATTGCCATTTGTAATGTCGCATTGTAAAGAAACGTGAATTGGGAGATGACTCGCCGTAATCATATAAAGGAGAACGTGAGAAAATATAATTTTTGCCTAGGTTGTTTGTCCGACCAAATGATTTTAAGAAGCCTCAACAGTACCCTTTTTTCACTACATAGTGCACGTAGCAGCTTCCGTTGTCACGTTTTGGCATTGCTACGCTCCAGCAACTGTGATTCACAGAAAGTAAATACACTGTGAATGGTCCTTGTACAATGGCGAAGTTCTTAGACGTTTACCTCGAGAGCGACAAACAGTGGACAGTTATAGCTATCCTCCGCTGTCCTACTTCAATCGAACGAGATTATGATGCAAACGGTGAGAAAACAAAGAGAACAAATGACTCTTTTGCAAACGACTTACGGTAGAGGTTACCATCGGGTCACTGCGGCTGTAAGTGGAGTGTATTGGTATCTTTCTCCTTTCACTATATTCCAGAGTGGGGACAGAATAAGGAAGATATTTGATCATCAGCATTGAAGAAATTTAACCTCACCGAGTAGAATGAGGAGAACATATTCGTCTCAGTATCGAACTTGCCTCCCTCGAAGTCGTCGTCAGTCATATCCGACAGCTGGAACGTCAACTTCACCAGTGGAAACACCCCAATGCGAAAACGATGAGAAACTGATATGATATGTGTTCAAAGGAAAGAGTGATGATATGTTTTTGCTGTCTCAAAAGATTAGAGTATTGGCACCAATTATTGCCGTGATTATCGAATGTTTTGTTGCTTTAACAAATAGCACCCAATGGCGGTGTTCGCAGTCATACGATTTCCGCGAAGCAGCCATTGAAAACGTCACTCCACTAAACAGCTGTAAATCACAATCCGCATATGAAATTTCTGCGTCTGCTGTCAAATGAGGTCATGATTCCCACCAAATTCCGAAAATCGATGCCGTTGATGGTGAGCTTGTCTCGAAATCGTAGCTATCATGTGATTCACAACCTCCGAGTAGGCGACCGAATGATTCCTTAAGGTGTGATATTGTGGGTGATCAGAGGTAGTGCATGCAGTAAGACTTGCATGTGCTTAATTGGCGATAATGTATGCATGTGAGAAAATAGCATACGTTGCGGTTTCGTGAACGATTACCAAAAGTTCGTGGATGAAATCGTATATCATTGCCAATGAAGGTTCGTCAGCTGTGTGCGGTGCCAGAAAGGGCTACTTATCATAATCGAGCCTTCCAACTCAGAAAAAGGTAGTGTGTACGCATGAATTTACTTAAACAACATTACTGAGCGCTGATCGAATTAGAGTAGAGCAGCTAGTACCGATCACTAACATCTATGCGAAAAAAAACAGCTTTTAACCACGTTATGCATTCCGTGTGAGCTTCATGCACATATTGAGGAGCACTGAATATCCGTTCATTTATTCACAGATAAGGTTTTTTGTGTTTTGTCGATTCAAGTAAATAAGTAAAGTTTTCAAGGGATTTCATACATTTTCGGCAGGTAGATTTGATGTGTCATACTCCACATGTCACGTGCACAATAAACACACCCACAATCAGCTAGCAAAGACTGGTGACCTTTATTCCTTCAAGAGGTATTTCTGAACGATGACAAAGTTTACACAATTCATCCAGCAAGATGGATGCATTCAAGCGGATGCCTGAAAATATACGAATGGTCGGAAACAGTGAGTCAGTGGCAAACTAGTCCCTATCATGTACGCAACCGCGCGATATGAGACTGAAAGGCCATGAAGTTTGTTGAGCGAGGTTTTGGAATCCTCGACACTTGCAAACAAGCAAATGATGCACAGATCCTGGAACTACAACAGTTTCGCTGACAAGAACATTCACTGGCTCCCTTCGACTTGGACGAATGCTGAAGAGGCTTTGGATCATTGTATGAAACATTTCTAAACCACTTTAAGGTCATCACACAACCATCATTCTAAGGCAAGTATTTACCTGTTGAGTCAGTTCTGCAGCCAAACAATCCGGTTCACCAAATTCTGTTGCTCTGTCGACTGCTTCATCCAACGGATCTGGTGAATTCTCCTGCCCTGAGACATCGGCAACGATTTTCTTCGCTGCAATATTTTAGCGTGCAACATAGAACTTGAGAAGGAATGCAGAAAGAACAGGGAAGGAAAAATTCATGCATCTTCCTTCATGATATGAAAATGCGCCATGCCAGTGTCGGCTGAAGTGCTGCATCCCGCTGTTTTGAAGTTGTCTTCAGGAACACCGGGGACACAATTTCTTCATCAGCGCCGAGGTCAAAAAGCCGCTTAAACATTATGTTCTTGAATACAACACCTTGCAATAATGCAGGCTGAATCACGTTGGATTAATAGGAAAAGTACGGTGCAATATAAGAATAGGGTATATCATCATGAAGAGAAATTGGACCTAGCCTAATACATTCTACTTTAAGGATAGGGTTGAACGGCACTTTAAATGTGCGCAGTCCTGGAAAGCGGCAAGGATAAAATGAATCCTTTATGAATATGGATGAACTTTACATGACCTGAATTCCTTTAAACAGGAAAAGTCAGGAGAGTAAAACCGTAATGGCCGAACTGAAATTCGTATAAGCAGTCCGATTAGGTTTCGAGTTTCTGTTTATCACTTGTTACATTAGTTTTTTATCACTTGTTACAGCGTTCTGTTTAGGAGGTGTTCTCACCCGCCAAAAATTCTAATCCCGCAGATCACCGTTTCCAACATTTAAGACACCTAAATTTCATCGCGATTACATGACTTCATAGCATTCCCTGATGCAGTCAATCAGTCATTGAACATGTGGTCCTACAAAGCAAAGATAAAGGAACTCTACTGTTATTCGAAATATTTATGGTGTCCGCAGCGGATAAAGTTTTTACTGAAATTCCTGTCGTCGCCTTAGTCTGCGTAGTATCCACCTGAAATTGATTTATGTTGGCGCCCTCGCACTAGAACTCGCTTGCTTTTAGTCGCATATTATCCATCTTCATATGAGCACAGACCAAGTTTCCGCAGGAGTCTTACTTCTCGCACAGACCTTTTTTCGCACTACGTTTTTCCTCCACTTTTTCTGCTGTCCTCCTGCATATCTTCACCGGTTTTTATCTTTACCACCTGCTTAAATGTGAACCTGTCTGAGAAATCGGAAGAGAAATCAGTGTTTATGCTGACTAAAAGTGAACAATTTAGAATAGACCTCCTGGACGGGAGCATGTTAAAATAACGAAATAGTCGCACGCTTTTCGCGACTGCAAATAAATGACGTTCCCATTTGTCTAGGCTCACAGCGAAGTCCGCAAATGCAAAGTTCGAAACATCGCACATATCCGCCACAAAAAATTAAACTGTTCGTCAGCGAATACCTCTCCCCTTCTCATCTTTTACAGATGAGGGGTGTCGCGAAACGCGAGATGCGTCATCGCGGCTCATTGCAGCCAGCGTGTAGCAAAAAATGGCTAACGGCGCCTATGACGACCAGAAACGATGAAACATATAGTGCAAATGATGATACACCCAGCGGAAACTGGGAGATAAAAACTAAACCTTTCAATGGGAAAAAGGGCGTGTTGCATACATCACCGAAAATGGTCAATGGAAAAAAGGGCATATTGCATGCATCACCAGAAATGGAAGGTGGAGCTAGGCAGATCAGCGAAATCTGCCCTTGCAAATGCTCGCCATTCGGACAGTGGTAGCAACCGGGGACAGGCCCCTAGTGTGGAGCTCAGGAGAGCTCCGCACTAAGCGTCGCCCTTCAAGTGGTCCTCCCCTACGTATAATCATCTGTTATTCGTACTCATCGCAGCCAGCGTGTAGCAAAAAAGGGCTGACCGCCTCAGCGGCGCCTATGACGACCAGAAACGATGAAACACATAGTGCAAACGACGACACACCCAGCGGAAACGGGGAGACAAAAACTAAACGTTTCAATGGGAAAAGGATGCATCATCGGAAATGGAAGGTGGAGCTAGGAAGATCAGCAAAATCTGCCCTAGCAAAGGCTCGCCATTCGGACAGTTCCGACGACCAGGGGCAGGTCCCGGTTGGTGAGCTCAGGAGATCTCCACTGATACGCCTTCCCCAAGTGACCCTTTCCCTCTTGTATTCTATCTGTACGATACTGATCTACTGTGAGCTGGGCTGCATCGTCTCATCTAAATACTGAACGTAAGTCAGCACCTTCTAAACAATTTTCAGTTTTCTTCGTTCAGTATAAGGGTTACGCTCATGGAACTCCTGAAAATGAAAACTTCCGTACTGGCCTCGGTAACAACAAGTACCTAAAAACGTCGAAAAGGATGAAGATAATGAAACAATTTGCGCAAAGAATTCAAGGTACCAATCGGTAAAAAGTGGACAAGTGAGACCTCCTAAGGTTTCATTCGGTGATATCGAACTGGAGATATCCCCCAGAAACCTTGCTTTTGATCGTACTAGAGAGGATTTGAAATGCAACAGCTATCAGAAATCGGACTTTCTCCAAATTGAAATTTCTGCGCTGGGCATCATTTGTGAAGTTTCAAGTTAGGGTTGATGGAGATCTTTATTTTCATTGCACCACTGATCACTAGGAGCAAAACACTGATGTTTTCTCCTGTTGGAATCCTATTGGTTATCCTCCTTTCCATGATGATTTCCGTATTGCATGAATGCTGCATCTATTACAACTCTTCGTCTCTCCTCGCGACACCTCAAAAACTGAAGGCAGCATCATGAATAGCTGCTCCGCTACCACCTCAACAAATGTACGAATTTTTCGATTTGCAAGGTAGCAAAGAAGGGTGTGTGGGAGTCAGCGGACGCCCAGCAGAGGCACCTACTGTTAGTGCCTAGGAAAACTAAATGCATCCTTACGACAAGAATCTACAAATGCGTAAATCACAGTCCTTAAAAGACGCATCGTAGACAGGTGACATAACAATGCGCTGTATGCAACTCACTGCTTGACACACAATGTGCCGATCGAATGAGAAGACCACTAGTCAGCAGCACAGTGCCAAGAATTGTATGGAAGCAGTGACAGCGACCTGTAGGAATCGAAATTAGTAATGCACTCGAATACACGTCGCATCTATCGGAAGCATGGAAAATATAACATAGAGATGAACAAACTGGAATTTGCATACTATTGCGCTTACTCAAATTTGCATAGTTGCACTGAGTATAAAAGAAAAATACTCAGTGCACTACTGCACTGAGTATTTTTCTTCCAGATATTTTCGCATTCCTCATACCCTTAGTTTGCTTTTGTACTCCAGACGCAATCTCGCCTTTAGCTCACTTTTGCACCCCTAATACAGCTTCCACGTCTATAATACCGCTGCACCGTACAACACTTTCGAATTTGCTGGCGCATTCGCAGTAACAAAACCTTCATGTTGCCTATCCAACGTTCTGGCACACTGACACCATCTGAAGCTGAGAAACGACTGCACCACAAACCAGTCCAAAACATTGGGAAACAAAGGAAATCCATTTTAACGTCATGCTTTGAAAAAACATACGAATAATACAATCAAGAGATAGAAATATGTGAGCTATGTGTTACTACAAGGCACCAGTAACATGAAAGGTCAGTGAACGGAGTCACTGAGTATCTCATATCCACTGACCATCCACATCAATTCATTATACTATATTCTTATGCCTATATCAACAAAAAGAGGAAGAAATGCCATTTTTAAAGGCAACCAACAGGATGCCTTTGCATTCAGCGATGTCCCGTCTTATCTCCGCTAATTCCTGCATCCCTTTAGCTTCCTTTAATTTCACCAACTCTCTTTTGATTTCCGATACTGGTTTTTGCCGCTCATCTCCCAAAGACGCATCAGATGTCATCATCAACGTCTGTATTTCAAGCACGATTTACGAGAAAAAAGATGAAGTCTGGACATCGTCCATAAGGTATTGTATCCATGTATGAGCTTTTTCGCTTCAACTTCCTCGGCAATTCTGCAACTCAGTAAATTTAGCTAGAGAAGGCGAAGGATAAGAATTTTTTCTCTCGTTGATAACACCTCAGTACCCATTTATGCGACGCGCTAAGGGGCAAAGAGTTCCTACTCAAATTGCCGTTCAAGTTACGAAGATCAAATTTTTATATAAGCAAGAAAAATAAGAGTCATGGGTTCTGCACAAAACTTGACGTTTCCGATAAAAACGACTACTCAGAGGAAACAGCTGCACCTATAATGGAGGAAGTATCACCTTTCTTCCTTAAGAAAGGTGGCTAAGAGGAATAGAACTCGTGCGCCTTATGCGGAAAAAGCTGTTTTTCATGCCTTCTTTGCACAGTCATTCGTTAGATGCGAAAATACAATACCTTAGGACGCAAAAGGTCGAAGCTGTGTATGGTGTTCCCCTTTATAACTCCTCATGAGGGAAGGGGTTCGTTGTTCTTTCTCGAGCGTACTATTTTAAACTCATAGCTTGATGTAGAATGTCCGAGTATTGGGCGATTTTGCTCTAGGTTTCACAATTTTGGCACATACCCATCTTCCCCAATCTAATTTACGCAACAGTTCCGTAACTGATGGAGAGAGGTAGTCAGGTTCACTATAGGCGTTTGTTTAGGTTGAATGGAGCTCAAAATCTGACCTCAGTTGGACTGATGACTACAGCTGTAAAGTTTTACATCTTCTGCAATCCCGGAAGATGCTAGGAAATTGCTATATGCAAATATGTGAGTATCCAAAGCAATAGTCAAAAAACAAAACGATCCCGGGACTACAATGGAAAAACGGAGGAAACAGACAAAAAGACTGCTGGAAATAAGCGATCTTCGATTATGTCGATTTTTGCTGTTTAAATTCATTTCACTAAACGAAGAGAATCGATGTGCAACAATACGCTCCCGTTAACGAATGATCTACGTTAGGAGCAACTGTTGCGATCAAGACACTTTTGTAGTCGTTATGATCGTGTTAACTTTCATTAGTGTGATAACTGTATTCTCATGCCCAATGTTATTTCACTAACCAAAGAGAACCGATCTGCAATAATATCCAACGAAAAACTAAAAAATTTCAATTTCTAGAACGGTTATTTCTCCAAGCAAGCGTTCATCCTCGCAACGTATTTCAGTGATTTTTGAGACATAACTTTCGACGAGCATATCGTACTTCGACAACTGCAAACACAAGCTCATTTATAAAAACTATGAGATAACCCTTCTCGAATGCCAAAAATCACTGCCCCCGAGATTTTCAACAGCATTCCTTATGAATGCCTAATATAATACGAGAATGTAGTATTAAAAAAATACTGCTTGATGCGCAGATCGTGATATCTAAACTTTCTAATAACGCACATCCTAACCATGAAACACTACACTATCTTATAACTAACAACAGCGCACATTTGCGATCACGACCACAGCTTTATTTGAAATGCCAGCGTAACGGCAATCAATCCAATGCTCCTTCGACATCTGACAAACGTCCTTCTGATATCCACTCAAAAATTAAACAACCAAGCTCAAGTGTCAAACAAGGAAGTGCCCAAAATTAACGCTTGTGACTCTGGTAGGTGAGTTCACGAAATTTCAAATTTTTACGAAACAAAGCAAGGAAGACAGCAAAGTCGGTGACTTTAAATGCATTTTACTGAGTTTAACGAAAAAAAGGAAGAAATTTACAAACATTCCCACGGCTCGAAAATCTTCCAGTGATTGATCGAAGAAGAACCATTCGCCCCCCCCCCCCCTTTTCCCGAAGAAAACGAACTCACACAACGCAACATGAGAGAAAATGCGGATGCCTTTGCGCGTAAGCATAGCGAAACAGTTCTTCTTGTTTTTTGCGCGGCTTTCCGATATGCGATTATAATATAATAGAGCACTGAGCCCTTAGATGAGTGAATAAATTGATTTTCAAAAGGTTTTTGCAAAAAGAGGGATTCAGGCTCCAACTTCCTCAACGGGGGCTTCCTCAGTTTTAAAAAAGACTCTACCGCTGAAAAAGTTTTCGTTTGAATGAGCTGACAAGCGCTCATATTCGATCTAATGAACGCATATAACTGTTGCTGAACTAATGCCTACATTACTGGAGGAGGTTTTGCACTGCGAATTGTCTTACCGGTCCATGAAAGTGTTGTTCAATCGTCATACGGAACCCAAACTGGTTCAACACTACATTAAATCAGGTTCCTGAAAAAACAGATTGTATTCCCTACTGCTTGCAAACGACGTCAGCTTAAAGGAAGTAATAGAATCGGTTCCTCGAATATGTGTTGCAGGTGACTACATCAATCTTCATTTCTGGATGCGAATCCTTTAAAGCTAATAACCACAAAGAGCAACTGCGCAAAATATTTCCTTCTTCTCTCACTCTACCGATAATCGGAGCGTGTCAGGTGAAGTTTGCATCTCTTTTTAAAACACTGTGGATTTGCCAATGCTTCACAGCCTCCCTTCTTGTGCACCAGCTCACCTAGATGCGAAGTCTTTCTATGGAATCAATCTTGCAAGGAATTCAAGTCTCGTTCTTCTCCACCAATCTTCTCTGGATAGACAGTACGTGGTTATTGTACATCGAATTACAAGTAACAGACGGATAGAGAGTACGTGGTTATTGAACATCGAATTATACGTAACAAATGAATAGAGAGTACGTGGTTATTGTGTATCGAATTACACGCAACAAATGGATAGAGAGCATATGGTTATGTCGATCGAATTACAAGCAACAAATGGATAGAGAGTAAATGGTTATTGTACATCGAATTACGTGCAACAAATCTATAGAGAGTACGTGGTTATTGTACATCGAATTACACGTAACAAATCGATAGAGAGAACGTGGTTGTTGTACATCGAATTATACGTAAGAAATCGATAGAGAGTACGTGCTTATTGTACATCGAATGGCACGTAAGAAGTGGATGGAGAGAACGTGGTTATTGTACATCGAATTACGTGTAACAAATGGATAGAGAGTACCTGTGTATTGTACATCGAATTACAAGCAACAAGTGGATAGAGAGAGCGTGGTTATTGTACATCCAATTACACCTAACAAATGGATAGAGAGTGCGTGGTTATTGTACATCGAATTACAAGCAACAAATGGATAGAGAGAACGTGGTTATGATACATCGAATCAAACGTAACAAATGGATAGAGAGTGCGTGGTTATTGTATATCGAATTACAAGTAACAAATGGATGGAGAGCACGTGGTTATTGTACATTGAATTACAAGTAACAGATGGATGGAGAGTACGTGGTTATTGAACATCGATTATACGTAAAGGCCAATAGAAAGAAATGTAAGCCGCGTTACTCGATTAGTGGTGCACACACTTCCAACTTATTGTTACCGCTTCTTCAATGCAGATGAGAGCTGAACTTCCCCACGAACGAGATCCACAGTGTTTTCGAGTTTTCATCGGTTACACATCAATGACCTGTTCTACGTTTTCGCTTTTTCCAGTGGTGTCTGCGAGTTGCTATTTCGTTTCGCTGAACGCTTACTTCTTATGGTTTATTGTTAGTTCATTCCTTGCGATTAATCCCTCAGCGAATGAAAGAGAGAAAGATTGTTCAGTTCAATGGATGTTCTTAAGGGACTTCCTTATGGCTTCACACACACAAACGGTAATCAACAGATGTGCCGATGCAAGAGTAGGGACACTGAAAAACGCAAGACTGATAAGGGTCGCGTGACTCGTTAAATGTCATCCGAAATCCCCACCGAAGGCGAGGAATTCGAATGACATCTACCAGTCCCTACTTCGGTTTGAATAATAACAATTTAGTGGGACAAAGTTCCGTATAAGTTCGTTTTTGCCGAAACATACAAATGCGATTTTCGTTGGATTTTAGATAGTGGCTGAATGACGCCAAAGCTCGTAAATTGACAGTATTATCGGCCGAGCAGAAACTGTTGACTTCTGCGACGTTAGCGCGAAAGAAATTGCAGTGTTAAGGGAAAATAACTGCATAAAAGTGCTGATATGTCCATGTTTTGAGGCCACAAGTATAGGTTCAGGAAAAATAGCGCCTTCGAAAGTATGGCCCTGTAGGCGGATATCAATTCAATGGTGAATCTTGATCTCTCGCCCAGATACGAGCTGCTTTCTCCTGTACAATGAGATCAAAATTCATTGCTCTCACGTAGCTTGCAATACATGGAATTACAGACATGCCCAATCTCATAACTTTCATCGGAACGAGCTGATACACAATTGACAAGTGCCTAAATAGTATACTTTCTACTTTTCGTTGTAACTCCCGGCCAAAGCCGTTTTGTCACTTTCTTCCGGCAACTTTTGCCAATCCTGTTCATGCCTTCATTACTTTATGTGCTATAGTATGTCTTAAATATGTGTTCGATATATTTCAACAAAGTCACCTGATTCTTCTTTCTCTTTATAAGCGAATCATGTGGAGGCTTGCGCATGCCGTCCTGCTTAGTACGGAATGGTTGATGCTAGTCCCAGGAGTTCTGAAATGTGAGCTATTGTCAAACAGTTGATGAGCTTTGAAAACAAAAACAGGTTACAGACTTTAGAATGGAAATTATTCGAAAACGCTAGCTTTTCAGCATCATCGCACCTGTTCCCGTCAGGCTGAAGCTGCCAAGCTGCAAATAATTCTAGTAGGATTGTTTCTAAAAAGTTTGCTGGTATAGTCTTCATTCATTGTGTTGGATCCTCTAGTAACTTGTCAAATACCGGGCAGGGATGACGCAACGTAAATTCAGGCCATGAATTTCAACGACAGGTGAAGATCAAAAAAAGGTGAGGGCAAAAGTCTTCTCTGAGTTACGAGATGAAAGTCTGTGAGTGATGTTGATGGGCACTGCGGGTGCAGGGAGAGGAGCCGAACTGCACGAGAGCAAAACATTGGTCTTTTAGGGCGTCATTTTGTAAACGTCCCCATCGAAGTGACGTCAGGTGGGTGATTCAATTCACCACCAGCTCGGTGCTTCTAGCACTGTTGGCATTATCCTGCGACAGCTCGACTATTCAAAACCTCTGCTTCAAGGAAAACTGCAGTAACAAGTACCCGCAAGACCTCGAAAAGCGGAAATAGAATCACACGAATTTGACGAGACGTATATGAATTCCTGTCTGCTGTACGCAAATGAACCAAACCCTGGCTATGTCTACTTTCACAGACACGTGTCATTCATTTCAGATAAGCAAACAGTGACGGTGAAGCAGAAAAACGACAGTGGTTTGGTATCAGCAGGATTTGATTCTCAGCATTTTTCCAGTCGACTTGAGATAAGCTGCGATTCTGCAATGCCAACACCTCCCACTGCGAGCAAAAGAGAAGCAGCCACACTGAAGGATTTGCAGAAGTGCGGTGGCTATGTCCACTTTTTGACGGTTGCCTATGCGGTGATGGTGTTCTTTCAGATCATTAATCTGATCTTTATGACATTCTGTGGTGAGCTTTTCTCCCCATTACTTTCCAGAAATGTCCGTCTTATTTCCAGTTGAGTGGAACTGATGTTTAGAGAGACCTCCGTTGTTTTCTGAAGCAAGAAAGCTCCTTTACGAGCTGGTATTTTTAATCGGAGCCGGAGCCTCGTAAGAAGACTACGTGATAGCAGTAGAGATTCGCGCTCTGAAAATCCTCAGAAGGAGCAGGTATTGTGAAAAACGCTTGCTTTCACCATCATATCGTTCGAACGTTTAAGCTATCGTGGTTTAAAGTCGAGGTCGAATTACAATGTTGCGGTGTTGGCGTAAGTTGGTCTACAACAACGCAAGTCGATTTGCATAGCAGTGATGTCTGGAGGCGGAAGGGCACAATTGCAGCTGACATGATGGAATGGTCGATTCGATGCACATCTCGAAGAGTTTCCGAAAACTCGTGACTAATGAAGACGGCTCATTTTGGAAATGATGACGCGATTTGATAATTACTGTTATGTCCCAATGAGAGAAATGGCGAGTGTGAAGTGCGCGTTCTATTGGTGAAGTCTACTTTTTTGCTTCAAAAATGACAAAAATTGGTGTTGATAACGGAGTCTACGAAATGGAATGCAGAGGTGTGGAGACTGACAGCTCAACATATTGCATCAGAATTCTTTATGCTGTCAACTGCATTTCTGATACCTGCGTGGAACCGCGTGGTTTCACGAGTAACCAAGCAAAATAAAGCAAATTTCGAGAACTTGAATAAACTTGTGGCGCCGATTTTTTAGAGCTAGCATATCGGATCCTTTCAGCGCTAAATCGAATATCTGTTTCACGCGCAAGAGCAACAATTCCGACAAACATCGGAACAATCTCACTGATAAAACGTTATCCTCATTGTTTCTCGAGGATTTCCGCAGCAGCAGCCAATCGGAAAACAACAAGCGTACAGAATTTGTCGTTTTAGCTCAATGAAAATCCTTCGCCTTCCCCGGATTGTCTGGTCACCAGTGAAATAAACCCTTGCTCCTGACATCGTTCTCCGAGGTAGTGTTAATAACTTACACTCTAAAAACTGAAATTTCTTATGGGAAAAGTGGCGGAGCACCATATGGCAGAGGTTAAAAAGCCTTTGTGGGAAAAAAATATAATATAATACAACTTATGGAGCTTTCGAGATGGATAAGTACATCACTGCAAGATTTCATGCAACAGCTTTGTGTCCTCGGTATAAAAAGTTTATGCAAATTTCCGATTTTTCGAAGCGGAACATCATGTACTTTTTAAGGGCTCGGGGAACATAAGGTGAACTGCTGTAGTCAAAAAGGGTGATAAAATGGCAGGACTAGCTTTGCAAATTGATCGTTATTTCCTGATGGTGAAATATCGCTCTCTTATTGCTTTTTGTTGTATTCAGCTGCTGTCGGTGGGCATAAGCCGAATATTGCTAGGATTTGCTGCTGGTTCTTCAGCATTTGGCATTTTCTGGAGATCGGGAAAATGAATAGAAGGTGGAGAAGGGAGGTTGAATCTTGTACTGTTCCAACAATGACGGTTTTTCATGACGTATTTTGCGGCTTGCTGAGGTTTCCAAGCTGAATCTAATCAGACAGTTTACCTGTTAGCTGTGAGCTTTTCTGTGGTGAGCCTTCTTCATGTCGTGTTCAACGACGTGTCCCACATACCGTCCTCTCGTGGGCTTTATTTCTGTGTGTGATTCTGGTTGAATGAATTTGTGCTTCAGGATTCTTCCGTAAACACGTAAAGAAGCAAAATTTTAAATTCTATTGCAGCGTTACGGTAACACCGAAATTTTCGATACTTATGGCAGCTGAACTGAACTTTTGTAATTTAGCACATTTTTTGCATCATCGTCGTCTCTCTATGTTGGAAGTTCGCATTCCTTATGGTGTTGCTGAATGAGATGGCGCAGTTTAAAGTAGTGAGCAGTTCAAGCATGGCCTGATCCCTCACAAATTCATCATTTTCTTTGGATTTCCACCAAACCTCAGCGTGTTTTTTTCGGTTGACTACGTGCTTTGTAAAACGTCAATGCCGATTCCGCCTAGTTCGGCTTATAACCATGCTGCATCCATCACTCCCTCATAACGGCAAGATGGATCGTTTCAGAATGGTCGAAGAGGAGGGAGGGTTGAAGATGAATTCCACTTCACTGCATTGAGCTTTCCCTCCTGTTTGCTTCACTACTTCATAGCATATGTTCCATTTTCTCCCCATCCATTGCGTCCTCCACTAAAGCAGCTGAAGAAGCGGTAAATGTTTATCAAAAGTCGAAGTTAGTGCTTAACTGTCTGGAACATGATTTATTTCACACGAAGCCGCGAAGTGACCGAAATCATTCTCAATCATAGTACTAGGATAGGGAGACTTGTGAATACTGCAACTGGAAGGGAATACAAGAACTTACACAAAGATAGATAAGGTCAGGAAGAGCGAGAGACCACCGAGGGGACTAGGACGAAACCGATCAGAAGGACTGGCTTTCGGCGGTGTGTAAGGAAACCAGTGACAACATGACATGTGCACTTAAAGCGCTAATGGTTTTCTGCGATCAGAATATTTGTCATGCCGTCTCCGGATGGATCGTTGCCAGTGAGTTGAATAGACCTATGATGAAAGAAAAGGGAGATTGCCAGCTATCTTCCTCGCCAATAACGTGTTCTTCATGCCAATAACCCCATGAAGAATTCCATGACAGAACGAGGGGGTATGTGGCTACACGGGATTAAAACCGATAGGGAAACCCGCCATGAAAGGCGAGCTTTTACTACTTTTCCAGAGTCCAGTCGGTGAATTATTTCTTCAATCAGCCGTAAGAAAAGGAAATGCCAAGTAAACCAAGGTACTTTTGGGGACTTTCTATAGGCGAGTCGTCGCTATTCGCGAAACGCATCATCGCGGCTCATTGGTGCCAGCGCAAAGTAAAAAGGACTAGCCACCTTAGCGGCGCCAAGGACAAGCGGAGACGGTGATGCATCAAGCGGTAATATGGACGCAACAACTAGACGTACCAATAGAAGAACCGTGACGACGCATAAACTAAAGGAGTTCGAAGGCGGGACAGCGGAACTGCCTGAACAAAAATTCGGCATTCGAGTTGTGCTGAATCAATCAGGGAGGAGTCCGGGGCAGGAGGTCAGGTGAGCTCTTCGTTGCAATGCCCGTTCCAGTGGTCTTCGGAATTAGTATTTTGTTGTTTCGGCCGATTCTGTGCTGGTCACAATACCGTAAATTCTATTGACTTCTGTATTTCGCATGTTCATCACTACAACTTCGGGCTGCGTCACCTCATCAAATTACTGACGTTAAGTCCACAAATCTGAAAAAGCATCTTCTTTTTTTCGTTGTTCAATGCACGAGGCGTCGATGCTCAGTTTGATCACGCTAGACCGTGAGGCACTATCTCTATTTTCGCAGGGCAGGTGCCCGTCACCTGCCTGGGCCTAAAGTGTCGTCAGGAAGAAGCAGTCTGCACATATTCAAATCGTGGATGCTAAGGAAATATGCGATTGTCTTCTCAGTTAGCTTGTAAGAGGTTTCTTGGAATTTAGCATTTCCACATATCGAAAAGCGTCCTGTCCAAGAGAATAGCAAAGAGTTCTCTAATGCTTTCAAAAACCGTAATTTTGGTTTACTGTGAAGGGTGGATTCATTGAAGGCATTTTGAACGCAGTGGCTGCTGAATCGTCGCCATGCTTTCTGCCATCCATTTGTGCAGCGAGTCTTTGACGAATGGATGAAGTTATGTTGTTCGAATGTACGACGGTTATTGTGTTGCAATAATTTAATTCATTAAGATGAATAGAAGCGAAGGTGTGCATCTCGCTACCAAAAGTGCAATTTTCACGCAGCAACATAACACAAACATTGCGGTGACATCATCGTGCATCCACGAAAAGGAGTTTTTTTCACTGCTTTGAAGCACCGAAGACTGCAATTGCATATAGCTCAACAAGAAACCTGTAGCCATGGAAGCCATTTGTTCCATAGAAACCAATTTTCATGACCAGAATGCATTCGGGTACAGATGTTTCTTAAAACATTTCAGGTAAAGATAAATGAAAAGACGGTAACATGCATGAAGTGGTATGAGAACCAGGCCGGCAAAATTTACAGAGACCTTTAACTCACAAATAAGGGTGACTTAGGCGTGTAGAGAAATTCTGGAAATCTGTTCTCATAACTAGATATGCGAAAATCTTACCTGAAGAAACAGCACGTATTTTAGGTTCTCAGCAAGTTTTGTTAGCTATGGAATAGCCTTCAACATGGAAGTGCTTGTTGGCACCATGTATGTCAATGTTCTCATTTTGGAAATATCTCGGTATGCGATCAATATTTTCGCCGTTATCCTCGAAAGAGCGTCGAAACGTGTTGGCAGGCGTTGTTGCATATTGGTGCTATTACTTCCATTGTTCTCGTTACAGCTGCAGTCATGGTAGTCTACATATCTGCACGTAATTGTTTTCTTTCAGTTTTCCTGCTTTAATTTTCCGTGCTCATCCTGCTCATAAGATTTGGAAAAACTGTCTGCATGATCAGATTACAGAAATGTTACGTCTGCGCACGTGCACCCTGGTTTACGTTTGCAGCTTAAGCTCACCTTATTGCACCAATACTTTAGCATGAAACTGCATTTGTACTTAGTAAATGAGGCGGTTTTGAGCAAAAATGTATACTACTGTGCGTACAGGTTGGCAAGGCACCGAACCTGGTCCTAGTAGCCAAAATCTCCACACTTTTACTGTACTTTCTGCACGTCATTTTTTGATGTGCGTAGATTTGGAATTAGTAAATTATTAATAAATCGGACTAATAAATTGACAAATTCTACCAATTATTGGATCAGGCGATAGAGCCTTATTCAATAATCCGTAGTATAAAAGAAAAGCATTCGGATGGTGAACATGAGAATATGACTACATTGGAATCCTTGAAGAGAAGTATTAAAAACAAGATTCGAAAAATGCCATTTATTTCATGCCGATAAAACAACGAGTGTGAGGAAGCACCGGATGTGACTGCTAAGACATCGATCAAATGAACATACAGTCAAGATCGCGTTTATCGTTTCTTGTCTTTCCCAGAAGGTCAAGGAAACATCTCCCAATCCTTCACCACATCCGCATAAGCTTGTTTCTTGAAGCGATGTTTAAAAAGTGTGCGCAGGCAACAACATATTCAAGACGGAAATCAAAAACAATCAATGTAGCAATGGTAGTGATGCTGAAGTGAACGTATTACACCGGACCTTAGTTGCATCAAGTGAGAAAAGTGGTGAGTTCACAGAAGAAAAAATCATATCAAGAAGCAAGGAACCGAAAGAACTCCTGGTGGATTATTTATCATGTAACAGCACCCAGATCAGCCATTCGAAAAAAGGAGGTTCCATCCAACTTCGGCATCCTCGTTCATTGTTAGTATTACTGTGTAGACGCCAGAAACGACGTCGCTACTTGGGAGGATTGAAGCTGGGGGTAATAACCCCAGCACGGTAGGTGCGACTTACACAGGAAACGACCTCCTCTCGGGTGACGTACATTGATCAGCTTAAAAAAAATTACAGCCATTAAAATGTGACTTTTTCCGCACCTTACTTCTGATATATTTCACGCCAACTCGTTTTTCATTTCGTCATAGCAACACGTTTCTTTGCAAGTTGTGAGCAGCAGTATTACTGTTTCAGTTATGAAGTGTCTACATCGCATGTTCAGTATCGTATGTTAGCTTGTGGAACCGACCAATCAAGCATAGGGAACGCAGAAGCGCATATTCTGTACAACCCCTTTTTTCATTTGCTCAATATTTCATTCGTGTTCTTAGTAATCTCCATCCCTGATTTTACGGTTATTGGGGTAACCTCTCAATCAGCCAGTCCGAAAACGAAATTTAACTGCAAAATATGTAAATGATCGTTTTGAATACGACGTAAAATGTAGGGACGGAAAAATCGTGAACAACGGCAACCTCTTCTTTCATTGCTGAAGCGAAGACCTAGGAAAGATAGAGTTTTGAGCCCTGGGTAGTTCCTACACTTTCACCTTTTATTTCTCTCTTCGTGCCAATGACGTCTCAACGTTATTGTCGGTCGAAATAAATAAGTTAGTGGTTAGAGCTATAAGCTACGCTTGATGTGAAGGAAACTGTGGCATTTCCAGTTTTCATATGCTAAAGAGTTTCCAGTGTTCACAGAGTTGCGTTTCGAACGCAAAGAAGTAGAAGCGTGTATGGACGGTAGTAGAATAGGAGATTATCTCATTTATATCAGCGTTAAATAACAATGTCGAAACGCGTTGAAATACGTGAATGACTTGAAGATGGTAATGTCCGAAGCAGTGTAGATTGGAAACATATGAAATCGGTTCTTCATCCTTCATATTTGTGCCGCAAACACGTTTTCTCTTGTTCATGGGTATTTTTTTCATTTGCCGAGTTTTCGATGAGCGGAGGCTAATACGTTGGGGTCGGGCAGTGCCAGGTGCTTCCCGTCCTCTCTCGCCATAGAACTTCGCGTCTACTCATGCGGGCTGCCTTGCTTCGTTGACGGAAGCATGCAATAGGAGCGTAGTCTGACTAAGATGCGTATTTGTGGTCATTTCTTTTGCTGTGGATTCCATGTCTCCAATGATCGAATCAACAACTGCAAATGACGTGTTCGTGTGTGTGATTGGGTTTCGAACACCTTTAGACTCGACCATGCACGGCTCACATCGGACCACTCCCAGTGGATCGAGCTAATGAATTCAATCGCCATCCCCAAGGCTGACAAAGAATCCACAGTTACGTATCTATTTCATAAAACACAAGGCCATTCCTTACATCTCGTGAACCAGCTGGAGGCAGTTTAGTGGAGTGCATCATTCACTTTTCATGGGCCTCATCAAAGTGTGCTTTATACTTCCTGCATTTGACAAAGTCGTCAACAAAGTAGCACGTGTTTGGTGCCGGAATAGCAAAAAAGCAGGGAAACTCTAGAATGAAGTGTCATATGAACGTCTGCGACCAAATAGCGCAGAAATTTATCGAATATTCCCCACAGAAAGGACTCTATAAATCGCTGTAAGCGAAAAGGCGCTCTGCAATAAGGCAATTTAGTACTGGCGGGTACGAATGATTTTGCAATACCGTGGTGATTACTTTATTTCCCACTTCGGGCAGCTGAGTTCATAGTGAAGAACTTTGCATTCGCAAACGAAATAGAACAACTGCAGCATGCGTGCCAAAGGCAAGTGTGTTGCAAGGTGTTAACAAAGTAGCCCCATCCATCATCGCTGCTCAACAACATCATACCTGTCATCTTCTATCGCTGCCGATGCATTACTTATGTTTTCTTTGGTGTAAACTTTACTATTACTGCATATTTGGAAGGTATCTCAGAATCACTGAGTGTGCCGTTCGCAATCACTGAGCTCTTAACTGCTGGCATGTCGAGAATAGCTGATAGATTCATAGATCCATAGTGACTCTGATTCACCAGGTAAACTGATTAGCACAAGGCGCATTTGCAAAGAATCTTTGAAGTGCACATTTGAGGAAATATATAATTACGATGCATAATTTTAAGATGATAGTCTGGATGCATATTCAAAAGCGACGAAGGAAGGAAGAGAAGGTTTGACTATAGACTTCGGTTTCTCGATCATAATGGATTTCTTAGGGTACTCTTAGAATCCGACTTTGATCGAGACGCCGTGAAATGAATTTTCGCAAATCAACTTTCAAGTATATTTCTCTGTCTGATGTATGAGCTTCAACCGCGTAGGAATTTCTCCCTCAATATTATTTCTTTTGCCTTCACAAATTTTCCGTTTAATTTTCCACTTCGGTACCAAGACGCTTCCTTATTAACTTTCATCCATCCTCTCAGATTTATCAGCCTGTACGTTATCTGCGGTACCATTTTCCGCCTAGTTTTCGCATAAAACCTCGGACTTCGTCGTACAGCAAATTACGTCTTCGAAGGAGAAGAGCACGAATTCAAATCTCTTGGAAGAAAAACGGATTCCACACCATTCAAATCAGTTGTCTGCTACTTGGCTAACCATGTCATTACCAGTGTTTTGCAGGCGAAGCATGGGTAGGAGCGCTATATCAGTTTAATCGTATAGCGGCACTTCTTGGAGCAGCAATGTGCGCCGAAATATTTGTCCTAAACGCGGTCCAGCCACCGGAGCTCTTTCCAGCACCTATTCGCAGTGGATCCAACGCATTCATTCAAATGCTCGATCGACTGGGAGCCCGCTGCTTTTTAAACCGGCGAGTGATTCATTTGCAGTATTGTACATTTCCCTCATATTCGCTTTATCGGAAACAGTGCCACAGTTGGCTACTAGTGATCAGGAGGTGTTCAGCAGTACTGTCGACCAAACGGCTATGTATCACACGTTCAGCAGTAAAGTGAACAGTACTGTCTGGAGGATGTCACAGGAAACGGGGCCCCCACCATGTGAAATGATGAGTCGCGCCGGTGTGGAGGCGGAGGAGCTTCTCGCCTCCACGAGGATCCCGGTCGAATGTTAGAGCTCTCAGAATCCTCTGCGGGGGGTGAGGAATACTGAGGAGCGAAGCTCTCTCTCGGAATTGTTAGTCGACTTTTCCGGTAGACGAGACTTTCTCATGATTATGAGCAAGGAGAGTATGAGAAGAGGAGAGAGGACAACAAACTGTAGAATTTCCGCAGCAACTTGTTTTTCTTTGCGCAGTATGTGGATTCACAGGTTTGCATTAATGCTATGTCGCCGAGCCCCTTGTGAATCGAATTGGAACGGTCAGCTGGATCACAACGGCTTGTTATTATTACTTTGCTCGAGCATTTTAATGTGCTGCATCGCCTCTTTTCTACTAAACTCAGCTCATTTGTGGTCGTTATTTCGTCTTCTTTTCGAAATGTTCCTCTCCAGACTGCCAGAAGTTCTGCGATGTATTCTGCGATAGTTAGCAGTTGAAAATTTCATGGGAATGTAACACCTGCGGTTACTGTGTAGGAATGTGTAATTTAAATAAGTGTGTTTGAGCGGACTCTTGCGACCTAATGTCTCTCAGTGATAGGGGAGCCTTTCATTTCTTTAAAATAAGTTTTCTGTGAAGACGTGATGTTAACAATGAACTCCAAAGCATGGACACTGAGCTTTGACTGCAAGAAGGTATGCTTCTGACGACTTGAATTCAAAAAGCTCCACTTCGAAGTGAATTTGCCTCGTAGCCTGTTATGCGTTTCGTGGATATGTTATATCGGCTGTTGTTATGTCTGCTTTGGACCTTATTTATTTACTCACTCACTTATTTGTTCTCATTTATTTATTTATTGCTGAAATTCCACGGTGCTGACCTTAGAATTATTCCGTGTGTATGTGATAGAGAGGTCAACAACTTTTACAGCCTAACTGGTGGGTACCAACACTATACTTCCTAATGACCGCAGCAAGCTTTACTGATCTTATTCCCTAAACTAGAGGAGAACCAATCTCGGATAAAATGCCACCTGAGATCACTGGAAAGGCAGAAAAAGCAAGTGTAACGACTAACCTCAGTGCTTCTCAGTCAGAAGTTCCAACAATGCCTGCAATTGCCTTGCTCGATCGACAGTCGAAAGGCGACAAAAGCCAATCAGAGGATGTCAAGGAAAAGAACTCTTCTGTAACTGGATCTGCAGCTAACAGCGAATAAGGAATGTCTGTACTGAGGTTGAAATGCCCTCAAATCATTGTGAATTTTATTAGCGATTCCAGTTCATCTTGCCACTTTAATGGAAGAATAATGCCTTTTGTTCAGTCCACAACTGAAAATCCCGATGCTTTGCTTCAACTTAACGAGGCTGCCAGTCTTAACAAAACATATGTTGTTTGATCGAAAAACAGGGGTGATTGAAACCCATTCTCATTAATTACGTTTTCTGCCAATGACGACGGTCGCTTAGAATGAAGTCATGAAATGGCCGCCAGGTGCTATTTGTAACTGGGAAAACTTAAATAAAGCTTTTGATTCTTAGTTAAGTTCATCGAATAGGAAGTTCATTCGTGCACTGCATTGAATCTGTCATAAAGGTAGGCCAGCAAAAAGGCTTTATTTTGCGGTAAGCGATTGACAGCAAAATTGCACCCAGTAGCGGCCATACAGGACAGCTGATGGCTTGTCTGACCGCAGGGCAAAGGCGAATCTGAAAAGACGCGTATGATGCCTGTCAACTTAATGACCATGTTGCAGGCGAGAACACATTGCCATCGGCACTTTTGTAAACGCATGCAATAATCGACTTCATGAGCCTGCCCGTGGGTTATTTCTGTAGAAAGTAAAGCTAATTTACGTCACGAACTGTGCTCAGTCAACCCCAATTTATCGCAGCTGATGTGTGGCATTGACGCCAAAAGTACTTTTCGGAAAGGTTGCCAGAATCCTGGAGAATTCATGCTTTTATAGTAGTTAAGCAGTACTTCCGAAATTCCTTTCAAGAAATAAGGAAGTCCTTTTTGAATGGAGATTAGGCATGTTCCCATAATAAGCAACAAATTTAGTATTGTCATCACATGATTTCAGAATTACAGATTAAAAAGCACGAGGGAATAATCAGTCGTTTTTTACAGTCTAGATTCAATAAATCTGCCGAAGTTGCACCACAATGGAAACAAATTTAATGCCATGATCAAACAGTTTCAGAAGTGTAGGGTAACGAGTGGATTGGGAATAATCAGGTATTTTTATGGTTCCGTTTTAGTGAATCAACCAGAAGCTATACGATAATAGAAGGAAATTCAGTGTTATTATCATGCTGTTTCAGAACTATAAGTTAATGAGCAGATGAGGAATAGTGGACCAGTTTGCCGAATCAAAAGGAGGTTATGCGTGAATAACAACTAATTTAGCGTATTACCCAGCAATTTCAGACATAAAGAATGCATGGGGGAGTAATGTATCGCTTTTTACTGTTCAGTTTTATTCAGTCAGCCGAAAATTGTACCATAATAAACAGCAATTTACTTGCCATTATTATGCAGTTCCAAAACGATAAATTAATGGACAGGTATTGATTGACCAATAGTTTGTTAGCTTTCAGATTCAATCAATCACTCGGAAATGTACCGTGATAAACAACGCACTCAGTGCTATTATGACGCACTTTAGAACTAAAAGGTAATCAGTAGATGGCGGATAATCGACTGTTTTTTTTGCTGTTCAGACTTGATGGGTAGATGAATAGATGGAGAACAATCAAATTCTTTTGCCGCTCAGATTTCCAAAATGAACTAGAAAAGCTTGCCCGAATTAACGACTAATTTTTCTTTTTCAAAATAACAGTTTCATTAGTAAGTAGGAAATAATCAGTTGCTTAAACCGCTCAGATGTAATCAATGAACTAGAAATTCTTAACAGAGAAAAACTAGTTTAGTGCTATTTTCATGGAATTTCAGAGGGACAATGTAATGAATAGACTATGAATAATCGGTCGTTCTTTACCTTCACATTTAATCAATTAGTTGGAAAATTTAGTGATGTTACCACAGAATAATAAGCTAAAGAATATATTGGAATTGATAAATGTTTTTTTCCCTTCTGCACCGGAATAAATGACTAGTTTTAGTGGTATTATCAGCAACTTCAGAACGACAAGGTAATCAGTGAATAGAGTTGGATCATTTGGAGGTGTGAGAGTTACTGTCGTTGATGCTATGTGGAGGGAAGGAGGAATGGCGACGGAATTAAACACCGACAGAAAATAGGAGACCGATAAAGTCGCTGAAATAAGCGCGAGAAGATGAGTGAAGTATCAAGGAACGCAAAACAAAAAGCTGAAGGTGTAGTAAAGCGATCAACCCTTACAGTTTCGAAGGCTATTTACATAGACCTCGAGATGTCATGGGCATCTTCACACACAATCGCAATCGGAAGCGAATATCTTCTTTTCGCTGCACTTGATCGCCACCGGAAACTAGGCGATTCGTCGGTAGAGCTGAACACCTCGATCTAGCGGCGCCTGCTTGGCACCGGAAGCCCGACCGATTCATCGTTGATTTTTTCTTTGCTTCCACAACAAGCCATTTGGTTAGAGAGAAGATGGGCGGAAGCGCCATGAATGGAGCTTCCGGCGGTATGCGTCTCTAATGGAGCCTTCGTTCATTGTCTGCGTCGCCGTCAACCATCGTTGCTCCGCTATGATTCGCAGCATCGACTTTTGAGGAGTAGCAAAAACGTTCAGTGCCAGTGCGCCCATACTTATTCGAGTTCCAATGTGCGCGAATTCCGAGTTCTAGTTTCACGAAAAAACGATAGTTTAAAATCGCATACAGAAAATTTCGGAACACTTGTGCTGCCGGATACAACAGTACATGGAAAACGTTTATTTTGATGATGACACTTCGATTTCAAAGTGCCTCCCTGCTAAGTGTTTACTGGCGCTTCCTAAATGCGCTCCTCTTATTCGCTTGGATGTGTTTCTCACGGCTTTTATCTTTTGTGTGGTTTTAAACTACTCGCTGTTTCAGATGCAGAAACTTCCGAAGATCATTGAAGTGGGATGAACTGAATTGGTTTATTACAATAAAGGTAAAAATAACAACAACAGACTATTTCTTATGCTTCAGCGTAGAAGTTGAAGCAAGCATCAAGCTCGAGAAAATAATTATCACTGTCAAAGAAGACCAGCAACTGTGCTTTTCACGGAGCCTACCTAATGATGCAGAATTGGCCGTGTGGTCTCGTTCGATGAATTTTAGTTCCCACCGAAGAACCCATAATTCCATTCTCGAAAATAAGTGAATTTTTTGTCATAATTTAATACCATCACGCTTGAAATATTTCAGTGAAAAAGAAATAAATTCTAGCCAGGTAAAACATAAATGTCCTTCATTTTACTAAGGCTATGTACAGGAGCTAATCCCCATTGAATGTGCTAGAGGATCGATGTCGTAACCGTTTTCGAATAAACTTGCACTACATACCTGATACTTGATTAACGATTGCTTCAAATCGGATTTACTCTTTATCGTCCTGCTAGAGTTTCTACAGAAATGTGTTATGGGGACATCATGCCCCTATATATGTGCAAATTCCTCGGCCCATATATACAACAGTTCCGAATCCTAAGCAAGAAAAACCATTGAGATAAAGCATGATGGATGGATTCACAACTATAGATGAGCTCTTTCAAAGTAAACTTATTGCAGTTCATCCACATTTCAATAAGAGATCGATGATTTGAAATCCCGTCGAACCTGTGAATCAAGTAACTGAGAGTTTTTTGACTCATCGGACAGTAGTTAGAACAGATGTTTGGATTTTTTTGAAACGTTTATGGGAGAGGCTGATTTGATAGCGAAAATGCAGCATGGCGTTATTTTTTGCAGTACCCTTTGCCATATATTGTCTTCCGGACCTCCTAGCAGAAAGAGATTGGCAGATTATTTCACGATCGATGAATACTTTTTTGAACTTCTGCCAAAGTTCCTAAATTATAATGCAATGGAAGAGGCAAAATCCGTGCGATTAAGTTAAAACTATTGTGCGAAGAACGGTAAGGTGCTTGTTGCACTGCAGAGTTGGTGGCGATGGGATGAGTTCCAGTACCCAACTGGAGACTTTGAGTTTCGCAATGTTGACGAAACGAAACAGCTAGTAGGCTTTTTCTTTGAAAAACACCGTCAGCAACAGAACTCGTCGCCCTTTCTGAATTGAGTTCGCGGTTTCTGAAGAACAAATTTCTTGAATAAGTTTAGTACAATAGCTCTGTTCTTCGGGATATTATCGTCATTAGTTTCATCAGTCTTTCTGGTAATCATAAGATAGCCTGAATGTACTTAAAGATTTCATGGTGATTCTCCAGCCGTTTTTCCAACACTGAAAAGGCCAATCAGTTACTTATTTCTTAAAGAGGATGTACTGGTGACGCACAAATCGTTTGAGCAAGATGCCTAACAACAGTCAGTGTTAGATTGCAGTTCACAGTAGCTGACCACAAGGTCATACAAATGCGCAGAGCAGTTGTGGACTCATCAGATTCAGCGGCCAGAATGGTCGTATTGTGTTGTTGCAGACAACGTCCTGCTCCGACCAAGAAATATCCCACGTCCGTTTAAGTGGCTTGACACCATTTTACGATATTGTCTGAAATGTTCAAATGTTCACACTTCATTCTTCTTTTGTATTACGTTCTTTCTTACGTCGTAGTTTACGCGCTGTGAACAAGTGCGCAACCGATGAGAACCGAGATTATACCTTTGTTGGGTTCCTGGTTTCTCCATTGTTGCCTTTATATGGATATACGCAACGAGTTCAGCTTAACGCTTTTTACCATATCCGGTAGGGCTGCTTTTCAGATATCCTCGTGATGGATTGCTACTGTAAACTTTTACGTTCCTAATGTTAGAATGATATCGATGCTTGGTTTTCATCAACTTCATGGTGCACAATTCAGCAACAACGTAGCTATTGCGCGAAAAGCTATTCCTGCCTCTTCGAAGACAATTCCTCAGCCCTCACTCCATTTCACATACTGAGTGAAGTTATCCATTTCACCTGTTTCTTGTTAACACTGCTATGTAAGCCTCACTACTCTAACGAATATGTGAGTGCGGTGGTGTTATCTTCAGCTGCAGAAAGTCGGATTTTTTGATGTGACCATTAGGAAACGAAAACTGCCTGCAATTTCTATGTTTTGAAGAAAGTGAATTAAGAAAAGACAATCGCAGAAACAGCAGAAACCTGTTTCTGCTATTTTCTACGACATTCGATATCCTCCAAGATTTCATGATCGTGCAGTAGCCAAGCTCTCAACTCTCACTGCAGTTGAAGACCGCTTTATGCAGAATGCCACGCATTTCCACAGAAAACCACTATCTCTTCACATCCGCGTCTATGATGTCTACATTATTGTTCGCGTGCTCTCTAGTGTCTTCAAAATTCGAGGACAGCTTCGAAGACAGCTGCTACTCGTGTGGGAAATGTTTGTCCTCCTAAGGAGCTGGAGTTTATAACATGTAAGTTAATTAAAATGTGCACAGTCCATTCGACTTGTTTTTTAAGACGAGGTTGTTGTGAACCTTATTGTGGCACTTGTTCCTTCCAATGAGGATTTAAGAGAGGAACTAGGGAAGGACTTGAGCATTGGTGATGCACTAATGCAGGAGCAACAATCCATCCCTGTTCCCTCATCTCCTTATTAGGGAACTTTGCCGAGTTTATTTTTCTTCCTTAAGAAAGGAAGACGAATTAAACGTCACAGTCTACGCATTGGCCTCCTGCGAGTTTATTTTTTGGATATAATCTCTTACTTTTTCAAGATAGAAATTTGAAGTTGTGGAATCTTGTGGTACTGTTCCGTGATAGCATCAGAATAGAGCGTGTGGTGCGATGACACCTGCGCTTCTAATTTAAAACACCTTGACGTTTGACAAAAGCATCTTCATGTTTCACACCTCATGCTAACTGGCACGTTTCTGATTTTCATTACTGATGTGTTCTTATCTCAGAGGAGCAAATCTCATTAAGAAGCACGTGGTGAGGATGCGATGAATTTAAAGCTAGTAAGCACTTTCGTAAGTGCATGAATATATTAGGGATCATGGGGATGCACTGATGAGATTAGTTGTATACCTGCGACTGCGAAACTGCTTGGGAGAAAGACTTAAGGGTTTCGATTAAGTCGGTCTACAGTATAATAAAACTTGATTCCATTGAATCTGCTAAACGCAATTCTTTGCTTAAAAATAGAAAACATCTAAATGCGACGGTTGTATGCTACTGATCCATCGCTTGCTGGAGAAAACAGGCCCTCCTCCCTTCCTTAGATACTAACTACACTGATGTTCTGGACTGGTCCCCCACCTCCACTCCGAATGTGTTGCCGTCTTAAGAACATGCGGAAGTCTCCAGCAAACCCCAGTAGGTAAAATACGTCGGTCTTGGAAACTTCCCAAAGTCTGGCCGATCTGCAAGGAGAATTTTTTCCCCTGGATTAGGAGAAGTGGACTTTCGGTACGATAGCGCAGGTTAACAGCAACATAAAAACGAAAATTTTGAGGGGGTGTTTTTGACGATATGCGAAGACGGATGTATCTATCGATACTGTACCTCTTAAGGATATTGGCGTGTGAAATGACCCGGCAATTTTTGCTGGATGGTTTAGCACGGTCGACCCGGTACACTTCTGCGGTGATTTCAGCTACTCTCTTAGAAATCTGTCCTGATCAAAACAAAGATGGACAAAGATGGCGGGTTTTAGAAGCCTAAAGATTTCAAAGCGGCCGTCAACGCTGGCCATTCGCGACTCAGCTGCAGTGAGGGTTTCCCCAAGTCAACCGATGACAACTCCTATCAACATTAAACGCACTTAATTTAAGCCCACGGATTTAAACACAGTGATGGAGGACATTCACCATTCACCCCCTCATTCTTCTTCTCGAGTAGGCTTACTAAGCACTAATGCCAGCGCGCCAGTGAATGATATCGCACAATCGGCAGTTGCACCACCTACCCTGACGGGAGAAAATTCGCATGAATTTTGAGAGAATTCGGCAGCTACTTTTCGAAATAAAAGTGAATGAGGAATGTGCAACATAACCTTAAGTCAAATAAGCTACATAACCTTCCGGTGGTACGTCCTATTTTCAAGTGAGCACTTGTGAGGAGTATAAAATATACGATGGCAGCAATCACCAACGCGTCAAATCAAACAAAAAGATCGTCAAGTTTCAACGACTTGATGTCATCTAGAGGTATGGGTGGCACAGTTGCCCAAGGCGATTCTCAGGACATGAGTGGTTGGAGATGCAGACGATGTAGGCGAGCTTGCTTGAGAATGTTCAATTGTGGGAAGAAAAATTTTTAAAGCATTTGCAAGACTGTAGAGTAGTAACAATATGAATTATCGACATAACAACGGTCTTCTGGAAAAGAAGGCAGCACAAGTGCTTCTCCTCATCTCCTCGACCAATAAAACTTAGCACGGGCATAATTAAATATCAAAATGTCACAGCATGCAAGCGGCAAACAGCAAATGTAAGTGCAAGTAGATAAGAAACTGGCAATACATGAAACCCAACTTATCCAAAGTGTACAATGTCGCAGTAATGCAGATATGCTCGCATAGGAGTCGGTAGCAAAGAGTTTGCAAACTGGAACACGAAATAACCACTTGTGGGCAAATAAAACAGTTATAACCACGGAGCGGATGACCTGAAGCTACCATATTGTCAATCAAAATGGGATTTATATCTTTCATCGAAGAAATCTCCAAAATATCTGCCTCGTCAACAAACCTTATCTCCAGTGCCGTTACAAAGCCGCAATCATAACGCGCATGATCACATCGTATCGACAAGACACACACATGACTACAAACTAAGGCAGCAATATCCAAAAGAGAATGGCTGACGAGCAAACGAGGATTGCAAGTAGAACAAGAAGGCCCCATAAAACAGAACCATTCATACTAAAGCAAGCGGCAGCTCTTTCACTTAAACACCAAGGGGCCTTTACCTCCTGCTCCATTGATCTCCCAACTGGCATCTTATTTAGCTGTTTCGAACTGAGCATTCTTAACAGAAATTGCTACTTGGCTTCCCACTAGGTAAATGAAAACTGAAACTGATTCAATTCAATTATTCCCTAGAAGTGCATCTTCAAACATGAGGAATATCGCTACGTGGGAATTTAAAGACGCACGTTCAAGAAAGAGGATGGAACGAAGTTCAGAAGCAGCCTGGACTTCCACTTGATGCCGACATCACTGAATCCACATTTTCGCTGTTGCATCCCGAGAAAGAGGACTGCTTTCCCACGTGCTGCTCCTTCGCACTGTCTTTTAAACTACGATTCACTGATGCACCACTGTAACAGGCGTTGCAGATTAATGGACTTGAAAAGACCTTCAATCATCTCTCAATATCTGTTGCCCTTGATACTTGACGACTATAAGAGAATCCGCTTGTAGCAAACATTCTTGTGGAACAGAGTATTCATGACGCGTTATTCTCGAACGTTAGAACACCAAACGATGCGCAGAAAAGTGGAATGTTGAATCGGCTAGCAGTCTTTATTTTTAGAGCATTTCGCAAACAATAAATTGCCCTGTGGTACGAACAAACGAGTCTCCCGGCCCAAGGGAAATCTCCTACCAAGCGGGAATTTCAAATCAATCTATGCAACATATAGCTCATCTAAATGCATATAAAAAAATTGCACAAAATAAATAACAACTTATATAAAGATGTATCCAATATATGTACACATCACCTAACCTGTGAGCACAACTTTGCATACTCGCTTGAATCGTTCTGCTCACCACTTCCCCTTTACAACGACAAAACATATTCTGAGCAATCCCACGATTGGCATAACATGGCGTCATCCATGTCTGAAACCGTTTAAAGTATCGTGCAATGCCGAGAAAGAACACCGCAATGTTAATATCGCATTGAAAGGCACAAATGACGCAAAAAAAGAAGAACAGTTCAACCCACAATCGCTTTCCCGTATCAAATAGGGAGTTAATTCTTTCAAACATTTACAAACTCACATCTCAGAAAGAAACTGTCGAATTATCCTCACACTCCATGGATTGCAGAAATTTCTTAGTTCGTATTCAAACTCTGAGCTTATGCACTGTGTAAGAATTGGCGGTTTGAAGAACTGTGCTTTCTTAGTTGTTTCAAAGTGTCGCTTGGACGGTCTACAGCTCCACAAAATGATCACACAATCAAAACTTCTCAGCAGGCCTTTCCAACATAAAATGCACTGTTATCGACCCCATGTTGTACAACTGCGTTTCCAGCTGAACCGAATAAATATTTCGTTATTAGGATACGCGAACTTTCCAGACATATGTCGCTCAATGGCTAACTCTATGAGTAATTTTAGTATCGAATGCACCCTCGCGATATTTCAAAAAAATACAAGGATCACGTGAACTGACTATTTTTCTCGATTAATAGAGACAAACAAACAAACTTCACGATAGCACTTGAAGCCTCAACAATGTCACGTTTTAAATTCATTCAGGACTGCGGTGAGCTCAGGTAGGTATGAGAATTGGTCTGGAGGCCGTGTTGGGAAATTGAAAAATGAAAGCGAGTTATAGGACAAGTTCTAACATTCACGTCAAAGGCAAAACTCACGTGGCATAAAAAAACGCTATGAAAACTTAGACGAACACCTTGCTGACGAAATTTAATCTACAAAGTTGCGTTCGAATCCTCTGTTCCTTGAGACAGTGAATGAGAATAAATGGTGAGAACAGACACAATACAAGTATCAACGAGAATGTTTTTTGCTCGAGAGCTCACCGTCGACTGTGTGGGTGTGCCGATCACGGAAAGTTGTGCAGAGGCGTACTTTTCCACGCCTTGATGAACACCACTGAACACGCCAAGATTAGAGTGCTGATCGCATCTACGTTTCTCAAACCAAATGCATAATTCACCTGGTGACTGAGCACGTTTCCGCCATAAATCTTATCAAAACAAAAACGCATCTGCTTCAAAGCTAGTCTCAGGCACAGTAAACCTATTCATAGAACATGCAAGATACCACAATCAACCGCGAACATAAGGAAGCATAGTGCAGTTATTGAGGCCTATCTCCAAGCTTGCCTGAACGGCGTTGACGTGATGATATATGCAATGTTTCGAAAATAATTCCCAATTGTGGCCTAACGATCGAAACAAGCACGAAAAAGCCATAGAGAGGACCACATTTTGATGAAATAGACAAGGAAAACTTCCAAATCGAAGTGCTACAACGTACCTCTTATCACAACTCAAAAAGGGGTTTAGAAACATGTGCACCGATCGGCAAACTGACAACGCGTTTCAAAATTTTTCGCGTGCTCAAATCAACGAAATAGTTTTAAAAATTCACTCGAGTCGTGAACGAAAGAGTAACATTATATCCCGTCCTGTATCGCTAGTGGTCGCAATGTTTGCCGGAAGGGAACTTACCCGCAACGGTAGATAAGACCGTTACTGTTCTGCGCAGCAACAGTAGGGTAGCCGATCATGAACGAACGGTGACGATCCTCATCCATAACCTCAAAACGAGATAAACGACGTGATTTACGCATCAATGCCCTGTGCACGCCGTACGGTCCCGCACTGTCATGACGAACCTGCAACGTCCATGTAGTAGGCTCTGCTTCCTTCGACTGCGTATTTTTACACTCGTAAAACAACTTACATTCTTCATAGCATGACCTCACATCAGCTCAAACGCGGCAAAGAATTTGATGAAATTAGATGGAAATTAACCGGGCAGCTGTTCATTGATTATTCACGCAATAGTGGAAGTAGGAACAATGAGACTAAGCGCAGCATCGTAATCGCCCTCATCACAGTGAAGTGATTTCGGTGACGATGATACTTTCAGTACACGGCGATTGTCGAACTTTCCCAAGTACTGTCAACCGCAACTTAGCAAATAACTATTTTTGGAATTCCTCCTTCGGCGAACGACCAAAACCGAACGGCACCTTCAAATGAAGGAGAATTTTCTGTTGCCATAGTTTAATGTTTGGTATGTGAGGTAAGTTGATGTGTGTTGAAAGAGTAAATGGTGTGATTTACTAGTGTCATAACAAAAGTACATACCTCACTTCTTCAAACACAAATGACTTGAGGAGCAAACCTGCCAACACTGAAGACAATAGTACTTGAAGCAAGTTTTCTCACGGCAAAAATATGGACCTCGAGCACTACCACACAGCGAACATTTTGAATACTCGAGGTAAGGGTCAATTTGAATCCTCTTCGAGAACTTCGACGTCTTGATTTCCAGGAAGGCGGAGTCAACGGCACGGAAATACGAAACCGAAGAGGAGAAAGTCACTCGTCCACTACCTGCATTACAGTGACTCTACCGTCGAAAATCCACTTTTACCCCAAAACGGCATTTAACCATGAAGCTAAAAGCAAGAGTAAACGCAACAAATAAGTAGCGCAGCGGAGAAATCAGTAAAGATCGAGGAGAAAGTGTTCAACCTCCAATTCTCGATGAAAAACACACAGCACGATATCACCATTGTTGAAATTTGTAGAAAGAGCCTCCTTATCTCTCTCACCAACCACAAAAGATTCGCGAATGCAACATCAAAACTTCCAAAAAGCACCTTAAAAGTTACACCAAGTCATAAACCCTGCTACTTGCGAATCGAATAAAATTCTTATATAATGCAACGAAGCCAACTACACATGTTAATGCAGTTAACGCTGAGTGATTTTTGGGATTTCATAAATCACACTTCTGCAGTATCTTCTCCCTTTCCAGTCTGTTTATTCCGCACAAACATTTCATAAATAAACGTCCACTACTGAAACATGCAAAGAGCAAACACTTGACAGTGAGCAATCAAACGCACTCACCAATTGGATATTTGTATTTATCCGTATCGATCTCCACGGAAATAACATTACCATATACATCAGCCATAATCGAGAACAGCACCTGAATTTATATTTTTAACGATGAAATGCATTTAGTAACTCATAACCCTCATTAACGTAATTGAGGGAAGGCAATCAGAATCCGTGGAACAGTGAAACGCCCATATGAGTCGAAATCAGCGATCGGCAACTAGAAATATTGCAACCATAGGCAAGCAGCGATATTGCACATGATAAACACGATGCAAGAGAAACTATCCAGAAATCGCAGTATGTAAAAGTGCAGAAACTTCAAGGGAAAATGTTAGACACACACGTTTGCCAGCAGGTGGAGCTACAAAGGAGAGAAAAAACTCAATATCATTGGAAGACAACCCATGCATGTTTCAGCCATCACGAGACGCAGCTGATGAATTCTTCTACAATTCCTTGAAGTGTTTTCATACTCACCGGTAACGCAACGGACTACGATGGAGGAATTCTGGTCCCAAATTACCGAGTAATCGATTCTTTCTCTCTTATGCAACTATTACTGCAGGAACGACTCCTTTGGAAGATGTTCAGTTAAGAACACATCGACATTCACTGCAAGCAGGAGTTGTGATGCTCTATAGGTTCCACCTCTCTGAAAGAATTGGTGACCCAAACAACGCAAAACTTTAGGCCGAGGAATGCTAATTAAGGCTCCTGAATTCTAGTGTGTTTTCTGTGTTCAAAGGCACTGAAAACGCACAACGAACGGTGCTAAATGGAACGAAACTAGGATGTCTGGTGCTCCTTCCCCAACCTTCAAAAGCACTCTTGGGAACGCTGTTCCTGACACCAAAACCACTATCTCCGCAACCCGAACTTATCTCCATCTTCAGGACTACTAGTCTTGACACTAATATTTTGTAACTTTCCCCTTTTGAGGCTTCCAACGCTACCCTTAATCCACAACAATATGCTACTGCTTTGAGCTGCCACAGATGGCGTCAGCCTAGTTGGCTCGCAGTTTTCAGATTCCAGAATCCCTTCTTTAATTACTGTCGGGTCTTTAATGTTCGTTGGTACAACAGGGAAACAAAAATGCCACAAAGCACCAAACTAGCTAAACAAGTCCGTGGAACCCATTCGGCTCCAACTCCCTTTTCGCTTTGTTCCTTCCTTCCTCCCCGAACCAAATTCAACAGACTGCAGCGGAAAAGATAAAACTGCTTGAGATATCAGTATCGTTAGCAAAATTCCAGCAAAATCACCAACATCGTTGCTAAACCAAACTCAAAATAGCAGTCTGTCTTCCACTGGCTTCTGATGGATAAACATTTCACATACGCCACCCCATAAAATACGTTACACTATTTATTGTGTAGCGTCAAACTAGCATCGGTAAATAACATTCGTTTCACGCCCTATATGTGGAAGCCTCCACGATGCGATTTCAAGTCTATGAATCCACTCGTTTCGTGCCTCCTTGACTGCATCGCAATGTATTCATGAAAATGAGGAGTTGATGACCAGAAAAGCACCAGAATATTCGAAATAATGGCACATATCTGACGCCACATTCCATTCTACTGTTCTGCCGCGTTCTGGAGCTAGCCTTAACGAATGCCGGAAAACCATATCGGGTTTCGATATCACTACTTCGATAATGACAACGGTGAAAGACACCACCATGTACATCTGCGTTCCAACAAAACTCTTCGTGGTCAGCCACCTTAAAAGATATTCAAGCAAACTGCTTAGGTGATGATCCAGTGAATTAGTGAAATAAGCCGTAGAGTAGCACGACTCCGCCCTAGGTTACTGAATCAGTGTACGTCCGATGCAACTCAAAAGAATTCATCATTGCTCCAGATGTCTTCCTCTTCCTCAAATTCCTATTCGTAATAGCGAGGCCACCGCAACATTCGAATACGTCAATTACGGAGAGTTATCTCAAACTGGTGCAAAAAAACTTACGAATAATTAACGTATTGCGACTCTGAATAAAAAACGACTCCCGTTTGCTCCATGTATTCAAACCTCTCTCATCCACTGCAAGTTTTAATTTTCCACCAAACTGCACTTGAGAGGTACTGAGATCGACTAATTTCACCGACTCGATAAAAAATAATGTTCTACCTTGGCAGTTAACATTCCATGCAGGGCGCCCACAAAGACGGTCATCTTTGATTCCATGGAAGATGGACAGCTTTGCGTATAAACAGCATCTGATACCACCCATGGAATAACTTGAACCTAAACAAAACAACCGTCACGGCAGATGAACAATCCTCCTATGAAATCTTCTAGCTAGTTGGAAAAGATATCAATTTCTAATGATGTATCAGATAAGTTATCAACGTGCAGCAATGGCTAACCGATTGCAAACTGCATTCTTTTCCATCATTACCGCCACTACTTCCCATACAAACGCTTCAACCCACGAAATCGGCGAAACAGAGAGCAGAAAAAGAAGTGATCGTTAAACAACATTCAGCTTATTTGGTACTTCCCCTAACTCGAGAGAAACACCATTTTTTTCTTTTTTCACAAACTTCTATGCGAGGAACCACACGCAACAGCTCAGGAGAAAACAAGCGGAGAATTCGCCTCGCAGATATCCGTGTGGTTGTAATGGCAGCATCAAGAAAAACCTTAGAAAAAACATTCTGAGAGTGCTTTTCGCACGTGTAAACTCGATCAAAAAATGAGTCAAATTCAGCGTGTTCAGCTTGACTTAGCTGAAACGGCATAGCTGAAAACTTTGCCGAAAAATCCGTTCCGAGAATTTGCATAACGGGAATATAAAACAGTTGAGCGAGAAAGTAATCCGTATAATGATTAAGAGTGACTGGCAGTGGCAGCCGCTGCAATTCAGCCAAACGTTTGCAGCATCCATGCCAGCAACTACTTAAGCATGCTTTCGAAAACACTAGTCCTCCGTACCACGGAATTAGAGGTGCTCTCATTGGCTCCATATGCAGCCTGTCGCCCACGCAGACGACTTCTGTTAATATATCCTTTCGGATACTCTAAACATCTGACCAGTTCACTGAATGAACTCCATCGTTCCCCTAAAAACTTTGCCATAACTCTCTCTCCCTCAGGAATATACTGAATTATAACCGAAACCTCCTTAAAGTCCCTCTTTCCTCCATCAGTCTTGACGAGGACGGATAAGCAGACTTGCATTAATCAAATGCTAGCAAGAAATTCGTTAAATGAAACAACATACCTTCCCGTCTGTTGTTCTTTATTTCAAACCAACAAATGGCACCACTGAATAATACTCACTTTTCTGTGTCACCTCTATAATGGTGGCGCAGAATGCTCGTATCTTCCAAATTCGCTGCATTCTTCACCTCCCTCTCCTTAACCACCTCTTAATATAACACACCAAGATCACACTTAACACCGCGGAACTCCCAATGCTCGTAGACTGCACTGCAGAATACGCACCATGTTCTGCAGTGCAACATAATCCGTAAAACCAACCTGTCTCTCTTCGACGTTCTCACCGCGCCATCTTCTTATTCGGAAGTAGCATTCCCCCGCCGATCCAAGCTCTTTAGAGCACTCCTGCATGAGCTTCTTAACAGAAGCCTCGTGCTCAAAAACAATATACACATATCCGGCAGCCCTTGCACGCTGACTGGTGCCCTTAGTTGAATGCAGCAACGGATGTGGATCTCTGCTTGGCCACTCTACATGGCACGTGCCATATCTTCCGAATTCCTGAATTTCCAATTATGCATTCACTGCAATCACATAAGCGCATCTGGATGGCAAATAGAAAGATTGGAAACTATACCATGATAGTTAAATAAATAATCAACTGTTACTGATGCCTATGCAATTTCGACATACGAAAATAACCGACGACACCCTGTGAAGCTAGGAGTGATCTGTTTGCCTTCACTACACTATAAATGGTGGATGGCAGTTTTCTTCGACCATAGTGGACGTTCCATATTGTCAGAAGTTGCTTCGGAACAAAGCAAAGAGGAAATGAATGCGAAGCCGTCCTACCTCCTTAGAAAATGTTCGATAAGCTGATGACAATAAAATTGGTAACTTTGTGAAGAAAAAGGGAAGCGAAATAATTTTATCTTATTGAATAGCTGATCGAAACAAAGATACTTTAGGATGTCACCCTCACACAGCATTCTCAACTATCTCCACCTTTCCTTTTCCCGATGAGCGCATTTGAAGAAACAAACTCTGAAGAGCAACGAATTCGGCGATTATTCATTCGTTGTTAGAAGAAAACACACTGTAGGCATCAGCAAGCAGGCAGAACAGTGGTGAACTCGAAGTACGATTGTATTATTCGAAAGGCAAGGAGCGTCGTGGTAAGAAGGACGGCTACGCGAAACTCTCCAAATAGCAGTTTTGAAGTTGGTCAGTGAAAGACTAAGTTTGTCGTGACCACCTTCTCTTTTTTATTTCTCACAGCATTTCGCACGGAACTTTTGATACTCTCCTATTCTTCTGGCTCATTTGATCTCACGCTCACTGTAAACTGCCTTCAAGAACGGAAAAGGCGACAAACTCACAACAGTTAGAAAATAACAATATGACTGTTTGCGTCTCTCCTTAACGCCTACCGAAGAAATTGATAGGCACGCGTTTTTGTTGCGTGTTCAGCATTTCTGGTGGCTTCGCCAAGACTACAGCTTATACTCTTCCTATCCTACATCAGCCTGCAAGATTCCACTTCGGCGTACTTCATCGACAACTTCGTGAGGGGACTGAGGCATACATTACGCAGGTTTCCCTTTGCCTACGCCACTCTCCTTCTCCTCCACTCCTCTCAAGGCCTTCCTTTATGTTCCTGATGATCATAAAACATGCCCTCATTTTTTGAAATCTTATAATAGAATTCTGGAAATCGCAATTTTCATTTCTACACGCTGAGTGTGTCCACGTGTCCACGAAAGAATCTGCCGCATAAGGCATCGCATCGCCGATTTCTGACGCACCTTTGTACGAGCAAAACAGAATTTTGTTTCGAAAACTCCCGTTTCCTGATGACCCCAAGCAAGCTTGTGAGTGAAAATGTGGTCGGCAGCAGCGTCCAAATCCCACATGAGACGCCATCAACTGAACCAAACTACAGAAAACACGAAAACGAATTGGCGATAAACAATGCCGCATTATACCACGAAGACACTCCCATCACTTTTAAGAAATCGCCAACAGCCGCACCTGACGCTGGAAAACTCTACTCATACTACATACGGCTTCAGTATTAAACAGCCCCGAAATTCAGACCTGGGAAAGTAAAATTACCCTGCCTCCTCCTTCCCATTCAAGCAATCACCCACGAGGTGCTCATATTTAATCAATCCGGATGAAAGCGTTTGAGGGCACTCACAAAATTATGAGCTCTTAAAAGGTGTTGAGCACTGTCTGCAAGTATCACGATGGTATATGCTGAATGGCAATTTGCAGTTTGAAATAGGCGCTGCAGGAAAACATGTTGCGGCTTTAGCTGTCACTTTCATTGTCTTCGGAAGATTTACTTCTTAGAATATAAAAGAGAATTCGGCATTTGATAAGATATTCTTTCCCTATCCAACAAGAGAACCGATTCGTAATAACAGTACATCATCTGACCATCAAAATATACACAAGAACACGAAAGAACAGCAAAGATATAAGGTATGGAATACGGCTCCCTTGAAACTTAGATTCCTTCGCTTATCAGTAGTGCGGTCATCATCCAAAAACTACTTTCCGCACTACTGATGCCGCACAACAATTCGCAAACAGAGGGTAACTAGATCAGAGGCCAATTTTCGGAGGATGGCGTGGAAACAGTACAGCAGCGACTTTTTTAAGGAAAAGTAAAATCAACCTTAATAGTATTATTAGATGAAGAGTGGTACTAGCCCAGAATAAAATGATTAACTCTGCGCTATCCCGAAACGCTTAATGCCGAATTCCAATAATACGAAAAGAAAAATTTGATGTTAAGCATCAAAGTTCAATGGGATGATAACTAAGGACTTCGATTCTCTGCCTCCTTCCGTCCATCACCAAACAAACGAAATGGAAGCAAACTCATTCAAGAAAATCTGCATCTCCCTATGAATAAAAAAAACATCAAAAACCCGCCACATCTTTTTAGTTACATTACGAGCTTCTATGAGCATCGCAAACTTGTGGCACCGCTCCAGCATGCCGGCTAATTCCACAAAGGCGAATAAGGCGATAACAATGCCCTTGCATAAATCCATATCGGCACCCATATCGTCTTCGCTCTCTCTCCTTTCCGTCGTTATACAATTCGAGGAGCAAAAGTCCGCATATCTCATAGTGCTATTGACAACCTACAACTCACAATATAATGCTTTTCTTTCATGCAACGAATGCCCACACTATCTAAACAACTAAGTAACGTCTTAGCATCTCGAATAAGCTGAAAGGTGGAGTCAATGAGCGGGAATGGCACCACGTTATGACGAGAAGGAAAGAAGTGACGTAACCTCACGAAGCGCTTCTTCGGTGATATCCCATGGGATGCCGCCTACAAATATCTTGCACGAGAAAAGCGGGTTGTTATAAGTGCGCGGAGAAAGCTCTCCATTCCAGACGCGTGGTACTCCGTGCGCTTGCGGTTGATATGTTTGATTCATAGCCACAAGGCCATAAGCCTGAGGCTGTGCGAACGCGTTCTTTATCACCTTAGAATAAACGAACCATATTCTATATAGAGATGGATCGCACTGAATCTTCCCTAACAAAATAAAACAAGTGAGTAGAAATGTGAGATGAGCTGAAAAAGCCCGTGATTCTGCAATCTGCTTATTTCACCAAACAATTTCATTGCTTTACAGAAAACATTGAAAGGTGCTTCCGCAGTTTCGCTCCATCAAGATCCCTTCAAAAATTGTCGAACAACACTGAAACGACCTGTTCGTTACTCGACTCGGCTGATCTGGAGTGACTGGGACGCCGACCAATCGATGTGAAATATGTGCGAAAGCATATACCCTACCGCATATATTACAACCAACAAACCTTTAAATGATCCTCCTGTACTTTATAAGAACCCAGAGCCACTGTTTCCTTTGAAAGAAAAAAAATCGTAAAAGCAAGAGGAAATTCGAACATTCGATGCATTGCTGCTCTTTGCTGCCTCTAACGTCACTTCCAATTATATCGGTGCAGGTTCAGTGGACCAGAATGCAGAAAATAAATGCCTCCAGGACCTGATGTTGCTTTTTCCCGCTAATATGCAAGACAGTAAAATAGAGACCTTCACATTTATTTCACAAAATCTCTTCCTCTTTTTCGTCTTTACGAAAATGAAATTCATTTTCCAATAATGATTGTCAAGCTATATTTCGTACTCATTATTAACATCGTTCAGAACGAATCCAGTTTCTGAGCCCAAAGCAACTCAATGTTTTCATGTACATCCGATCCTAACCATAGGCGCAACGGGAACTTCTTCGCAACAAAGGCACCTGTTCTCAGTGACTCAAGAGTGGCAAGAAAAACCGAGTTTTTAAAAAATACCTGATAATAATGCACAACACCCACTGGAAGAAACTCATGTAAAAATAGAAATGTGTTGTGCCGGTATTGTATGGACATCTATGCTATAT
The DNA here is from genome assembly GCA_037576465.1 of Parascaris univalens. Lineage (NCBI taxonomy): Eukaryota > Metazoa > Nematoda > Chromadorea > Rhabditida > Ascarididae > Parascaris > Parascaris univalens. The sequence continues at coordinate 28,261,029 of CM075173.1, forward strand.
GCATATACCACAAGAACGCGTGTGCAAATACCTATGTGTCTAAACGATCGCTGACCACCGTGCTCTCAAATTCCCTTACACTATTATTACAGTAAACATGGGGCAGATACTTATGCTATGAGGAGGTACAAAAGCTACTGAGCAGCGACCGAGAATAAGAGTAAACGGGACGACGAAGAGTTGTACAACCTGATCATAGGCGGGCTGATACTGGCTGTCAATAGCGTGCACTGCAATGGCGTTTTGCGGTGCACGAAATAGTGCGGTAGGCAGTACGACCCTCGGACTACCATTGGAAACAAAGGCCTGCATTTGTTGTGTGTATTGTTGATGGAGCTGAAATGTTTATGTCAAACAGGATGGAACACACTCGTTCTAAATAAATAATTCTCTGACCCTAAAAACTCCTCTTCCAAAAAAAAAAACACGACAAGAAACAACCTATTTCCACACATCACAAAGAAAGCTACACATATTTTCAGCTGCAAAATGCGTTTCTTTCATCGCACAGCTGAGCGAAATGCACGTTTCCCTTATGACAAACCTGGCGACCAACAACTCCCTTTACTACGATTCCATTCGGAAGTCTCAAGCTTACTTCTGCGGCGTACGGAACAACTAGAACCTGCGCTCACTTTCGTTCGTTCTTCATTATGAGTTCAAAATAAGCATTCTACAGACATTACACAGTGCAACGTCCGTTAACGTCAAAGTTCCGTCCCGATGATTTTGGTGGAAAACATACAAGATGCTGGTCCTCCCACTATCTTCCAGATAATTACAAGCCCGCCGAGAAATCTTAATCATGGCAACTTCTTAAGTCAACCTCGAAAAGTTGCACCGTTGAGCAAGCCATTTTTTGCTCAGTCAACTTAGACATTAAGACAACTCTGTCACGAAAACGCCTATTACCAGCTAGAAGAGTGAAAGACTTTGAAATGCTTATCCCCAGAAAAATTTTCGAGATAATCCTCTGCTGCCAGCAAGGTCTTTCTCATCGCAATTGCTCTGACCGGTTATGAGGTCCTGCTACTCACGATGCGCATACCGCTCCTGTGCAAAGTATACCCAGAAGCCAGCGAGCGAAGGTTAGGGAAGAATAATATGCCGGATCAAAAATGGCCCGAACGGATGAAATGTTATATTCCAAATGCAGTAGTCATATGCGGACATATACATACGGACATAACAGTTATAAGTGAGGGTGGAGAAGGACTGATGCGAAGAACGCGAGAGTTCATCTGAGTGAAACAAACGACCGTAAACAGGAAGCAGACTCGAAGGAAAACGGCAAAGACACATGTGAGCGTCAGCACATAAGTGACATCACAAAACACAGATGCACCAATATTCAAAGTCGTTTCCCCTCGAAGAATGAGAGGTACTGTTTTTTGATGTCGCGGAGAGTGGCAGGACAAAGATCTCATAATGTGGCTGTCTTCTGGAAAAGGCCTGTCGAATAGTGTAGTTAGAAACATCACGAAAAGGAAAATTATTTCCATATTTAATGTCGACCGGTGGTCAGCCCAGCTTTTCCTTGGCGGCAACTAAATTACCCTCAGTCCTATTCCTTCGCCGTCACAAGCGTTTCCAAATCCTCTTTATCTTTCGGCCCTTATCAGCAAACAGCTTTCAAGCAATTCCCATCAATTTCTTAATTCAACAAAAAAGGTGTCATGATTTCACGCTCTTGGCTTTCCACGACCCCTACCCCTAACCGCAGGATCAAAGCTTGGATTCACTGAGGTCCATAGATCAAGAGGAATGCCAGCAACAGATCCCTAACTGGCTCTGCAGTTAGAGCTGTTGCTGGCATTCCTAGTTTGCGAGGAGAATTTCAAGTTTTGCAGCTACACGAACGGATGAAAGCAGTTAGCGTTCAACGAAATAAATTCAACTCTAATCAGAATCAGAATTTACGCCCTCATGGTTTGAACAGTGGCAATGAATGTGACAAAAATGAAAACCAATTTCAGTTCCAATTACCCTCTCTCTACTCATCTCGTTGGGAGGCAGCTCTATTGAGTCTCGGATTAAGTGGCAAATACCACAGTAAGACCGGCGAGAACTTCGCACTACAGCAGCCAGCCACCTTGCTATAATCCTTGAACTGAATCCCCTCCACAGATGGTTTACGGGAATCTGCGACAGCAAATCTCATAAATGTACTGCAGCGTTGGCATCTGCTGTAACAGGACTACGTAAACAAAATATGCAGTCCCCACTGCTAAGAAAGCAAGATCTGGTCCGCCGAGGAGATTTTACGTCAAAACAGATTCACTGCAACAACGAATAAATAAATGTGTAAATAAACAGCACAGGAACTGTCCAAAACAGCGAGTGTACCGCTAGCGTGTGCAACTATTGGAAAAAGCGCATCTGTCGCAACGAATAAATAGGGGTTGAAGGGAAGAGTGTCGAGAGATCATGCCAAACGAGCTGCTATGACATGCGCGCCATTAAGCCCGCTTATAACATCAATTACTTCTCCGAAACATCTCAAATACGCGCAATAAAGCATACGTACTTTCAAACACTCATGTAAAACCTTCACAGAGCATTCGTACCCTCGACTCCCACAGCCACATCGACGTTAAAAAAGCGGAAAAAGCAATCCGATGGGTTATAAGCAAAAATCAAATCATAGCAATATACTTTACATGCCGTAAATTGCGAGAACGCGGAAAAAAGTTGGTACCGCACCAACAACTAATCTTTGCGTTATCGGAGGCGATTCCCCTTGCTTCGACTGATGAATTAAATGAGGGACTGCTTATTTCAGTGAACATCTACGGAAAACATCAGCTAACCACGTGAGCTGAGATGACGGGAAATTGGGTAAATGTAAAACGTTCAGAAAAAAAGAGACTGTGAAATGCAGAAACAAACGCTTTCAGTGTATTTCTGCAAAACTTTTCTTTGGTATTTTTGGAAAATTGATGGAATCTTCCTTTAATCGTATTAAGATAAACGATAAACAATGAGATAAATACCTGGTCGCTATAGCTGTTGCCGACGGCGTCGTCATAGAGTGGAACAGCGACTTCGTCATGCAATCGTCGATTCCATCTCATCGTAGTGAGCGGAGGTCTGTTCTTCAAACCAACACTCTTGTAGTGGGCATGGTTCGCATTCTCCACTGCCAGCTCGTTATCCATTTACATAAAAAGCACACCACCTAGTCAGAAAGGTCTTTCCACTCCAGTGCAGAACGTCACATAGAAAAAGCGAAAGTTCTTGGAAACATGCGCTGCTGAGCTATTTCCCCACCCCCCTCCCCCCACCCTACGTGATGAAATGCTGCATTCGCTCTAAAGGCCTCTCCATTCTGAAATCGAGGCGTCCTTGTGAGATGTAACCGGACTGTCAGAAACAACCACGTCCGCAGTAATACGAGACGAAAATGAGGGGTAGAAGGAGATGCAACTTGCTTGAACACTCGTCGCCGGGCATGAACGCGGACCCATCCATGTCTATTAATTTTACGTTGCTCAGTGACGACCGTAGCACTTGGGAGACACCAACAATGCCTCAGACGCGCGCTGTTAAATGGAGATGGAACACACCACACAGCAAACATGACCGCTACATATTTATATCCACGACTGCTGCCCTCAGGGCAAACCACAATCGAGGTGAGGAAGATCCACACCAAGATCAACACAACCTGTTATACGAAATGAAGACCACCACCATTACAGAGGCCACAAGAACTCAGGCGAATAACACATCTACGCGGTAAGGGCAGATGTAGCCATAAGCACATGCGCAAGAGAGATGTGAGGAGAGACAGCGCGCGGCGACAGCGAGCGATGCGATCATGGTCGCTCAATAATAAAATCGTGGCAATAGATCTAAAATACGTGGTAAGGGAACGAGAATTGGGAAATGACTCGACAGCTGTATCACAATCATCCTTAGCTGAGACAAAAACTTCTCTATAATATAAATCCTTATATGAAGTGCAAATGATTAAATCTGCTGGATCGGAAGACATGTGATACAGAGATTGACATATTGTTGATATATGCGGGTGATGCAGGAAGGAAAACGACCGTCCAGTTATCGAAATCCCGGCACTGTTCTCGAGTGGCAGCCGGCATCCTTCCTCAGCAAGATCATCGGTCTCTGCTGAAGAGGTGAAGTAAATATCTGCATTCTCAGACATCGTAATGACCAACATGAAAAGATGGTACATGAGTAGTGCAAGCAAGATTTGTGCAACCAGAATTAAGGAATTATCTTCGCGAGTTTAATGTCAACTTCAGTTGAGAATCTGTCGTGGGAGAAATCAGAGATGCCCCTCCTTGTTTGACGAAATGGCGAGAAAACATGTGGGCAATATAGCCTACGTGACCATGTAGCTATTTCTTCGATGTATGATACCAGATCCCCATTGTCGCAGTGTGCCGTGGATGTGGAAATCGGAGAGCGCGCTGCAGCCGATATCGTCTCAGCAACGCGGAATGTCTGCAGCATGCACCGATAAGTCCCGTTTCTATTGCAGCATTTCAACCACACTGTTATACAAAACCATGTTCAGAAACACATCTGCCACCTGCTCACGCTCATTCATGATCTCAACTGCAGAATGTTACACATCGCTGCAAGACTATAAAGGTACCCGTACCTTTCTAACTCATCACTTGGGAATTCGTTTAGATCTGTGGATAGTTTTATTACATTAAAAATGACTAAAATACATGTCTTTCGGAAACCCAAGGCTCAGCTTTCTTTGCTACAATAAAGGTGACGAGGATCGAGCAGGTTTCCTTCATGATCTTTCATCCCCGTGGTGCAGCAATATGCAAGTGTTCTAAAAGGCCGAAATGAACTGTACCTATTCAGTACTGACACTACCTTTTACTGTTAATAATCCTTCCTATGCGAAGTAGGCATGCCTGGAGCAATCCTAAACGTCGTAGCGACAGAGCACAAAGGTACGCTACCCACCTACTTTCTGAACGCTCAACGTTGGTGACAAATTATGCTCTTGAAAATCTTCCGATCCACCATTCTTATTCGACTAAATTAATGGGCTGCATTTTTGAATGTGCTAATTTTGTTCCAACAATCAGTCACTCCTGGAACGCTTCAGGTGCGAAGAACTGCTTATGCATGGTACTGGGCTGGAAAAACAAAAGTCATTACCTCCGACTGCGTGATGAAATGCCACCATGCACCTCACTAACCTGAGAACTCTTCACTGACGATAAGACAAGTAAATGATTCTTCCTGCACTTTTGCATCTCCAGTTCATATGGAGTCGAGTTATTCGGAAAAGTGAGGAAGGCATGTGACGCGACCCGTGCAGCTCAGCAGCGCCTGCATCCCCTCCCTCAAATCGCTCGTTCGTCCCGGCTACGCGGAGGAAGTCACTTAATACCGCATCAAAATTGCTGCGTGCGGAGGAAAGATATCGGCCTGGACAGTTAATACTGCGCTTAGCATTAAGTGCGGGGTGCCAAGCGCGCATACTCAATCCCCGCCGCTGACAGCCACCCGCCCCGTTTTTAAATTAGACACAGTTGAACACCCAAGTTCGTGTCGAGGTTGGATCACTCATAGCCCAGATATGACTCCAAAACATTTTTTATGCAATATAAGTAAGCCAAAATGGATGTTTCACGAATTTATGCGCGTCACACGTTTCTACATATTTCAGGGATCCGATTTAAAAAAGGACTTTCATCAAATCCCGTCCTCCCGGAGGTCAAATGTAACCTGGGAAGAGCATGACATGAGCAACGCTGCTCTGCAGCTGCGCCGCGCACACACACCTCACCTCACGAATTGCTTCTTTCTCGACGTGGCGAGAAGCCAGATAATCAATATCGCATCGAAAGTGGCCCATCCAGAGGGGAGAGATGACACAGCACAAAAGAGGGCGCTCAACGGCGCACACGCTACTCCCCAACACCCCTCACCCATTAAGACCTCCTTTCTTCTCCGTGCGAATGAGATTAGTACAACGTAGGCACTTTTTCAATCCGCTTACTGCATTATATATTCTCGTTTCATTTCCCGTCAGCCTTCAGAGTTCCCATAGAAAAATTATACATTATTTGAAAATATGCCCACCACAGAGGGGAGGCGAAAACATTACTCGAAAATATGCCCACCTTTCGTCCTCGCTTCCTTCCACCTCCGGAAGCGGTCATGGAAAACATAATGTCTCAATTTCGTAACTAACATTAAACATTCATGCTCCACTTAAAGTTAGACCTTTTAAAGTTGGCAAGGAAATTATATATTACTGCGAAGAGAACTGAGACACTGGGAGGCCTGCCGCTCTCCTTGAACTTCCAGCTTTCCCCCGCATGCCACTGAGGTGTAGGATTAATGGATGGTGGACTCATTTGTCGGATTATCGGAGGCAGAGCTGGGTGTCGCAGTCGTCGAACCTTGTTGGGGTTTTCCAGAGAGGACCTGATGGCGCATTCCGTTGGAGAAGTCAGGATAGGTCAGAGGATGGCCGGATCGTCGAACAGCAGCTACTTATAGCCACTTCTGCTTCCTGCCTCCTCCAGTGACGTTTTTGCTGCCTGTTCCCACTTAAAGTTGCATGGTGCTTGGCTGGAGCCATGCGATGAGAGCCAAAGCTGTGATTTTTGGCGATGCTTCCAGACACCTCTAAAAGCTCTGCAGCTGAGACATATCACGAAAGAAGTGAAAATCGTAGTTCCTCGAGTTGGCTGCAGCAGATAGAATGACCAACGTTTGCTTCAGGCTAACGTGACACTCTGGCTCGAACAGCACGAAGCAGGATACATGTAGTACGCTATCAATTGAGGGAGTGCTACGAATATTGACTGAAGTAACACATCTTTTCGACTTGGCCTCTGGTTGTCGACAAAAAGGTGAATTCTCCGGTTTTTGCTACCGTTGACGACAGGTCACCCCCTTTGCGCATAACAACACGACGTGCCCTGCCCGCACATGACTGGATGCGCTCGCGTTTGCATGCGACCACAGGCGATAGATCGCAGTCACTAAGCGTTATTCCTGACGGCAAAGACAGCGTGAATGCGGCCTCCGCCTGACCAGATGATTCACTGTAACTTTTAAAAGACACTGCTTTGTGGGAAGCGGGGAGCGGGAGCACGGGTGGCACTTCCGTCTCGACAATTTACGTTGAACTGAACACCGCTGAAATATGAGGAAATGCAGGCGAAAACAGCAAAGTATTTCGATCATCGGTTGAAGATTCCGAAAGAAGTATAACAGCAGCTTGCATAATGCTCAGAAGTTAGGTACCTTAAGTAATGGGCAGAGGAATGAGCTCCCACGCAATGCTCGTTATCAGTCCACTCATCGTCTAAATGTTGCGAGAGTACTGCTGGTAATGCTCATGCAGAAGTTGAGGAAGGAAGAACCCACTTCAGATGCATCACATCTGTGTTCCACGCCCTCATCGATGGTGCAATTACCACCAAGTAATACTCTGCTAAAGTGACGTCACATCCTAAGTTGTTCGCAAACATAACGCTTCTAGGCTGCGGCAAACGACTCGTTTCGCGCATAAATGTTTCGTGCTCCAAACACATCGCATTCAGCGCGCTTTTATGCATTTCTCATTTCATGAGTGAAATCGACAAGAATATATCATCAATCTCACCAAGAAATCATGCTGTACTCGAACAGAATGGTAAATAATTCACTCTGTATGTTTAAATGTTCGGACTCTGGTACAGAAGAAAGATTAGGAATCCTTAACTGGCATCATCTCCATGAATCATTTCGAAAGCTGAAGAAATCGCTTATTCCTGAAATGGGTAGCTGAAGTTAGTTCACAACTATGCGTGGCTGTACGCTGCCTCGGAAGATGTACCAACACTTTCATTGTTGTTTGATAAAAACTTCCGTCACATCAGAGGGCGGTCACAAACGCTTCAAATGGAATGGAAGCTTTGTAAATCACCAAAAAAAAGATCAGCCTTCAGTGACCGGTTTTATTAATGGCGTAATGCCTAAGGCGTCTAATGCACTCCTTGGTAGGTTAAGCAGTCCGCATGTTTTACTTCACTGGTCTTGCAGAGGAGTGAGTGACATTGTGACCTTCTCGCAGTTGAACACTCAGATGAAGTTAAATGGCACGGCTCATAACGGGGCGAAATAGAAAAGTGCGAAGCGCAAAAATGCCTTGCTCAACTAATTGCGCGTGCCAAGACATTTTCTCACGGCGTCTAGAACACTTCCGGATCCACGTTGAGGAAACACTTCGAGTCGAAAAAAAAGGCGCCATACAATGAAAATCTGCTCGGAACTAGTCGAGTTATGGTGCAAAATAAACTCCCCTATGCTTACATAACTTTTCCGATCCAAGTCTGAACTGATATCCTTGATCGCGTTCTCTGCACCTGGAAGTTATATTTACTCACTTGTTTATTCATCTCCATAACTCAAAGCCGTTTTCCATTTACATCAATTTGTATCAAGAAGGACTGATGACATATTGTTGTACCTCAAACGTGTTCATCATATAGCACACAGAGAAATTCGCACTTTTGAATAGCGCACACACCTTGGTTTTCTGCCACAACTTTACAAAAAGTGCTACTTTCGCAAGTTTCTCTAAATTTCGAAATTATAACGCTTGTTAGCGAATCACAGAGAAAAATCAATATATCATCGAATAACATCTCCTTCCATAGATCCGACCTTAACATGCTCTCAAGCACTTCACTACCTCACCTTTTATGTGGGGCACTGCTCGCACTGAAACTGTCCGCGCCGCCACGGATCTTGAGAACACTGAGCTCGTCAGATCGACCAATGACCTCAACAACCCTCGAGCTCAAACAGTTTCCAATCAAATCTCAAGCTTCACACTGCTTCACACATGAGATCGAGCAACGGTTATGAGTGCTCGTAGTGAACTTGGGGAAATTGGTTGCAATAATCGTCTGCAACCTCTGTTTCCCTAATGACTACAATATTGTTAAGTGGAAATGCACGGATGATTATGGCACTTAATCAACCGACCATCGAATTTTTGAGTGCGGGGAACACAGACACTTACGTGGAGACACATCTGAACATTATGGGGTTCAAATCGCATAAGACAATGCTTAGGAGATAAAATATTCACCTACAATTTGGCAACTATGCAATCAACAAAGAATGCGGTGATTGCAAAGTGGCAGAAAATTGAAGCTGGGAATTTTAGCAGTATCTGTGAACAATTTAGGATTTACACCGAGCTATGCAAAAAGATCACTGATTTAATCTGCAAAGAGCGGTGAACAGAGAAGCGCTTCACATTCTGAAGAGATAAGACGTCCAATTTTTGCATGCGACGATTCTTCACGTCCAAAACGTGCACGGATGACGCCTGGAATAAAGGTGAGCGCTTTGAATATGGCAGTACACAGCTTAACGATATGAGCTACGCCAACCGATTTGCTAGAGGTATGAGGTGAACGGATATTAGAAATAATGGACTTGAATAAGTTGAATCTGGATGAAGCGGAATAAATAAGTCGTTTCAATTACACGAACTAAAATGCAGACTACACAGCGGAAGAAAATAAAGTGAAAACGTGAAAGGTGTTGAGAAATGTTGTCTATCATAAATATTCCTTTACCTTTTACACATTATTAGTGAATGAACTAAAACTAAAATGTCATGTTTGAGTTGATAGCATTTTAGCTGAGAAGTAATTCATCTACACATTCTACATCTTTCAAGAACAGTGGAATTACCCGTTTTACAGCATACACTGAAGCGTTTTTCTCCCCAGTTCTGAGCACTTCAGCCTAACTGAATTACAAACCCGTTTACTTATTTCCACTATTGTAGTAAATTTGAACGAAAACTGATCACTTTATTAGAGCCGCAGTCCGTTAAGAAAAGTTGATGCAAGGAAAAGCTTTTAAAGGACTCTTAAACTGGAAACTTCTAAAGAAGGGCTTCTAGGCGATATAATCTGTTGAATATCTTTCCTTAAATATGTTTGTAAATTTACTCTGCCTAAGGAAATCTAGCCAAACTTACTTCGTCCGCTTCAATCGCTTCAACAGAATCGACAGATCGATTTAGGGCAGAAATTCCAAAAAGAGAGTTCCCCTCATGCAAGGAAGCCCAACAAGTATGAAGATGAAGCAAAAAAAGAAGAATCAAACCATCGAAAGACTTTAGCTGAGTAATGCGTCATCACTAAAACAATAAATGAAACTTCAAAATACAGATACCTGATGAGGTCATTTTAGCTTTACATATCACACTTCTACAGTGAAATACAGTAGTTGGTAATGTCACTGCAATAACATAGGGCTGTATAGAACTTGAGATCGCTCGAATCGGTTCAGCCTATTCATTGCCCTTCGGCGACTGAGCGGATACTTCGAAGACGTATTTCACATCTGCATATATCTTGGCTTGAAATTAATCATAGTTTAGTGGCTGGGACAGAAGATGGGATCTTAAAGCTGGGACGAAGTGAGGTGACTGGAATCCCCACTTCACCCTGTACTTGTTTCGTTTAAAAACTGCATCCAAGGTCACAAAAATGGCCTATTTTCTGTGCAAGAAACGATGAATTTCTTAACATGCAAGTATGGCCCCTATGTTTGGAAAATAGGAAAAAGGGAATTAGCTCCCAGTGAATTCTACTCGACAATGCACCAATTTCGTGCTCGAGGAATTTAAATTCAATTGCATTTTCATCCGGCCATTAAGTCAAGCATGAAGAACTCGATAAAGTGAATAGATTAGGTGGTTTTGATTGAGCAGTTCCTAATTCGGCCAAAAGCAGTTTGCTCTAGATAGAGTTTATCTGCACTAAGTGCCGTAGAAAGAAATGTTTCCTGAAGCGGAGACTGGTGAAGGTATGTACAATAATTTGCAGTTGTTGATTTCATGAAACATCTTTTTTGCATACGCTTCCAGAGACCACTCACATTTGCGTCTATCCTAAAACGGAGCCATGTGTAGCATGTCGAATTATATCAGGCGTTAAATATTTCTTTAGTTTTTACACACACTTGAATAGCAACCATAGAATATTCATTTGCTTTAGAAGGTTACCAGTTCCATGCGAAGTTGTTCGAAAGAATGCTTATCGGCACTGAATTTGAGTGCGTGAATTGCGCTTTTCTCTTTTGCTTGCATTGTTTCTGTTCGACATAATTCACCCTGCTCGTTTGAGAACAGGCAAATGAGGGACTTTCCTTGAGGGGATTATTTATTTCGCATATGGCATTCTCAAGCTCAGTTTGTGGCCCAGAATATCGGCCATCAATGTGAGATGTAAGATGGAAGAATTCGTGAAGAATCGCAGTCTTCTTTCTTATGCTTTCTCTGTTATGGTAATTTAATGTATCCATTTTTTTAGCCTATGGTTTTTGATGTTTTTATTTTGATATTCTCATGTCACGATAAATATTACAGCCAGTGCTGCGATGAATCGTAGAACCGCTTCCGAACAAATCATACTCACAATGGTCCTAAGTGTTCGTTTCATTGAAATCTACTAACCAGAATTTTTTGCACTTGGCTGATACCGTAAATGAAAAAAAAAATTGACAAATGTGAAAATCCGACTTAATTCTCTCGTTGCATGAATAGCTTAAAAAGCTTGACGTGGTCTCAAGAGTGCGTAATATATCAGCCATCCCTCTCGCAGCTGTCATTAGCCATAAAGTTTTGGCGCGTTTTCCATCCAGATTCTTCATCGGGCCAGTTGGGGTTTGCCCAGCTCCACAGTTTGTGAACAGCGGTAAAAGTCAGCACGTTCTCATATCACTTGTTACAATCTGCTTATTGGCAGCATTTCAGATCTTCCTCCATACTGAGGTAATACTTCACTTGAATCCGACCATCAAGGTTGAGGTAGGCAATATCAAGGTGACTATAAGAAGTAACAAAACCATCTGCAGTCCTTCTGCGACTTCAACTTTTTTGGCTGCTTTGAGAGAAAATTTGCCTTAAAAAATCGACGTTTGTTGAGCGGTTCTGATGGAAATGAGAGTGGTTTGAAAATGCTTCTGAGGTTACGATTATTTAATTAAGTATGTAGAAACGGACGATTTCCGTCATTCTGTATACTTTGTTTGGACGTCTATTTCTGTGCAATTGCTGTCAAATCATATTCAAATCATTTTTAATCACGATACTTGTTACTTGTTCAGTTCTCCGGACTACTGCGCTTGCTTTTGGCATTTTGGCACGCAAATTTTAAAGCGACCCATTTTTCTTTAATCGGCGAGATTTCTTTAAAGCCGCTATAACATGCGTGTGACAGGCATCCGAATGGTGCATTCTGTAACATCTGAGGGTCTAAGAGGCCGTCGCGCAGCCGAAAGGATTCGCAAACTAAGGTAGCTTGATATGAGACTTTTCAGGGTGAAAATTAAGTGACGCATTTCCAGTTTATTTCATTTTAATTTGTCTAATTTCTTTTAACTTTTCAGGAATTATATTGGAAAATTTACGTTTCAGTTAATGCATATTTAAAAATTGTTACTTTTTGTCATTCAATTCGACTGATCATTAGATGCCTCGAAGGTATTCGTATAAGAAACCTTCCGGAATGGTTTATAAAGAAGGTGAAACTATTTTGAACATAGAAAAGCATTTGAATTTTATGAAATTTTACCAAAGTGAATTCGCGTTACTGACAATGGCGTGCAGTTCGCAGATGCCTAAAAATATCCCCTAAGAAACAGCAGTGTATTGGTTCCACCGAACTGCCAACGACTGAATTCTCTTCGCATTTTATTTTTGGAGGAGATAAATAAGCTGCAAAAATAATTATTTCGTCTTCCTCTGTTTGCACGGCAAGGCGAATTCTGCATCCGTTTGCGAAGAATCACTTTGGGAAATAAAGTGTACCGCAATCATAGAATACAGTGGAGTTGAGTGTACTGTAGTCAGTTTCGAAATCCTGAAATGCCATCAAAACTGTCAATACTTATGAGGTATTATAGAATAAAACACGAACATTATTGCACAGATAACGGAATCTTTTAGCTTTGACAAATTCTTCATACGCGAAAGAATTTTTCTTGCAGTGAATTCTTATGTGGTAATTTCCATGAAAAACATCTTTTAGAGGCACGAAATCCAACATTGCATCGCGAATATTCGAGTCTTCATTACGGAGTGAATTTTGAAACCGTAGAAATTTCATAGCAGAAACACAACAATATTGCAGCATTGGAAAGAAAAAAGAATCACACAAGAAAAAAGAATCACTTCTCACGTCTCACATATGTGCACATATGGCGCATCGGGTCCCACCGCACGTAAAATCCGTTATCGAGCGATCGTGGTGTTGCAATCACGATGCCGACACGCTATGCTGCCTCTTCAGCCGATGATCACATCGTCTGCGCATTTCTGCTTCAGTGCTTGCATCCATCTTTTCTGATCCTTGAATTCAGCTGCAGCGATGACCTTTAAAATTGTGAGTGAATTCATCGAAGAATTGACAAAATTAGTATATGCACGTGGGAGTTACGATGGTCCTTTTAGGTCTCTTGAGACTAATTAAGAAGGTTGTAGGAAACACACCATCAAAAGTGTCCCTTTAAATACAAACATGATCAAAAAGCGCTCAAATAACGATTTCCCAAGTGTTTAAACTGCGGAGAAACTGCGTACGATCACATTGAACGCAGTGTATAACATAACATAATATAACATAATATAATGTAACAAATTGTCCAGTGTTGTCCATGACTGCTAACGAACGGTGTTTCGAGCGATCTTTTCCTAACAAAGGCCATAGGGGCAGAGTAATAAAAACGACGAAACCGCATATCATCTTACGCTCTAAACATGAGCAGCGTACAGACCACATAAACCAAACACAATGAGGGAACTGCTTGCCTCGGAAAGTGGAGAGCTTTGCGTGGGCACCGGTGCAGACAGAACCACTCGTCCTCTTCTCTTGAAAAAGAGGATTTGCACGAGAAGTGCGACTCCTCGTGAGAGTACGTGTCTCATTCTGCGTTAAAAAAAATATGATGAGATGAAGAAGCCATGTTTTCTATCACTGTAGTCGGCCCTAGCTAACGGGCTGTTCGAATACGCATATGGCCTGCCTTACGTTTCAGTCGTTCGCTTCGTTCGCCATCTTCAGCTGTTCCGCATGAATAAATAGTAAGTAAGCTGCCATTTTTAACCGATGGAACAGAATGAAATAACCATAAATTGCACCACCATAAGTAATTAATTAATTCGAATTACCGCTCCATTTTAAAATGTTGAAGCAGTGATGAAACAGGAAATTCTCCATCTTTTCGACGAATGACACGGAACGAAACATCCGCAGATCTCATCGGTACAAACAGTTGCTTCGGCGAATTGTGAGCACACAGACAATATTGAGCCTTCCTCAAAAGACTACATGGAACGGAACATTCACAGATTTGATCCCAGTAAATAAATATTTTATTGCAATTATCACGCTGTTTTGAAGCGGTTAAGCAACGAATGAATAGGCAATAATGCATCATTTTCAAAAGAAGAGATGGAATGGACATCCACAAATTGCACCCACATGATTAATTAATTTCTTCGCGTTATATCGCTATTTTGAAACGGCGAAACAATGAATAAGGAGCTAATATTTCATCGCTTTAAAAGAATGAGACGGAATAAAATGCCCGCAAGCTGCATCAACATGAAGAACTAAATTACTGGATTCGTTACTGTACTTTAATTCCATCAAGGGATGAAGAAATACATAGCGACTCATCATTTTCGCCGATGACATAAAACGAAATGTCATCAAATTGCGTCACTGCTAACATTTAAATTGTTGCATTTTGTACGCCATTTTGATTTCATCACGCGACGAAAATATAGCAGTTCAATAACTTAGTTGTTTGCACCGCCGATACCTGCTGGTGTTCCTTGCCGCATGATCGTCAGCATTGCATCATGTGCTACTTTTCCTTGCACGATCACATGAAAACAGTACAGTCAGCCCAGCACCTGCGTCGAGCAATGCAGCTTTCAACGCTTGCTTCCATACGGCTACTGAAAATGGCGTATTACTGGCTACTTTTCTTCGCTTTATAAAACCAGCATAGGGTAATGAGCCCAGTGATCCATTTGTTCACAGTGATGCAATCAGTTGTTATTCCTCAGCATATGATCGGGTAAAAACGACCGATTATCGACTATTTGGGAAAGCCCTCGTCAGAACAAAACAGCTTAATAAATTCACCAATTTTTTCTGCGAGCAGTGCAATCTGTGGATACTTCCCCACATGCGATCGGTTGAAAAAAAGGGTTGTTGGCACTTTTTCCGCCGTCTGATTAAATGAAGTATCTTAATCAATGAAATGACCTAACTGCTTGCGTAGACACAATTTATGTTTCCTGCATCCGATAACACTTGGTAAAGACGTTTTATCTTTTACTACTTTCCATTGCTAAATCAAGCAATACTAGTGGAATAAATTAAATAATTTAACTGCTAGGATCGCTGCAAATTACAGATGTTCCACCTCATATCATTCTTCAGAAATGATATGTTTTCGACTGTTTTTTCATGTCTTGATCAAATGGAAATAGCATAACCAACTCAAGAATTTTATCGATTGTAGTAATGCAATTTACGGACTTTTCATTTTATAGCGGCGGTTGAAAATAGTAGATTGCTGACTATTTTCCATTCACTGGTCAAACGAAGGTACTGTACTAATACTAATAATTTCACTGCTTATAGTGACACAATTTCTAGATGTTTCGTTCCATATGACAGCTTTGTGATGATGGAGAACTGGTCACTTTTTCTTCAGTTGATCGAATCGAAATCGCGTGGTAGTCCAGTGATATTTTAAATGTTTGCGGTGATGATGAATCCTTTAAAGTGCATTCTGGTATGTGGATAAGTGGGAATTTCGCGTATTTTTAATTTCAGAACGTGCACTTGACGCCTTTTCTCATGTTCTTCTGGTTTGATGAGGTTAGAAAAGCCTTGCCCAAAGCCTTCCCGTAAATGATAACCGATGAGTCGATGAACAGTTTGCTTTTCTTAACAAGTTCTTTCAATTAAACGAGTTCCCGTTAATATCGTTATCAGTTATTAGCTACCAAAGAGTGATATTCGCTGCGTTGTTGAAGGCAGTTTTATTATCTGTGAATTACAACTGCTTTTTCTGTTTTATCATCATAAAATGCGGTCAGAAGGTGACTCACTGAAACTGTCACGTATGACGAGTGCCTTTTATTTTCAAACTATAGTATAGCGGTGTTAATATGTTTAAATGGCGAGAATGCACAATCGTTGAACTGCAGGGCTTTCAGCTCTTGACAAGGGAATGGATTGTCTCAGTCAAGTGGACCTATGCTGAAAGAATATGAATGAGTTCGGGTCTAAGTGAGCAAAAGAAACGTCTCAAAAGTGTTATGTGCGAAAATGAGCGGCTTTATTTTTCTGGAGAAGAGACATCTCTAAAGCGGTGCCGCATTTTCCGAGGCAGAAGAACTTGCATTGAACAGTAGAATATTATGAAAGCACTCAAGCGACGAACTATTCATATTCGAGTATGAAACTATATTTTCCTTTAAAATGTTCAAGCTCAGGATTTTTTAATTCAGCATTCATTAATAGCTGTTCAATGCTATATTCTTGATTGTATTTTTCATTTCCGGTTCGTAATCATTTTGTTGCCTTTTTGTATTTTAATAGTTAAGTTTTAATAAAATGCTTTAAGACATTTCAGACTATTGCATTTTAATTATCTGAAATAATTTCACGTGTTTATAAAATGTGAAATGTTTATTATATTTCAGCTTCCATCAACAATCAGTGTTCAGGCCGACGTATTCATTTTCAAGGCAGTAAAGGTGCGTTCTTCTAAATGCTACGAACGAATACTTTATAGATTAGAATCTAATTGGTATTTATTTCATCAGTGAATTTTCCAAATTCAATTATAGTTTTAGTGTCAACCTCAGTTTCAATTTCTACACGCTGATTATAGCATTCGTAGTATTTTTCCATACCTAAGTAGATCAAATCATTGATGAATTTCGTCATCATAACAACAAAACTTGCAGTTATTTGCTACATCGAATCGAGAAATTCATTCATCTTTATAACATTTACATCGATTTTAATTGCGCTCAATTAACACCAGTAATCATGACTTTGAAATAATTCACTTTTTCAAAATAAAATATTTTTACCTTGCTAAGGGTAGTTGTGATAGTAAAGGTGCCTTAATGGTAAGTGAATTAATAAGTGAGTTAACTGTGTTAATAATAGTGATATTCACTTTTTATAATAACCTATAAGAAAATATCAATAACTTCAATTTTTTTTTGATTAAAGGGAATTAATTCTTAACAAATATTTAAAACGGATTTGGTTTATCTTATAATTTATTCGTTCGTATTGGACAATATATGCGATATTCACACGTCATTTTTAGGGAAGGAAAAATATACTGTTGATGGGGCAGATGTGACTATTGCATTAAGCGGTGTGATGTTAATAGCGATATCCAATCAAAAACTATAATTTTTTGCCTGTTTCAATTTCACACGACTTTGTAGACCACTTCTTATGGAAGGCTCGTAAAACGGAGTCTGATATAAATAACGGAGTCGATATAATTGGTACTGCGGAGTCAATATGATTGATTCGAAAAAGTCATTATAACTACTTCAATGAAATCATTCGCAAATTTCTTATCTCCTTTTTTCTGAGTTCATTAATTTAGTGCACAATACTTCACCTTTCTTTTACCCTTTTACACCTAGGATTTCTTTAGGAGCCATACTGATACTACTTTTGCACTTCATATACTATTGAAAATAAAGTATAGCAATTAAGCGAGAAGCATCTTCTTTCAAAAAAATGGAACTAAAGAATCATTTGAGAGAAGAAGCGACGATAAATCCCCGGAAATGACGTTCAAGGAATCGTGATCGGAAGTGATCTCCAAACAAACCACCTGAGGGCAGCAATCGCTCCATCGGTTTCCCATTAAATTACCATTATTTGAAATAAGGGCGATAAGTAATAACTATTTGGCTACATCTTCTATGATACTTAAAGTCATTACTATGGAATCAAACAGTCATAACGCTGTTGGCTTCTGTCGCCGTCACATTAGTATATCCGAGGTGAATGAGGATCGGAGAAAATTAATTCCAAAAGTTGCAGAGATTTTATTTTTTATAAATTTTCAAAAGTCTCAATGTTCCCATGTAAGGATAAAAATGGTTAAAACTGACTGAATAGTTTTTGGAAAAAAATTCCAATTCCAATTAAATTTTCGAATCTCCTTTCGAAGAAAACTTCAATTTCCTCACATCCAGTGGTTTCAAGAAATGACAATTCTCCAAATATATTTCGAAAATTCAACACTTTCATAATTTTTTAAATGCAATTTTCTGAAGTTTGAATGAAGTTTTGGTAATTTATTATCATAGATGTAACATCAGTATCTCCTATAAATCCTAGCAGATAAAAGTATAGGTGTGAAAAGGCTAAAAGAAAGACGCTAAATGAGCTAAATTAATGAACTCAACAAACAAAAAGATAAGAAATTTGCCAGTGATTTCATTGAAACAATTCTAATGACTTTTTCATATCTGATGATCGTTGCAGTTGATAGTCCACTTAAATATAATTCCAATTGTGTAGACGTCTATGATCAAATTTCTGCAAGCATTTTTTGTAAATAAAATTTCTTTATTCCATAGGACAAAGTGGGGGAAAAAACTATTCCACGTTGTCTTAATTTTCTTTAAGTTGATGAGATAAGGAAGGTGAACAAGTTACCACAACGAATGAAGAGAAAAACTTCAACTGTTTGGGGTTTTAGGCGTCACGTTTAACATTATCGCGAAATGAAGCCATATTTTCCACGAATAAAAAGTATTCCATCAGAAAAACATTCCATAGCTCCTTAAGAGGCTATATAAACGTGGAGCATTCCGTCCAGTTGCATTTGTCAACTATGACACTGAGATAATTTCCTTATGCGGTAATTGCAAATTATCCTTTGGTTTTCTTTTTTATTCTATATGATGGAAGTTTCTGCAATTACGAACTATAAATTGTGAAGCATCCAAAATATACTATATGTGCGACCTATCGAATCACTAGATCATATTTTTAATTTATGATTCTTTCTCTCTCTTATTAAATTATAGATGAAATAACTGCAAACTTCCACGCTCTCTTTTTATATTTCCTTTCGTATGCCTTCATGATAAATATAAACACTTTTTTGAATCTTCTTTGTCATTTCGTCCTCCGGAGTTAACCAATTATTAGTAAAGCTCATATCTACGGCAATGAAATGCCAAGTATACGAAGATCTTTACATGTGTTTTCTAAAGCCAAGTTTTCTGAGCACTATTGAAAAAAACATTTTAAATTATTATTCCGCCTATCAATTCCACCGAGCTAGGAGCTAAAAGCCTGGAATATTACCAAATTAGGAATATTATCGATGAGGATAGTAACCAACACCTGATCCTATTCGAAATTTGTCCGAGACTTTGCCTGCTAAAGGTTTAGAAGCGAGACCTCGACTAAACATAATTTGGCTGCATTCAACACCTGCTGCCGTCATAAGCTATCGCCCTACCACCTTTCTCGGATCCAACCCACTCGTTCACTCAAAAGTTAAGAAACAGTGAATCAAGCTTCTGCCCATTCGCAACAAAGCTACAACTTTTATTTTCCAAAAACGAATAACACGTGGCAGTTAAACTATGGATACATTTATAAAAGAGTGGATTCTCCGTTTCGACCATTACCACACGGCGTAAACGTCAAAACAAAACTGTGCTCGATATCAACGCAATGTTAGACGATGTCACTGAAAAAGCGGTGTCGATTTCCTCTTCTTTTGATGAACTGTCGAAGCATTCTTTTTATGATTAACGTCCCTCATGCTCACCGAATATTTGAATGATACATGACATAGAATTTGAATAGCAAGAGAAGCAATCAGACCAAAATTCTGATTCCACTCACATAGGAATAGGCAAAAAAATAAACAAAATCATCGTGAAATCCATCAACCGCCCTTGTCGATCATCATCTACTCCCAAATGTTTGAGACAAGAAAAGCCCATATGTCTAATTTATCCACTAGAAAACAATCTAAGGACTGGATGGTGGTCATCGAGTGAATTATATTTATATACGATTTAAATCGAATATATGCATTTTTAAACGAGAACAACATACTGTGCTTCTTTTGCTGAAGCATTAATTCACAGCTGAGACTGTTGAACCTTTGATGAATCACATTCATTTGAACGAATACACACATTCATCAAACCCACTTAACAACTGCAACAGTTGGACACGCTTATCAGAAGAACCTATAATAAAATTCTACATTTCCGCCTACCATATAACTTCAAATAAAGCCCTTTCCTGTTGAGGAGTGCTTTAAAACCTTCTTTCTGAGACGAAGTTATTGGGCTTCGGATACCTTAATGCTAAAAAAAACTTAGCTTCATGGCTAGGAAAACAGGAGTTCTGAAACACTAGTTTAGAAATCTACAGTAGTGAAATCGCAAGGAAATATCGAACAAGCCAAGTAAATTCTGTTGAGGTGGGGAAATACTCCGGACAAAAAAGAGAAAGAAAACCATACGCATTAAAAAGCGTAAACAAGCTGGTGGCAACAAACAGCAGACGGAATACAATCATGCACAAATTTATCTGGTATAGAATTTTAGCACATCTTTACATGCAACATGAAGTTATGCCACAGATGAGAGCCCAGATGGATCGCCTGTAGGACAGCAAAACTGGCGATGACCAACAGCCATTCTCTTAGACTCAAATGCAGGCTTCCTTTCACTCTTGAGCAGAAAATACAAGAAAAAATCCAAGTCGCAGCATTTAATGTCGAATGGTCCCGCGGTTTCACCCTTCCTTTTGATCCTTTTCACTAGATTCTGTCCACCTTCTCAACGAAACTCGCTTCAGCTGCTGTTTTTTTGCAAACCGGACTTTCTTTGAACAATTTTCAAGCGAATGCCCTGCACTGGGGTAACTTGATCAAACAACAATCTACTACTTCCTCTTCATTGGCATTTCTCAGTAGAAACTCGACCTTAACGTTGCTTGTAACGAACTATCCTAAAATCAATGCATTCTACCTGCCCTTGTTCCCAAATTGCTTTACTACGGCCCCCTTACCATCATTATTACTCTAAAACCTCATCGTCAACTCACTTATCGCTAATCCATAGGTGAGGAGAGAGCGTTTACTGGATGTTTCGCATAGGCGAAACGATCCGCCGATCGAGAACTTTGCACTTCCTTCGAAAACAATGAAACGCCTGTCAATATCCGCCCATACTAACAGCCGAAGACCACCGTGGAGCAAAAGCTCATTCATTAGACCGCATATTCATCTTCATGAACGTTGCATTTATCTTAATGGCTACTTGTATTGTCTGCTTGTCAAACATGTCACTGCTTCCTTTGCCCTTCCTCTCACTAATACATGGCGTAAATAAACATGCCACAAATCATATCAAACAAGCAGCATGAAACAAACATATACAAGCAAGTGGGGAGGGAAAGTACAAGAAATTCAAGCCTTACGTGCTTTTTAGGGAAGCGGCTCAACATCAATTCCATCGTTATCGTTTCTTTTCCCGCACCGAGATCCTTAATTTAGACAGGCTCTTCAATTACCCACTGGTCCACATTCTCTGTACGCGTTACCGTCGATGTACCATCAGCGAATTGTGTTTTGAAGAGGACATTCGCGTGACTGAACATCCCATCCTTCAGTAAGACAAATATGAACTGACAAATATTCACCATTAAGATAAGTGAGGCAATGAATACTCTAAGGATCTGTATTTTACCAATCAATACGATACGGAGATGTGTCGAAATATAAAACTATCGTTAGCGGATGAGTGTCATAGTTGTTATGCGTAATGATGAAAGAAATATTAGCGATATATGAATCTCAATAAGGAACGAAAGCCATCTCATTCTGGTAGATGCTCAATTTCCTCTACTAAAGAACAATCGAAAGGAAAGTCGAAAATGAAAAAATGTATTATCAAAAAAGCGAAGTCTGAACAAAGAAAACTCAAAAGAAATCAAGCAAGCAATGCAGATTTCTAAAAAAAAAAACAGTCACACTTTCCATTAAAAACTCGGCATAAACCCAAATCAGAAAGCAGTCATCGAAGACTTTCACACTATCAATCATACATCACGTTATCAATGGCAGTATAAACCCATCCTACCGCATAATCCTCCCATTGACCCTATCCACGTACAATAAATAATAATGCCTATATAACACACCTCTCTGACAGGTGTCCGCAACGGTAGAATGCAAAATAAAGAGAAAAAGGAAAATGAAAAAGAGCTGACAATATTTTCGCCACTATAATCAAATGAAACTTAACTCATGCAACCTAATCAAAGAGCACTAAAAGACCTTTGAAATGATGAAGTTGCCTTCCGCTAAAATCGTTTCATATGAAAAGTGCAATACACCACCGTCTAATTCTACTTCCTGCGACTCTACGAATACACTCGATTCAAAATTGATACCTCACCGATTGCAGAAAAAAGGATCAAAAATACTTGCAAAAATATCGAAAGCATCCACCTTTGCTCAACAAACTCGCATCAATCGTGCATGGACCCACAGAAAGAAAACGTTCAGTAATCCTGAATCCGAAGCTTCACATCAACAACAGATTATCAACGATGCTAATAAAAAGGTTATAACAAACGATTACCTGAAATTCTTTAAAATGAGTTTTAATCATTGCACCGATGTTCTGGGTACATGACAAATCGAGTGCTGCATCCACCTCGTCTAATATATAAATAGGCGCCGGTTTAAATTTCAACATTGCCAACACTAGTGACAGTGCCACCAGCGAACGCTGACCTCAAAATCAACAGTGCTTGAGATGATTGCTTACGAGCGGATGGTCAGTATCAGAAAAAAAAAATTGAAAAATATGTGAACAAGAGGGTGCGAGTTTGGAAAGACATATAGCCAGAGCGGATATTCCACATTCATTGACAAACCGCCCTCCCCCTTCCCTCTATATCAACCCCACCCCCACTTCCAACAGGTCCACAACCACAGCAGTGGGGCGATCGAATGAGCTGAACACTCGATTGCTCCTTCTTTACGGAATAATCAAAAAAAAAAGAAACAACAACAACAAAAAAACAAAAAAAAACAAAATAAGCAAAAAAAAAACAAAATAAAGACAAGAAACTTTCATAAAACTAGCAAAATAACGCCGCATGCCTGGGAATGTCCAAAAAAACTAGTTACCTCCTCTTGGAGATCATCGTCACTATAATATAAGCAGTTACGAAGATCTTTTCCTATCCTCGATGATGAACACCTACTTAAGTAACAACTCGGGTAGAATTATGTGGCCACAGAACGAGTGAATGAAATCAAGCCCGAAAATGGGAGCAATCGTTCACCAGTGAACATTGCTTACAAGACAGGTCCATAAATAAAATTAAAAGCTGATCAGAAACAACGGGGCTCTACCTTTCCTCCTCCTCCCAATGAAGTATCTACACCTTCTATCATCAACGATTCGAACGTATGATCTGTTATAATGCCCAAAATGATGCACATACCTCCTGACAACTCTCCAAGAAATTCCTTCCACTGTCCACGAAACGTCAGCTTGACCTCGAGTCCTTCCAAAGCTGATCGAGCACCTTGCGGAGGAACTAATTTCGCACTGCTTCCAGGTAATAATGTGGAAAAATATAAAATAAGCTTACATTGGGGTGAAATACAATGCAACCCCAAAAGCTGATTAAATCAAACCCGCCACGAAACTCAAAGCGAGATAATGTGTCTAGGATATCGGAATGGACAGGATTTGTAAAGATGAAATCATAAGTCCCCCTCTCTGCTTTGATGCCAAGTACCAAGCCTAAGACGTATCGGATAGTCTCCTGTACCTTGGAGTCTTCCTTCCATCTGTTTATCCTCATAGCTAATGAAAGATGACATAATCACCTACTACAAAGATGGAAAAACATCTATTGCTTTACCTAATTTTGCTAGAGAACCAAAGAGAACCACTTCCCCTCCTCCTCACAAAAAAAAATAATTTTGCGAAAATTACGCGGAATGTTATTCCAGTTCACTCTTTGCAAAGTACCATTCCACGATATAAGCCGTCAATAAAATGGGGAAATCATAACTCCATTGGTAATAAATTGGGCTGCTGTAGCAACAAGGTTTTATCAATGGGAATTGAGGGAAATGAAGAAATTTTTCTGAGATCGGAAAAAATATCCCCAATGTTTCTGACATAGGAACGTATTCGCGGAGCTTTTCACGTTTCCTCATCTTATCTCATATAATGATTGCGCTTTCGTTAGATGAGCCAACGTGAGGTTTAAATGTGACAAAACATAAATGATGCTTTAGAAGCAGTCTTTTTTCTCCTTTCACTCCCCTTCCTGCCCGAGATTTAAGCTCATTCTGGGTGTAGGTTCACCTCCGCACTCATATAAGGAACGTTATAATTGTTACTGATGCTTTATGCGCCTCCATCAATGTTAATTTCCAAATGGAGTAATGCTTTAAAAATTCAGGCACACATTCTTGAACCATTTATATGATGCAGCAAATGAAAATCTCATGCGAATTAGGCGGAATGAAGAAATGCAAAAGCAGAAAAAACTTACACGACTAACTTGTGCATGTGCTTTGAGGATTTGCTTGCGTTTCTTCTCATCTAATCTCTTGATGGCACTCAATAAAGCCGCCTTATCCTTTAGTAGTTGATCCCTTTTGCCTTGTAGATCTACACACTTAAATTATTAGAGTATGAATCGCTCCACGAAAGAGATAATAAAATCACTTAGAAAGTCATTGTAAACTTAGACCCTTCCCTCTTTAAGGTGAGGAAGATGTGCGCCTAAATACCGACATAATTCGATCGATTCCTGTCAAATCTTAAGTAAGAGATCTCTCAGTGAACTGTGACCTATTCGGGTGCACGGTTGATCAATTCTCATATGGCGAGCATTCCAGCTAATATCGTCCTTCATAAAATCAACAAACCACTGATAGTGGCTCTTATTCGATTCGACTGGCTTTTTTTGATACCTTTGAAGAAGTTTAAAAAAAAAAAGAGAAACTCGACAATCATGGCAGAAAAAATTGGGAATTAAATTGCAGGTGCACCCTGCTGGAGGTGAACGAATCTAATTTTATACTGCACCGATAAAAAACATACCTGTTACAAAATATACTATATTATTTTACAATAACTTATCCGTTGATTCAGGTTAACTACGTATGCTGAACTCAACAGTCTCAATCACTGCTGCAACCGTGTCAGGAAGCAGAATATCTCCCTTATTGTTTGTGCAATTGAACTAATTGAAGCATAGTCGATTATCAAACCTGAATCTACTAAACAATATGAGGTAGCAATCGAGTGAGAAGTGAAGGCGGCTCCTCGGCACCTCCAACTTAACGTAACGTTTATTCAAAGCTGATGGACGAGTTCGAGCATTCCACCAACAACGCAGTTGTGATAAATGAATGCCAGTCAAAGCACTGACAATCAAATCAAGGCATGGACATCTCATCACTATAGCTAGGCAGCTCCTTCCAATCCAACGTCACCAATTTACAGCTGCAAGAAATCACTCGTTGCCTCAAATGCAGCTCGCAGCTCTTGCTCTCATAATGCAATTCATGGGAGCTGGGAGTGCTCTGCACCTTGATGTAAGTTTCTTTGCAGTTCTTTCTAGGGATGCAGATAAGGTGTGAAGAAGAAGTATAGCTCAAGGCGTTTCATTTTCTGCACGAGAATGTGACTCCTTTAAAAAAGCCCACGTTGAGGAAGAATGCACAAACGACTGTCAGTAAAAAAATACGCCGCAACAAGCAGCAACCCACCTTAACCGCCGCTTCCCATAGGAAATCACCGAGCAACTTCCCTTCACCCATTCGCGCTACCGCGACCATGGGCATGCAAGGCGACGTTTTGAGGAGTTCGACTGCCACATGGGCAAACTCCTCATTATAAACAATAATATACCATCTCAACACTCACTGATATTTTTGACAGTCACTGCATTATGCCATTAACGACATGTCAACAGCAAGCCGTGGGAGTTCATACGGCATTTATCACCAGCAAAGCATTCCAAACCTCTCTCCTATTGCTGTAATGGAGAGGCCGAATCACTTGGTTTAGCTGCTCCATAACTTGCGCTGATTGTTGCTTCACGTCGCCAAGATAAGTTCAGACAAGCTCTAGGGAATCTTCATCGCGTGGAAATGTAGTGACGGCAACAAGAAAATAACCCTATCTTTATCGCGCATATTCAAAAATCACTGTGCAAAACAAAGATTTGTTAAGAAATTTCCATGCCACACTCAAGTTCCTCCGGTCAATGAGCACCTCCGATTGCTTCCGACTTCGATTCGGCCACTGTGCAATTTCTCGTCGACCA
This sequence comes from Parascaris univalens, assembly GCA_037576465.1. Taxonomy (NCBI): domain Eukaryota; kingdom Metazoa; phylum Nematoda; class Chromadorea; order Rhabditida; family Ascarididae; genus Parascaris; species Parascaris univalens. The sequence goes on from CM075173.1 coordinate 28,287,473, forward strand.
ACATGGGTGGCATGCGGCGAATCAGAGAGAAGAAGGCTGAACTGCAACGAATACATGAGGCGAAAGCGAAGTTGTCCAAGCGCAATCCTCAGCACTTGCGAAGATACACTCAACTGAAGGTTGGATAATTGCCATCGACATTAATATGAGGACTGAGAACCACAACATGAAAAAAAGCAGTAGATTATAATACGGCTTTCAGAACACGCCTTCAAAAGTCGCTCTGTCATAGAACGTTGTACAAAGAATTAAGGTCGCCTATTCAGCTAGAATAGAAAGGTGAAGGAAGACGACAAGGAGACAGTGACTTCTTGTTATTGTACACCTAACTAAGCACGTACTGTTCAGGAGGATTCGCAGAGAATTCATCGCGAAATCAGTGAGCTGCAGAGGGAACAAAATGCGAGGAGCCAAAAGTAAATTTGTCCTTCTTCTTCTCAGTAAAACCCGCATATAATGCTAAAAAATGTTTCCTTGAAACCGAACTGCTCTAGAACAACGTGATTAGCTTTTTGTCTCACCAGCTGCAAACAGGAAATCAATTCATATCACTCCAAGTCCAAAATTTTTTCAGGCACACTTGAACCAGGACATAACCAATGTTTTACCGCTGATTTGTTGAGGTGTGGAGAGTGAACAAACGACATATTCTTCCCTCCTTTCTTTCTCTTACCTCCTCCTCTTCCCTTCATTCCTTTGACCCTTGACGTTGCTTCTCGTTGACCTGCGAATTCCGAACGACTTTGATAAACGAATAAAACGGATGTTCAAAAAATCTGAGCTTTCCATTTTCTCTCTCAGAATCTTAAGACACAAACATCAGGATCTTCTTCAGGACTTCGCGCTTCCACTCTGGGATTGTAGCGGCTAAACTCTGGTGCAGGAGTTAAAAAGCAGCCGTTTTGCAGGGCAAGAGAGCTGCAGAAGAAAATCGATTCAATCAAATCGAAAGACAGACGTGCAAGAAGAACAAAAAGACGTCTCAAGGTTGGTACTCAGTTCTCAGTGAATCGTGGTCCTTCGCATGCAAAAACCGAAAGCCTCCGGCTATCCGCTTTTTCGCCGTTCACCACAAACACCACTCGCTGGAATAGTGACAAAGACTAATACGTCCATTCGCCGCTGTTGATGCTGCCACAACACAGTTGGCGCGACAAATACGTATTTCATTTTCAGCAGGAGTATGATGCACTACAACGCGAAATCGCCAACGAGGAGAGTTTGCCCATGTCAAAAGCAAGATTGGTTAATGTGTCGACACCTTCCACGGGTTCAGCAACACAGCCTCGACTTAAGGACATCGAAGAGCCATTCCCCTTGAAGTACGACTTAACAATATTGATAAGTCGCATATATACTGTCCAGCTAGTGAGTCCCTCCTCCTTCCCTATGATATATGGGGAAGTTTTCCGGATGCAATGTGGGCAAGGACAATGCCGGAAAAGATGCAAATCGTAGATTGGATCACATTAATAGATGCGAAAAAGTGGTTAGTGAAAATGAAAGAGAATTACGGCTGAAGGCTCCTAAGAACAGTCTCCTATTACGTACAACAAAATATCGCACTTTCGATGCAAACATCCAGCTTTGGAGGTTAAAATCACCTTGAATGGCTGGATATTGATGGAACCGAGCAGCCAGAGCTGAACTCTTAACAAAATGAGGCAAGAAAGGATGTTCATGCCCACTTCCAGTATAGTTCTTGTCCAAATGAAATAAGGAGGTAAGAAAACGCAGAAGTGCAATTGCAGCGAGTGCCCGCCTCGATCGCAAAATGAGGAGGATGACGATGAAGAAGCTTTCAACCAGTCACCAGATCAGTTCGGACTGCATGAACAAACAGTTGTAGTGAGACAAGCTGAAAGACTCATTAAAAGACGGTTAGTCCAACGGACATCACCTGGGAACCCTACAACGCAACAGTGCCTTTCGCTGTTATGTAATTCATACCATAGTTGAATGGAAAAACACCCATCCGCCATGTTAGGAGCTAAAAACGTAGCAATATCAGACATTTTCAAAAAAGTACTGCAAACTCGGCGAAATGCCAGGTCGTCGGAGGCGACCGATGAGTCGTGATCCGCCAATGAAAAGATTCATTTAAATTAGAGACTGAGATTTCACTAGAACTATCCCTTTATCTAACTTCCCTCCCGTATCGCTATTCTTCCTTGTCTTAATTTCCGTTCCTTTCTTCAGCAACAATAAGCATATCTAGGCTGACCGCGGCAAAAGATCTGGAAAGGAACGAACGAGAGATCAAGAAAGAACTGGAAACGCTCGAGAGAGATATAATAGAGAACATACGACGCGAGAGAGAGCGTGCGTTACACACTTTCCAAGGCGCCATGAAACGACTTCATGCCAAAAGCAGTCGAAAAATCGATCAGCTAAGCGAAAGAGTTTGTTTCATATAATACTGTAGGATTTGTTAGCAAATTCAGCTGTCAGGTGACCTTCGCGTAACCATACTCGTGAAAGGTGGGAACATGGAATGAACAATGAACATGGAATTAGTTGGTAAGGATGGTCTGATATCTTTGAAGAAAACGCCTGAAGTGTCAATTTTGATGCATTCGATTTCTGCTAAATTATCTCCATCACTGTTCTACCGGTGTGTGTATACTAGGACATAAACGCACGCGCAATGGATAACAGAAAGAGACCGCACGCATCCTGGCAAAGCGGCTCGTTAACGGTCACTAGGCAATAATAACGCCGCAATAAATACGAAAATGTGCCGTAAGGAAACGAAATTCGAAAGGCAAATTTTGTTAGTAAACCGAAACAGAAACAAGAACTGTTCTATAAGACCAATTTCTTATCGGCGAGCAAATGACATAGTTTGCAGAGCCGAAGTATGTGCTTTAAACACACTGACATATGTTAACACTGTAGACATATACGAGCGATGCAAGAAGGCAATCGCTCGACGAATTACACAAATACCACTGATTTAAAGTGGCAACAGGTATCTTTCCGCGATAAGATCGTCGGTCTCTTCTCGAGATGTGATGCAAAGATCTGAAATCTCAGATACGATAGGGATCATGGCGAAAAGATGTCATATAAGTTGGACAAGTCCGCACGCTTCGTACTGTTTCAACTACGAGCACTTAACAAGTGATCCTCTATCTTGAAACATCGCAAGTTTGCCGCTGCTTCAAGTAATAGCTTCTTGTGAAAGAAATTAGAGACCTGCTGTTCATGTTTGATGAGATGTCGAGCCAGATGAGGTTATTTCTCTGAAGTATCCCTGTCAGCCGGAAGAGCGCAGACGTGAGGATATTCACACTCCGATATCCTTCTCGTAAGCTCTCGAAGCAGTCTTCAGAAAGATAAAAATTGGAGATGGTTTCAATGCAGACGATAAAGAATTCCAAACGTTTTTTCTTGCGAACAATGCAGTAAGCTTGCTGATAGCGCAAAAAAAACTTGCAGTATTCGCTGAACGAGACCTGCTAATTGATGAGCATTCTGCATGAAGCTCGATAATGGAAATATCGAACTAATGAAACAATTTGTATCCTCGCGATTTTGAACTAAGCAAATGACGCATAACTTTCACGAAACTCGTATCTGTTATCGAACACGTAGAAGCAGAACTCTCACATTCCACTGCTGTTTTCTGCTGAAGGTACGAAACGTGGAATACTACATTCGCTGAAGTAAGGAAACTAGTAACGATCCAGAAAGCAGTGGAGAGGGAAACGAAAAGTACCAGCAAACTGCAGTACATCACCAATGAAAAACTGCGCCGTGTATTCGTATTGAAAGATCTCGTGGAGGAGATGTACAAAAAAACTAAGGCGGACTGGTCACGCAGCCAGGTTAAATCACTGTAGATGGACTAGTCAAATCTTTTAGTGGTGACCAAGAGACGTAAAACGATCACGCGGCTGGAAGCAATAAGGGGGAAGACCTGCTGATGCATCTACAGGTAGTTGAATGAGGAATGCTCAGGATCGCTGCAGATGGAAGACTAGCCAACTGCACCGATGGAAGCAACGATAAAATCGACGAAATCGCGGCCATTTAAAAAACTCAAAACAAAGTACCTTTGCCAAACCTCATCCGCTGCAATGCACGTATAGATGCCTCATAATCGAATCAGAGCAGCCCAGACATTGAGTCAACGTCGTCTCCCCAACACATGGTATTCACAGCGTTCTGCGCTGCGTGATGTTTCCATCAAAGCACTTCGCCCATACTGTTTTATATGTGCCAGGGAAAATAAGCATCTCTATAGCCTACTCACACTCATTAACGATCCGAACTCTCATTTGAAAGCACTGTTTGGGGATTTCTTCGAAACAGCAAATTGTTTTGTAACATTCAAAGTGATATGTGAAGGTGACGAGAATCGATCGGATATCTGATTGATGATGTCTCGTTCTCTTGATGCAACACGCGAGTATTCTGAAAGGTCGGGATGAATCGCTCCTTATCTAATGCCAACAGCAATTTCCTTTGATGGGAGCCTTTTCTACGCGAAAAAAACATCCCTGGAGCTAGCATCCAAACAGCACTGCACGCGGCTTATGCCTTTAACAAACTTCCGGTCCGCATAAATGCGCAAACTTTGTTTCAACGTGCTGTGCCCTTGGAACCCTTCTGATGCAAAAAACTGCTTAACGTGATGTCGGGTGTGGAAACAATTATCATCACCTCTGACTGCACTGTCGCTCATTCTCCTCGTTTCTTGGTCGACTTCAAATGAGCACAATGAGTACAAATGAGGACAGGCAGCTTTCATGTGAGGTGACTAATTCCTACAAACGCTGAGCAATGTTCAGCCATCCTAGATTAGTGCTACGAAACAAGCGTTCTTGATGACCCCATTTTCTTCACGATCGCTCTCACGTCTTACGAACTGGTTTCTTTGGCTAGAACTGTTCATTAAATGACTGGTTACAGTGAAGATTTCCTGCTTTGCCACCGTTTGTGGTCGCCCGCCATGTAGTTCGCAGTTCTTCAAACTGGGAGCATGTCGGTTTCAAGCTGCTTTTTCTTTCACAATCATGACTTGTCTGTGTCCGAGAGCAAGAGCTGCCTGCGATCAAATTATGCCAGTGCTGTTAACCAGACCCTGGAAGGTCTGTTGGCCTTTTTACCATGAAGCAAACTTACAGTGCCGGCTGTCGATGTGCCTAAGTGAGAAAGAAATGATGTGATGGGAACCTGGAATTGACGAACTGAAGAATTCATAACCTTTGTGTATAACAGTTGCATGAAAGATCCATTTATAAAGAGCCATAGGGAGTTTAATGGAAATTAAGAACCATTGGGTCACTTCACTGAACCGTCCATGGCGGTTTCATGAATTCAGTTCACCAATAGGAACACAGTGTCACGAATGTATGGGAATAACGCAGAAGGCAATGCTTAACGCGATATTGAAATTTGTGTCAAAGGCGCGTCACTTAAGAAATTGATCTTATAAAAAAGTCCTCGTTTTTGTTTCAGCTCATGAATGATTCTGATATGACATTCAACGCTCTTTAAAATGTGCCGACACTCTTATTTCGAATTTTGTTTCCTTACGGCATATTTTCATATCTACAGCGACATTTTTATCGCCGAGTGACCACCACCGCGCCGCTCTCTGAGCACGCGCGATCCCTCTCTATCTCTCTCGGGAGCCGTGCCTGTAGTTAAGTGCGTGAACCCCGGATTGCTTTGGTTGTTGCGACATCATCGAAGGGCACAAGAAAAAAATCAGCGTTCCATCTTGTCTCATCTTTCTCGTCCCATCACTCCACAAAAAAAAATTAGGGGATGAAGCTCAGATGCCACTATTGATACAGATGTTCTCCTTTTCGTAGCCATGGAGATGGTGTCGAGTTTCTTCTCAACTCCAGTCAAAAGGACAGCTCTTCTTTTCAGCATAACAATGCCTTTCATAAGACTGTACTGAAACTTGACCCCAAACAAGGCGGTTTTGTTAGGTGGGTCTGCATTGCAGTTGGAAGGTCTTGAGATGTTGGCCTATGTTGCTGACCAACGGAAGCAGTCAGATGTGATGAGGTGCTCGAAGCTGCAACTTTCATCGAAGAGTCTTCTGCTTGATTTCATCGCATTCGCCGTTTCACTTCTTCGCAACGCGCTTTTCTTCACGGCAACCATTCGAGATCGCTTCTTCAATAAACCACAACAATCACAAGCTTAATTCCTCCATTCTTTATGCTAGTTCGGTTAAGAGCACGACAAGGCAAAATGTTGAGAGTGTCCTCCTCAGCTTGTCACTTCCATCTGATGGGAATACGTTTTTTTTGTGAAAGTTGTAAAATCTGTTACCTTAAGAGCTCCGAAGCTGAGAAACACAGCGGCTACTACACCCAGATGTTTCAACTTCATGACGGAAACTTCAGAGTTTTGTATTAAATAGCCGTACGCGAAAAAGGTGCCACAGCGAGATCAAACTTCAAGCAGAGAAGCAAATGCTCATTAAACATTTCGTTTGTTCATTCTTTGCCTAGGTCGTTTTACTTACTATCGAAAAACTTAACGTTCATTAGTTACCGCATAACCTTCTCGCATTTCACATTAGTATACCGTAAATGGAGCTACTTTGTGTGCAGCAGATATGCAGTGCAGTTGAGTGGCATTACCTTCGCTGAGATTCCGCAACGGTCAGTCTGAGATGGAAGTGTCCGTTCATTCGCGACAACTTCAACTTGCTGAAGCAGTGCACTGTGCTAAGCGGAATGCACGACGTTCAACGTTGACTTTCAAACGTTTTGCACATTTCTTTTAAAGCATCGTGTGCATTTGTGCGGAAGTAGAACGTGTGTCGCAGTATCAGGTTATGTTCGCACTGTTAACATAATCATTCGTTGAGACTGAAAGATTTATTCGATAAGTTCAAAAGTGTCCAGCATTGTAATAAATACTTTCTTCGTCGAATAACCGAAAGTAGCGGCATTGCGATAAGCCAACACAAACGGCAGCGTTTCATGCTAGAACGCCTCCAACCTCAAGCACTGGAATTGCTAGAGACTAGTCTGGAATAAAGTCCTTTTATAGCACAGCAGTTCGGCAGCAGGTGCTTAAATCCAGATGTTAGTGATTCTCGATTCTCGATTCTTGATTCACTAAAGTGATTCTCGAATGACTAGTCTTGAGAGGTCCTAAAAGAGTACGTCAGTTGTGGAAGTTGGGATAGGCAGAGCGAAAAGGGGAGGAAGAAACACGAAAAGAGAGAAAAGAGAGATATTTGATATCATTGCTCCTTGGAAATTACATGTTGATCTCTCCCGTTTCAGTTTTTGCCATCGATATTCAGCAGCTTTACCCTCTTCAGTGCCGCTGTACTGCTGTTGATTAATACCCAATTATTGCAATCGTTTCTTATTCATCGCAATATTGAACAGTTACCGACACTTTCTACATTCCTTTCTTCCTCAGTGATGACGTCGGTAGCTAAAACAAGCAATGCAGTAGCGCAACCACTGAATATGCAGGTGGGTTCTGCTGCTGTGAGAGTGGTGACAACAACCGAAGTTATATCAGTAAGACGATGCGGATCTCATGAGATCGCAAAACTTTATTACATAAGCAGGTGGTATAATGATTGCCATAAAATGTGTAGCAGAGCACCGCAAACGTTGCTTCAAGCACAAGGAATTGGCGATCTCAATAGCATTTAATGCGGGTGGAATTGCATACGACGACTGGAGGAGAGCGAACTAAGAGCTCCAGACATTTTATGAACACAGTTTGCGAAGCAGTTTCGATGCACCCAGTTCCACCGCCACCAGTTCTATAATATTTCACGTCGACTTATCGAATGCAGCTGAAAATGCGAAAAAACAGTTACACGCTTATTATACTAGTCTATTCCTTGCTTTATGATAGCGAGATTGCCAAAAAATGACTACTCTTTCTTGAAGCATCTGTTAATATGACATGATGCAGTGAAATAGGGAAGCATTGTTTTGACTGTTTCGGTTTCTGCTGCAAAGCAATGAAAGTGGGTTATCAAGTGATAAATTTGTATGAAAATTATTTGTGGAACATAAACTTTCCTCGAAAATTATAGTAAGTGACTGGCTTTGGAAGGGATGCAAAAGCGCGCGCACTGACAACCAATGTGGCAGCACCATCAATTTGGTTATGACTCAAGCAGCGTCTTTGCCTTAATGAACGTTGAGTTTCCTTGAATACTCCAACAACGGGCATGCTCTGTGAGGTGAAAAAAAAAACAATCCTTGCGGCACGTCCCCACAAATGAAGACAAGCTGGCGCCTCCATCCACACACCAGTGCTATCTCTCCACCATTATTTTGCAGTTCGCAGCGTCTCGAATGTTTTAATTACAGTTCGTGTGCTGCTGGGTAAGTAGTAGGCAAATCGGGCAGCTGTAGCGGCGGAACAATTTCGGCGAAATGTGGTCATGTAGAGCATCACATGGCAGCCACAATAATTGGCACAGGAACGAGTAGACAGAAAGGGTTCTTCCTTCAACGGTACTGCGAGCAGTGGCGGCCATAAATGAGCCTTGAAATTTAAGTTAGTGCAATTGGAACAAGACGCACCCTACTGCACTGGTTGCGTTCTCGTCTATCTTAATATGGCACATCCGTGTCCAGCGGTGCATAAGAAATGTAGAACTCTTTTAGAACAAAAAAATTCGCAGTCGAAAGTTCTGACTAGGTTTTGGACCTGACCCTCACTGTGTGCTGCAGTCATGAATTGCGAACAGTCACGTAGATTAACGTATACCGTCTCAATTCTATGTATTGTTATTACTATGAAACGCGCAGTTGAGTTCCAATGAACAGTTTTCGTCATCTTCGCCCCAATATGGCCTATCCCCATCGTCCCAGCTGCTGCCTGAGATGTGATATTCACCTACCTCGTTCAGCAATGTCGGGACCAATAAATACTTCGATCCTTAGCGCCAACATGGACTAGGTTTTATCAATATTTGGCCAAGGTTTTACAGTGCGAAGGTCTGCCAGTCGATGATGTAGAAGCGCTTTAAAATCTCAAAACGGCAGTGAAACTCCACAACACTCAAATCTCTCGAACCGTCCACCTGGTCAGGAAGGAAAATCTTGAAGAAGTTAATCACGTCAACTAGGCATGCACCGTTTATCGAACAGCAGACCAAAGACTCGGAAATATCCCTGCCTTAAATTTACCCCGTAGGCTTCTCGCAGCCAGCATTGTACGCATTAACGAACATGCATTCATTGTGCACAATATCGTAATAAAACATTCTGTTAGTGGCATACTGATGTCAGGCAGCTTACCTTTGCAAACAGTCGAAACTTTAGCTCTTTGTAGTGAGGAGCGCACTTATTCGAGAATCATTCTTCATATTGTAGAATTGTTTTGCCTTTCCCTGCAAATAAATTCTCACGCTCATCTTCCGGTAGATGTTTCTTACCTTGTATAGCTAAACATTGCATTCTAATTGACATTTTTTCAGTAATTATGCATTGGGAGATTTCCTGCTGAATATCTCCACGGAATGCAGTGTCCTTTAGAAACAACGATATTTAATGCGGCAACCGTTCTATACTATGAAGTCATTTGTGCAGTTACCATTACAAGAAAAGACGCTTATAAAATCCAGACTTCTCAGATTTCAGAGCACATATTGAAAACTCGTCCCTTGGCATCTAAAGATTTGAAAAAATTCAATTGATTGTATCGAGGTAAGGTCAATAAACACTGAAACATGAGACAGTGCTGCACCACCAACAGGTCAGCGGAAGTGGTGTCTTGAGGTTTCTTCATCTGCCAGTGACAGAATAACTGTGTTTCTCATTTTTCATCAATCCTTGAAAAGGCCACCTTGCGCTAACCAAGCGGTGAGGTCTAGTCATATAATCAAAAGGAGAGGATGGAACACCTGTTAATCGGACAAATGTGTAAGATTTCGCTGAGCGCCTTGGAACTTGTTCGCTTAGCACTCGGGTGATGAGTCTGCCATTACCCAAACGTGTCACTGCTACTTGTGTTTGGATTCTACATATCCAACTTACTATGGATTCTACTCTGCCAATATGTGAGTATTCGCATTCATTTCACCTTTCGCTCATCAGTGGAAAATGAGGCTAAGCAAATGAAACTGAAGACTTTCGTTTGCTACTGGGGAAGCAAAAGTGAGCTTGGATTTCAGGCACATTTCTCTCAAGGTTAACGAAGAGGTAGTGAGGCAGTTGGATTTTATTAATTCATAACGTATAATCGGGTCTTCCTTGTGATGCTGCAACAACCGAGTTCTTATTACACGCAGCCCTCATTATTTTCATGCAAGGTTCAAAGGGTATTTCGTCGCTGTTTACTGAATTAATCAAACCATACTGAAGAACGTCACCACCCGTACGTTGCAGAGATTTGCATATGAGAATCACTATGTTATGGCATGAAAGCGTAGGACATCTGAGAAAGCAATTTTTGCAGGTAGCAACTGCGGCTAATTTCGGAATAAGCTCCGCTCTTTTTCCTCCCAAAAATATGGAATAATTTTCTTGAGAAACGATTATTGAAAAAGGAAAAGCGACACTGTAGACCTCATTTTGTTCAATTTGATATTGTGAACGGACATGCAAGACTAATCTAGCGAACTGTAGGAACCAACAAAGATTGTTAACATTATCAGTAATTGGCACTTGTAGGTCAACTGTTTAAGACTATGGAATAATAACAATGAAAGTGGCGTTATGTAAGGAAAAAGAAACCTAGAAACGATTATCACTCATTCCGACACTTCGCCGAACTACCACCACCTTTCCCTTTGCAGTCTGGCGCTCAATCATGCCTTCATCGCTCCTTTCGGCTTTTTTTCAGGAAGTTTCGCTATGTCGCTGATGTTTATTACAATGCGACATCTGAAGGGTCCACTCAATATTTTTGTTCTCTGTTCTTCATCACCTTCTACTCAAAATGCACTCATGCGCAGCATTACTTTCAAAGGCATTACTTATCCACGTGCAAAAAGGCACTAAAGAAAGCAATAACAATGCTTTAGTTAATGATCACATCCTGTGGCGCACCAAAAGCTTCGACTGAGAGACTCTCTTCGGTGTACTGCAAACTGGTTTCGGAGTCGCATTCTGACTCTAGAGGTCCTCCGCTTCCCAGTGTGAGCACCCGTCGTATCCTCTTGGTGGGGCGCCTACAAAATTTGGGTTGTTGGATGAGGAATTATTTGTTAAAGACTACTGCTCCACGGCTTGTTTCAAAATGCTGAAGTGTTCATTTAAAAACAAGAATTTTCAGAGTGAACCATTCGGTCCTTTTCTCTGCTAGAATTTAGCGTTGTCTCAAGATTTTCTTACTGATGTGTAGGTCAAACTGTCCAGTATTATTTCAGTGCCTTAACTGAAGTTTTGTCAGATTCTCAACAAATGACAGTTATTGCTCTCGATGGCTCTTTCCCAACGATAACCGTTGGGAAAAAAGCTGAATCAGAATCGGACGGTTCGGTGTTTTCTTTGAGGAGGAATGGTAAGTACCAGGAAAACCCTTCAGTTCAGTTTGAAGTCAAGAAATTTAAACTGCTGGAGAGGTTTAGCCGCGTCATGAGAGGTCACAAACCCTCCTTTTTTCACACTAGTAGCAATGGCAATCTTATACTGATTATGAAGAGGAGAAACGCATTATGCCCACTGTGGTTCCCGAAGTTAACTGTGAGTGCAGTGGCGTTGCGACTTGAGAGGCGACTTCTGCAAATCGTGCATGCACTCGTCTTGTGCCTACCCGAATACCTTGCCAGCTATTTTGTTGAACCAGTTTTATCGCAGGAAGACTATAGGTTTCCATTTGCAGGTGACCAAAATTACGATGTCTCAGTCCTTCTTTGATTTATTCGGAGATTATTCAACTTGATGTCTTTTCATTTCTTGCTCGTTCTGTGCGATAAATCGGGCTTTAATGTCGCTCATAATTCAACAATAATTACGTGTCTGACAGAAATCGAATATGCCCATAAAGCAGTCGAAGCGCAGATCTCCCACTGGTTGGTCTGATAGTCTAATAGACTGGGCTACTAACGTTCATAATAACTCACTTATCTGAGACACCCACCTGGATCCTATTTGCCTCACAGGGGCAGCTCCCAACTGTACTGCAACCAAACTAGTACCTCTCGTAGTTCCAGCTAGGTTGCTGGTGCACTTTAATCAGACTTTGCTTTCTTTTGTGTCACGAATGAGGCTAAGAGGTATGCTGCAAGCTCACCCTGCAAGGCATTTATCAAAGAGAGCCCATCCAGAGCAATGTCGGTCAAGGATTTGCATCTTGATTTCCTCCGCCAAGTTCTTGAATCGAGGGAGTGTGACTAAACGGCTTGCCTTACCTCGAAAACTGAAACAATCGAGATTAGTCAGTCTTAGTGCCTAACAGCTTAATTCCTTTAGTACATCAATTACCCGAAGCACCCATGCTATAAAACTGGTTTCGTCGTCTCGTTTTAACAGTCGAACTTAACGATACATCGATAAAGGGCATCTCCGGGCTTACATTACAAAACAACCTTTGACATGCCAAAAAAGGACAACTGCATGTACACATACGACGCAGCAGTGCATCTTTATCACGGACTAGCTCCTGACTGAGTTTTCCTGCTTACATCAAAATACTAAATGGTTTTCTTTCTAGAAACCTTTTCTAGTGTCCCGAAAAATACTCATGTGGTGCGGATTTGGATATAAAATTTCTTTTCACTGGGGCTTGGAAATCTGAACAACTGTATGAACAATGCTGATGATTTCCGTATAATAGTTCCTTAAAAAAACAGAACTGACATGAAAAGCGTCACAAAACTCAATATTTGTCACACAGCGATTGAAAGGACAAGGAAGAAACGGAACAGCGGTCAGATGCGTCGAGAAAGTTGACCACGTTTTATTCAGTAGACATGAAACACAGCAGTCAATTACATACGTTCTTGCAAGAAACCGCAAGCATACAGGTTAAATCGTATAACTTCCGAAAACATTGAAAATTTCCATAGCTGAGGACTCCTTCAGCTTATCCACCAAATAATTTGCGGCACTAGCTTGATGGACGACCGGTTTTGACAACATTTTGCATGGAAAAGAAAGACAATATTTTATACGGCACGACCGCTCACAAAAACCTGTAAAGTTCCTAGAAAAAATCATTCTTTTATGCGAATGCTGTGAGCGAAGAGCAGCATAGAATTCAAAGAACGCATACAATTTTTTTCGCCATCAGTGGTCCTTAGTCAGTGCTGAAATTGCTTGATGAAAGGGAACAAGGCGCCTTGCAGGAGCATAGAACTTCCTTGGTGGAAGTAAAGTGAGTGCGAAATTGAAAATAATGAGAATGAGAAAATATAAACGTAAATGTGTTACCATAAATGGGCACCGTTACAATGGTGAGAGATGAGCACAAAACAATTGTCAAAGTGGAAAAATAATGTGTAAGATGATGGCATGAAATTGGATGTACGTGCAGCGAAAAAACTGTAGGCCTTTGGAGGACTGGGGAGAGTTACCACATCTCAAATCTTTGGACAACCTGCAAATAAGAAATTATCCGTGTGTCATTCGGAACACACAGGTAACGAAAAGAAATTGCCACCTCCCTTCGATGCGGAGCAGGCTTGCCTGGAGCAAATTCGAATGTTGATATCGATCTGCCAACTCAAAATGCTCCAACATCATTTCAGTTGTGATCGGTGGCTCCAGAGATAACGCCTGCAACGCAACTGGGAACTGGACTAAAGGGAATACTTAGAGATATGCGAAAAGTGGATAGGACCACACATGCGATGAGCTCAACCTCAATCGACCGCGTATAAAAATGTAATGAGACTAGCTCGAGAGAACGGATGAAATGGATGAAGCTGTGCTCACGATGACAACTTTGCGCTGCTGTCATCCGTGTAATTGATACCATATTGACCCGAACTGCCCAAATTCCATACATTAGTGGTGGAAGTAGCATAGATTTACTTCTTATTTAAGGAAAATGCATATGGAAAGTGCACCACATAAGATCTTTCCTCGCTACCTAGAAGACATGATAAACACGTAGATATACACCACAGAGAATAGACCAACCGAAGTTCCTTAGCACAAACCACTCAGCGACGTGTTTTCACAAGGCGACATATTGCCTACGGGGATGACAATGTTTTATTCGCACAGTAAAGAAATAGGGCGTGATGTGTGTTCCATGCATCAAACCTACCATAGTCTCTTCGCCAGGGCTTTATCACCAACCTACCATTGCTAATCTCGTAGAAATTCATCCAATCCTTTACAATTATTCCACAGTTTTATTAAAACATTTCTTCCCACTCTTTTTTTTGTTCACGGTTACCTGTGTAAGCAATTCGCGTCTCGTCGAATTCGACTGATGCAGCAGACCCCTCTGCCTTCCTCCCTTCCCCACTGAAGCAATAACTTTTATAGAATGAAGATTCACTCATCGCTACTTAAAGAACGCAATATATTTCGCGCGCGTCGAGGATGTTGCAGATGTGGGTGCAATGATGACTAACATACGAATTACGCAAAAGCCTGTCACGCTTTGCTACTATTGGAAAGTGAGCGAAGCATTTTGGACCTTTGGGGAAGCACCTGCAATTAGTGGATTTCCGAAGAAAGAATTCATAATGACGCTATAAATTGAAAAGGCAGTCAAGGTGTCTGATGTTCTTTCCTCATTTGCTACGAAGTGCGCTTCGACCAGGCCATTTGTGCCTCTGTTTTCTGCTCTTTTTTCTTCCACTTCATGGCTCTGCATAATCGTTTCTAATGGCGCCTTATGTGCATTACAAAAACCACTGAAATTTCGGTTTCTGCCTTCTATAAGTCTGCTTCTCTTGGTTGCATTTCTATAAAAGAATGAGTTTCTTGCAGCATTGTTCGTGACCTATGTTCGAAACCAATTTAGTGAAGTTATTTTCATTTCGTTAGGTTTTCGGTTTCATAATATCAAGCGCATCAAATTTCAGTGCAGTCTAAAGACGAACCTCTGTTCTCAGAAAGCCAAAACAGACCGCAGCCGATAGTGGTTTCATCACTAGCATTCATTGCTATATAGATACAAATAAGTTGCAAGTTATATGGATGCCTGAACAACATGGTCGGGGCATACTTCAAGAAGGATTGCGGTCAAAAGTCTGCTGCCATGCAAACTACTCTCAACTAATGCCTGTTGCCCACAAGTCATTTGTTTCCGATAGTGGTTCTAAAGAACAAAAAAATACGCTAACATTTCCCAACGAGTCGAGTAGTTTGCACATGCCGTTGTTGTGTGCCAGCAGCATCATTGGCCTAAGGCAATGGGCCGGCACGAGGTCGCGTTGTGGATAGATATGCCGAAACATCAATTCGATTAGGTCTGCGACTGTAATTCCCGCACGTATACACAGCACTCCAAGCTCCGCACTTTGCCTCAGTTCGATTTCATCTAGTGATAAACAGAAAAATACATTGAAAGAAAGGCAACCCTTGTTTTACAGCATGCGATTCATCTAGAAGAATCCCTCTGCTAAAGCCGAAAATATTTCCATACCTTCAATCAGCAAATATCTACGGCTTCTTCATCAGTAAACTGCTCCTGCTGCCCTTCGAATGTATTTCCTTTTTTACACTCAACAGGAAAAAATGTATGCGAAGGAACCATGTGGCACTTTGAAGCAATTCTTTGCGAGCCGCTATAAACTACGGTTAAAAATTTGCTGCATTATTTTTCAGTATTTCATGTGGTGCAATCGAATGTAGATGGTCAAAATAGGGGCTGTAGTCATTTTCCACGATCGCAACAAGGTAATCTCCGAACGAAATTATGACCGTTATAGACGAAGTGACGTTGCGGTTGCGCAGGATGTATATAGCAAAAAATTGCATCTAAGAGGTCAGAATTGATGGTATTGTGATACTGAAAAAAAAAAAAAACAGCGTCATTTGTCGCACAAACAAAAGTGGACTTCCATAATGTTTCTCCATCTGCTCCCTTCGACACTTTAAAATTTGAAAAGCAATGGCTGCTGGTTTGCACCTAGCGAGAGCTGCAGTGCTCTGGATTGGTAATAGTAAGTGGATAAAAGTTATAATCACTTTTTAGAGTGCTACTACATTACTATGAGACAAGTGTGTGCATAAAGTGGCAATGTTTGCGGATTTCTGGAAAAATTTCCCTCCGGAAGGTCAGTTTGGGATGCTACAAAAAAAACTTTGAAATGCAAGTTAATGAAACATCATATTTCGAGTGTTTAAGCTCTCAAATACGGATTTGTATTTTCGATCGTACTTTAGCTGAACAATAATGCTCTGAGAAGTTTTGGTTTGCTTCTCCAATGGTCGCATCCCAGTATTGCATGTGAGCCCAGCGAAAAAAATGGAAGACTGAAAATCAACTCACTTGAATTCCTCATGATAAATCCCTTCGTATTGTGCAGTTCAATGATCCCTCTATTGATATGTAACGTCTTGTCAACGAGTTTCATTGGAACGGTATACGGCGGATTTGATTTACCCAGTTCAATAATATTTTCATATTTCTTGAAAGGATATCCATACCGACGCACTTTGGCCTAAAGAAGTTAAGCAGTCACTACATATGTGCCATGATAATGGAGTTTGGCAATATCCCCTTCTGTGCTTACAAACGTCACAGGTGAGCACCAGGCTTGCTGTATGCGGAAAGTGTTCGTGATTGCTTAGCTCTCATGATTGTAACGCAACGATTCGTGTGATATCATATCATCACAATAACCGACAACTGAGGTAAACTGAACAACAATCTAAGTAACTTTCTTAGTGGAATGAAAACGTCTTCTCTTGCAACATTTAAGGAAATCATGAGTATTCTGTAGTTATCAGCAATTATTTCTGTTGTCTCAAATAAAGGACGCCGAAGTTTGCGTCACTCGCAAGCGCCAAAAGATTGAATTCTCTTAGAGAAACGCGCGCCTGTTGTTCAGCACACCGTGGGGAGTGTTTTAGAGCTAAGATATTTTAGTGAGTGAAGTTCACTGTGGCGAATATCGCCGACGGTAGACCAAGGAAGGACGTTTACTGAGACAAAGGCGTTTACTGAGACTACTGCTTATATAGTGACAACAACGTGCACATTATAATTAGAATTAAAGTGACGACGATATTTCATTCGAAGAAGGTGGTCACAGTAAGGTAGGGTGGACGGCGCTTCCACTGCCAGCAATATTTCACTCTGCATTAAACTTTTCGCTGAGTAATATTTCTTCGAATTAAACTGCTGACAATAACAAAGCATTCAAACATTCGCAATCGATCACTCACAGGTAAACAATTTGAGAGCGAATCACATAACCGGTTCGCGATTGCGACATTTACCAGAAGTTGCCTCATTAGCTACGTAATATAAACGAACATATTAAATGACCGACAACAGAAAAGGTGCCGCTTTCTAACGGAAGCTTTTATGAATGCTAGCCTCAATGATCGCAGGACAAACGATTTGTCGATACACCTCTCTTCCCAGAGAGGAAGGCTCAAATCCTTTGCTGATTATTTGTGTCCACTCGCCTGAAAGCTTTCGTGAGCATTGCGTAAGGTAGCTCACATTTTTAAACGGTACTGTTGTTTATGAATTTTGTTTTTATTGTCGTTGTCAACCCACTTTCTTCTCCTCTCCCACCACCTTCGCCTATATAAATGTTGATATTATTGGGAAAGTTTCACGTGTGAATAAAATAGCTTTTCCCCATCTACAGTTTGACTATTTTGCTCTTGGCATTCTTCAGAGCATATGGGCTCTCACGTACTGTGTCTTGCCACCGTCAATCCCGCGTTCTCCACTCACCTAAGCTATCACATTATCACCTGAGTGTCTTATATGCGACGTTTATCATTCATCATATAGCTACCGCGTCTCTTTTAATTCCCATTTTCTTGTTGATGGTACTCCATTAGCGTCGGACGATGGGCGATACCTACCATGCCGCGGAGACAATATCCCTTCTTTCGATCACCTGTTTAATAGCAGGTAGGCACTATCTCTGAACTTCATTTGCCTATGCACCAGAAATTACTTTTGCGGAACGTTGCTTGGCACGAAATTTTAGAGTGAAGAAAGCATATGACCAGCGTTCACCTCGTTGTTCAGCACGAAATACAATTTCACGAAGCGCATCGTCCAGCTCCAATTCTACGGCGGCCCTGAGTTTCTGCTCCAAATCAACCTGAATAAATCACCTTTTCCGAGTTCCTAACCCGGGCTAAGAGAGCATCCCCATGTTTTCTTCTAAAATAATTTGTACGCGTTCATCCATCATTGCTGAGAAAAGTCGCACGTGGACACAGTCCGTGCGGAAGGAATTGTTCAGAAAATTGGTAACTTTCCACAGCGTCCAGGTGCTGAGAATCTCAATTATTTTTCAAAGCGCATGTCCGCTTCCTAACTCGATGTGTTTAATAATGGAATCACTGAGGGCGCTTAATTTCGGTTTCGCAGTGAATAATTTACAGTTATCATGGAAAGTGCAATTTTTAACAAGACTGAAAGATTAATCGCCTGTTCAAGGACATGAAACCTTCAGTGGCATCCACAAAGTTGAAATTTGTATTCCACCTAGTCGTAGTTTTCATTCATTCGTTCTGATTTATGCATCGTATTCTCACGACCTCGTGCAACAGTGAAACTGTGGTGGCGACGGCTAGCCTTTGTGAAGACTATCTAATTTTTGTGCATTGCATCTATATTGTAGACACTTCGTTACTGTGGTAGAAACAAGCATGTTTCATGTTCAGGATAGGTACTTCGAAAGACTCGATCTTCCTTAGAGGTGGGCTCCCTTCCACTCTGACACTGTGACAGTGAATGTTGTAGTGATGCCTGCCACTGTTGCTGAGTGCACGACTTATAGACGCTGAAACCTAAAGGCGTTAAAACGGTCGTATTAACTCTCTTCGTGAGTGTTGGTATATTTTAAGAAAATCCGAGTAGCATTCCTTATAATGTATTGTTGTAAGTATGATGGTCGAAAGCGAATTTGGCTTAGAGTTGCACTGCGTACCATCCGTTCCTTGTTTTTATGGCAAGAGGATAATTTTCCAACGACGTCAAAAAAATGAAGAAGGAGAATAAAATGAATTGACACCTACTTTCAGATGTGCTTTAATAACAGCGCACTTATGTTCGTGGAACCGTCTATAACAACAATCGAGCAGTAAAAAAAAATGTTTCAGAAATCAGTCGATAGTGGAAAACGATTGGCTTTATTGTGCCATAAATGTACTACTAATGTTACTAACGACCATATTCTTTGTTTGATTTACCGCACCTCATTCACTTATGAGGAAACGATTAGAGAAGAGCGATCTATACGAGTAGAGGAGGTATATTATGCCGTTGGAATTTTGGCACTATAAGCGCTGAGAAAAAAGAATAAGAGCTGAGAATTGCACATCCCACCGAATATTTGCTGTGATTTGGATTTCATCCCTTTATCTGATGTTTATATAATTTCCAAAAAAACGTAATATGTAGAAACATCTAGTGACAGTAGATACGAAGTGATTCTCTCCAGGATGCGTTCAGCCCTGTAGGCAACCGCCGCCTTTGATAAGAGAATAAAATTGGCCGATATTGGTCGGATTGTATCATATATTTGGTAGAGTAATTCGATGAACGCTTCTCTTTCGAAATCGCCTAGTTCCACAACTGCATCGGGCGATGCATCCTTGAGTTTCGTTGCTAAAAACTGCCTCCAGGATGTAATGAATTATTCATTAATAATTCTTAAGACACAAACTATCAGTTATGAACAATTCTGATGATCATTCAGTTCCACTCAACAAATTTCAGTGCGTTATGTAAAAATCGTTTCCACTCCGACGTCGCCGAGATTTATTTTATGAAACTCACACAGCCCTACCGTGTGAAGGATCCTAAGGAGAGAGCGGTTAGGAAATAAGGACAACGTCCCTTTTCTACCTCACGTCAGGGTTTTTCGGCACTAACATGGAAGGTTCGTGAAACAAAGATCTGTTCACGTTAATTCTTCATTACTTTTTGTAACTGGTATTGGAACCTCTCATATGGAACCAACCTTCCTTGTCTCCTCTCCTACAACAGTCTTTAGCTCCCATTCCTATCCCCACTGAAGAAAATCCTCCCATGCAAACTCCATCAATTCTTGCCTAAAATTTATAACTTTTGACACGGCACGGAATAGGCGCCAGTGACCGACAAGTTACAATTTTATAAGCCGATATTACTCGGCGCCGTCCTGCCATTCTCTACTATTGGGCTGCATAAAGTGGTCCAAAACCATCTATCCTTTCATCCCAATAGCTGAGTTTTGACTCGACATCTCATATGCTACGCGTGATGGAACAGTGTGGAGAATTACGCTGTATTCTTCAAGCACCAACTTCAATGTGGCCATCGCATATTATGGACCGATCCAGAATTACACATTCTCTTCGATAGCAGTATAGCATGGCGAACATCGCATTCCTTAACACTGCTTAGTGCATAAGGGAAGCTTTTCACCTTTCCAGCTCCTTCAGTAACGCGCCAAATGCAGGTTGCAAAAGGTCGCAGCAACTGGCCAAACAGAAACTATATTTCTTTACAGAGATACCGAGCTGCGTCCTACCGCATAAGTGAACAAGCGAGATGATAAGGCAACAGGGACAAACCCATGTATGATGAGTGCAGCGCGAGTAGGGATTTGTCAGCTTGCATCGTGTCGCCAAATTTAAATTTAATAGTTATGTCACCCGATTCGAAGCGCGGGAGCGACTCGTATACCTTGAATTAGTGGCAGTAAATCCTTGTCGACACCCAATCGGCGAATAATGCAAGAATGAGGATGCTTCCAACCTTTTTGTTTATACAGTTGTATATGGATGGAAGCGTTACTTAAAGAAATCATTGAAATTATCAACTGAAGGTGAAGAAAAGCTTACAAAATTCGTTTCCAGTTTTAATGATTCCAATATTCCATTGGCTCTCAAACAGCTAAAAACTTGTAGCGGCTCCTTCATTCCTCTCAATATCAGTTTCACTGCTGTCATGTCAATCGTGTGTTTCGCAGTATTATGCTGCCTATTGTTCATGCTCTTCTTCATGTTGCCCCTCTGTCACTCCATCGCTCTTTATTCCGTCCATACGTCACTTTATAATTCTGCTGCAGACTGCCTTTTTTTTCGAAAAAGGCTTCTTCGTTGCATCGATTCATTCGGTAATTATTCTCCCGTGATGAAGGAAAGGTATATATATGTGCCGAACTTCACGAACAATATCTTGTTGAATACCTCTGATTTTACTTCAGTCACTTAAGTCACTTTTTACGTAGTGACACTGTCTTCTCCTATCCATTTCTGTCCCGTCGGACACAAACCGACAAACCACAGCAGTGGTCCCTGAGAATCGTGCTCTTCGTTTCGCCTATCCCCA
This sequence comes from Parascaris univalens, assembly GCA_037576465.1. NCBI lineage: Eukaryota > Metazoa > Nematoda > Chromadorea > Rhabditida > Ascarididae > Parascaris > Parascaris univalens. The sequence goes on from CM075173.1 coordinate 28,308,854, forward strand.
TTTTTGCTTTTGCAGTAATCCTCGAGTGCCATTAATGGGTGTACCTGAGTGTTGCTGATGCAACGACAGCTCTGCGATCAGATTTTCCGTCAATCTTCCAAACTCATCTCAGGGTTTCTATGCATGCCATCGTTTTGGATAAACTTGATCGAAAAACATCATGAGCACTTTCTTTGATGCACCAATGGTTCTCCCGGAAGTTCATGCTGCACATATTGAACGAAACTGCTTTGTTTCATGGTATGTCGGCTGTTCCGCAACAAAAAGTTTAGACACAGAACCAACATACGCGAATGCATTGGTGCAGCATGCTGCTACTGCAAAGCCCTTAGATAACCATCAAGAACTATTTAGAAAGAGGTAAAGCTGAAATGTAAAAGACGCAGAAAGGGTCGACTTACTTTTGTAACAAAACGCAATTCAAATTTAATTCTCTTGACTCGTGAGTCTCGTATCTGAATGCTGATTGGGTGGGCTCGCTTTCCGAAGTGGAAGACACCTCGATCTACTACCTGAACTCCTTTCGATCGGTCCTCTGCAGAAGTCATCTCCTTCTCATTCTCACGTATGAACAATAGAAAGCATGTCACTAATGGCCACGAGCAGCGTGATATTCGCTTGTTCCAGTAACGTTTACAAAAGAAACAGCGCCAAAGAAACTATCACCAGCGGCTAATTCACTTCATGAGTTGAACGGAATTATAGTAAAGTTGAAAGCGAAACACCGGATAATAAACCACTAGTTTCTGGTGAACTCAGGCCGCCGAAATTTTTTGTGCTAGAAAGGCACAATTTCGTCTGTCTTCGCTCATGCAAAAAAATCTGTAGGTTTTGAAAGAAAAATTTCGTTGGTAAGGTCATACATGTTCACAGTGCTGACCTGGGCCACATTTGATGCGCAGCTGAGCAGTGCAGTACCACTCCGTTAATGGGTCACACGCCTCACCAAACAATAGTACAACGGGATTGCCCATCTGAAGTTCCATCACCGAAGAATTATCAGTTTAGCGGAGATGGTAGTAGAGTCTGTGTAAAACATTTTCTTTTATTATTTTGAGTTACATCGTCAACGAAAATGATTTGCTAGGAGCTAAAGCACGTGGATTTTTGTGACCCTACCATTCAACATTCTGCAGACGTTATTTTTCCGTCGACCGACATCATCTGCTGGCGCAAACGTCCTTTCCATAGCTAACATCGAGGCAAAAAAACGGCGACATCACCGATAGCTCTTCGTTTTCTATATAATAAGAAGAACTAGCATCAAATGTAAAACTTTCTTATTGTTGAGAGAACCTGAATGAATTAGAGCAACTTTCCGTAGTTGATGTGTGCCCACTCTCTGCGGCTGATCGATAGTCGATGCTATCGTAAAGTGCTACAACACCCGACGGGTGCCTTCTAAGGAATGAACGGCGAAAGAAATTGACTGATTGTATATCATTGCTGCTGCGATGAAGAGAAATGACATTGCAAACCTGGTCCATTTGCGGATATACAATAAGGGCGATAGTTTCGCATGGAAACCGAATTGCACCAGGGAGGTCGTCAACTATCTCACCGTGTAGTTTCCGATTGTTATCCACAACAATCGAGAAGAGGAGATCGTTGTTATATGGCAAGCTCAAATAATTTGTGGCACTGTTGCTCGTCAAAGCTCCCTTCAAAATTTTTCGCTTGAAATAGGCAGCATCGACAAGTTTCCAAAAGTTCGACATTTTTGCCCGAATTCGGGCATTTGATGGCATGGTTCAGTTACAGTTCCGTGTTGTACACTTTTGAATATGTTTTGTTCAGTTTACTTTTTACAGAAAAAAAGCTTAAGGGATCCTGCGGTTTGATGTGCATGAGTCTTTCTGGTCTTTCGGTGGATCCAACTGAAAGATTAGATTGCGTCTCGAAGCATTTTTTTAGAATCCTTTGCAAGACAGTCACGTTAGAAATGTGGAGAGTTCAGAAGAAACAACAGTAAAGTTAGAGAAGAAATATGGGAGAGGGAGATGTCTTTCAGACTACACACCATGTTCTTTTGAAGAACAGTCGAATGCGCACAGGTTCACGTACCGGACGCTTGTCTAGAGTGGATGTGCCAACCACATCGATGACGGTTAAAGATTTCAGTTTTAGCAAAAGCATCAAAGCATCATCTTGCTGCGTCATCGTGTTGAAGGGAGTGCAAGTGGAGCACAAACGCCGCGTTTTCCTAATCAAATCGATGATTCCTGAACAGTTAGAGGATGCGTTACTGAATGAAGAGGATCGCAGCGGGAGGTGACTTTATACCCACAATTAATGCTGCGTCTGTATGCGTACATTGTAAACTTCACACGACGTGTAGCATCAGATGTGGAGTGTAAGATGTGTGTCCATTTTCGGAATGGAGATGAGAATTTTCAGTTCGGTGGAAGCTTTTGGGAATCGGTGGAAGCTTCCGGGAAATACAGCACAGCAAAATCGGTGGATATCAAGATGACTTTTGGAACACTGCCCTCACGTTCAATACCTGAGTTAAATTTCATCCATTGCGCAGTGCACAGTAACGCGAATTGGAATGTACTGACAAAAGAACGAGACGCAGCAGCATGTTTCGTGGTGAAAGCGAATGAGGTGCATGATAAAGTGAGGAAAAAGATTCGAAAGGAGTAATGCAGACAGGTGTATTCGTGATCAGCTAATAATAATCAACATCTCAAGAAAAATTCCCAACATATGCTGGCTCCAAAGTTGTTGCGAAAGACAGAGATAACATATCACGAAGTGCTCAGGTGGGTGGCCATTCTCGAGATGTGTTCGGTAGCGCCAAGTTAGTCGAGAGTGAACTCGGCTACCGTCCGTCTTCCCCCTCTTCCTCTCCCTCATCGCAGACAGCTTTCCCGTCCGATCCTTCTTTCTGTTCCACCGAGAAAAAATGGGTGCCTGCCATAGCGCAGTTTATATCGGATTCTCGCCCAAGTACTTCACCTCGGCTGACATCCACAATGATTCTAGCGAATTTGAATTCGTCATTTAAACCGCTGTTGAAACCTTTTGATCTAACGGAATCGGCAGTAAGACGAAAGAAATTTTCGATTCGACGGATATGAGCCACATTCAGAACTGGAAACAGGAATGATGCGCTTATTCCTATTAGGTTTTTGAACTTTTCACATTCCACTCTTTTAATGGCGCCCAATTGCACCCCATAGGGAAATGTATTATAGATGCTCCAATGGTGTGCATTTTTCGCCCTCTAAGTTGGCGGGTTTGGAGGACAAAAAGTGTCGCCGCGCTAGCACTGAAAAAACGTGCGATGTGTGGATATCAGTGGCTTAGCCCACACTCAGCCAAGATCTCCAGGAAGAATTAGGTGCCACATTTGAATGTTTTAAACTTTGAAATTGCTAAAATAGGGGAAGACGGACTGTGGATTATAACGGTCATTCTTTGTTTCTACAGCATTTGTGACGCATAATTTGAGACAACTGGACTATAGTCATCGTTCGAAGGGAGTATATGATGATGAGATTCAGCAAGCATCTGATGAAGATGCGAAAATAAGGACCACCACTGCGACATTACTTTGTGCGCTCATTTTTGCTTTTGTTTCGTGTTTCGTGGGCGTCTGGTTGCGTACCTAACGTTTTTCAGCACAGGAACCAACAGAAATCTATCCTGCGAAATTTCCTTTTGTTTGGCTTCGTTTATCGGAGATTATTTTGTGTTGATCTCAGCTCTCTTTTACTTGCATTTGAATGGAACATTAGTAGCAAAACAAACATTTAACTGGAAATCTTGAGAAGCTCTAAGCAGTTTCAGTCACCCCGGTCTGTTTATTGGAAGGAAATGAGGAAGCGGGAATGTCGGTCTTCGAACAAAGAATTATCTTTCTAAAAGGTGCAGGAACTTTTCTTTGCTTACTTTGACCACATGACTCGAGTTCAGCATTGAGTTAGTTCCATCTATAATTCAGCCCTCCTTCAGAACATATCGTAACATTCAACAAACCGAATTGAAAAGATACGTTTCATTTACTTGACTCAAAGAACGCGAACTCCAGAAAAAAAGCGTCAGATATGTTTTACGTGCCAATGTGGGGAAGGGGGAGCGGGGGTGAGGGTGGTGGGGAGGCATGGCGTGAGGTTTGTGCGAATGCGGGGCATGAAATAGTTGTCGTCATAAATGTAAGATCCCACTTTGCACATAAGAGATATTCAGCCACCTTATGAGGGTTGGGAAGAACATGGGCACTTGGAGCACAATATCATATAGATGTGTACAGCGCTCAGATCTGCAAGCGTAGTTTGAAATTGAGTTTCTGGTGGGTGGCATTGCGGTCTTGTCGCTGAAGCCTGTTCGCTTAAACCCGCTACATGCATAAATAGAAGAGAGTTTTTGTTACCTGACGTCATGAACGTATTGTGTAAGTCCAAATGCAAAACTAACGGGCGTTCCGGATTTCTGTTCTTCCTGAGGAAATGGCGGTGTCTAGGCTGGAATCTGTCCGCGGTAGATGTCATGCACTTTCAGCAGCAAACATGGAATGAGGGCTACGCTCTCACTCCTCCTTTCAGTCTGAGATTGAAGGTCTTCGTGCTTGATTGAACACTTTATCGTTTCATAAGGCAAACAGCCAGAATATCGACAAAACCGTGCACGATTTAACCAACAGCATATGTCGCGAAACGCGAGATGCGTCATCGCGGCTCATCGCAGCCAGCGTGTAACAAAAAAGGGCTGACCGCCTCAGCGGCGCCTATGACGACCAGAAACGATGAAACACATAGCGCAAACGATGAGAACTAAACGTTTCAACCAGCGGAAACGGGGAGAAAAAAACTAAACGTTTCAATGGGAAAAAGGGCACGTTGCATGCATCACCGGAAATGGAAGGTGGGGCTAGGCAGATCAGCAAAATCTGCCCTAGCAACGGCTCGCCATTCGGACAGTTCCGACGACCAGGGGCAGGTCCGTGGTTGGTGAGCTCAGAAGAGCTCCGCTGACACGCCTTCTCCAAGTGACCCCCTCCCTCTTGTATTCTATTTGTATAATACTGATCTCTTGCGAGCTGGGCTGCATCGTCTCATCTAAATACTGAACGTAAGACAGCACCTTCTAAACAATTCTCATTTTTCTTCGTCCAGTACAGCATATGTCAGCAGAATGACTTGGTTACTTCCCGCGATGGTTGATCATAGCGTTGCACTCATTGTGTAGTGTTGCTGAAACAGTTTTAGGTCCAGAAAGTCGATAAGGGAGGCTTGGTTCTGACAAAACGCCGGCTATTCAATACGTTTTCTTTTTCGCATCCACCTTGCCAAATGCCTTTTTTTGCACAGCCGCTTACAAATCCATAAGGTATGTATGAAGCCCAGCTCTTGCCACAGTCAGCCGTGCACACCTCTATTTTACATTATTCGATGTCCCCGACAAAATTTGACAGCTGGAGATATATGTGAATGAGGGAGAAAAAATTAATCCGCAGAATTTTTCGCAGACTTGCGCTCTACTGCACCTGTCGTGGTGATGACGAGGTTCACTCTTAAAAAGCTCACTGAAAAGCACGTTGTCCTAAAGCCGCTTTTCATTTCTGTTGGTTACAGTCCAGAATGAACCACTAAGAATTGCTACTTGCAATTTTAAGCTCTTTGCCCAAAGAGGTTTGATCGTCAGATGAAAACCAGCTTTACCAGCAGCGATGAAGCTGTGACGTCTTGACTACCGTGTTTCATCTCCTTCGAGTTGCCGGCCGCTCTTCTCCAGCTTGCCACGCAAACTGGAATCATTTAAAGTTTGTTTGTGAGAGCTTTAAACGGATTGTGCTATTCTGCTTAGTATCAATGCATACAAAACTCAAATTTCATTTAATTAATCATAACTCCCACAATGACGGAATGCTTTATGGGACCCTTTATTTGCATGTCAGCCCTGTCTTTGAGCGAACAATTTGCACACTAAGTGAGAACTCTACCGATTTCTAGGCTGGTTGCATTTTCGAAGCTCACCAGCAGCTCTACATTTTGGAGCTAAAGAAACAGGATGTTTGTTTAGACTGCGCGCAATTGCACACATTTCTTGCTGCACTAGAGAAGAGGGGTCATTCAGCATTTACATCCGATCACCTGAATTCTCGAGTTCGAAAAGGGATGTAAAATATGCGCGACAACACTTCATCATAAGCGCTTGTTTCCCTTAAAAGAAAAAGATCCATTTCCTGGGAAGAAACCTATGGATATGGAAGTTCTCTGCTGTATTTAAAAGTCTGCCGCTCTTCTGTAATTCACAGAGTAATGTCAAGTATGTCATATTTAATAGTGGGAAATATTCGCAATTCAAATGCATTGCCTCAAAGATACCGCATACAAGAGAAGCACTGCATCGGAGGCATCCAAACTGCTTTCCGTCCCCCTTTTCCAACTTGCCAAACAGTTGCATGCCTTCATCAGCTCGCTAGTCTCACTTACCGTTCACAGGCACGAAACTCTGCAGGCATAACAAATAACCGCACTATTTCATAGTGACCATTCCGACTTACGGCGATGTCAGTGTGCGCAGCATAAAAGCGCAAAAAGGACGGTTAGGTACATCGTGTAGATGTGAGATGATCCGTTCTAAATTGGAGATCGCGGAAGTTCCGCTCATACAACGTTGATATGGAACACTGCGTATCAAACAATGGGAGTTAGACTAAATCGGAAAAAAATTAGCTATGTGGTTATGAGAACTCACTCGTCCATCATGTGCAAGTCGTAATCGCTTGAATCAAAGTCACGCAGTGCATACAAATCCAAGGTTTTCACAAATGGAATCGAAAAGCTGGGAGTGCTTTCTGCGTCCCCATTGCTAAAAATGCCTCAAGCGCTTCAAGTTGGTTTTGATTTCGCGTCACCTATCGATTCTCATAGGTTGCATTTTTATTTGGTCCGCATTGATCATGTTTAACATCAAAATGTCTGGTGTCGACTCATTAAGATACTTTGCTCGCAGATCTTTCCAGCTCCATTTCATCCTCCTAGGAATAAATGCTTCGAAATTTCCCTCCAAAATCTCTTCATGCTGGAGGGATCTAGTTTAACTTTCGCAATACGATCTCGTCAAATATGACCTCGTCAAAGCTTCGCAATACGACCTCGTCAAAGCTTTGGTTAGCTTGAAAGTGGAAAGCACAGTTACGTTTTCTGCATTTTATAGTTCTAAAACTTTTAATGGTCTCAAAAGTCAGGACTTTACAAGCATTTTATAAAAATGAAGGAATTCGTCCACTACATCTTTAGTCCACCGACTGGGTTAGTTGTTTCATTTTGTGTAGGATGCGATCCGAAATTGCGAAATGGCGTAAAGTTTAATTTTAAACCAGAGCTGTCAGTTGAACATGGACTAGCGAAACGAAAAAAAGATCATGGACTACACGATGTGAGTCCATATTGTTTAAAGAACGCGTCGCATGGACTAGATCGCGCAGAACATTCACATTAAAGCAGACGAGCAACTAAGCTTTATTCTCACTGAGACAAAACGGCCTGACCACAACATATTAATGGAATGGCAATACTAGTCGTCTCTAACACAGCCAACTTTCAACTTGACTTGTTGATGGAACAACACATTTTACACTTCGAAACAACAAATGCTTCCGCCACAGGACTTATGGTAATGAATACAGCGTATGCGCTCGTCCTCAAAGTAAGGCATAACGTTCGGAACGCCCGCCAAAGTGTCGTCAGTGGAGAGCTCATATGTGACTCGTGAATCCGTGGGCTTCATCTCTCTTGTCACCGTTGCGTCATCCAGAACGGTCTGTTTTTTGCTTAGTAGCTTACTTCCCTGTAACAGCAGAGGGCTCAGATGGAAATGATTCATCCTTGAATTTCCGTTGAGGAGGAAAAAGCAAAAACTTGTTGATGAAATTCAGTGAAATGTTGCGAAAACCGGAGTCGCTCCAGAAATCTGCAGAAGAAAGTTTCTTAGCCCTTTCCACTTTAAGGTGCTCATGATACACAAGACCTATATTGAAACTCGTGTCGACCGTGATGGGTCAGGGATAGTGGAATGAAGGTGGACCGTCTGGCTTTAGACCATCCCTGACATTTCTGGTCGCCTCCTGCTCACCAAAAAACACTACAAAGTGGAGCAGGAACCCTGCTTTGATCGATATCTTGTCCTGCCTGATGCATTGTTTAATTTTTCGTGATGCAGTGATAATTCATGCGTACCTTATAGCAAAAGACGCAAGAGAAATAAAATCGGCATGCAAAAAACAAGAACCTTAAAACTATTTGACAGTGGATCGATTGCTTTATAAACGACTTATTGAAGAATCACATTTCTGCAGGAACCCTAGATTTACTCTACTCGCTCGACGAATAAAGGTGAAGTCAGCTGATGAATAGTTGTGATCCACCATGTGCTAGTCAAGGGAGTCACTGGCACTGCATGCAACTTAATGCTGACATTATACGCTAACTGCATAACGTAGCTATTTAAACCGAACGTAAATGATTTCATGGAGAACAAAGAAAACGGAATCTACCAACAGATTACCTCAATATGCGGTGTCTGCGTGGAGCAGGTGCGTAACCTGAAATGAAAACATATTTCCAGATCTAATGAAGGGATGCATCGAATTAACCGTTTTCCGGTATGGAATGTGGAGAAAGAAGGCCGGCTGTGTAATTTTACTGAAATGATTCCATGAGTAGACAAAACAGTTAATGGATAGAGTGGGAATTGGTAAAAAGTGCTTACTCATCTTTTTTCGCTGTTTCTTCGCTGAAAGCCGCTGTTCTCTTGCTTGGCTTCTGCTTGCGCTCACCTGAGGGACCTTCACTTCGGGTGGTGAAGCCTCGGGGAGGTTTTCCATCCTTTTTACTGCATGAGCTTCGCCAGTCTTGAAATAATAAGGCAGCCGGTCAAGTGAGATCGTGACGATCTGTTATCAAAGTATCCCATCGTTCACATAATCTTTATGGCATTTCGCTCGGTTTCGTCGAATGCACTTTCGGTACTATTTCTCATCATTTGAGGCTCACTTTCCAGCAGAGTCCTTGTCAACGAGCAGAGCCTTATCGAGCAGACTCTTTGACAATAAGATTGTCAACTGACGCTGAACTGCAGAGACTATGCCTAACACATTTCTGCCCGTTTCCAGCGCTCTCGATCTTCATGAGCATTTCTGATAGATGCCTGACATCCACAGTGTGCGCCCATTTTTAGCATTCCATCCGATCTCCCCTGCTATTATTATAAAGCAAAGCTTCTTCTTACACGCATTAGGTCCATCTCTACTTCTATACTAAGTTTATTTCTGACATTATACCATGGGCGAGGAGCTGTTTCCTCGTGCTTCCGCTGTTTTCTTGGCGGAGGTGAGTGTGGAGGATGGAGGGGAAGTGGTCGAGTGAGATTTTCCTCACTCTTTCGCGTCATTCTCGCATCATGTATTTGCACGGTTGCGCCCTCAGTGGCCTATATTTGTTTAACTGGTTTTATATGTTGTTCCTTATGCATAGAATGCTGCTTCAGTTGAGCGTAATAGAAAAAACGTTGAACACGATGACAGGGTAAAAAGGAGCAGTAGACAAGTGCTTTCCTCTTCCATCTCTTTCACCGAACTAACATACTGCAAATTTCTATTCCACCGCCGAGTTTCGTGGATTTGTACAAATGGGATTTTGCCAGCGGAATACGCTCCTATCCTTGGAAAGAGATTTTAACCATGGAGCACAAGCTATTTTAGCCATAAGCGGAAAATATTTCATTTTTGAGACCAAAGTTGGACTTCACGACTGTAAAACGGCTTCCAGTATGGTGGTTATGCTTTCTCAACATGAAGTGTATGTTCTTTTAAAGGATGAAGGTTTTCGATAGCCATGAAAGTGAGGACTTCCATTGTCATATAACTCGAAGAACTCGAAGATGGAGTAAATGAGACCACTGAGAAGTTCTCAATCAAAACGAAAATGCCAGCGTTAACGTCAGTAGGAACGTCGTCAAATGTCTCGTGAACCTTTGGCTACTGACATTGTCAAATATGTGACCTGCTGCTCCTGTTGCTTCACTTCAATAGCGTCACTGATAGCGATAGTGTGGTTGTCGGGAGTTTTCTTCGTTTGGTCATCGCAGCTCGATGCGATTTTCTGCTCATTCGCCTGAGCATTTGTTGATTCTTTTGGATTGGATTGAGCGTTCATTGATGAAGCTATGTTGCCTGTTTCTGGAGGAAATTGCGATGACCTATTTTTCCGCTTCTTTATGCGGCACATATCCCACTTTAAACCTCAGCAGCGAAGGATTGGGGAGTGCTCCTTCAGTTTCAATCAATATAGAATCTAAAAACAACTTATCAAAATGGAGCCTGAACTGCCTGAATGGTGTCGCGATAAAACCCATAGTCCTAAGACCACCGTGAGTCCGTCGCAAAAACGCTTCGACGACAAGGTTGCAAGAATTCAAAAATTCCTGTGACATTTTTGCCAATGGCGACCGATGTTTGGAGATCGGCTCACATTGGGATCGAAGTCCGCTGTCGGCTGTGGCTCCATACAAGCAGCCCCAATTAAGTACTGGTATTCGCAAAACTAACGAATGTGGTAAACTCCGAGCCCGTTTTGCTCTCTGGTCAGTCCTTATACCTTCTATGGGAAGCACTGGTACTTCTGAAGGTCTGTGGTACAGATCTAAAGCTATTGGGTCTTCTTTTTTAATGGAACCTATTCTTATAGCTACTTTATTGATCTTTAGGGAAGCAACAATACTGAATAATGGGAATGTAGCAACCACGACAGGTAAATACCGTCGAGCTGAAAAAGCTTGACTGGAAGAATCATGCAGCTACTTTCGTTTGCACGTAGCAGTATGAGGCACAAATGCACCTTAAAGAGGATCACGCCGAGAGAATTTCGATGCTCACGAACAGCTATAGCGATACAGTTCAGTGACATTGAGGATAGCATTATTGGAACGATTTTGATCGCTTCGCCGTAGAGCAGCTGTCATTACATGCGAAATGCTATTGTCTATGTCGCTGTGGTATTATGAATGAGACATATACGGATGGCTAGATAAAGATAAGGGCTTTGTGTTTGTTCCATTCTTCATTCTATGTGACTCGTCTTGCACTCGACTTTGATTCGTCTCCTGTGCCGCCTGAGCGTTCGACTGGGGCTGTACCGTTGCATTAATGAAGAAAATCCTAGTAGGCCCACTATTTCTGGACCTTCCATGATTCAGGTGATGGGAAATTTTGCTCACTACGGGTGAAGTCGCCGATGGTTCGTCTTTAAGGTGAGAACACAGATAAGAATATATTTGTAGTATGATGTCTCTCAGGTCCTTTCTCCGATTGATACGGCGGCGTAAGTGTCTGAAATGTTGGCCTTCTAGTTGCTAAACGAATAGGTCAGATTTGATGGGAAAGCGACCAACCTCCGTTCTGCTACGACGCTAGTTTTGCCGTCTTGTGTTGCACTTTTGCTGACAATATTTAACTGTTGTACGAAGCAGCTTTCGAAATGACTTCGCCGATCCAACCAGCTAAAGACGTTCCCACCTGGAGTGCCTAGCACCCCGCCTCTAATGACTACTTCACCTGTTCTCCTAAGAGAACAAAGTGGACGGACTCCGTATGAAACGTAAGAAAGACTGAACATATGTTTCATCAGGATGTTTACGAAAACTACGTTCATGGAAATTTTTTCGTTCTTTCCGCGATGCAAAACCTTAATTAGCCTTGCTTAGCTGTCGGCTATTTTTGCACTACCATCTTATTCCGACTGGCTTATGCTTCCGTTATAAAATGAAAAGGACAGGCTGCTCAATATGTATGTGAGGTGGCTTCTGCGGATTTTATTAGTGACTGCCCTACGCCTTTGTGCATCTTTTACTCTGTTTTCCTTTCTCTCGAGCCATATATATGTGATTCCATATTGTTTTAGGTTTTGTGATGGTCTCAATCGGTGTAGAGTATGTTCACACTTGCATTTCGAAATGCCATCTGTAGATTTTGCCAATTTGACAGGGGATAGTAGATGTGGTCTCCAAATGTTAGGTTAATGGAAGATAGTGGATAACCAGCCTGCCTTTGAGGTTTAGCTATGTCAGTACTGGCCAGCTTGCTCTGTCCGACTCCAAACTTTTCGCGTAAACTCCTTTGAATATCCACTGGATTCATTCTTTCTCATAAAGTCTTATGCAGTCATCACGAAATTGCACTTCTGAATCCACTGCAATGTAATGTTTCTCATGGGCACCATAAAGGTGACCTAAGAATCTTCGGTGGATAGAAGAAGCAATCGATTACCTATAATACGCTCTTTTCTGCTTCGAACACTTCATAAAATAATGTCGTTCATATTGCTTGTTGGCCAAGCTGCTGGTAAACCTTTTAGCCATTGCTACTAATACTCGAAAATTCAATCACTTCATCAAACTCACCAGCTTTTTTTGCATGAACGACTTGATCGCCGTGATGACGGAAAAGGAGTCTGTATAGCTGAGTACAGGTGCACAATGGCAGGTGGACTTGAAACGTGGAGCTCTACAAACAGAGAAAGGGCGCAGTATTATAGGGCACAGAAGAACGCAAATATCATTGCGGTCAACGAGTGCAAACGGAGTCGCTGCGTGGTCATTACCACAACGTCAAGCGGCGGAAAGTCGGAGCGTGGACGTGTGAGAGTCGCGGCGCGGTCTCCCATCACAGTGTTTGTAATGGCAGTCAAGGGAAAGTGGCATGATCCAGCTGTGGTGGGTGCTCGATGAGGGCGTCTTTTTTCTTTTTGTGGCATTGTAAGGCTAGAGGAAGAATAATTTTGTCGGCCTATTTCTGGAGTTATTGGGGAGTGAATCCGTCCAATATTGAAATTTATTAGCGAGAACGAGCTCTCAAATCAAAAATCCAGGAGAAATGAGGAACGTGCCAGGTAACCAGAGAATGCCGTAAGATGAAATGCGTATGCACCCGTGTGTGTGCGTGTGTACATAAAAACGCGAAGGTTGAAATTATCTTCAAGAGAGTACATTCTCTTCTTTCATTTCTTTTCTTTTCCAGCACACTTTGATCCATCTAATATTCCTCGCTTCTTTGGCTGTCATTCCCGCCTTGTTTCCCACTTTTAACATCCCTCAACATCCGAAAGAACTTCATCCCATTTTGCACGTATTATTTAATCTTGCCGCCCCCTCTCTACCCATTTTTACATCTCATTATCGTCCATGGTGCCTCCCGACTTCTCTGATACTCTCAGCCATTACCATTGAGTGTTCCATCGTTTGTCTTTTACCCACATTCTTAGGAATGAACTGCACTTGTGCAGTTGTCCTCCTTACGTCACGTACTGTTTCTCCGTTTGTCGCAAAAGCGAAGAAAACGTTGACGATGAATCCGCCATTCGTTTCCGGTTGTGATTGTATGTGAACATACCTATGACGTTTCGAGATCTATATAAGCAGCCTTCGAAACGGCTAGAGATCCAACGCTTTATATTGCGTTCATTCTCGTCGTTCCACTCCTCTTCACACGTTAGAGCTCATACTAGCAATGTTTCGTCATATATGGCCCAGTCCGAGATATTGCTTAACCCGGAGGGTGGCACAGAACCCCAGATTGATCTCGAATATGAACTATCGAGGGTCCTAGAAGATGCAAAGTCTGCCGTGGTATTCAAAAAATAGGATTTCATCGTCAACTTGAAGGCCAGAAAAGTGAAACATCCTGCCAAAGGCTGGCATTCCCTCTTTCGTCACTCCAGCCGAGTGTTCAGAGCAATCCAACCATAACGCATATTCGATGTTCCTAAGACGTCACCGTTTCTGAGGGGAACGCTTATGTTATATGATCAGCAGATAGCATGTAAATTCAACTGCCTCAAGAAAAAGGTCTACTTTGAAAGAAGTCGCTTTCAAAGGGGTGGGCACCCACTCAGGATTGCACCCAGTACTTTTGCGTCAGTCAGGGGAAGCGGGAATGTTGAAAGCCACTTGAAGCGATGACAATGGGGTTGATGGAACAAGCACATCATTCTTGCTGCTTGCGGGAGTACGTTATGGTAGCGTCGGGTTTATTTGGTACTATAAATCTTTAAGCAGTGAAGGTGCAGTTGCACTACTCGATGCGGGCAAAATATACCGCAGGTCGATCTTGTGTACAATGTCTCACACTTCCGTTTAATTCGAGAAAATTTCTGTAATTTAACAAAGCTAAAATTTTACAAGCACTCTGAATCGACCGTATCATTCTGAACCAGTCCGGTTACGGACGAGAGGAGCGTGCGATTGAGGCTGGCATGATACAACGTTTTGTATTTCTCTTAACTCTCAAGCAGCTTCACAACTTGTCACCCCCGTAAGGCGTTCATGTTCGTGAACTCCACCTCCTGGACGGACCGGGAGAAGATGTTTTTTGAATTAATGCTACGCTTACCAATTACGGAACCATCGATGAAAAGATCTGCTGAAAGCAACGCAGCTGCGACAGTTGACTCACTTGTGTATGCGGACTGTGAAATTAAGAGATTTTGTGTGTTTATTTGTTCAGTTCCTTCCTCCGATAGGCTCAGGTTTTGACTTGACTTCGCATCGGGGGACCCCATTTTCTTATTAATGTTCATTTCCGATACACCCATGCAAGGAAATACTGATGCCTTCCGTCGTGCAAATAAAGCTACGTCACATCGTTGCCATTACTCAGCATACGGATTTTGAAATGTTTTTTTAAACTGTAGACACTCGTGAATTAGTGCTGCTTCTCATTTCATTCGTGAGCACTCTTGGCCATAATCCGTGCATGTTTCATCATTAATAGTTTACGTACGAGAAAGAGGTTGGAAAACCTGCCAATGAAACATTTGAAATTTAGTGCATCCATTAAGATGTTCAATGGCTTTCTTCCGAAACTGGCACTCTTTACGTCAGTGAAATTGGTGGATGAGTCAACAGCTTTCTCTGCTAATGGATATTTGCATAAGTTTAGCAGATGCAGTTTATGCTGGTCAAATGATCGATCCTGCCACTTCTGTGCATTAGCTTTTTTGAGTCGTTTGCAACTGACGCTCTTCGCTTCTTTCGCAGGCAGTCATTCCTGCGTTGTAGAAACCCCAAACTGCTAGCATTACAACAGTAATAATTCAGTTGACGATATTCCGGCATTTACATTAGCCTTGCCCTTTTTTCATAGGTACAATCAGTACAACAACAACCTACTGCATATTAAGCAATGAAGTTTTAAGAATCAGGAAGGAGCATCGAAGGAACACTGAAGAGGAGAAGTGGTGCTGCAGAAAGAGATACAGTTATAGGAAAGCTCCCGCTCTTTGCCAAGGTTTCGAGTTTTCCTCACGGCGCCTTTAATGCTCTCTGAAGTGCAGTTGTACAAGTTCGCAAGTTTTGTATTGCTTCAATTACGAGCACTTAACAAGTGGTCCTCTCTCTATCTTGAAACATCGCAAGTTTGCTGTTGCTTCAAGTAATAGCGTCTTGTGGAACAAATCAGAGACATGCTGTTCACGTTTGATGAGATGTCGAGCCAGGTGAAGTTATTTCTTTGAAGTATCCCCGTCAGCCGGAAGAGCGCAGACGTAAGGATATTCACACTCCGATATCCTTCTCGTAAGCTCTCGAAGCAGTCTTCAGAAAGATAGAAATTGGAGATGGTTTCAATGCAGACGATAAAGAATTCCAAACGTTTTTTCTTGCGAACAATGCAGTAAGCTTGCTGATAGCGCAAAAAAAACTTGCAGTATTCGCTGAACGAGACCTACAAAAAATGCCAACATAATTGCTCTCGGCGTTAACAACGGCGAAATGAGGTGAATGAAGTATGAATGCATTCTGCCTCGTGTTTTCTATGAAGCTCGATAATGGAAATATCGAACTAATGAAACAATTTGTATCCTTAGAATAGACTCTCAAAAGAGTGGCGATTTTGGCCGGCAACTAAGCAAATGAAAAAGAGCGCATTGGCTAACTTTCACGAAACTCGGCGATATCTGTTATCGAACAGAGATAAAAACGCCCGTAGAAGCAGAACTCTCACATTCCACTGCTACCCCTGTTTTCTGCTGAAGGTACGAAACGTGGAATACTACATTCGCTGAAGTAAGGAAACTAGTAACGATCCAGAAAGCAGTGGAGAGGGAAACGAAAAGTACCAGCAAACTGCAGTACATCACCAATGAAAAACTGCGCCGTGTATTCGTATTGAAAGATCTCGTGGAGGAGATGTACAAAAAAACTAAGGCGGACTGGTCACGCAGCCAGGTTAAATCACTGTAGATGGACTAGTCAAATCTTTTAGTGGTGACCAAGAGACGTAAAACGATCACGCGGCTGGAAGCAATAAGGGGGAAGACCTGCTGATGCATCTACAGGTAGTTGGTTGAATGAGGAATGCTCAGGATCGCTGCAGATGGAAGACTAGCCAACTGCACCGATGGAAGCAACGATAAAATCGACGAAATCGCGGCCATTTAAAAAACTCAAAACAAAGTACCTTTGCCAAACCTCATCCGCTGCAATGCACGTATAGATGCCTCATAATCGAATCAGAGCAGCCCAGACATTGAGTCAACGTCGTCTCCCCAACACATGGTATTCACAGCGTTCTGCGCTGCGTGATGTTTCCATCAAAGCACTTCGCCCATACTGTTTTATATGTGCCAGGGAAAATAAGCATCTCTATAGCCTACTCACACTCATTAACGATCCGAACTCTCATTTGAAAGCACTGTTTGGGGATTTCTTCGAAACAGTAAATTGTTTTGTAACATTCAAAGTGATATGTGAAGGTGACGAGAATCGATCGGATATCTGATTGATGATGTCTCGTTCTCTTGATGCAACACGCGAGTATTCTGAAAGGTCGGGATGAATCGCTCCTTATCTAATGCCAACAGCAATTTCCTTTGATGGGAGCCTTTTCTACGCGAAAAAAACATCCCTGGAGCTAGCATCCAAACAGCACTGCACGCGGCTTATGCCTTTAACAAACTTCCGGTCCGCATGAATGCGCAAACTTTGTTTCAACGTGCTGTGCCCTTGGAACCCTTCGGATGCAAAAAACTGCTTAACGTGATGTCGGGTGTGGAAACAATTATCATCACCTCTGACTGCACTGTCGCTCATTCTCCTCGTTTCTTGGTCGACTTCAAATGAGCACAATGAGTACAAATGAGGACAGTCAGCTTTCATGTGAGGTGACTAATTCCTGCAAACGCTGAGCAATGTTCAGCCATCCTAGATTAGTGCTACGAAACAAGCGTTCTTGATGACCCCATTTTCTTCACGATCGCTCTCACGTCTTACGAACTGGTTTCTCTGGCTAGAACTGTTCATTAAATGACTGGTTACAGTGAAGATTTCCTGCTTTGCCACCGTTTGTGGTCGCCCGCCATGTAGTTCGCAGTTCTTCAAACTGGGAGCATGTCGGTTTCAAGCTGCTTTTTCTTTCACAATCATGACTTGTCTGTGTCCGAGAGCAAGAGCTGCCTGCGATCAAATTATGCCAGTGCTGTTAACCAGACCCTGGAAGGTCTGTTGGCCTTTTTACCATGAAGCAAACTTACAGTGCCGACTATCGATGTGCCTAAGTGAGAAAGAAATGATGTGATGGGAACCTGGAATTGACGAACTGAAGAATTCATAACCTTTGTGTATAACAGTTGCATGAAAGATCCATTTATAAAGAGCCATAGGGAGTTTGATGGAAATTAAGAATGATTGGGTCACTTCACTGAACCGTCCATGGCGGTTTCATGAATTCAGTTCGATGCCATTCAAGGGACCTGTCGATGCCACTTAAGAATGAAGCTGAGATGGAGGGGAGAGCGTTGCGACGGGTGCCCTCGAGGCGTATGAATGTCCAATTCTTTTTCGAAGCATTTGAATGTAGACGCGAACTCTTGGTTGTGAAGGGTTTAAGAATCTCAGTGCAGCGTAGATGACGAGTTTGAGGGCACTTGTTGTGTCGCATGAAATCGATCTGGTCGTATGTTGCAATGTCTTCCGGAACAGTGTCATATAATACTTTGTCTTCCTTGACATGTTGCGTTTTAGCCTTGACAAGGTTGAGTGTCCATTTTGTAGCTTTTTTTTTTCAGAAGCGATGAAACGTTCGGTGACAACGACGCTGTCAAACGCGACACTGTGTAGCGTTGACCGATCTGAGGATTCTGAAATGGGGCTAACTGCGAAGCAACGGAAGCTCATCGCAAAGGTACGTCTTATCCCCTGAGTGAGTTTGTTGCCTGAAATACGTCCATGAGATTATGATGATCGTGGTTACGAGTTCGCGTTTTCCATTTCGTCATCATGCGTTGATGGTGCTGTTGCCCTGCAGCTCTGTGACAACCACTTCAGATAAATGGATTCAGAGACCTTACGGCTGAAAAATACCCTCTTTCTGAACGTGGGGAGAGGGGAGGGTAGGGAGGGTGGCATTATCGCATGTCATATGCACCACCTACTAGTGCTCCCTGGAACTCAGTGGCTCATTAATCGAAGACGGCATTTTTAAGAATCAAAAACTCTGACCTTAAGTCGCAGTAACATGCACCACTCTGCCAGTGGTTCTAGAACTCAGGACGCCGATAGTCTCCGAAATACCCAGTTATGTTGGTGACTTGAAGGTTCTGAAAAATTGCTCTTTTGCGATGACTATGTCGGTCCAAGGGAAAGGGGGATTTTCCAGTTTTTTTGTGATGACATTTTTGCAATAGGCAACCCCGAAAACCAAGTATGAAAACTTCTGTGAATCCAACGCATTCTAATGGTGTCAAGGTTGGTGTGCAGTAGCACCTTTGTTTCATATGAACGTAGAGGGATGAAGGAGTGCACCTTTCACCTATTAGAAAACTCAAATATCAAACCCATTTTCCTTGAAACAACTGTTTGTTCATCATTAGCATAAGAACCCATCTATATTTGCAGAATGCTGCATAAAGCAGTAGCTGTTCCATCAGTTGATTGTGCTCATTTGTTATTCACGCAGGAGGTAGTTGCTCTTTAACTCTCCTCTTCTTCCACTTCGAGCCATTCTCCTCTCTGAGTACTAGAGGATAGGAAGACTCGGCCTTTTTGGATCATATGTTTTGCAAAGACTGAGCAGTAAGGCAAAAAACGCCAAAGGAAAATGTATGGTGTCTTCGCCGGAGAACCGAATCACGGGAGGTTGTAAGGGGAGCCGTGAGGAGGGTGAAAGAGGCAATTGGAAAGAAGCTCTACGACGGCAAATTTGGAAACAGCGAATTCAAATTTCCAATCTAATTTAGTGGAATTATCCTTGTCTATTCTCACGGAATTAAGAAAGTTTTTCGCGTGGAGCTAAATCGGTTTGTTTTTGTGGGCGTTGATGCATCAATTGCCTGAAAGCTTTGCACTCATATCGCTCAGCTTTTTTCATAGCCAGCCCACAATAAATCAGTTCGTTTGCCGTTGAATCGTCATTCTGATTTAGACATCTTGCCGAAAGAAAGCCCTCGGATGTACAGCTCAGGTCGGATTCTTGAGAACTACAGGAATAATATTGCGATCTCAGAACCGTCTCCAGGGATTATTTTCAAGGCAGGAAATCGGATGGCTTCGTCTATAAAAACAAGGATATCCATCGCTGGGATTTAGTTGCTTCATTTTGATGTGGCATTGCCGACACATTGTTGATAAGAGGTAGGCAGGGTGGCAGGGTTAGTGTTCAGCTGCAGATAACGACTAGGTGAATAATGGAACATGCAGTTACGTGAGGAAAAAAATCAAAACTAACATGGTGTCTTCCTTTCTCTTTAAATTCTTGTAGATACCCTTTATTTTTATGCTCTAATATTTCGACGTTTATGGGGGTAACAGTGGTAGGCAGTGGCAAAACCGAATGCAGAAATATCTCTCCATCCGTTCACTATTGTCGACAAGTGTTTAAGTGACATGTGATCATGTCCGATGTTTGCGAGGACCGCGTTCTATTCTCGAGGCTACTGGAAAATAATAGAAATTTACGGAAATAAATGTCTAGAACCGATCTGTTATGAGGGAGTCTGTCCTAATTTTGTGCTCATTAACCGTAGCAAATAATTTTTCATCGACACATTTTATTTATCGCCATCGTCGGATCCTTCCACACAGACAGTTGTTCTGTTCTTTGATCGACATTATGACTCCCTGGCAGCCAAAATTTTGTGAACGGTTGTCGTTTTTGCTCGTCTATTACGGAGATGTGAAGTTCAAGGTTGTGGTAATGATTTGATCAAAGTACACGAACTGCATGTGAAAGATAAATGTTGTTGGTAGAAGACGGCACCATGGTCATTTCTAAGAGGGAATCGGGCAGGTCACAGTTATCCACATTAGAAACGGTACGTATGAGTTGCGCTGTGCAATAATTAAAATACGCGCTGCAACTAGGTAACGTTGAATCAAGTCCTCACCTCGTCGTATGGAGATTCACCACTTTAAGGGTCACCGTAACGCCGAAAATTGCGCAACTTGTATTTGAAGCATAAATCATTTTAGGTATTCAGTATTCGGACCAGTTGAAGTTGCACTCATAGTTGATCCTAACTGCGAACATTTTGTAATGATCAGATGCAGTCGACAGTATCCGCGAGAATGTTCGATGAAATCCTTTGGGTTTCTGTGGGACTTGTTAACACTCACGGTTCTTTCATCATTCGATTCCACTAAGTTCATGTCCGTTTAAGTTATGAGCAGTAGTGATGTGTAAAATAGTGTGAATTTAAGAAAGCCGAGATGATGAAGGAAAAGGAAAAGCTGAATAATAGATGCACGGTCAATTTCATCAAGGGAAGCCTCGAATATACAGCGTATTTGAACTTTCTGCGCAGTGCATTAGACGCCGTGGAGGAATGGTATGTTGATTTCTTCTACCTAATATCTTCGATACGTATATGTATATATGTATACATATGTGTAGTTTATGTATAGTTTATTCCGTTTGTGGCTTATGTGTTTGTGATTTCAAAGAACTGAGAGAAATGACGGTGTTTGGAGAATTTACTTCGGGAATTGTGCGCATAAAATAATATTTAAATGCAGAGGTTTGCTGCTTCAGAGGGAAGGGAGCAGGTTTGAATTGGTATGGAATAAATCGGAATTGTGTAGCGGGAAGCTAACGTTTCTGATTTCATTCAGTGGATTTTAATTTTTTGCGAGCCTTCGCTCATTTCCAGACGGCGGTAATATTTTTTGAGAAGTGAATATGTTTATAGGTTTGAGCTTCATGTTCATCCAAACAGATCCTGAAAGTTCATTTGCTTTGTTTAGCTGTGCGCCTTTATGCACTCTCACTTCATAATCATATTCAGCGAGCCGATTGTGCTGCACTCGTTCTCATAAAGTTTCCGCCAAGAAGAGATTCCTCTTTAAATGTATGCGCTCATTTCGTAAGAATTCCCTCAGTGGTCCTCATCACCTCACTTGACCATATTCACTCTGCCTAATTTTCTCCACATTTTTCGATTAGCGCACCATCCGGGAATTTGTCATAAATACTCGTTGTTGCATCGATTCCTGCAAGTTGTTTGAGAAGTGCAGCTTTTTCGGTACTTCGTGCCTACTTGTTTCTTTATCTTCAGAAAGTCAACTAAAAGTTTATAGCTGTTTGAATCGTTATTCAAACTAAGAGCCTTGTTACATTGATTTAGTGTTCCCTTCGATATCTTATAGGTCATATAGTAGTATATCACGACTTATTCTTATCCAGTAAAAAAGGAAGAGACTGAATTCGTGTATATTTTCACCTAAATCTTGTTTTGCCTCTTGTTCTTTTAAGCGACATGGTGGAGAATCTGTTGGAGATATTTTTTCCATAATCTGTGTATTTAATTATGGAGGAATTCAGCGCTGAGACAGAGTCATCGAAGTTGCATCGCTGTGAAGCATCAATGGCTCATCTATCGCAGATGATCGGTGTTGGTGGGCGTTCTTCAAATTTTTTTTTCAGGCTTTCTGAACCAGTAATTTTCGCTCTTATCCTACCAGTATGATTTAATGCTTCGTGCTTATGAGGTGTGAGCGACTAATATACTGTAATGGAATTAAGTCTTTATGGGGCCTCTAAGAAGGATAGCTAAACAGTGAAGCCCTCTTGATTTTTACACTCTCCGACATCAGTATTCACAACACGTTTCTGTTTTACGCCGTGGAATTGACGGCATCGGAAATGGGAATTGAAGCGATGATCCAAACTCGTTAAGGGTATCAAATCCTAATCAACGACCCCACAGCCCATTATCAGATGCCGAAAGCGCTCAATAAAAGAATATTGCACAGTCTTTCGTGTTAGCGCGTGCAAAATTGATGTAGCTTGACACATCGAAGAAAATTCACTTCTGATTTTTTATGGTGTTCAAAAATGTCATTTCTACTACTTGAATAACTACTTCTATTTTAGCTCTAGACCTTCGCTCATTTTAGGTAGTCCTGAGCAGGGTGCTTTTCAGTAGAGGCCATAACGGAGCAAGGCGGCGTGGGCGACGACGTTTATATGACAAAGTTGAACGAGGAGATCGAAAGTCTCAAAATTAGTGATCAAATGCAAGCACTGTTCAAAGACAAGCGTATGCACCCTTCGTTCCTTCTTATATGCGTAACTATGATCTTAGCATCCAAGCGGCACGAGTAGTTGCGAGAATGCTATAGATCTGTAGAGGAATCAGTGAAAATAAGCATCTAACACTTATGCGGTCATGAGCGAATGAAGTTTCTGAGAGATTTCTAGAGGAATATACAAGAGTGATAGAATTTGCTTGAAAGTGGCGTAGAAGAGGCGGGTCACAAAGCAGTGAGTGAGAAAACAGTAAACCTATGTGCCAAGGGTACAATAAGTCGCATTAGAATGCCATGAAAATTTCACGTAGGCTGCTGGAGAGATGCGAATAAGAAATGGGTAGATTTCCAAAGAGCGTGAGTCACAGTCGAGCTCTTCTCCTCTAGCACCAGGCTTTTAGCAAAGCGCATCCAGATTTCGAAGAAAAATCCAACCGCACAAAAGGGAAGGAGGAGAAGGGCAAGGAAACCACAAAGTAATGATCGAATGCTGTCGTGAACGAAAGGAGAAGGTGAAGTACCTTTCGAGCTGTTGCAAGTGCTCAGTGTAGGTGCAGGCGATGAATGCGTTTCAAATGTTTTGAAAGGAAGGCGCACCGCTTCTTCTGCTGATGCTTCCCATGGGAAGGAGGTGCCACATCTTGCGTGCCATGATGGAGTCCGTGGATGCTCTTAACAGTTGTCTTTTTTGAATAAAGCTGTGATTATTCGCATATGCTTGAGCTAGGCTGCAGCAGTGGATTTATTATTGATAAGCTGTCTCTTGGTAGAGATGGGAGGGAGAGAACGAGCAGGAAAAACGATTAGGAAAGTTGATAATTGTAAGAGGTGGCGAAATCATCTTCCATATGAGCCCGTGGGAAAAATTAGTTTAATTATTTGATATTAATTGCTGTAGATTCCGATGGAGGAGCAAGCTGCCATCCTTTCTTGATAATAAGGAACGAACTCAAAAAGTGCTGCAAAGACGAAACTCTGCAGTCTCGGCTTTCTATCTTCGCGTAAGTGCAGAAAATGCAGAGAATGTTCCTTAAGGCCGGTCTTTCTTGCAGTTAGTGGGAATGCTTTATTCCGCTGGTTTTGCTTTGAAAAGGTGATTATAGAGTTTCCTCATATCGCAAGGTTTTAACAAAGGTTGGGCCATCTTGGTGAATGAAATTCCTCAGATGATCAACTCTGGTGATATTCACCCCGAAAGTTTTTTCTGCTCCCTACGGTTATGGTAGTAATCGCTTTCTTACGGGAGAATATTATGATGATAGCCGTTTTATATCGTCAGTGCCTAGAGTTAACACGTCATCCTTATGATGAGTTCTTCGATTTGTGTAATTTTAACCTGGCTGGATTTGAGAGACGATTCTGAGCTTAGGTTCAGAGATGAGATAGTCCGCAGATAGATGCCTGTAAGTATTGACTATTATATCTTTGTTTATAGTGACTACAACCTTATTTTTAGGTAGTCACCCCCTAAGCGTGAATAAAGCACAATAACTTCAGCACTGCGAGACATTCGTCCGTGCACTTCTTTTGTGCATGTGGGAATAAGTTGCCATGGTTTCGCTTCTGTGCTGAAGTGCTTAACGTAGGGAACAGCTCGGCTTTGGGTGCAGTGGTTAAAGAATCTTTTTTCGTAATGATGCTGTGGTCACATCGGTCCGATGACTGAAGCTGAGCGTTATTTCCCAATCGTTTATCAGGTCACTTCTTCGCAAATTTATAAGATGCTACCATGACCACCTCCGTCCCTCTTTCCCACCCTGCGCAAACTTCGCTATACTTATGCGGATGTTAAGGAAATCGAATAGTATGAAGTGTGAAAGAAATTTCGGTTACAGCGATTGATCCTTTCTTATATCCTGTCATGCAAAATCCTCTAAAGAGCATTGGATTCCATCGGTCGAAGTTATGCATCCTATGGTTGGTACAGGTGCTGACATTCTTCGCTTGAAAGAAAAAAGGGAGGAAATGGAAATTCTGACATTCCTTGGCAACGCATTCAGTCATTGACATGTTTCGAAGCAGCATTTCAAAGATTCTTGCATGAAACGGACATCCTGGAGTTCCCTTGGTCATCGTGATGTCCTTTAGAAAGGCCACTAGATTCATGGAATCTTCCGGAAGGTTTGCAATGCCAATGAGTTTTGTAGGTATGCTGCAGTCGATGTGTTTTCAGTAAACTCGTTGGAGAGGTTGTTAAACACACGAATTGAAACTGGCAGTTTCATGGAGCGAATTGCACAGCTGGACGGGTTCGACCAAAAGGTTACGTCTGCAGGTGCACGTGTGGAAGCATTCGAGCGCACTCTGACGAAAAACGAGGACGAAATCATCGACGAGCTCGCATATCTTAACCAAAAGAATGGTTATAATTTCGAATCTTTAAAAGAATTTTTCGCTAGTGATGTCCGATTCTGAAGTATCTCTTAGTCAGATCTAAGGCTACGGTTCTTTATTCGGTTTGCGGCCTTCTTGCATAGAAGGGTGGCACCGTGGTTGCGAATGCAAATAAATAATAAGTACCCAGTTAACCACAGCGATGAAACGCAGGTGCTTGAGGGAAAGGTGTAATGCACTAAATGCCTCAACAGTCTCGCATAACGTGTCTTCCTTTGTTACCGTAATGTGATGGCTGAAGAGTCTTACCAGTTAGTCTTATATTAAAACTGCTTTAGGTGGTTCCTGTTCAGCGTTTGTTGGGTTGCGTATTCTGAATAGCCGCTTCTAATACAGCTCCAGCATTTGAATTAGTTACCTGACTTCAATTAGCGACAGTGAAGTTCGGCGGTTATAGTTGTTTCTAACTTAGTGTAATTTTCTTCTTACTGATTGAAGGGTTATTAGGACTATTTTTTGATAGCGATATTTTCCTCCAACCGTAAGCCGTGCTAGAAACTGATCTTAACTTCTATGCCATATTTTATTCACACTTGGCGTACGTATCAAATGGTGGATTAGTCCTGAATATTGTGCCGACGTTGCCTAACACAGTCTCTCAGTTTTGATTTTCTCATGGTCGTTCTGTGCGCACTGAATATACCGTTCATTGTTGACAGCCCGCTGGCAGGCTTTTGCGATAGTCTTCGATGTGATTTCCTCTTTCAGCGGAGCTCGATCAGAGCGTGCGGAACTCGGAAAAATCGGAAGTAGAATTAATTGCTGAACGGAAGGAAAAGTTGGAACAAGTGCATGTTCTTCAGGTATTTCTCTATTGCGTATTCCTCTTCCGTCCACTGATTTGATAATCTTTTTTTCCCAAATTCCTTCACTGCCAATTTTTTTGTTTCCGTGCCTTGGTCGTTATCGTACACAAGAGACCTTCGGGCTCGTGTCTCACATGGCATTGCTCCATTAGATTTACAAGGATGTGCAGTAGTGGCGCAGAGGAAGCAAGATGCGCATTGTCTAGCTGTTAGAGTTTATGCACGGCAAACGTTGGCACCAATGGAGGACGAGAGCCCTCTCATTGATTTGCAACGCTTTTTGTCGAGTGAGCGAAGTGAAAAAATGGCTAACTTATTGAATTTTTGCATCTCATCTTTAAACAACGGTCTGGATGAATTTTGCGACCAGTCTACAAAAAGTGTCGTTTCGAGAGCTGCAGTCGCCGACTTTCAGTTCGCATGATGCTGAGCTGTTCACCCGTACATCTGCCCCTATGCTGCGTGTATTCTGCTCATGAGATTTCGTCATTTGGGTTCAGGTCGGTACCGCATCATGGACTCGTTATCACACTGTTTTCAAGTGCTCGAAAGTGCTTTGCTTGCGTGTGAGCTCGCAGGACTAGGTGGTCACAGTAAAATGGTGGTTTCATAGGTCAAGCGCTTTGGTGACATATAGTGAATGCAGTTTAAAGCGCAGTTGCTTAGGAGAAGTTTTCGAATTATCAAGGGCACTATGCGACATTGGAGATCAACATTGGGAATATGGAGCTCGATGTTACCGCGCTGGAGGCTCGCGCCAACGATGCGAGTATTCTAAATCAGTTGTTGCTGGACCAAACAAACTGCAAAGCGGAGGTGAGGAAGTTCTGAAATGGACTTCTAATTTTTTTGTAGAATGCAGATTCATCAAAACACTGTCATCCACCTTTTTTTTGACTATTCAGTGTGTAAAACGATTCTTTGCGCCTGTTTGTTTGGATGCACAGTATAACGGCAGCTTGTAAATTTGTCCCCCAAATGAGTTCGGTCGGGTTTTCTCTAAATAAGCAATTACCGGGCCGTCTATTCTACGATCTTTAAAGTCCGTGTTTCAGAAAGATAGAAAAGAGGAAGAAATCCTGCGCTACGAAGCCGAAATCAAGAATATGTCGAAGGATTTGGGACGTCATCAGCAGCAGGTGGCCGGAGATACCGAAAAGGTCAAGTGATTTTTAGTTATGGATGTCGAAATTCTCAACTCCCGTAAAATATGATGATGGATAGATTTCTGCTTAGAGATATTTTCTGGTCCCCCTCGCTATCTTTTATCCATTAATATGTCGAAAATCAAGTGAAACATCATGCTTAGGTCAGTACAGCTGTTATAGTTGATGGTAGCTGAATGCATCATTGAACTTTCGCGTTGGCTGTAAACTTAGGAAGGGAGACGTATAGAAGTTTTTGTGCTGACAGTGTAAGGAGGATGTGGCACGTAAGGTCCACGGTGAACACGAATCTTCTCCATCCGCGTCAGTATAAAAGCTGTTGACTTGCAAAAGCTTCCGCTTTTTTATAGATACTTCCTCCTTCGTTGATAACACCGTAATGTGAGCTTTAACAGAGAGAGGAGATAACATACGGCTAGAGAGAATGAAGACAATGAACCCTGCATGGAATACATTTTACTTCATTCTGTCTGTCATACGGTTCTTCTGTTCTTTTAGTCGAGTCACTTCTGCGTTCTTTTAAAGATAGCCTTCCTCTTTGGCCTATTCTTCAGTCGTTGCCTCTTATCACCTCAGAAAGAATTGAAGATTTGGACAGCTTGTTGGCTTGAAGCATCTTTGCGAATTAGCTCTAATTGCATCAGAAATTCAGAGCATTCAATCGCACTTGCGCAGTCAAAAACATAAATCGGTGGAAAGGTGTGTTCTGAGGGAAAAGGGAGGAGGATCAGAAGCATATATCTTTCGTGTCTTATTTCTCGTTTTTTATTGAGTACTCAGTCTCCTTTATCGCTTTACTTTCCTCATTAATGCTGAAGACCGATGAATATAGACGAGGCTGCATGTAGATTGGAAGAATTGAAGCACATGAATTGACTATATGGACAGTGGAGCACCGGATTAGTCTGAAGTAGCAAGTGTGACCAGGTGCTGGTGTCTTCGAAAGCACATTAAAATATGCGCTATTGTCGCCAATTTCTCTAATGCTGACATTCTGAAAATAGTGTAATTCGCATTACATCGTCAATGCCCAATGCTTCACAGTTCACGCACTACATTCCATCTCGCTGTATTTGTGATGCTAACAGGCGTGAGGTTACTGAAGGTTCACCAGTTTCCATCTCAGCCCGTAAGATTTGTAATTAGTTGTTATCTCCTATGTTATTTGCTCTTTGAGGGTGAAATATTGAGTCACTTTTCCATCGTCTATGACGAAAGTGGGAGTAGGATGAATAGGTGAGCTTATTGCAGAGTGCCTCATTGTGCACCCACTGAAGAACTATCAAAGGGAACAGATTCTCTCTCAGTGGGATCTCCTGTTCGCCGGGAGCGCTAGACTTCTCCGCAGATCTCCTCATTCCACGTTTATATGTTAGAGGTCCGAGTGGTTTAGAATAGAATTTGGTCGAAGTCTCTAAAAGATTCTTCTGGAGACTTGATTCTTATCAGAAGATCCGTACTTTTCAGTAGCTGTTGAAGATCCCGAAAACGCTCTGCGACACGGAGATAGTCGTTGGAGAGCTTTTGAGACTCAGCGATCGTTGCCAAGCAATCACCCATCTCGATTCCTCTCCATTCCAACCGTGACGTAAATTGATGTAGCCTCATTTAAACCGTCCGTTCTCAGAACGTAGTGCATTGTTTTGTACTGTTAAGTAAGTCGCATACGACGTGATGTAAGAAAGAGTGAAAAGTTGTTTGCAATAGAAACTGATTTAGGCTGAAAAAGCAACATTATCTGAGGATCTCATGAGACAGCTTAGCGAGTTGCATGCCACCAAAGTCATTCTCGACGAGGAGTTGGCGAGCATGGAAGTAACACTCGGAGATAACGGCGAGATGAGTGCGTCTCATTTTGAAGAGCGAGCTGCTCAGCTGAAGAAGGCTAAGACTGAGACGGAAAAGAAAATTGACTATTTGCGAACTGCTGTGGCTGATTATCGGGACAAGCTATTGATTGTGAACGAAAAGGTGAGTTCAATCGCTTTCAAATAATACTTGGCAACTCTTGCATTCCACTCGCGTGCGATAAGTTTTAAACTTTGGCAGAGGTAAAGGGAGGGAACAGCGGTCGTCCATTCATTTTCTATACTGAGTTCAGTGATGTTTGTGCAAGCGACTCTACGTGCATCATGAGGGTCCACTGAAGAATGTAACGGATGTTTTACATGAATTCATATGTAAAATCCTTAGATTCGTTTCAGATTGAAATGCTAAACATCGAGCACCGAGTGGAGACGCTAACATCTCAGAAACAGTTACTTCAGAAAGCTTATCGGAAAGCTGAAAACAAAAGTGGAACAGTCACTTCGAATCTGATTGGCGTGAGCATTTGATGTTTTACCGGCACAGGTGCCATCGGACACAACCACAAAGTTGTAAATGAAAGGAAATCAGCTTTTGTGGTGTGCGATTGATGACTCGTAGGGTTTTACGAGACCTGTTGATTTTCCATTTGACAGTCTTGGAAAGAGAAGGGAGATCCCATTGGCCAAAGCATATGGTGAGCATAAAAGCAATAAGCCGAAGATAGCAAGTTCATGTTGAAAAGGGAGAAAACTGAATATAAGATGGCTGAAATGATGCTTTATGCTTTTTCGTAGAGATGGCGTTGTTGCGAAACATCGAGTAAATTTGTTTCTTGTCATGCTTCTGGTGTTCACCCATTTTTGTTTCATACATAGTGCAGAAGCACGAATATCTTCGGCATTAAGTTTCATGTAGTATTGGCCATGGGTCATGCAAATTTAATTAGTGAATATTCTTTTCAGTGGAGAAGCCCCTGAATCATGGGTGTTTATTAAATAAAGCGACAGTTGGACAGTTCATTGATGGGATTTATTTACCTGCAGGTGATGTTAAGGCGCAAACACCTGAGAGTCGAAATGGCCTCTTTGTCTGCCAATTTGTCTCATCGAACTAACGTCATCACTCAACCAGTGGAATTTTTTATCAGTCACTGCAAGGATCGGAATTTTATGCGCATTCCGGGCGCGAGTGATACTGCTGTGAATACAAAGATAAATAATGTTGTGGAGGGTGATTTTTGATTTTATTCTCTTTACTATTTTAGAAATTCTAGAGTAGCTCATAAAGTGAGGGGATGGTGCCATCATAAAGTATATAGCTGCCAACATTGAACATATTTGAATGTGCGGAAAGCCTTGGTTGTCAACTCTGTAAACCTGGTCTCTAGTGTTTGATCCGTGATGGGTCGACGTACTTTGGTTTTCTGGAATGTTTTGTCACTGCTTCTCATACGTTGTTTGCATCATTTCCTGCATACGATATCTAGAAATATTTGACCTTTCCTTTATTCAGGCACTCTAAATCTCATTGACACTGTTGAGGAAAAATAATGTTATCATGCTCGAGGGTCTCCAGCAAACGGTGCGGCCAGCTTCATTTAGAATTTTCCCGCATGCATCAAGGAGGCGTATCAATTCTTCATTTCGTTTCACTCTTTCCAACTTTATGGAAGGGAGGTATGGGGTAGAGGAGGGGAAGCGAAAACCGTTTTTCGCATCCGGTCAGGAGATTAATTTCCACGCGAGATCTTTCAAGTATGTTAATTACAGAATGAAAAGTGAAATTTTTGGTTTTGCGGGCTTTGGCTCTTTTTGTGATACGCACTTGATTCCCACTACCGATTATTTGTTACCCATTCTTGTCACCACCAAGGGTGTGAGATACACTTGTTTTTTTGAAGCGACATGATATTGACCACTAGGTTCATTTTATGGCGCTTCTCGAAGCATTTGATTCGTTTATACTGGATTCCGCTTTTTGTATTGCGTTATGTGACGGAACTGTGCCGTGGTTACTGTACATTCCAGGAGCCGAAGGAAAAGAACATGGTCAGTTTGCTAGTGAACGCCGCCAGCGTAATCACCGTCAGCAGATACGTGTCTTACCTCCACGCGATAAGGACAACAGTAAGCAGATGTGGATGAACGCCCTTGAAGCGCTTTCACCGAGCCCGCTGGAACGCACCTCTGTCCAGTCGATGACTGAAGCTTCTCTTAACCAAATGGATCACAAATCAGATTACAGTGCTGAATCCTCGCAGCCTACCGCAGTGCCTTTTGCGGTAAATGGCCGCTCAAGTAACACAAATCGTATAGCTCCCGTTCAATGTGTTCAGGATGGTGACGTTTCACAGTATCCTGCGGTTAGTCACCTTTTTTGTGGTCGCTGTGCATTCCATGTCAGCTATCATCGAACATCTAATTTTCGCCACTTCCTGATTTTGAATTTTTCTGGATAAAAGTAAGTTTCATCAGTTGAAGAGTACCAGCTGCTTTGCGGCGATCGTTTCGTTCCTAGCAAGCTGTGAGAAAAACCCCATTCATTTATCTGAACGAAGAAATCCAAAGTTTGGTGCTGCTTAGAAAGTCGCCGTGTAGTTTATTGCTTCTTGAAAAGGTCAGGACTCTTATTGCTGAGAAGCATCAGCTAATAAAACGCTATATTTCGATTTAGAGATTTGGTTGCACTGGGGTGTGACTGTTCTTTTTTACAATAAAACCACAAAAGTCAAATTTTTCTTGAGTCCAACATTGAGTGATGTGGTTGCTGCGGGACCCTGTTGCGAATCGGTTATATTTACATAATCGCTTCGAGCGGATTCACGGATTTTCTGTGGTGTTTCAACGCATAACTATTTTGCTTGCTTTTTGGACTTTTATTTATTTTTCCGGCTGTAAATGGGCATCCGCTTTATCACTTGGAGACGCCATAAAATAAGTCCCAAATTCAACATCTGGAATAGACAACGCTCACAACTAAATGCTCAATCTGTAGTGATGGGCTCAGTCGATGTGTTTTTCTTTTCTAGTTATATTCACATGTTTGGGAAGGAATTCGAGCTCAGGGGCTGTAGTAAACAGAGTGGCTTCGCCTGAACTGAAATACAAATGCATGATCATGCCAGATCATGCTTCGCTCCTGACTTGTCCCTGTGCGGCGTTATTCTTGGTGGGAAGTGTTTTGTCTCGTTGTTTTATAGACGCCGACCCGCTTAACGAAATGCATCATTCGACTCATATCAGCTTGCTGTGAATTCCTCTGGAAGTTCGTGGACGTGGCGATGTGTGCAAATTCTTTTCACTGCCTCCAATAGTAATTGACTTTCCAGTCCGTTTGCTCTCGTAATTGTTCGCAACCATCGCAGCGGTTCATTCCTAGTCCTTAAGAAGTTATTAGACGAATACAGTTCGCCTTTCTCCGATGTAAGCAACATCATCATTGCAACCATTCTATAGCGTTCATCCTCACAACACGTTAAAGAGAAAGAACGTTTCAGTCATTCATATCCTCCAATACGTTTTTTGTGCTGTTGAAGAACCGGGAAGAAACATACACCATACTCAGTTTATAGCGTATTCATCATTTTGCAGGCGCACAGGTATCCTATTCCGCCATCAGCCTTTTCGTCTCCTATCTCCGACGAGGAGCATGCACGGATCGATGCGTGTTTGGCTGTTGCCCGCGACTTTCCACCTGAAGTCATTCAGTCGGATGCAGACCAAAGTACATGGTCGCTTATCGGTATTTAGACATCATTTCGTTTCATTGTTTGAGGCAACTTGCTATAATCCTTATGACAATTTCTCCAGCACATTCTCTTTCTTTGCAACTGTTAAGGGAAATGTTATCTTCTTTCCTCTCAGACGCATTTCCGTCGCACTATGAGCGTTACCTACATTGAATCCGCAGACGAACTGTCGTACAACTTGTGTGCAGTAACTTTGATTGGAGCTGTGTAATGATTGAATGTTGCTTTATGTTTTCTACTTTGTGGACATTCATATCGCACAATTATTGCTGTTAATGGCGTCAAAGGAGTGCAGTGCTTTCCTGTGAAGTTGTCTTGTGGAACTTTTAAGTGGAATGTTCATGACCTCCGTAACCATTCGCAAGGTTGTGTGGAGTTTGTGTCAATTTCAGTGTTACTCTTATCTGTTTCTGTTCTACTGTTTCAATGTATCTTCGCTCCAAACAGTTGGAAATTTCTTTACAAGTAATGTTGTAAGGAGAAACGGACAACCAACAGGGCAGTCAGAAATAGATCATCATAGTGTTGACAGAATGACTTCGCCTGCAAGAATTTAGGCCATTTGCACTATTAAAGGAGCTGAAGTGCGATTAGACATGTACACTGCAGGCCAGAGACAAGTACTTCCTTCAGCATTTCGAGCACGGCGTCTCAATTTCCACTCATTATCTTAATGCAGCAGGGAAAAGGGTATAGAGACTAGCTGAAAAGATACCGAACCCAGCTGTTTTCGTTGCCTCTCGACACAGAATTTCTTTCAACAGTTACGCCGTTGAAAGGCTTGCCCAGCAATTCCTCATACGTTTGTCCTTTTTTTGTGACAGCAACTAGGTTTGCACGCAAAACCAGCATAGCTGAAGTCACGCAGTAAACAAAGGACAAGGCACATTCTCATCGCCAGTTGGACACCCGTCTAGAGCTCTAATTAGGGAAGCCCATAAGTTCATCACTTTTGTCTTGAGTGAAAGCTTGACCAGTTAAAAGTGCAGTAAAGTCTCCAGCGCAACTGCTTTTAACTAGAAGGTAACGGTTCATTCGATGTGAAAATTTCGTTTATGTGCAGATAAAGGCGCGATTGCGGTGCAGTCGAGGCGACTGAAGTTCGGGTACAGATTGATTCGTTTGTTGCTTGCATGTTCAAAAGCTTGACATTGCAGTTTTACACACTAACGGTTCCCAATGACATTCCAAGCATGCACTGTAATTTCAACAAAATCAGCCAGTAAATAATTAGCAGCCGAGGAGCGTGAAAAAACCATTTGCGCTGGAGTGTTTTCCAGCCGGTATCTATGATGCAAAAAACACTTCTTCGATGTTTCCCTTTGCTTCTTTGAGCCTGCTGGCAAATTGTTGGCTGATCTTTTTCGTGCTGCGGCAGATGGTTTCCTCAACATCATAACAATGCAAAGCTGATCTTTAAATCTGCAAAGGAAGCAAGTGTTGCAACCCGTGTTCGAGTTCACGTCACCATCACTTCACAAAGTGCAATTGCATTTAACGATGGCACCCCACTTGCGAACCCCGAACGCAGCGTTCGCGCTACTACCATACTCCCACTCTGCAAGGCGATAATGACAACTATTAAACCTCATGAACAAATATGCAATTTCCCTTGCCCTGAAACCTCAAAGAAACATTTGCTGGATGGGCCATCGTTCTCTGCAATGTTCGAAAACTTATGATGTAAGAGGAGTGCGCGTGACTTGCGAACACACCCAGCGGTCAGTGCTCAAGCTTGTTATACCAGTGATCGTCCACTGTGCGTCGTTCTGTTTGCAATAAATTCCTTGACGTCATTTAGTTTATTCCAGTTTCGCTCCTCAAAAAGTGAAATTTGGGAACAACAACAATGTCAACAACAACACTGACGTCAACAATAACCACAACAAGAACAAGAACAAAGATAATAACAAACACAACAACAACAACAACCAAAGAAGAACAAGAATAACAACAATAACAACAACAGCAACAAGGGCGCCAGCGGGGGGTCATACAACAGGCCCGCGGTGTCAATGAGGCACGGGAACTCGGAGTGTTTGGTCATGCGGCGGAAAATGAACTCGAAGATATATGACTCAAAATTCTCTTTCGAGGTCCCTAGCATTTCTTTGAACTTCCGCTTAGCATGGCTCCACATCCCCTCGATTGGGTTCGCGTGGACGGGGAGAGGCTCATCGCTATGCATGACCGTCTGAGCGACATTTTGGCTATGGTCCACCTGCAACAATGCATTTAGTGTTTATTCCCGTAGATATTATATTCATGTCAGGCTTGGGAGCATTACAACTCAATGCGTCAAGATACACATCAAATGAGAACATCCCACGGTGGCATAAAGAAATTGCTCTTATGAGCGCTCAGTGATCAGCGTGAGGACGTATACGTTGTCGAACATCAGCAACCGTCCCGTCCAATGAACAATAGAGAAATGGTTCGGCTTGCTATAAGTCGCGCGCGTTGCAGCAAACGTTTCCACTACACAACGTTGGTGCTTAAAGAAAAGAAAAACTGCGAGTGAAGAATAGGTTCCGTCCATTTCCGGACATATTTAGTAGTTTCCATATGGAAGCCGCTGTGGTGCTACAGTTTAATACTAGATCGCAACGGTGAGTATGATCAGCGACAACGGAAAGAGCTCACGTATATTGGAAATACCTAAGCGCTGACAATCCGTTATACGCGGCCCACATATCCGATATGACGATAGTGTTTGGCGGGATCAATCGAGAAATCAACACCTGCAGAGCCGCTCCTGTCCTGTCTGGCACTTTGAAGATAACAGCATTGGCGGTCCCTCTTTCCACAGCAACAAACATCCATGTGTGTGTTCTCGCACCTACAACAAATGCACATTACGCGCGCATGCATTAAACAGAGACGATAACACCGGCATATTCAGGCGAACTTCGGCGTGCGCACACTGCATACACTAATTGTTGTCCACGCAGAAAAATCACGTCAGTTTTCAAAGAAAAACGTCAACATCTCGATTCTAGATCGCTTCCAACTATCCAAACAATGAGGGAGGGCTGTGATTAGTGGAGAGAAGATGGTGTGCGCGAAAACAAGTGAAATGTCGCTTGTTTTACTATTTCAATTTGAAAATGGCAAAAATGCGCACAAAATTGCATTAAGTGCGAAAATATGCAAAAGGTTTCGGAGGTTTTGCAGTTCTTTTACAAACCCGCGCACGTGGACAACAGCAGACCCGGGAGCTGACGTTCCAGGTTCTGCGCCTTCTACACATCGTTTATAGTTGGAAGCGATCGGGAATCGAGATGCTAACGTTTTTTTTTTTTGAAAACTGACGCGGTTTTTCTGCTCGCACTACAATTAATGTATGCAGTGTGCGCATGTCGAAGAAGTGGATTTATGATGAGCGCAGATCGTACAGTGAGCACATTTCAGAGTAGTTCGAGCTTGAATACATTTTATTTTCGCCACTTACTACTGCACTAGTTTCGTTGTCGTTCGACAGTCGATGAACTGAAATCGCAAAAACAGAGTTTCGCGCGTTATAGGCTAACTGGCTTGCTCGTAACTTGCTTCCAATAAAAAAGTTCTGTCTTTAAGGAAAGATTCGGAATCATGAGCGATATGACCATAATCGACCTCGCACTGGTAGTAGCTGCAGGAAACGTGGAGAAAGCGTTGCGGCAGTTGAACATCACCTATTTCCAGTTCTCCCACTTCTTCGGCGAAGCAGCTTCAGCAATGGAGTTTGCAGCCCGTTATCGGTTTATTACCAAAGAGCGGAGCTGCGCAAAATGCAGCGTGCGAATGAAGATCTGGAAGAGGACGTGCTCCGATTCCATCGAGGTGAGAGTTACAATCCATTCTGTTGCGGCTGTGATGGTCGTTCGTGCTCGGTGATGATGTCATGTCGATGCAGTGGCGCCGTTGCATGGAGACGGCGATGAGCAATGACGGCGAAAGAGGCTGCGTGCATAAGAAGAAGAACGTTGTGTGCGCAGTCGTGTCGATTCGCCCCGGAAGTGTTTTCGAGAAGTCGCCGCTGCCGATAGTGACAGTGTTAGCGGTGATGTTCTTACGGCAAGGCCTGTGCCGCAAGACAGTATCCGCCGCTCAACGGGCATCGCTGAGCATACCGCTGTGGATTGAGAGAAGTTTAAACGGGAAATATGCAACTATTATGTGGAGAGGAGGCAGGTACTTTAAGAGTTCAATATCCTTGACTGTTAACCCATACATTTGTTGTTGTTGCTAGTGATGACGTTTCCTGGTTAGTATCGTGCAACGTATGAGCATATTAACAAACATTTGCGTTTCGAATGTCGCAACCAGCCGCAGCACTACGTGGCGCTTCTAAAGTATTCATTCTTGCAGGCGCCACTGGGTGGACCCCGTAGATTGGTGGAGATAGACGGATCAGTGTTCTGCAAGAGCAAATACAACCGCGGCGCGATATCCCGTATATCCACCTCTGTTGCAAATATAGCCTAAAATTCATGGGAAGTAGCCATGCAACGTTTTCATGCGCGCCGCAAGAGGTTGGCTTGTTTTGAGCTTCGCCATTTCTCCACAAGTTGGATTCTTTTCTACATCTTCTTTGCCGAGATATAAATGACATTTAGGTTACATTTCAAGAAGAGCAGACTAATAAAGGAGTTCAAATGTCGAGACCTCCGTTCATCGTCTCCGTCCTCCTTTTTCTCTCTTCCTCCCCCTCCTCCTCCTCCCCCTCCCCTTCTCACAGCATTGTCTGCGATGCCTGAATTGTCAGTGCGATTTGAATGAGCAAATACAAGTTGCAAGTGAAAAATTCTTTGTCTGCCATCACCTCTCTGACACCATACAAACGTTTTACAGCAAAGAAATGCTTGTTTTCAGGTTTTCTGCATCACCGAACCTCAGTAGCAAAGCCATACGACGAAAGATAATTGCTTTTCGATGCACTACAGCCGGGATACTTGAGCTTTCCTTACTTTTGTTGGGTGGCATATCATTTCTTGCGCGGTATGGGCTGTGCATACTCCATCATACGCACTCTGAAGTTTTTTCTCCAAAAGAATAAAAGACTGAAACGCTAGAAGGATATGAGTTGATTGTGGCGAGTATATCCCCAAAAATGGATGTTGAAACAACAGGCAGAGGAAAATGACAAATGAAAAGATCTTGGTGGGAACTAGAGTTGAAGATGGGGCTAATTCTCTAATGAACGTCGTGGTAAATTCCAATTTTCTGCGAATTAATGCAGATGTATAGGGGAGAGCGAACTATTCCTAAGTACTGCTGTAATAAATGCACCAATCACAGCGTATAACGATTCCGAATGTTTTTGTAGAATTCTGAATGTGGAGAGTCCTTCAACATTCTCAGCCAAACTTAAAAAGCGTTTAGTCAGATGGTGCCTACACGTGCGGTGTATATTCTGGCTGACGTGTGATAAAAAGTGTGAGGAATTTTTCACGTGAAGATTGCTACAATGGGGAAAATACTCGCACAACTGAGAAAAAGCTTGTAGTTGTCTTCAAAGTGTTTCCGATGTGCTTATGAAAATTTAGAGTAATGCTCAGAAGGAGAACTCAACTTCATAACAAAAAATGATATGTAGAAGGTGCACCATCGAAGCCAAAGGATCAGAGTTGTGAATGCCAAAGAGGGAGAGGCTTGTTTCATGACAGGCTAAAACCAAAAACTTCAGTGAACTGCTCATTAAGGCCTAAAGCTCCAGTTGACTGCGCTTCGAAAATGTTCCTGAAATGGTTCCTGAGGGCAAAGCCTCTTCGGTTCCTATGCTCCTGATCTGAGGAATGATCTCATCGCGCATTTGCTTGAGGGTGCCGCCGTACACATGCTTGGCGAACTTCGCTATATCTTCGTGGAACCACTACAAACGTGTGCTCGCAGCTGTGGGTCCAGTTGTCTGCTGTTCTCGCCTGTGAACATCACCGATGAATGAAGTCGCAGAGTCAGTGATGTCGTAATGTTGAAAGTTTCCAACAACCACTGAAGTATTTCGTCGAAGAATTTCGGCAGTCTCCTTGCAAAAAGTCTTCCACGCAATTTGGCTGTTTAAAACGAATGACACTTCTTATACTTTCTTTCCGACTTTTTAATCGACTGGGTGGGTAGTCGATTTTTTTTCCCAGTAATCGACTTTTACCCAGCATATGTTCATCGACGACTGATCAGCCAAACATTCGGCATAGCAGAGGTAAGATAGTCCAGCGATCTTTCAAAGTAAAACACATGAATAGTTTCAATTTGCCCATCGACGTACAAAGGAAACGATATCAACGTTACTGTAAAGCTTAACATCTCTTTCTCGGCTTTGCACTGATGGAATCATTTTTCTTATACAGCTCTGTGTTGTTCATTTCCTTCTCGATAGGCACTGTTGGTGGACATGCTTGAACACATTCGCATCGAAGGAAACTGGCTTG
The DNA here is from genome assembly GCA_037576465.1 of Parascaris univalens. Lineage (NCBI taxonomy): Eukaryota > Metazoa > Nematoda > Chromadorea > Rhabditida > Ascarididae > Parascaris > Parascaris univalens. The sequence continues at coordinate 28,347,711 of CM075173.1, forward strand.
GAGCCGTTGTCATCTCGAAACAACGTGCAGCAATCGTTTTCCGATCCGAAGCTGAGCAAGTCACAACTTTTTTTGTCAAACAATTATCTTCGTTCCCGCAACTCGCATTGACCGTCACGATACATTTATGTGGCTCATATGCAGTACTCCTACCCACTGTGCGGATGTGGATGCAAGTACAGCTAGCGTCGTTGATGTTGTCGTATTGTGTATCGGACTCGCCGGCATCACCGCGTTCATAAGAAGGCCGTTTGTAGGTGACTTGTATGCATTTGATTTGTTCTTCGACCTGAAGACGGCCATGCAAAACTTTAATTAATGGACGACGAACGTACTCGCGAAACTTCAACAAGGTATGCTTCTATCAGCGTTTGCTTTTTTGTCAGTTCATATGCATGAGTACGACGGTGATTCCGTTTCTAAACCACTTGAAGCGTTCAGAGACCTTTATTCACAATTCCGCCCAATTTTGTTGGCGGTGTCGCTCTGAAAGTGAATTGTTGGAGCACATTCGTGAAAGATACGATCAACAGGCAATCGACTTTTTTAATTACTATTTGAGTTATGAAACAGCACCGTTCGTTTGAATGATAGGAATTAGTCCATCATTACCGGGAATCGAACTATTGATTATGCTCAGTATATCTGTAGGTTGAGACAAGGTAACTGAGGCGTATAGCAAAAACAGAGATGGGATTGGGTAAGTTTTGATGGATGTCATATACAAAGAGATATGATCTCATTTCCTTGAGCTGGGAGGAAGTGAAACCGATTACCTTTTAGGATATATGTATAATATTAGGACAACGAAAAGAATGAGATGATTAACAAATTCAGGCGGAAATCTAATTTTTTTAAAGAAACGAAAGTGTGGAGAAACCCAAAAGCACGTAATGTGGCTTCACTTGACTACTCTTTTGGCGAAGGAAGTGACATTTTCTACAACCTCAACGTCTTCACATGTTATCTCACAAGGACGATGAGATATCACCCCCCTCCCCCCCACCCCCTAAACGGTTTCACCATGATAAGCACCGAAAGAGCTTAACTCGAACATCGTTTCATCCTCATTGGGCATGCGATGTAACCTGGGTAGCAGCTGCTGTCCCCGTTCAGATGAGAACATTCGTCGGACCTAACTCTGAACTCACTGCATTAAACAATCTATGAAAGAAATTCTGATCTCATGATGAACCACTTCCAACGTGTCGGACTCAAAAAGACAGGGGAACCTCGCTCGCAGGGAGGAGAATTCGCCCAGGCCACTTGGCGTCTCAGACAATAATTACCAAATAGCAGACGGGTAAAGTAACTGAAGCCAACCGATCGGGTACTTGTTCTTGTCTGTGCCGATACTCACAAGAACCATATCACCATACACTTCCGCCATAATCGACGACAACGTCTCAAAGGACAATTTCGAAAGCAACCACAATCGTGGCAGCTCAGCCGCAGTCATTTTCCAAAATTGAAGAGCACCCATTCAGAAGTACAGAAGGTAACATAGCAAACGGCCTGCATTTCTACTTGGAAACTCCGTAAGAGATTTTTGCTCCCCTTCGCCTGTTGGTCTCACTTCCTAGCCGCTAATAAAGTTCGTATTCCCAAAGCGTCAGTGGTTACAAGGCAAACTGTCCAGGAGTCCTACTGCATACCATTATGTACATTTTCGATCGAGCATGCGATGAACGCCCGACGTGCTGCCAACATTCAAATCAAAGAAACGCTCTGACTACGCAAAATTCGCCATTTTCAAGATGATTTTACAATATAGAGTGTTACAATATGAGAAAAAAAAAACAGGAAATCGAGAGGACCCCAACATCACTTAAATATCTTCAGTTTCTAGCTTCTTCCACGGCTACAATAACTAAAGAAGAAACATCGTACTTTTGTGACCGCAGCAATGAATATAAGAGCTGGTGAAGGAAAGCGATAGTTTAACGAAACATATCCTCCCGGAGACGATAACGGACGCGCACTCTACATATTATTTTTCTTTCTGAACAAATACGGCAAAAAAGTTCACCTGCGCGGTCAGCATTCCGCGTAATGCGTCAACAAAAATCGCGTTTTTCGAATCGATGGGCACATTCCCCTCGCACATGTCATCGGCATCCACGATAAGCCACGGAATTATCTGCACCTAAATATATAGAGCAGACTTCCGAAAGCTCGTACAACGAAGCAACTCACGGCGGAAAATGTCTGTGAACAGACATGACTCGATTAAAACAAAAATGGGCACACCCACCGTCTGCACAAACTAAAATGACTGATCTGACGGTAGACGAATGAAGGTACATCGACTACCGAGAAAGGTAATCCAAACATGAAACGAAATGAGCGCAGCATCAGAATCTAACGGTGAAAAGGAAGACGAGAACATACGAAAACATAAGACACAGCAGTGAGTGGTGTGCACCTCACGGCAATGGAACCCGTCAAGAGCGGCGCTTATGTGATGAATAGCACAAAAATCTGTGGGACACCTGGCTCCCCCAGATGCGTATGATGATCTCTCAAACTGTTTCACTTTCCCTGCATGCATTTGCATTCCCTTTTCCCTCCTCACATCCTCCTATCCGTCGCGTGGACCAAGAAATGCTGTAAGGCAATTGTTCCATCAAAAAACTAGATCATCTGAAAATGACTGAAGAAAAAGTTTACTGGCCGCAGCAAGGATTTGTCCATTAGCAAGTTCAGACCTGTCTGATCTCTGAGTTTGATTTCGGCACGCATCTATGTTGAAAACCACTCGCCAATTGAGTTGACCTCTTAGACGCAATGTGCCAAGAGTTTTTTGACGCAAGATTCGCTCTCAAAAATCAAATAAACATGTCCCGCTACCTTCATTCGGTGGCCTGGCTTATCGCCTGATCGCGAAACAGACCGCACTTCCTTGCTCGGCCATTCTACACGGCGTGATCCATACTTAGTGAATGCCTGCAGTTCGTTGCATTTTTAGGAAATGTGATGGATAATAAAGCGGGGCGTCGAAAAGTTTCAAACACATTACTTCCAACAAATGAAAAGGTAGGAGCAGCGGCGGCTGACGACTTCTGGACAATCCATCGCCACTGTCACTGACTGCCACCAAAAACTGCGACAGAAGATCACATGGCTGACAAAAGGACTGACGGTTAGGGTCAAAGTTCGGCGACCTTATCGTTACTACAAGAGTGGTCCTAGCCAAGTCAAAGGTTCGATGACCAACTTTCGGTTCGGCTAGAACCAATCTTCGAGTCTGGAAACATCGATAACCACTGAAGCACTTTCAGGAGACCAGGAAGGGGTCAGGAGGGGATACAGGTGGGATACGGGATGCAACCTCCTTTACTTTTATCCGCTGCTCGCTTCTTTTAACCAAGAATAAAACTTCGACGTTCTTGACCGAAACGAAACAAAACCTGAGGAAACTATGAGGAATGCAGGATATTTTAAATCTTAATGGATGCTGAAATAGTGTAAAAGACAGCAAGTAACGCTTCAGATGTAAATCCGTGAATATTTTAGCATACGTCAAGAAGCAGTGGTTGAGTAATATTCCACGGGATTCCAGCAACAAATAATTTGCAAGAGAAGATAGCATTGTGGAAGCAACGAGGAAGGACTTCTCCAGTCCAAACAGATGCCACTTCACGAGCTGTCGAGTGCTGACTTCTATCGACTTGTGTTGCGTTATTTTTATGCGATTCCTCGTAGCTGTTTTCTATCACCTGAACACAACCAGATTAAAAATTCATTGACAGGATTGATAATGATGATAAGCACTTTAACGATAATGACCTCAAAAATAGATACTCTCATTGGATGCTTCAGTGTTCTGCGGTTTTGAACATTGCATTGTAGGTCTACTTGACTAGTCGCAAAACAAACGCTTGCTGAAAAGGTTTAATTCAGGCGTGAGAGTGTTGCTCAGGATCGTCAATAATCCCACTCCTTCGTACTTCTGGAGACTAAAAGTGCAATCGTAAGTGGGAGAAATGAATCTGAACGTGCACTCTTTTGTAGTGAAGCATGCGACACAGAGTGTTCTATTCATTGCAGCTCAAACTACCTTATCGGTATGTGCACAAATGGCGGAGCTAGAAGAAAAGGAGCAAAGAATTTTACGCGCTCCGTGACACACGACCATGGTCACCAAGGTCGCCCACGTCTATATACCTCAGCGGCTGTAATGACGATGCACCCATCACAACTCCTGGTGAGTAAATGCGCTGCACGTATCCTCAACACAGTTGAAAGACCTCACATTAGAGGCACGTAACGAGAACTCTCATAGAAGAGGGGGAAACAAAGACGAGCGAACGGAAGTAGGTGCAGAAATGACAAGATGGGGCATGTATTGACAGAAAACTAACATGTGAATGCTCCAAAAAGCATGCGATGCCGTAGTGGCTATCATTGTGCGGCGGAGCGAAAGGAAAATTAAGCGAAGCAGTAAGTAATAACAGCCTAATAAAGAAATGCGAAGAACGCCAGTAAATGAAGAACGAGCAGAAAATGAGATAAATGAAATCAGAGGAGGGGAAAGCAGTCATACTCGATTTGGAATGCACTGATCCGCATGTAGGAGAGAAAGGATTCTCGATTCTCTCCTGTTTACTCCATTCCTCCCGCCACCTGTCCCTTCCGCTCTCCACTATCCAAACATCATCTCTTCGCGCTTCCAAATATATTACACGAGCAATCGTATGTCCATAACACGAAACAAACCGGTCTCCTCTCACTATTGCGATAATTCGTTCGTTGTCGATAAAAGTGACTCCTTCGCTCCGCCAATGAGTGTACCAGGGGTCACTGATGTCGCTTACAGTGGGGTTTGCCTCTTCCACAACACTCAATACCCCATGCCTGTATTTATTATTGGCAGTCTTCAGAGCATAAACTGCCGTCTCTCCTGCATTCATACCTCCTAAATCAACAAATTCAATGTGCAAGTTTGAGGGGACTAATTACTGTTGACAGAAAAGGAGTGGAAACTCGGGAAAGCAAAATTCATGCACTTCTGCCTGAAAAAATCTCGCTCAACATTCCGACGGGAAGCCGTTGAGTGCTGCACTGCCATTACTGCTTTGCTCATGTATGCTGTCTACCAGGGAACTGCCAAGCCTTAAATTCGTTCCACCACCTCACGATTCGCGAAGTTCTCAGATCCTCAAACACAATCTAAATAGTTTGCAGCTAAGAACCTCAATCTTCAGCCCTTTCACACTTGACTTCTGGAGACTCTCAAGGCAAATAACGCGCAGTGAAAAATTTCCAAGTCCAAGATCGTATTAGAGAATCACAAAATCGAGACCTTATACGAAATCTGGCAACTTCAAGGCACAGTTCGTGGAAGCAATTCCAGGTAAGACTGTAGCAAGAAATTCTTTTGACGAGAGGACAATTTTAGGACTTCATGCTACTCAGGCGATTATTTTCCACAAGCTCTCTTGTTTCGGGGCTTTATTAAGGTCGGTCATGGTCACGACCTGACACTGAATCGCAACTAAATCACGACCCTATATGAGCGGGATAAACATGACCTCAGCCCAAAACAGATGAAATATTATTGCCAACCCAACTCTGCGATCAACCTTTTTCCACATCGTCAAGGAAAAAATCCGATCATCAGTTCCGGACCGGGATGAAATTAACCTACGCTGCATATACTGTAGCAGCGCTAAGACGAAGCACGAAAAGTGCTCACAACTAGAAACTTCGAGTGCAAATGATAGCAGAAACTACCCTAACCATCAACATCCATTTGCAGTTTGTAATTGCTCCATTCGGCTCCAGCCGTCATACTCATCCATGCTAGCCCCTCAGTTGAGCTTTCCGTCGACAGCTTGTTCAGCTACAACGATTGTAAAATGCGATGATTCCGCTTGAAGATGAAAGTACTAATAATAAAAACCGACAAATAAATGTATGCAAGCAAACATGCAACCGAAAGAAACGATAGCGGACTCCTTGCAAAATTACGCGAATCTTTTCTACTCACGTGCATATGACTGCATATTTCACTCACAAGTTATCTTCATCATCGGCAAGTATTTGCAGAGTTTGTTGACTTGGCTGAGTTCGTTCTTTCCGCCCTTTCCCCACTTGCCGTTACTGAAGAGAACTCTCGCCTATATATTCATTAAGCCATGAAAACGTACGCTTTCCTATGCAACCACAATTGTGAATGCTCATTTCAAACGTTGCGAATTTTCCTCGTAAGTTCGGCGATTTTTACCAATCATGCTTCCACTCCTCTTCGTCTCCACCCCTTTCGTTTCCATCTTCGTCCTCAAGAATAATTTAATCTCAGCAGCACTGATTTCCCATCACTGGCACTGTCAACAACATTGCCCCTACTGTCTCGCCACCTCATAAAATATTTTATTTCAACAGCGCATAATTGGAATTCGTTTACGAGGGAGGTGCTTAATTAAAATGTACTTCTTGCCAGGATGTGCTCATAAGATATCCTGGAACATGTCTACAACGGACCCCTCAGGATTGTTTTTTAGCATTTGGAAGGTCTCAAATGAAGCAAAATGAATCTGTGTCAAACAGGACCGAAAACACATACAGCCACCAAAATAGCCCTCCCAATTTCCGCTAGTTCCACGTCTTCCCTTACTTCGATCACAATCCACGCATCGAGAATTTCACTAGTATATCGAGTGGCTTTTACTGTTCGAAATGAGATCACCTGTACCACTGAATTGACTGATCCGAATAAAACAAACCTGAGGTTACGAACACGAATCTTTGCAATTTTCCGCAAAAAACAGTCAATTTTGGGTTGTTTTAATGAAGATAACAGGGTTATACATCACGCTCGAAAACAAGAGTGAGGTCCCACCAACATCCCCTTCGAGACAATAAGGCAACAATTAGGTGAATTTCAAGATGGCAGTTTGTCGAGAACAGTCTTCTATGAGGGGAGCTTGAGCCTTGAACGATACTTTCCGCTTACCGATCTCATCGCCAGGGTAAAAACAGTGAAGGTGATGAGAAATTGTGTGCAACCAAGCGAAATATTCAATCGTCGGTGTCCTCCCCAAAAAGATATTCAAGACCGAAAATCGCGCTCTTTGTCACGTCATTAAGCGTCATTCCCCTTAAAAAATCTCAAGAACCCTCCCCCATCCTCTTCGACTGCGAATTCCAACTCCCCAAGTGGAGATAAAAGGATCCAAGCGTCGACCGAAAGGAGCTAATATATGCATGCCCGTCCTGTAGTAGGTCTTTGTGCGACAACAAACCACCGCAACAGTTCCAATCCTCTCAAACCGCCACTGAAGATAGCATAAATTCTAGAACGCGGAAATTAACGCCTTCAGTAACGTCTCCACTCTAACCGTGCATACAATCGGTGACCTCGATGATTACCCATATCGCCACTTCCCCTACTCTCGTGCAGTTACTGTTCACCGATATTGTTGTACTCGAGATGGGAACGCATGAAAATAATAATTTCTGATTGTACTGCAAGAAGACGCGTTTCGGAACAATTGATAGATGCTGATAGCAAAAAAACTAAGATGCTTGAGAAGCTTTGCTTCTCGGCGGTAACTGCGAGCAGCTCTTCGAACGAACTAGGCGCCTTTCTCTAATTTTAGTAATGAAATGCGGATAATCCAATCGTTCTTACTTCTTTTGCGACAGGTAGAGCGGAAATGTCGCCCGAGCTAGCATAGAGGCCTACCAATCATCAGCGAAACCTATCAACACGGCAAAATGCTTGACAGACTTTGGATAATAAATATTTATTTGATAAGATTAAGAATTGAACAACGGCTATAGCTCATTTCACTGTCATCAAAACAACTGCAGAAACAAAAGAGAATCAAGAAAAAGGAGCAGCTTACAGAACCTTCTCGAGCGGAGATAAGCATTTCGTTGAAGCCATCTTCAGAAAAGTTTCCAAACGTCGGGCGATGGGAACAACGAATAAACTGATGCAGATAAAGAGCAAATAATCCACTTGCTGGCGCAGAGAAATAATTAGTATCCCTCTACACGATGGGGAAGACACTGCAACCTCAGCTTCGACTGACATTCAGAAAACCCTTTAATTACAGTTTCGACTTGAAAATTTGACTGAACCTTGACACAAAATTTGGCAAACCTTAACTCCGATACTAGATCTCCTCTTCACCAATTAATGGAGTCGGAACTCGGCTGGGTGATGGCGGAGGATTCGTGAGCGTAAGAATAGAGTTCATCCAACATATTCTCCATAATGCTGAAAATTCGAGAAAAGAGGGACGCGATGGGGGAAAAATTAGTGAAACAATGAGGTTAACAAGAAGAGACGACCAACCTAGCGCGATAACTCCGAAGGTATTTTTCGTTCGCTTCCTGCCTAAGAAGGCAATTCAAATGATAGTTCACGAATGAGATCGAAGTCACGTTCCACGATTACAAGTGAGCAGAAAGGAACCCCTCAACAACGCGCCCACCATCATCTCTCCACACCGATGTCCTTTCCCTATCGGTTGTGGCATTAGACAACGTACAACAGTGAACGTTCAGCGATCACTATATTGCAAATTTATATCCTAAACGACCGCAGATGATAGTTTCTTTTGCCAACAGGCGCGAAGCAGAGGAGAATTTAATGTGATGAGATGGATTTCTTTTAATATTTGGGTGATAAAAGCAATAAATCAGTAAGGAGAGAGAATAAGGGGGAGGCGGGAGGAGACTAAAGGAACAAATCATAAAGAGAGAAGCTAAGTTCACCAAAATCTATGATCCTTCGAACATAAATCACAATAGAATTTCAATGGAATCCATCGATATCAATGCGAATAACAACTATGAGAGACACAAGCAGCATTCGATAACTGTAAAATAAACTGAGGTGTGAAAGCGGAAATTAGAGTATTTGATGCTCAACTCTCATTTCAAATGTTATCATATTTCGACTAATTGAGATATATTTCGACTGCTTCCGAGTACTAATAACCGATAAGAGAGATTTAACTGGTTAGGTAATCACAGAGGAAGGAGGATAATTCATAGATATAAGCGCAACTCGAATGATATGACACGATTTTGCAGAGAAAATAATTTCTTATAGAACTTAAAAAGCATCATAATCTCGTCCAGTGTCTTGTTTAGAAGACTATCACAGTCCACTTCACTAACCATTCATCGCAATAACTTTATAGCCACAACTCCAAAGAACGATTACTAATTCATTTAGATAATATGAATATCGGACATGAACCAAAACATGCAGATGTGAGTCATCCAAGCACCTATGTAATAGTGAAAGGGATGGAAGAACAAACAGGATGTGTCGCCGATCGAATGTCAATACTCCACTGAGTCGCCGATCGAATCGACACTGCCATACTTTGATCCCGCCAATTCACCAATATCGTTCAGCACTTTTAACGCCTAAAACGAAAATTTTTTCAACGTGATATATTACCACTTGGAATATAAGTGTGGAAATCATTTGTGCAACACGACTTCCACAACTGAATTTAGGCAACAAACTATTTAAGCTTGAAAACGATTCAAATCGAATTTGAAGTGGAGAGAGTGCTCTACTGTTAGATCACTATGGATAGGTGGCACTCCTGTAATCTGAATGAAATAACCGCAAAACGTTGGAATTATTAGAGAATGGAGGAAGGGGGAAGGAGGTCAACGCTACAGTGTGTTTCGAAGGCAACCAGGTCCAATTCCCGGAAAGTGGGCAAATGAGAGAAGTGGATGCAGTTCATCCCACCACAAACAGTACATAGACTCCGTCAGGAATTTCAACCCTTCACTTCAGCTTACAAAAAAGCGTCATTAAGCGAGAGAAGAAATAGCTTTAATCTTCAACAGGATGTCGGCGTTGTAAACCACAGGAAAGGATAGTAGGATGAATCGCAAGTCAGGTCAACGGGATGGTCAATTATTTCATTTACACCCCTGCAAATGGCGACGTTGCTTTTACTTCTCTCATATATAATCCCGCAGTCCAAGTCCGGTCACATTCTATCCCACTCACAGTATCAGCACAAGATCGAGTCGAAACTTCATCTCTCAAACAAAGCCCAACCGCTGCTCATCATTAGCCGTTTGTACTGCTCTCCACTGAACTACCGAGGCGACTCTTTTTGAAAGGATTTATAACTGGAAGCTACTCAAAATGCAGATGGCACTTAGTGTTACAAGAAAACACAAAAGCTGAGAGGTTTAAGGCGAATTTCAACTAAGCTCCATTAATGTGCAACGCTGAACGACGGTGCATTCTCGTTGAAAATTCCGAATCAAGAATGGCGCAAATGAACGCCACTGAGGATCTCAATGTGCGCCAAAGCATAAATGAGCCGATCGCTAACCACACCAACCTATTAAGGTTACGCCGAGGAAACATTATCAAGATGCACTTGAGGAAATATTGAAAATTGCAGCGAGTGACGAAACATGATGATACCTTCTACGATAATATGTTCCGTGCCACCTCCATCTGACCAGCCGATCGCATAAATTTTGAATGAGTGACAAGAAGACAATCGTAGAAATCCACTCTCTTGAGCACGTATCGTTGTGAAGTGAAAATTAGAACCCCCGAATACCGCGAACTTCAAACGTCTACGAAATTTCAAACCGGCATATTTAGCAGTTTTAACTTCAATAATTCCCTCTTCGTAAAAGTGCCGGCAAACGACTCAACAGATTACATACGTTAGTGAATGCCGATTTATGAATGTCGACTTTTACGGTGGCTCGGGGTGAAACTGAAAATTTTGTGGATTGTAAAAAGAAAAACAGATATTCGGCACTCCTACAAGGTCGAGTTGCTCCTTCGTATGATCGGCCGAAACGCAAAGTCGAACTCGTGACTTTGACCATGGAGTTGCAGGGAAAACCACCGTTACCACTCCCAGGCCATGTTTCAAAGTTTCACGCCCAATGCACCTAGAACATGACTGGATCGATTAAGTGTCGACGGAAAAACAATTCAACGACCTAAGAGCCGTCGTGTCCGCAAAGTACGCGTTGTATGTATATACAACGTGCATATTATAGTGGACATTTTTGTCTCACAAATCCGGTAGAGTAAATATCTCACTCTTCACCTCACTGCAATGAGAAGTCTCGAACCAGCCATAAAGCAGTCGTGCACAATTTTAGATTTTCTGATACTCCCACATCTAGAAATTCGTCTTAGAGAATGATAAATCATGAACTGATAAACTCGAAGGGAAAATAAGGCCATCACAATCATAAACAAGCAATTTTCGTTCGCACTGATATCATGAGTGTCAAGATCGGCCAGTATACCTTGCGTTCTTACCCGCTGTTATTCGTAACATTTCATGCAACATCTCATAATCGCTAAGAAAACAGCTTTGAGAACTTTAATACTGAAGTCTCACACAGCCTTTGAAGCGAAGAATGTTATAATCGGAACAACTGGAGAGTCATTATGGCCGTAGACGAGGAACCCGAGCTGCTTCAGACGGCCCCTCAAATAGCGCGTATTTCGCAGCAGCCGACTCCTTTTTTCAAATCCAATATTAGTGCCGTCTTCTCCATTGAGAACCTTCAATCGAACAGCTTACCAGTTTCATCATTATGTGAACTTTGATTTTCTGGTGAAAAAGGCCCCAGAATAGAGAGTGACAGAAAGATGTTGAAGACGAGGAGGCTCGTTAAGAAGTATGCTATTCGGAAGGCTGAGGCGTCCACAAAGGTCAATTGCCTTCGACCGAAAATCCCCATTCGCCCGACACCTCGTTTGCAATGCCAAATCCACAACCTTATAGATTTTTTCAGTCGTTTGCTTAACAGCTGCGGATGACAAACTTCAAGAAGACGTTATTAAAATTGAAAAAAGATCCACCTACATGGTGGCAGCTTCCTAGCAGAGAGACAAAGTATTTCGCCGAGCAAAGAAAATCGTCGCTTTTTGCTTCGAAGCATTAAAATAATCGTCAACGATGCTCTTCAGGAAAAACTTTCATATGCACTCATTGGAAAGGAATTTTCACTCTTCGTTTTTTGCTGAAAAATCTCGTTGCTCATTTTTGCGAATCGATGCAACTTTTCGCTTCGGTTGAAAGATGCCAACGGATGAAAGATGCCAAGTCCCGTAAATGTTTCCGCAATTGTTACAAATCAGTTATAAAGATTTTCTTTACTCTATGCCATATATGCGTGATCGAAGAGTCGTTTCAACTAAACGTGCAAATATCATTTCTTAACGATCACGCTGAATTCACTCACGTTTAATTAAAATGAATTCCAAAAACGATGATCGAACGCACCTTAATTATATGAGCAACCTGCGCGATTAAAGGTGGCGACATCACTCCTCCATAGCACGTACCCTGACTGAACGCTTTCACGTACTCGATCGTTGCCTCAAATTTTATCACCAAGAAAATATCCATAATAATCCAACAATGAAAAACTATCGTTACGCTCGAACCACAGAATGTTCACATCAATTGTGTTGAAAAGTGCAATCGTTTAGTGGATCGGCCTTGGATCGAATGATGAGCACTAATCGCGAAAATAAAGAAAATAAATAGAGCTGAAAAAAACCGGGATGGCGGAGACTGAATCAGGTGTATAAACGAGCGGCCAGAAATCCCAACGGTTATTTAAGGAGGAAAAACTTTGTCTGAGAAGACAAGAGGCCTAGTTCCCAGCTTTGGTGAGTTGAATATGGACCACCAGCTGACACTCACCAGTGATCGAACGTCAACGACATAGTGTAGTCACGACAACATAAAAGTAGACTGTCATGACGATAGTACGCTGGAAATGGAGATGGCGGAAGTTCTCCTGATTAATGCTCTGAGAATGTTCAGCCAATATTGAACTGGTTGCTCTATGTGCGGCAAGCCTCTCTACAACATACTGAAAGAAGCAGACTAATAGGCTGGAAGGACAGTCCATGATGCAAACACTCCTAAACGCTCAACTTTATGCAGCGCTGATTGTAGTTAGCATGGAAAGACTTATTCTGCAATAAACGGAATGCAAGCTTTGCCAAGACTATGTCCGTTGAAGAAATTTGATAAGATAAGCTCGACATTGTTTGCGTCCTACACATTCAGAAGGCCAAATTATGAAAAAGAGCAAACTTTCCTTCCGGCAATATATCCTCCGGCTGCAGCGAAACTCTTCGTCAGTGTACCCATCAGCACGTCAACATCGGTCGGATCGCAGCCCCAGTATTCCACCACACCATGTCCATAACGTCCCAAAGCGCCTGAATGCATTCTTTTATGCGTGCATCGTTAGTCGATGCCAGATGCATCACATTACTCATTAGTGAGGATTGTTGCACTTTTGAACAGCACTAAGCAAGTTCCGATAATGAGATCCACCATCATGTCCGAACAGCACCCTTCCCTCCCATTTTTGCCTTGTCCCATATCGGAATTGGTTTTGCTAGACCACAAATGAAACCGCTATGGTCACCAAAGAAGCAAAAGAAGACAGCTATCAAAGCGAACCGGCATAAGAAAAGCATAATAGACGCTTCAAATGTAATCAGATAACACAGTGATAAGGCGGATCAAAGCTACAAAATTCCTCACTGTTTCGCCGAATTAGTATAGCAGCAGCATTACTTATTACAGAGAGGTGTGGTGCTGTAAAGAATGCCATTCAAAAAAGTACTGAAACCTAAAAGTCACCTTAAATTCGAGAATAAAAACTAACTAGTGCTTCTTAAGTTGCAACTTCATGCTTATTCACTTATTGGTAACAGCAAAAGAAATGCATAGAAATGAACCTCATGGCAATGAGATATTTTACAATAGTACGAATAAAGACCAATAAGCCCTCCGTAAAACGCTCCTCGCCCCCTTATAAGGTCCTCCCTCTTTACTGAACTTAACATCGCAGTTTTCGCATACACATAACATAAGAAAACGAAAAAATTAAACAGCTTTAATAAAGGCGAACCGATACTGTGCGCTTCGTCAAGGAAGAGATATGCCTTACGACGTTTCTTCACCTCAATGAACGCCGGTAAATTGACGATCGTTCCCTCCATACTGTAGACACCTTCCACTATTATGAGGATCTTCTTGAATGAGGAAGCCTGACTACGTTTAACTGAAACGCTATCAAGCAATTTTTGTTCCATATCGTTGGCATCTGCAAAAAAGGAACGATTTACTGCGAAGAATGCAATCAAGAATATACACAATATACGCAAACGGCAACCGAAGCGTATCATAATTTAGCAGCTGAAGAAGGCAATAGTTATTTAAAAATGCAGTCAGAAGCAAGAAACTAATTTCAGGCTTCGTTCTATGCTTCCCTCATGAATTGACGTACGCGAAAGCCAACCCTTTTCCACCATCATTTCCTTCTCGGCACATCCCTCCACAACAAAAAACATTACAACGTTAGGATTTCATCCGTATATTGCAACTGACAATAAACGTTACATTCTTCACATAGCAGTAATATATATCCGATCATTAATACATCATTTAAGCGAATAAATCAAACCATTATGCTTGAAAACCACGATTGTCGCACCAGACAGCCGACTGCCAACAACAAGCGATGCATGATTCAGTTCATCGCTTAATATTAGGCAATCCTGGAAATATTATCAAATACAGAGCGCTGTACTGAAATCTTTATCACAACTATCAAATCCTCTTAACTGAGCATCCCGTAGATTTCATTCGAATGAAGAATAACAACTGTAAAAATCCCATCCACCCCATTCGCAATATGCAACAAAGACCGTAATCTTATGGGAATTAGTATGTACTGGAGAATTTTTTTCAAAGGTAAAACTAGAAATGCGCAAAATTTCAACTGACCAGAAGAACCAAAAGATAAGCACGTAAAGCAATTTTCCCTCCCGTGCAAAATGGAACTAATTAAAATTGGCAGCGTACCCGTTGCTCAGCATCCGAACGTATTCCGCAATAAGATCGCCACTACTTTTGCAGTGATCAGAAATCGTCACTGCATTACTACAATTATATTTAATTGCAAGAGAGAGCAGCTGGCTATAAATTCAGCATCTGTCACGAGGTTAGCCTGAGATAAATTGGGAGGATATCGAGTTGATGTGCTCATATACTCATTTCAGTTTTCAGACTGTCTTTAAGGCCGAGTGGGCCGACGCGTGGCCACTGGAGCTCGTGAGCAGAACGGTGGAAGCGTGGAGTTCGCCGGATGCGACTATACGATCTTGGCGACGATCGAAGCCCTTCACATGAACCACTTTTCACTTGCCTTCCATCTCATCGTATAAGCGTGACAAACTGTTCATCCTTATACCCGTGCCGAATCGCAACTCGACAAAGGTGTTTCAAGGACACCTCGACAACTGGACGAGTCAACGAGAGCTGATCATTACAACATATGTCAGTTACCTACTTAAACATAACTTAATAAAAAATAAATTATGGTAGCACCCCAATATCTTGAAATGAGATGGAACCACCGAGTAGATTCGAAGCTCACCTCTTCCCACTCCACCGGAAATCTTCAAGGGCATTTCCATTACACCTAACTGAGTTCTAATCGTCACGAGGATCGAAATTTCTCCGTCTTTAAAAAAAAAATTTTGCAAGGCGTAATTGTCCTTTTTACCTTCACTGCGCATCGGATAAATAAACAATGACCTTTAACCTTATCAACGAACGCAGAAATGTTCATTGAATTTGTACAAAATCCCATCGGAAAGCAAACGGCATCCTCGACACCAAGAAAACGTGCCACCATCTTGTCGAGATCGTTGTGCAGCTGCGTGCTACCTGCAATTTGGGAGAGCATTTGAATGAATGTAATCGAAGAATAATACAGTTGTTTCAAACATATGATTTTCAATAAAATGGAAGTAACTCTAGACCCGTTTAGGAGAGATCCTCCCCTCCCCACCCTTTCTCTCTTCCATCTACAAAATCCTCTGGCGGTGTCTACATTATAAGAGTTAGATTTTTGTGCCTTTAGAGGGGCACAATCCTTTAAGAAATGATCACTTTTCAGAAATTGAGGAATTCACTTTCGTGCTACTACAGCTTCAGGTGTGCGTCGCATGTCGCTTAAATTCGTGCCATCACGAAAGTTGATCGATATTCTCACCACTAAAATAGTATCCTTCCTAGAGGCTCTACAGTAGATCTTCAATTACATTTACCGACCTTTACGATCCCGTTGGCAGTACAAACCACTATCATCCATCAGCATCCGTGATCAGATGTGCGTTCACCGCGTTACTGCCGTTCCTGGTTATGCGCAAAAAACGATCCTCTTTCGTGATACTTTTTCTCAAGGAGAGGAGCATATGAAGTTTTGGTTCCACGATAATAGGAGAAGGTGGACGGTCGAGAGGGCACTAGGCAAGAGTGCGAGAATGGCCCTCACTTTGCCGGATGCGAGACCTCGAGAAAGATCGACTGTCCCGAGAAGCAAAATAAACCTATCTTTGTTTTCGAGTGAGACCGTTCAGGCATGATAACGGTCAAAAGGAACGCTTCGAAACAATTATTCAGCAAGGAGTTTCAGCAAAAAAAATTCACAACGTTTACCCTAAATTGCACTAACGACGCTCAAAGGATCCTAAAGAAAATTGAATGCGTACCGAATTCTTGCCGCGTACCACAAATACCGATGCCGTTCTCTTGCAGTGTACTCGTAACGATTTCAATGCAACCACTCTCCGTACCCGAGAAGCCCAAATAGTTATAGGATCCCATATTGATTACGTCACACACTCTACCCGTAAACCTTAAAATAATCGAGCGTAAACCTTCATAATGCCACGGAAAGTGGGTGGCCAAATTGGAAGGGATGAGCGGACAACACACTGCAATCATGATCCAAGCATTATTCCTTTTTGAGTCCCCAAATTGTAGACATCCCGCTTGCAGCCTAGAAATATCCACAGAAGTTGCATATATCTGAACTGTTACTTCAGTCTTCTTGACGACGCAATAAGACATCTCTCATTGCGCTATGCCCAGCGAAGTTGTTCGCAGAACTTGAAAATTTCACGAAATAAGTTATTAAATGAGTGACATCAAAGTAATTACTCGTATGACCAGCCGTGGTTGTGTGTTACTCGTTCTTTGATCTTCGTAAGAACGCTCGGCGGTCCAGCTAGCGGTCGATTCACAACGTCGCTTCCCATTCGATAGAGGTTGTTCACGTAGAGTGTCACAAAAGGATCGTCCAGCGGCACAAAACCCTTCAAAATTGAACTTCTAATATTTACGTCTACGGTGTGACGATATTCATTATCTCGGTGCACGAATCAGGGAATACCTCGGCTTAGAGAGTTCGAGAACACGGATCCGGCCTTTCCTTTACTTAGGTTTATCTATGTTATCAAGACCATTATGGGTAAAAAAGGGAGTGGTGGAAGATGACGCAGAAGGTTTCCTGTGATGTATCCTATCCTCAGCAAATCTCATTGCTTTACCTTCACTGCTTTCAGACTTGAAACTATCTGATGCGCACGACACCAAGTACCTATACCATGGGGGAATGAGGCGGTGCGAACGAAAAGATATGACTCTGTAGTAATGCGTTTTCGCGAAGCAAATTTGCAAAAAGCGGGTGGATGGAAGAGAAGAAAAGGAAGGCAAGAATCGAAACCTTCTGTTTATCGAGTTCCTGAGGTCCCGACGATTGGATGAGGTGGTGCGAACGAAACCATTCGGCAATAATCGCCATTGTCACCATAACAAGGTAATTCAGTTGTACCAATGCCAAAATGTACCATGGCGGATCTTCCCACACATTCTTCTCGTATGTGCTGCGCCACCAATTGGATTCCACTTGTTTTTCGTGCATCGAGTGTACTTTTATTACAGCCGCAACCGTACGCAGTGATACTGAAATTGTCTCACATCAACGAGGACCCCGAATGAGCACTCTCTCCTCCGTACGTATAATTAATAACTCATGGACGCGGTGTTGGTGGGAACCTATCGGGTCTGGGTTGGGTTAGATCCTATACCGATCGCGATAGAAGAAGGCGTGACTCGACATAACGATTCAACAAGTAAAGGCGTCTCGAATAGAATTCAGGCTTATGATGGATTAGCGCTGCTCGCTTGTGCATGATCATGGGGCAACTTTAACACGTCCCTCCACGGCTATGGGTCGGTTCCGAACTCGATTGCGGGCCAGATCAAATTTGATTCGCTTCCTAGTTGAGCGGCGCTACCGCGAACGTTTGTGGAGATTTCTGGATGAAGGAGGAGGTGTGCTCAAAATTACGGATGCAATCACATTTCATTTATCCGCTCTCTAACAGCAACGAGTTCACGACGCAAACGAGACGTGTCCATTAAGTTCTCCAACAAATGAACTCGAGCAACCTCAGCGTCACCACACAACAGCAGTGATGCTCACGACAGTGGAATTGGACGAAGTGGCTCGCACGACGCATAACTGAAGCAAATGTTGTCTTCATCCTTAAAGTCATAACACGCCGCAAACCTCACACGGAGGCGGCAAAAGTGGTCGCGCAACCTGTGACTCCAACTCTCCTTCTAGTATGAACCCGAGCCTCTGTCATATGCTAATTACGCATCAACGTGCTTCCACTCAATAAATTTCGAAAGATTATCAAATCCCGTCAATCAAACGTGAAAGTCACTATGAGATCCATGAAACCGTTGACTTGTGGTTCAGTCGAAATTCCAGCAAGTGGAAGTACCACTGACATTTGCGAGCATTTTGCTGAACAACTGGACAGGTGAGAAGAGATCCCAACACTGATGTTTGCGACTTTATCAAAATGCCATTTGGCAGCAATCTGCAGGAGTGGAACCTGCGCTCACTTGGGGTCTGGGTCAACTCCGGCAAAGGTCGCTGTCAGGCAGTCACTTTCCCCACTCTGGAGCAGGATCGGGACCAAATTCACTCGAACTTCCTTGGTTGTGCTGCGATTGTTCAACGAACACTTTTCTTGCATTAATGTGATTGTCATTTTAGAAAGCTGCCGGACTGAAGTAACATCATAAATAAAAAAAAACTTGTTCCAAGAGGGTGTGTGGGATCGGATACTTCATCTCGCTATGCGAGAAAAAGCGCTTTTATGGGGATTTTTCCTCAGTTGAAATTAGCAACGTTCCGCAGGGAGCACATCAAACATGACTGCTGAGTGCACATAATACGGATCAAGTGCATCCAATATTCGCTATCCAACTAGGATTCATAGGCACTTTCACGCGAACATAGCATCAGTGGTGAGCATCAACGATATCTCATCGGGCAACTCGTACCAACCATGAACCCCGGCTCGCTGAAAGATTTTGCTCTTTCAAACTGAAATCGACTCTCTTGCAAATGACAATTCCCAGCTTCGAGTGTCGGTGATTTTACCCGTGGGAAGCAGTTCACGCGAGGAAAAAAGTATTTTTCGAACCAACGGTAAAGTTGGCAGAAGAATGTTTCTCCTATCACCGCAATTAATTTCGAATATCTGAACTGCCTGTCAGTTGTTCTTATTGGTGAGGTTACAAAAAGCACATATCGTGCCGCCATCGCAAGTATACTTGCACATTTCTTCAACCTTTGGTGGCAGAATTGTTGCCGAACTTTAGTTTGTTTCACGCATCATCTATTTCAGTATGAGACTGCGATTTATTTACTCTCATAATCTTAAGCGCTCGTAATAAGGAGAGTGCCGCTGATGGCTATTCTCAGGCGTCACCGTCATTTAGCCTGATGTCTGCAGTTTGCAGTCTGCGATCGTCTGCAAGTCTCCGAGCTCTGCTCGGACACTCGATCGAAATTAAATAATACATTTGAGATTCCAGATGTGCTGATTGACGCACTCTTCAAGTTTATATTTCAAATAATTACTGCGTTATGGATGGGTCACCTATAAATGAAAGAAGAGAGACTGTTGTCCTGTTTGCGGCTCTTCCTTTCTTTTCGAATGAGATGCACACTCTTTGCTTATCTCCACTATTTCATATGCGCTGATGACTTGTTTGTTTAGCATCTTGTATGAATTGAACGAATGCGCAGCCTTAATGATCCATCCACAGATTCCTCGTTTTATGTCTTTTCTCCCTATTTTGGTGGCCTTTTACCCTCTCTGCATCGATAACTGCCTGGAGCAGCAATCAGGTGTGTTTACCTGTCGCGTTGTTCGACGAGCGGAAGGGAACTATCATAATCGTAGTTCGGGTAGAGAGGTTAATTAGCAGGTGACTTCAGCAGGTGATAAAAATTCTTGGATTCCAACTGATATAAATTAATTTGCGTCACTTAAGTCTAATATATGGAAGCTTGATCTAATTTTGTGTGTGCTCACTATATCGGAAAATTCTTCACTCTCGACCCGTCGTTTTCCTTTTTTCTTTCTTTCTTTCCATTCAAGTTCGGCTCTTCGTCGATAAGGAAGGGGAGGGAAAGGTGAGGCGATGTTAAGTACTGTTTGCTTCCCTTTGGCAACGTAGATCAGGTCTCGTGCAACCTATAAACATACGGATTCTATGTGGCTCTGACAGAAGATGCCTTTTATTATCGTTAGCCAGTCGAGTTGAAGCTGCCTCCAGAAAGTGATCGGTTGAATGCTGTCGTAGATGGAATTCCTTTGCAAATGTGAGCGAGGTCAATGCCAACCGGTTCATTTATCGCCTAGGAACTTCATCTCTTAACAAGCTGAGTAAACGAGCATCCTCGATATTCTGGGGTAATCGCTGAACTACTCGAATATGGCCATTTAGCCGGTGAGTACTCGTTAGCGCTGAATTGTCTTACATTAAGTGTAGAAGACGAGCATCCTCGATATTCTGGGGTAATCGCTCAGCTACTCGAATATGGCCATTTAGCCGATGAGTACTCGTTAGCGCTGAATCGTCTTACATTAAGTGTAGAAGCAGAGAACGTGTTGCCTGATGTTACGAGTACTGCAGGCAGCGAATAAATGTTACACTGAAGACTGTGTTAAGGCTGCGATGAGACGATGTCGGGCTACTTCAGCTTGCACAGCTGCACTCTTCAGGTGGACGTTGTTAGTGGTTAGTGGTTTGCAGTGTGCAGCGAAGGTGGGTGGCTGCCCGCAAATGCGATGCAACAATGGCGGCACTTGCCTCGTTGGTCGCAACGTTTCTTCACCTCACGTCGAGGTGAGCTTTCATTGAGAGCTTAGAATTATTCCCTGTGAAATACTTTTACAGATTGTTATTAGCAGGACATTGCTGCTTCCTCACAAGCACCATTCTCGACTCCTTGATATGATGACTAAACGGTGTTTTTAATGCATGTGACCACAGTGTAGGCCATTATTCACCACTACACCAAATTTTCTAGGCTGTAGGAGGCTCATGTATTTGCCCGGCCGGTTTTGGTGGGAAGCTCTGCGAAGTGACACTTCGGAGCTGCTATGAAGAACCGTGCAAAAATGGAGCACTTTGCATACCGCTCGACGAATCGGCAGATAGCAGCAAGGAAAAGCAGTTTCTTTGTCGCTGTCGTTATGGATGGAAGGTATCGTCTTATCATTTCTGAGGTTCAAGAAGTTGCGAGATGTGGTGTTCGGAAAATGCTCAAAATTTACTGATCGTCGTCAGTATGCTACCTCTCGGAGTCGGAGCCATTTTGAGATGGAAATACGGGTAGTGCGGATAGTTCTAGAAGACTCGAGCAAGTCGTCCTTTCAGCCTATTATGTAAAGGCGACGTTCTAGCTTGATTCATAATTGGATTAAATTAGTTTTCTATGACCAGTGAAAACATTTTCTTCAGGCGGCTTCAGACCTGTGGTCTTCCGCTTAATAGGTAGCTTCTGTATCTGAAGGCAAGCGGAGTGACGAGCAGAAGCATCCACAATAGGTGATTGGTAGGACTTCATCCCAGGCGGCAGGAGTCCGGTTGTTCCAGTCGTCTGCGAATAATTTTCCCACTGATTCGTAAACACTGGCTAGCAAATTCTTGTAGTTTGGTACACCAATATTCTAATGACAGCCGTATTTAATATACGGCATTTGCAGACAGCTTTGCCTTAATCTAAGAGCTACAAGTAATTTTATGCAGCGGATGGTGCATTGGGAATTTGCCGGGGTCGTTGTTGGAAAGAATTTTTTCTTGTTTTCTAAGAAGAAGTAACGATAGCAGAATAGCGGAAAAAGTATCGATGAGTTTCTTTTCCAAACGAAAGAAGGGATTGCTGCACGCAGTGGACATTGAAGACCCCGTTGCTGTTAACTTTCTTGTTGGGTTGCGTTGATTTGGTGCGTTCAGAGAGCTTCTGAATTTGATGTACATTCATTTCAGAAATATTTTGATTTAGGGGACATTTTGCGAAGAGGACGTTGACGAGTGTAAGGAATACGCGCAGTATTGTGGAAATGGGGGGACGTGCGTCAACTCGATTGGCTCAGCTATGTGCTTATGCCCGATGGGATTCTCTGGAGATAATTGTGAGCGACCCCTTGACAGGTGTTATTTTTTAACAAAGTGCCTATTTGTTGGTCGTTCTCTTGCTGAGAATAGTCAGTGAAAAAGCGAAAAGGGAAAGGTGGATATGGAAGAGATTGCTGTCAGACACGGTTGGTTAAAATAACGTTTTGCGGAAGTTGTGTTGCAAACTGCTTTCTCTGTTCTTGGCAGTAGTTTAGCCGGCGCGGAGTCTCTCGTTGCAGGAGTGTTTAAGCGAGGAAACAGGGAATAAGAATAACATCTATCTGTCCTATTTAAGTTTCCCTTCTGCTCCTGTGGATCTCTTTTCTTGAAGAAATTTATAAACAGTTGCGAATTAGACGTTCGTTAATGCGTGTTGGAATTGTTATATTCACTTATTAGATATTGTTACTGGTAGTTGGGTTTCCTTGAAGATTTTTGTATGTTTGGAATGCGATCTTTTGACCGCAACTAGTTCTGAATTAACATTATATTTCGAGTCCACGTTTTGACCTTCTTCCTCTTCTTAAATTCTTTGCTCCCATGAGATCCATAATCATCTGATGTGCACTGCCTCTGGAGAGGAGAGAGCGGAGGGTCAGTGATTGCGTGAGACATTTCAGTAGGTCGCATTTCAGATGCAGTTTGGAAGGATTTTGCAAAAATGGTGGAATATGTGATGAAGAGTTCTGTAGCTGTCAGGATGGTTTGTTGCTTTTTTTCTTCCTTTTCAAAGTGTCAACGCTGAAAGGTGACGGAAGGCTGGAGAAACGATATTGAAGGGTAAAGGGAAGGGATGGCCGAACGATATAAAATGCTCAGTAAGACAAAATTAGGATAAGATTAATTTCAGCTAACTCCAGCAATTAATGTCACCCTTAGAGATATGTGTCGTTTCTTATGCATTAAACGCCTCTTTTAATGCGCGATATAGATGATTAATGCGATAAAAATATTGCGCCAATGATAACAAGTCGCTTATGGAGGTGTATATTGTGGAGTTATCAAAATTAGGGTTTGTGCACCTCTAGCGAATTTCAACGATGACCAACCAGTAAAGAAGGGCGCCGCGAATCGAATAAGGCTGCACTGCCACTTACGGCGAACTACCATCTATTCCGATGATCACACAGTCGCGAATCCACTTGTTGCCCCCTCTTAAATTCGTTTGGAACGGACTCGTGTTTTCGAAACGTGAAATCAGTTCGTTCCTGAGATATCGGGATTCCTAAGGAAATTGCAGCAGTCGTTCACAGTGGTTGGAAGAATCGGCTCAGAATGTGGAACCTGAGGGCAGCTAGTGTTTACGTACTTATTGCTTATTTCATTATTTCTTTGGAAATCTTGACAATAACTGTTTATGATAGTTACAAATAATTAACTTTTTCGCACTTGATGTATAGCTTCTTATCGGAAAGATATATATGGAATGTTGACTTCAGCGAAAGATATTTCACCTTCTAAAAAGGTATGTGTGCAATCAAAGGAGGATTTTGCAGTCAAATTTGCGGTTCTAGAGTATCGAGTAGATGTTGAAGAGGGAGCGTCTCTCGAGCACAGCATTAGATTGGCTTGGGATTGCATTCTTGTCCAAGTTATGAAGTTTGTGGTTGACGGACTTACATTTCTGCTCCATTCCCATGCCAAATACTCAAAAATCGTCGTTAAGCAGAAGCTCGGCAGTTATTGTTTTCTTAGCCAGTTTAAGAATGAGTTTTTGACAGATTGTGTTTATGTTCTCATTATCATTTTTTAGTCCTCATGTTGGTCATACAAACATTTGATTTAATTGTCAGTTGAATTTAAATAGATTCCCGTTGTTTAGGCTATAGCGGCGATCGATGTGAACGGGTTGTGCCATACTGGGAGGACTACAAACGGGCGCACTGCATGGAATATCCTGAATTTTGCGCGTTGCGATTTGCAGATGGGAAATGCAACGAAGAGTGTAATCATCAGAACTGCTTTTATGATGGATTTGACTGCATACGCAACTCGATCGCTAAATGCAGGTCTCGTTTGAAATGCGTCATAATTTGAAAACGCAAGGAAGAGGGATGGGGTAATCGAGAGATGCTATTCACATCCAGACTCGTACCAAATAAGCTGTTATGGGCTTCATTATTGTTATGAGTTCAAGACGAGGTTCTAAACGAGCAGTTGTCTTTAAGGAGTGTATGAAGTGGCCTATCGGCTGGCTAATCTGCATCTGTGGTTGTGTATTAACAACCCGATGCTTTATTCACACGTAACTGCTAATCTATTTAATTCTCAAGGCGTCATTTCTTGACGCATTGCAACATTGTGTGTGTTAGTTGGCCACGTAGTTCTAGTCTTCTAACTGAAAAGTGTTTATCATATGCACTTCAATATTCATCATTTCTTGGAGCTTTTGTAGTCGAAAATTAATAGAAATGGGAACGGAAGTAATAATGACCAGCACTGAATGTCTAGTGCATCAATCCATACGCCGTTTAGGGAAGTGCAGAGAGAGGGACGTTACAGCCATCAATAAGATGAAATGGGTAGGTGTGCCGTTTGCAGAATGCCAGCTTTTTGTGCTGCAAAATACAATGATGATGAATGTGATCGCACATGCAGTGGTGTGGAATGTGGTTTCGACGGTGGTGATTGTGATACGAATTCATCAAGGCAGTCCGACAAGGAAAATTCCCTTGCGCTTATTATAAACGCCTCACCAGAGATTGTCTTATGGAAACTGCGTCCGCTGTTGGCTTCATTAGCTCGCGTTCGTTTATATTAATGACGTTTTTTCTGCTATTTTAGTGTCATCTGTGTGGATCTCATTCCAGTCAGATATTTCAAGACTCTTTGCAGTAATTAGACCAGTCGTTCACCTCAATTAATTGAAATGGTTGGTTTGTTTTCGGTAAATTTTTCGGTAATTGCTGAAAAATTTTGACAGTAAAAGTGTTTTCCATTAAGGGTGGTACCACCGCCCTTATTATTTTTTCTGAAGGACCCCTTTTGTTTGATAGAGTAATCAGATTCGTGCTTAACTGAATTGTTTTTTGACAGTTAGAAGAGTGTCCCCTTTATTTTTTAATGTTTCTTATCTCCTCTTAACTCTTTATATTAGATTAGCCAAGGTTGCATCACGAACCATATCATTCAGGTCTGTTGAGAATCACCAAAAAATATGATGTGTTTGCTTGTCTGACATTTCATTGACATGACCAGCAAGCTGTTGTTGTCTTTCGTTTTGCTTCAGTTTTTGTAATTTGTCTGAGTGGTGACTCACCTCGCAGATGTTTTCGAAAATTGACGTAATCCATTCGTTTTCAGAATCAGCTCGCGGCTGTAAATCGTTCTTTCCAGATGTTGCATTCTTCCGTTCGAATTTCACGTGATGCGGCAAATATGAGTGAAATTTTCGTTTGGTCGACGTCTGATGGTATCGGTGAACGCATCGATATAAGAAACACTTCTCGATATGTTTATAGTGGGTACGTTGATGCATTTAAGTTTTCTTGATGTGTTTAGTGGTTGGGGGATCTGCGATGTTACTTGGTCATATTTTAAAGCGTTTTTATCTCCTCTTAACCCTGTGTATCAGGTTAGCCAACGTTATATTACGAATCCTACCAGTCAAGTCCGTTGAGATTTACCAAAAAATATGATATGGCTCTTGTGATGTGTTTGCTTGTTTGGCATTTCATTGGCATTAGCACTAAGTTGTGGAATTTCAAGCTGTTTTCTAGATAGGGCGGAATGCGACGTTCCCTGGGCACCTTTTGAGGTATCGTCGGAAACTTCAAGCTAAGCTGACTATAGCAAAACTTTAAGATATTTTACATGAGTTGAAATAATGTATCAAATGTGACGCGGGAGATACTCGACATGTGGACCAATTCTTTGGTTGATTCAGTTGCTTCGCTATAGCATCCAAATTCTTAGCGTAAGTGTTATACGACAGCAAGTCAGTCATGACACACCAAATCATGCGTATATTCTGTCAGTTAAGTGTTACAGGAAGAATACAGATGGTGTTATACTATTCATGGATATAGATGCATCTGGATGTTTGAGACGTCGCCATGGGTCGCTTGGATCACGGTTGTTTCCATGTTTCACCAGTGCCAGCCATGCCGCTGTTTTCCTGCTGTCGGCATTGTCCAGTGAGGTACCTATATCATATGAGCTCTAATATTAGGTTCCATCCTTGAATATAGTCTTTAATATGTTGCATCCGGGGAGGAAAAGCACCGCTTCAGGTCTGGAATGGGTTATCTTGATGTATTTATTACGCATGAGGTATAAAGAAGCATGCTTTTATCAGCGCTCCTCAAAACGGTGTTTTCACCCCTTTTCTATCAAATATTGTTAACCACTTTATCAGTGCCTTATCGAATTGGTCAGCCTAATAATATCAAGAAATTATTTGGTTTTAGCACAGCAATCGATATCGTTTTTGTTTAAAAGTGCGTCGTTCTTCGATATCCTCAAGTTTAGATAGACGTTGTATTGAGTGCTGACGATTTTTTCAATCATTTATTGGAGTTGCATAATTGCATGGAATATCCAGACAGTGTGCAGACTGTTAAAAGAGCTTGGCTATAGTGCTGAAATATCGGAGTGAATATGCTTCATAGCTGGTTCCTCACTCCTTTTCTCGAAATTTATTTTTTGGTGATCCGATGTGGGAGGAGGCTAGGAGAGGCCGATAATGGCCGTCAGTAAGCTGCTTTCGCACTCATCCACACCTCCGCTTGTCCTTTTACTTTTTGCTTTTCATTGGTCATTGCACTTATGTTTGTGAAATTTAAGCAGCGTTTAATGGTATTCCCACGGCTTGAGCAGTTTGTTCGATGTTTTTGTTGTGCATGGCTTGGAAAGTCCAAATAGTGCGTAGTTGATTTGCATCTGTGGTCATTATTACAAAGTATTTACTATATATCCATGTTGGGGACGTAGAATCGTGAAGCTTGAAAGGGGAAGCTTTCTGCCTTGTACGCGCTTGAAACATCACTGATGGTTATTTTCCGTTGAAGGACACCTAAGTTGCCGGTGTTGTCCTCTGAAACCGCGACAGTATTTCTTTGTGGGCCTGTTTTAGTTCCGCAGTAGTTTGTTCAGGTCATATATGATGTCCTTCAGACTGATGGTGAGCGCAAATTACTGGGGTTGACGATTGATGAAGTCTATGCAAAAGGTGATCGAATCAAGCATTCAGCTCCATCTATGGACATTTTTCGTCTACTCGTTGCAATAGCAGTCGTGTTGCTCGTTGTGTTGTCTGTTGTCGCTCTTTTTGGTTTCAACGGTATACTGAGACGCCGAAAACGGCAGCAAACATCATCTCTTCGCACTTGGATAGTTCCTCGTAAGTTCATATTAAAACTGTTTACTTTGTATAAATCGCTTCCACAGTTTAGTTATTCAGACTGTGAATAAATCATATCAATGGAGTAGATGTGAACAAGATACTGCACTGAAACATATGTTTGTAGTTTCGTGAATTTCTTGTGGTGACGAATGCCAATTTCGAATGTTTATTTGACCCTGCTGATCTTGAACACATTAGAGAGTTGCTTATCAAATGTCAACTTCCTGGAGGGATTTTCTCCAATCAGGACTAGCATCTTATGCCAGGTTAGGTTCAGTCTGCAATCATTACTCGATGGTTCAACTCGAGGATCTGGTCTATGATGCTGTCTTTAGCAGCACGTCAGTATGGAAGGGCTCTAACTGTTAACTAGAAACGAACCAGACGTGAAGAGGATGCTGAAGTTGCTACAGGATGAGTAAAGAGGGAGGGCACTTTGGTCCCTATACCTACATTTTGGCATCTCTCCATATGAGCGAATTCAAGGTCTGTGGGAAGTGTTTTTAGCAGATCAATGAGAGGGAAAGAGCGTTTTTTGACGTAAACGAATGCTCCATACAAACATTTGTAAACGTATTCTAACAAATATGCATGAGTATAACATAATTGCGATCGTTCTTTCAAAACGTAAATTATTGCTCATTAATAAATGTCCACAGCAGAAAAAAATTGCGGTTCAATATATAAGGCAAAGGTGAGGGAGAAGGTTGATTCATGTTCAGAAAGCAGCTAATATTGCTTGCGAGTTAAGCCGAAAATCGTCTTTTGAAGCTTCATGTTAGACACACGTGCCGCTGAACTGCCTCTTTTTTTGTTTGCTTGTTTTTTTGCTTTCTTCCGTTTGCCCTCTTTCCTTATGTGGGCAACATCTTAAATCAGTTTTTCTTCTACTTTCCTTGAAGAATCGTATGGATTTCCTTTCTGATTTTCATAGTCGCAGGAGACGATCGAACAAAAAACCCGGCCCCGAATGGGGGTGACGGTAATCGTGGCGATTATTTTCCACACGAGTACAAGGCTGTTGAAGTTCGATCTGATAAACGCTTCAAATGTGGCTCAACAGAGGAGGGAGAAAATGTGCGGTTATGTTATGAGGCGACGGTTATGTTTTCGTCCGTTATATTATCTTCGTTTTATTTTCATCCGAAGTTTTATGGTGGGTTCGTTCAAAGAATTGTGCACTTGCTGAATCTCACTTTCTATAAGCGAGGAAATATGACAGTTAAATTTATGATGAACGATTTCGCTGAATGTCGTCTAGTATTGAATGGAAGAGGATGAAACGATGTGGAGGCTAAGGAAGGTCCAACAAACGAAGCGAAAACTCTTAACGTCATCTGGGGTGGAGGGAGACTGAGGAAACTCGTTTTATATTGCTCATCTCGTAATTGTGGAAATATTCTAGGAAAGGCTTGCATGACCGGTCCTGTATATCAATAATGTTCTATTTTATCGTTGTCTAATGTGATCTTTCATTTTTGGAGTTGTTTCCATCGTAGACACAACTAAATAAGAAGCAGCAGCATCTCCATTAATGGCAGTCACGAAACTCTTTAAGAACGTGATGGATGCTACTGCCAAACAAGCTTCACCGACTGAAACGAAAGGATACTTTTGCGACGATTCGTTATTTGAATCTTGCATGGTGTGCACCGAAAATAAATACGAAGAAGGTAACCTCTTAGAGCTCAGAAATGCTCACATTGGTGCGACGTTTTCTTTGTGGGGATACTTTCTCTCTGCACCTTTAACTGTTTCTTCCATTGTCCACTTAAGTTTCTTAAATGAGACTATGCTCATTTATTTTCAAAGAATTTTGTGTCCTTTTCGCATTATTTCATACGTTTCAAAAAGTAGCCACCTCACGGAGTCTGATATGTGAATAGCTGAATGATGATGCCATTTCTTACTCTAATCAAGGAAACATTAATTGCAACAAAATATCTCCTCATGTCGCTTACGCGGCCGCTTAGGAAAAAATTATGAGGTCTCGTGAAAGCTTGTCTCTTGCCTATCGGTTGCTGACCAGTCGTTTCACCGTTGTCTAGCTTAGAAGGAGAGTCGGGACTTAGTTCATCACTCTCATCCTGGTGAGTGTGTTAAGCAATCCGGTTAGAGCTTAGTCACAGTCGACTGCGATCTAAGCGATGCCCTTACAAGGGACCTGCTAGCAAACAATGTTACCAATAACGTATGGGCTCACAGCTGATTATGCAAGATGCGAGATGCGCGCTTCATTTATTTCTGTTTAAGTAGATTTAAGTAATAGTAAACTTTGGTTCCATCACTCTATGCATTATTTTCCGCTGTTAAAAACATTTCAGGGAATAAATAATCTCTTCTTTTTCGCTTTTGACTTCGCTTTCCTATGAGAACATTGATACATTTCCGCATAGGAGCATCAACTAGGTGTTGTGCTTCGAAAGATCTCTGTTTTTCAGTCACCTCGATGTATTTTTCAACGCAATCGTTTCGTTTATTAATGTTCATTTAGTTGACTGATATGTGTTTGCAGATATTGAGCCGGAATTAATAAAAGCCGTACGTGAGGGATGCTTAGATAAAGTCGGTGAACTTGTTGCGAGGGGAGTTGATGTGAACTGTGAAGATGCTGACGGCAATAGCGCTCTTCATCACGCGATTCTTGCCAACAATGTGCATGTCCTACGCATACTTCTTGCTAGTCATAAATGCAATGTTTGTGTTTTATTTCTTGCAGTAACTTCCTCCTTCATCGACTGATGTGTTCGGCTTGTTTTCTTTCACTGCCAACAGAATAGCCAGTTGATTTCTATATTTGTGGCTACATTATGCCGGTTATTTATGTGCTTCTCCGCCTCGCTATCAGTTGCTTCTCACTACTCCACTTTAACCCTTATCAGGCAACATTTATAAACGATTTCTCGACTTAGAATTAAGTGCATTGAGTGTATCAGCGACCTAAATCCAATTCGGAACATGTGCACTTCAGCAAGAGAGTTATCATCCACACTCAGCGCTTTGCATAGGCGCAACCTAATATACGTTTCAAACACAAATTCCTCTAACGAGCGACTCGCGTGGTACATAAAACTTGTTGCGTAAGCAGTATGCTGGTTGTTGGCTGTCAGCCTACTCAAGTAACTCACATCTTGAAGATGTTTCCACAGATTATTGACCATTCAGTTTGATGGAGGCATTGGTCGCTTAAACCTATTGGCATCGAAAGGCCCGGAATTTGCACAAATGCTACTCGCTGCATATTCCATATACACATGTTTTCGCACGCTGTTGATAGCACACAACCAGTAGGATTATGTGCTAACTAGTAGGGTTGCCTACGGGAACTGGATCATTGTTTTATAATAGTGGCTATATGTTGCAGTTGTATGCAGTGAACGCACTAGGCCAGATGCCACTAACATTGACAGTAAGCAAACCACACGTATCACAAGAATGTGCTCGTATTTTGCTGGATGCGATGAACGAGGAAAATACTGCTATTCAAAGAGCCACGGATGATATCGCTTTACCTCAAAGAGATATTTCATTGGGAAAGTAAGCTTTTATGATGAGTAGAATAGTTGCCAGCAGATTTTTCTGATACCTTTATTCATTTTAGATTTATTTTTATTCCAGGGTTTTTCTTTTTTAAATATTCTTTAAGTCGTCAAGTAGATAAAGTCGGTGAAGAACGGCAGTTTTTGAGCGGTTCCGTGACGGTTTTTTAGAGTCGAATTTAAGATGGCGCTGCTCTCATTTGCTCATTTATTATCTTATTTTTCCCACCCTTTACATCAGTTTGATTATCTGTTTCATTTAATTTGGTTATACTACTTGTATGCGGATTGCCAACTTTTTATGATTTCAGCTCAACGACTCCGACCTCTGCTTCAACGAAAATTAAAAAACGACCACGTCCACAGGTTTTGCTCATTTTTTTGCTTAAGACTTTGTGATGTAGGGTCAATGCTGGCCGAAGGTTGAGGCGATTGTTTCAGTATTCATTCTATTAGGGAAAACACTAGGAAAATGGTTTCTCGTCAAGAGTTGTCCCTGTTGTTAGTGCGCAGCAAAAAAAAACACCGTAATGAACGTTGGTTTATATGGCATTTAGCGTCTTGATCCAGTGGCAGACTGGACCAGCTAGCAGTTTGCACGCATTATTGGTTGGGAGTTTCTGTCTTACTTACTCCGACACATTTAAGAAGCCTTCGCCTTTCCCGTGTTTCATCGCTGTTCTCAGTAATTGAACATGGAAAGAGTTCTCGATTTTTTGATATTTCTCTGGGAAACAAATCATATCCGTTATGGCGGTGATAAGGAGTGCTATCCTGTTTTATCTCGCTCTAAAGCCGAACTGAAGAGATGTTGTGGTTTATCGTCTTCGTAGTGAAATTTCGACTGAAGATCTTGTAAGCGACGGTTTCGACTAGAAGTGTTTAAATTTGGAAGGTGTGAGGACAGGATAGGGATAAGTTGGAGTACTTTCTTCGTGTTCTAATTTCACTCCTTCGTGGTCGTCTAGTTTTGATAAAGGGTTTTAATCTCTTATTTCTCCGTTGCTTCGCTTTCCATTACTTCTCACATTGCCGTAACGTTCTGGTCATTCGCTGATCTCGGATTTGCTATAGATTTCTCACCGGAGCATAGTTCCGTTCTGATCCTTTAGTTTTCGATCGCTGTCCGATCTGATCATAGTGGCAAAATTAGCATTACCATAATATGCACTGGTCATACTGCAGTGCGTGTCACCATTCGAAAATGGCCCGCTGTCGCGCTTCGTTCTGTGCGAATCTGATGAGCGTTCAGTGATCGATCTGTATGGTCGTTCAGCACTCCATTACGCAGCACTCAACAATCGTCCGCAATTGCTCGCGCTCTTTTATTCGAACGGTTTGAAGCTTGATCATCGGGACAATAAGGTGAATTTTATGTTTACAACAGTTGAATTTGGTGGTTAGTTGGGATGAGGAGGTTGTGATGGTTCACCTCATTTCCTTTTCTGCCTTGCTGTAATAATGGAGTATTGTTTCTATGAGCGTTTATGCATTGGAAGTTTATGCGTATAATCTATGTTTTCTGTTAGGGTGAGACGGCTCTCCATCTGGCAGCCAGGGAGGGACACTATGCTTCGGTTGAAATGCTTCTTTCGCTAGGTGCTAACAAGGAAGTAACCGATCAGGTATGCGACTTCTTTGTTTCTTGTTGTTTGGGGCTGTCTGCTTCGCTATAGGTGATGCTGCATAGAAGTGTTTTGATTCCCTGAACGTCCTATTCCTTATTCAGGGAAATGAAATCGTAGGTGAAGAATACCTCTCAAATCAGAAATTCAAAATTCAAGGGATGTTATGTTAATTCTATATTCGGTCGATCGAGGCGTAATTGGTGCGTTCATATAGGTTTGATTTTCTTAGCATGTCACCGTTTGAAGATTTGTAGTCATCACGAGGGAGCTTTTTGCTTTTAGAGAATGCAGGTGCGTGTTAAGGGAAGTTCGTTTGCATTGCTGACAGAGAAATTCTTTCATTGTCGTCTTTGCACCACCCATCTGTGTGCCTCTTCTCGATTTCGCAGAAAGTGAGAGAGAATAGCAATTTTCGTGTTGTCGATACCTATGTTTGATCTGATTTTCTATAGGCGCCCTCCGTGCAAGTTTCAACAATAACCTTTTTGTGTTATTGCATTTGCGGAATTCGTTCATATTTAAACGGAAGTGAAGTATTTTATTCATGAATCTTTCTGAGGAGATATTACAATTGAGCAATCAGAAGGTTAAGCCCATTGACGTGCAGTTTAAGGTTCACTATTACAGCTTGGTCGCACGGCATATCATATGGCGGCGGAGAGGAATCGAGTAGAGATAATGGAGCTACTGCTAAAATCACCGAAGAGCAGTTCTCGATGTACAACGCTACCAGATATAAAACGGAAGCGACGCACTAAGATTAGGAGACCCGCCTTAACTAGCAACCCACCACGCGAGAGAGGTAACGAGCCACTTCTACCTTCATTCTGATGTTTTAATTCTGCAGTTGGATGTTATTTTTGCATCACTTGAAAAGTTTTTTTTTTACTTCGAAGCTTACAAAGTGAAGCGTCCACAGTGATTTGAAGCAAACTGTCAATATAGAGCAGCCGGCACAACGAATTGCGTTAATTTCTTTTATGGCACCATTGTTTGCAGTCGATACGCTGTTGTTCGCATAGTGCCATCTTCTAGGAATTCACTGCAATTTGCATGCTGAACCAGAAAACCTTAGAACCTTAATTTGTAAAACGTTGAGAAATTAAACTGGCAAAATGGCTACATTAAAGAATCGAAGACCGCCAATTTCAGTATTCGAATTTCATGAATTTCAGGAATTTACAGTAATTTCGTAAATGAATTTCATTTACGAAGTGTACCGCAAAGATGATTTCTAAGATAAAAATTTGTCACATCAAAAGTCGCTTTCATTGCAATTTATGCCTCATTGGGGGAACGTTTGGGAATTGGGTGTTACTCTACAGTTGGATGTTATTTTGCATTAGATTTATTCTACAGTTGGATGTTATTTTGCTTCGTTTGGAAAAAGGGCCTTTTTATTACTTCGAAGTCTATTACTTGTGTTCGCAGTCTTTACGGAAACTGCATAGTTGGAGTCTTTGACGATTATTTTGCGCATCATACGATCATTTGAGACGAACGAGAAATAAAGGAAACGGTCTTATAGGTGCCCGGTACCGGTCGCTGTGAATCCAGTAGATTCAGTAACTCTTTTCTCATCCATCTCCAAATAGGCGTCAAGTCTTTGGATTCGGTGAAATTCCACATCCCTGTTCATCGTAGTTTGTGGACTGATTGGGTCAGCGCCTTTCCTGTTTCCTATGTTATTGTTTCCTTTGTCCGGAGAGTTCTTTAGGTTGTTCACGTGCGATGGAGCTCCAACTTCCGGATATGTTAAAGCAACGACGCGATCTCTCGAAGAATGATCAGGATGCGCAGTCGAAGAATTCATTAGGTATACTGACCCGATCAAGCCCCTCTTCATACTTTGAGGAGAGGCCGAATGCATCGCCAGCTGCCTCGCTCCGTGTGCTCACTCCTCAGGAAGAAATTCTTCAAGCATCTCATTTCGACTTTGAATTTTTACCACCTGCTGGTGAGGTATATTCTTCGAAAGAGATGAAAGAAAGAGTGGAGGGAGGGTGGGAGGAATATTGTATAGATTTCATTCCACATATGCGTATTTCGCTTGTACTGAACGAATGCGAGGCGTATTCGCTCCGAAACACTGGATATGCTGCTCTGAACTCGTATTACTGAATTGCAGTAGTCTTTTTGCTTCGAATTCTTCGCAATTTTTGTGTTTTATTTTCGCAGTTTCATCAAATTATTCACTTGCTTTCGTTTACTTGATCATTCTCTTTATCGCAACTTCTATCAGCTTATGCGTTGAAGCAAAAGGCCAACTCATAGGTTTAACGTTCCTCTACATGTAAAAGTAATATCAGATCGCGATTTCAGTAAGCGAGGAAAACAATAGTCAATGGTGCGATGAGGATTTCCTTGATGGGGTTCCATGCATTATGTCCGAATCGTTGATCAGTGAACAGCTGTTCAAAGTTGGTGCTTCATTCTTCAGCTTTTTTTTTAACACAAAGAGCGTTCACGTATTTTTATCGTTCATTCGAAGCAGTCTTCAGAATCACCTATAAGGGATGTTTCGGTACGGTGTATGGCAGACCAGTATGGTATAGGTTAGACGGGAAAAATGTGCTGTGCAAGGCAGGGCAGAGAAGACCAAAAGTATAGGGGTGGGTCAAACGACTGCCCAACATGTGTTATGAGGATGGTCTGGGATAAAATCGGGAGGGACTGAGGTAGAACCGGCTGCTAAGTTATTCCAGCGTGGATTTCACCGGTTGTGGTTTCGGGATCGTGCCGATGATTGAAGCTATGGTGGCAAGTCGTTCTTGTTTGTTACGTTATTATGTGAGTATGAGAAACTGTTCATCCTTACGGCTCCATCATCTTGCAGTTTACTCGACCGCACATCGACGGAGGGTTCAATTCATCAAGGAGACCTCGATGACTAAATCCATTCTGTGAATGTTT
The DNA here is from genome assembly GCA_037576465.1 of Parascaris univalens. Classification (NCBI taxonomy): domain Eukaryota; kingdom Metazoa; phylum Nematoda; class Chromadorea; order Rhabditida; family Ascarididae; genus Parascaris; species Parascaris univalens. The sequence goes on from CM075173.1 coordinate 28,383,487, forward strand.
ATATGACATCGCATATCTGGTGTAACGGGAAGATCGGGGGGAATGTGGATGAAAGCATTAATCATTTTGAGAACTTGTTTGAAGAACGAGAAAAGGTGCCACAACGTTGTCAGAATTTGAGGAAAGGTCTAGTCGCTGCCAGAAATGGTTGTCTCACATGAGGATCAGCCCTCCTCAACTTGTCTAATGGAGCATGTCTCTTCGAGGGTTTGCGCCTTCTGTTGAGACGCGGTGAAACAAACTGCAAAATGATGCAGGTATTAGGGCGAGTAGTTTATCACACGTATAATAAGATAGCGGATACGAAGGAATGCCAGGATAGCTCGAACAGCCGGCCCGACCGCTGAACTCCAAGCTTCCGCTGGTCACTTTGCACATTCCAATGGCCACTTGTAAGCCCGCTCGGCCTTAAGACAAGTCTGGAGTGTGAAGCGAGCGAATGCATGAGCGCATGAACCATCCACACCTTTCCGATTCTGCCTCGGGCTAGATTCAGGGCACAGACTGAGTGGTGGTTTGATCTGTCTATATGGTCTTAGCCTTTTTTTACTCGTAGGTAACACGATGCATTACTCTTGAATGATCTACAGCTGACTGGTCTGCCTTATAGAGGTGAACATCTCTCTCGATACTTCGGGAGGTCTGGGATGCATGTTATTAGCAACTTCTACATTTGGCTTAAAAGCCTGGGAAATGAATTCATCACTTGTAAGATACATTCGTCTGAGGTGCAGTAGTGACGAAACGCTTTGATGATGTCGATTTGGTCTCTCATGACTTATCTGAAGTGAAATGATTATGTTGTGATAAATCCGTATCCCCATTTAGGGACAGAACTGTTGCGATTAGTGAAAGGTTGAGATTTTGTTTGGAAAAGAAATACCTCAAACATTAAAAAAATTTATTGCTTGATTCCGGTTCCATTTTGAAGGCACCACATTCCTTTTTTTGCAGAACTTGGAAGATATCACGAAAGATATTAGCGCGGAATTGAGCGATACGATGCTCGACGGCTGAAGGGACTGAAGAGCGAGGCGTTTGTTCTGCTTTCTTTGAATTGCATCTTTGTTCTTCACTCTGTTGTGCAGTGTGCCGGAACTGCTGACCTTTTGTGAGCAGGTTGTGCAGCATTCAAATGCAGTTTGAGGGTAAGTTCGAACGCTGTAACAGTTTTTTCAAAGATAGTAGAATGCCGTGAATTGAGCATCCATCTATTTCACTAACATCTGTTATTGCGCTGCTATATTTCATGAATTGGTTCCGAACTGTACGTTCAAGTTATTTGTGGTGCGCCATGAGCTGACGTTACGAGCTGTAACCCAACTCTCTTCTCTCTCTTTGTGATGTGCTGCTTTTCCAACTGACGCTAGCTGACCAGCGGACAAGAATGGTAGGTAGGGGAGGGTGAGCAGATGAGATGGTGATATGCCTTCATGAAAGTGCTTTATTTGGTCGAAGCATCTTAGTAACGGCAGTAAGAGTATTTGTTTTAACCGTAAAGCCACCATTGCCTTGGAGAAAACGAAAGAATCACACTAGTTATCCTCCACTCTAGTATATGGAGGTATCATTAGTGGTTTTTTGATGGGGTCCCTAATATTTTACAGAATCCGATGATCATATCTAAAGCCAGTGACTCTTGATGCAGTGATGCTCTTTGGAGTCTTTCTTGCTCTGGTAATACTGTTTATTGCCGTTACCTTAGAGGATTCTGCGCTCCCTTCAACCCGGTGCTTTCAAATGCAGCGAGCATTTCTTCTTGGAGTGCATTGGAAGTATCTTTTAATAAGTTCCTTATGACTGTTCGGCGGTTGAGTGATTTTATTAGCTGATTATTAGGTGCAATAAGCACCTTGCCCTTTTCAAGTCGTCTTGGCGGATAATGCTATTATTGCTGTGTGATGTTTGTGGATTCCTCCTCTAGGTCAGTTCACCCACGTTTCCTTTGCTCAGCTGTCATATATTTTCTGATGAGCGGTTATCGGTTTGCGATGCTTTTGTGATCTTTGCTCGTCATGTGAGTTCATTTTCTAGCACTTCTGTTGTTAGCACATGAGGATGTTTATTGTTGTGTGGATTTTTCTCGCTATGCTAGTAACAGTGATTCTTCCATTGTTCGCAGTTGCTTTCATGTGGAAGGCTGTTGAGCCAGTTCTCTCGCTTCTCGCGACGTTCCTATAAAATATCTGTCTCTGCTGAGGAAACTTTTCATCGGCTCAGTTTCGCTCAACGAACGTGTCCAAACTAGCTCGCCATTGTCAATGCTGCATAGCATATATGAGACACCGCCCGCTTCATTAGCCGTCCGCATCGAATGATGGCAGCATAAACCTCTCAGCAAGATTTGAGCACATTCATGAAATTTGTTACGTTACACCGGAAATTTGAGAGACATCCCCTAATTTGCATGCTGCTTCAGAAGCACTTTTTATTGCAAATATCTCACGAGGAAACGATTCGACGTGACGTAGATAATCTTCTCAACCACGATTGAGACGCAGTACCCCCTAGGCAGTTGTGTCCTTAGCTTAGGGGATGCTAAATACTCGTTCGCTTCTCCTCCACGACATCTGGACGAGGATGACAGTTGGCGAATAAACGTTCACAAAGCGTGTCCTGAAAGTATTCATGCGACGGGAAATATCCTTGCGTTGCGCTTTTAAACTCACTCGGCCGACGTGAGTGGTCGCAGAACAGTATTATAACTGTGCTAAGAGTTGAACTGGCTTTTGTTGCTTAATTGTTCGAATAGGCTGAACTCTTGAAAACGCATCTATGCGCTGTGAAATTTGAGAAATTTTATCCAGGACATGAAATCCATTGACTTTGTCCGAAATTTAGAGGCTGAGGTAGTGATGCTTGAAAGCTTAGGCCATTCAGTGGGTAAATATGTTCCAGTTTAAGTCGACTCGTCGAAGAATAAAGGCCACCTGTTGGTTCTTTACTGGAATTTGAAACGGCACTGCGCAAATAAAACAAATTGAAAAAAGGGACTGCGCTATGGGTATCCGCTGAGCCCGGGCGGTGCGCTCGAGCGAATTTTAGGGCAATTTTCATCCTCCGTGTGGTGCGGCTACAAGCAGAAAGAAACAGCGACCCCAAAGTGTCACCGGATTGGCAGCTTTCGTATTTCAAGCTCGGCTTTGGTGTTTCGAGGACAATCTCAAGAAATCAGTGGACTTAAATAAGTGGCAGTTGGAATGTGCCAAGATTTGAACCACCATTCAACGACCTAGAATAGTATTAAACCTTGAAGTTCACGTTGTGACTAGACGTTGCATGTGACTGTTGTCAATAGTTATCGGATAGAGGACACCTGAAGTGTAATAAACTGTCACAGCCGAAGATCGCCAGTGGAACTGTGATCGTTCGAATTAGAAATGCAGTCCGGAAGTAGAGTGCACGTGTTTGTCGAAAATGTTTATTCATCAACAAACAAGACGTGTGGCGAAGGAAGGTCACGCCGAATATTTTCTACTCAACTGCGACGGATGCGGATTCCTTGAGCGCTGCGTAAACTAGGTGTGTTCGACACCGATGGTTCGACCATTGCTCTGCTTGGGCCCTGGACTGGTGCTTGTGGCGGTGGCCGATGTACGGGCACCAGTGGTGCTGGCGGCGGCGGCCTAAACCTCCTCATCATTTGCAGACTGAATGAAAAGAACAAAATGAAGCTCTGATGTCGAAGTGATCTGCATGATAAAACTAGAGCTGTGTGGCTTTCTCACATATGTATCCTGCAGCAGCTCATGAATATTTGTGACGTTGCGGCAGTGCCAGAGCTGCTGTACTTCTGCGACAAGTTTTGCCAAAATCCCATCGCCTTCTCTTATTTCCTTTAACGAATAATATTACAATCTGCGCGCGATGTTTTTATGACCTATCGACACAAAAGTAGAAATTGTCAGTTTCACGCGTTTTTGTTGCGGTTTACGATTGCACAGTGCACTATAATAACACACCATACTTATATTTCCCACTCGGGAGCAAAGAATTTAGAGTGGTGGGGTTTGGGACGCATAATGGACCCACAGGGCAACTGCTGTGCAATCTTTTAGACTGCCCCGCCTAATTCGTCGACGTGTATAGGCAACTGGAGATGCAAGCTTCACTAGCGATCGGCTTGCATTTTACACAGCGAGCTCGCAAAAGCGATCGTTGAGAAGTCGACGTGATGCGTATTTTCCCTTTTCATGCACGTCGTTAATCAGTGTCACGAGTTCTAAGCAGAAGTGCATTAAACATTTTTGAGCCAAAAATCCATGCTAATCTTCGTCAAACTGTGGTGTGATTGAAGCAGCGGAAAATGGAAAACTGCAAATAGTTGAACAAGCAAGAAACCAATAAACGTGTTTATTTTTTTCCTCTCTCAAATCTGGAGGTCAGTCTTCTTTTTGCATACTAAACCCACCAAATTTGGTAACTGTAGCTGGAGGCTCTCGACCTCCAACTGCAAACTATGAAACAGGCAAATACTAAGAGTGGGCAAATACACAGACATTAGACAGCAAAGAGCATTTGCAAAGAAAATTTGCTGGAGCAACTGGAAACGAATCTTTTGCGGATTGCTCACAAGAAAGGTCGGAACAAAGGAAACATGGAACGTTTGTTCAAGGTGTTCATTCGTTGGGGGAATCAGGAAATATACTAATGAGAGGAGTGGGATACAAACAGGTGTTATAGTGACTGACCTAACCGACCATATGGTAAGTACTCCCTCTTACTAATGCCTGTCAAGATTCCTGGACTCTCATTAGTACGATATGCATCGTTGGTACGTTCAGCCATTCTCAATTTGTCGCTCGCTTAAGATCAGGTACCCAGCAAACTTTCACACGTACATCGCAAGCGCACGCGTGAGCAGGTAACACTGCTCCTGGCTTAGATGCTGCCAAAGGTAGCTCTTGGCCCTACTGTGCCAGAGACATAACGCAAGAATAACTTTGAAGAAGCTCCGCCCAACCCCCTTCCTTTTTTCATCCGTTCAAACACTCAACATTCAATATTTCATAAAAAACGAGATTCAGAAAACCACAGCTTCAAGTATGCGGCTGAAAGAATAAGAAAATATTACTCGCGGATGATTTTAGCCCTTAATTTCCGGGATTTTCGATTCATTCCGTGTTTCTCCTAAAAAATCAAGTTCTTCCCAATGCCCTCTCTCTATGCTGCTGGAGACCGGCCTACAAATGTTCCAGAACCTTGCCTTACTCTCTATCTAAATAATGAGAAAAAAAGTCCCTCTTCTATGACCTGGATGACGATGTGCGCTATGTTCGTAGTTTCTAAGTTAGGCCACCTCGACATCCGATAATTGCTTTTGGGGTGAAAAAGTTATGGACTCTAAATATGGAATGTGAAGATTATAAGCATGTACACTGGAAAAGGACATTTAGTGAGCGTACCAAGTCCCAGAAAGCACGGTTCCCCCTCCTTCATTTTATGTAAAAACTTCTTAAGGGTTTTAGATGTTTGAACAGGAACTGCAGTAAGCCGTCCTTGCTGTAATATTTTGGCAGTCAATTTCACAATTCTTGACAGCGCTTGGCTTGGAGGAAATCCGTTTGTCAGGTTGCCATCGCTATTCCCTTATTTGGACCAACATGTCCGTCTCTGGATGAAGTCTCCCTAGAAACTTTTGTTTCTTCATTCACCACCAGTCGTGATGGCGCCTGTTTCGAAGGATGGTAAAACTGCGGTGGAGGAGATGGACATAACTGTTGTGGTGAAGGTTGTTGGTGGGATTCAACTGCGGTTGGCCTGGCTTCCGTAAGACTGAGCGCTTGCAAGATACGAATATCGTGGCGAGTGATTTAGCACATGGGAATTTGAGGGTGAACCCCTCAGCTTTAATGCTGCACTCATTGGCAACTTCTATGGCTCATCGGGTCGTAAAAATGAAATAAGCCAACATTCAAAATAAGCAAAAGTCAAATTCTGACAGCAAAGGCCTATTGGTACTTTCAACCGCATTCAGGGTAGCTCATGAACCCATAGTAAACTGTGGCATAGTCAATGGATACTGACCATGGTTTTCCCGTCAGATATTTTCGGCAGCCTACGACGAACGCAATAGAAGTTAGCAGACAGTCATCACTATAACACTGGTCACTGTTACGTCTGCAGCGAGCACCGCAAGCAGAGTCTATGGCCACCGCGTACGCGACATTCGAGACACTTCTGCGAAGGCACTGCTAGCTGTCAATAAGGTGTTTAGGCGTTCAGTGCCACATTTCAAGTCCTACAGAGTGCTTCATGAAGTTTTCTGTAAATGAGAAGCAGTAAACGAGTTACATAGTTATGTAAGAAGAAAGTACGTCGAATATCCCCTGAGAAACAGCTGGGAATAAGGAGGCTGTAAAACAAATGTCAGTAAAGACAAAACATCGCCTCTCTTAACAAATCAGCGTTACAGTTCTTCGTTGTCTCTGCAAAGGTGGATGAAAAAGGCAATGGCGAAACCTACAGCTCGGGAATAACACTGAAAGGAACGCTTTAATTGCTGGAAATTCATTGCCTTATTCAAAGATTACGCTGCACGCTACGAGAAATAATGTCGCCTATTCCTACTCAGAGTTCACTCGTTCAAATGCGACTGATATCTTCTACCTCTGTATATGTCCCATTTTATTTCCAAGACAACGGGCGAAATTTCTTAGGTAAAACCGATTCCTATATAGCGCTAGAGGCGTTTCAGTACAACAAGCTAAAGAAGTCCTAAGTGCGGTCTGTACTACTCTGTGTGGTACGTTGGAGCGCTGATGGCTATGAAATGAAGATTTCAGATTACAGATTCGGCGTGTATTCGAGCATATAGTTAAGGAATTGAGAGAAATGGCCATCGAATTACACGCAACAAATGGATAGAGAGTAATTGGTTATTGTGCATCGAATTGCACTTAAGAAATGGATAGAGAGTACATGGTTTTTGTACATCGGATTAGGCGTAACAAATGGATAGAGAGTACGTGGTTATTGTTCATCGAATTACACGCAACAAATAGATAGAGAGTACGTGGTTATTGTATATCGAATTACACGATACAAATGGATAGAGAGTACGTGGTAATTGTACATCGAATGGCACGTAAGGAGTGGATGGGGAGTAGGTGGTTATTGTACATCGAATTACGTGTAACAAATGGATAGAGAGTACCTGTTTATTGTACATCGAATTATACGCAGCAAATCTATAGACAGTATGTGGTTATTGTATATCGAATTACACGATACAAATGGATAGAGAGTACGTGGTTATTGTACATCGAATGGCACGTAAGGAGTGGATGGGAGTAGGTGGTTATTGTACATCGAATTACGTGTAACAAATGGATAGAGAGTACCTGTTTACTGCACATCGAATTATACGCAGCAAATCTATAGACAGTATGTGGTTATTGTATATCGAATTACACGATACAAATGGATAGAGGGCACGTGGTTATTGTTCATCGAATTACACGCAACAAATGGATAGAGAGTACGTGGTTATTGTATATCGAATTACACGCAACAAATGGATAGAGAGTACGTGGTTATTGTATATCGAATTACACGCAACAAATGGATAGAGAGTACGTGGTTATTGTATATCGAATTACACGCAACAAATGGATAGAGAGTACGTGGTTATTGTACATCGAATTACGTGTAACAAATGGATAGAGAGTACCTGTTTATTGTACATCGAATTATACGCAGCAAATCTATAGACAGTATGTGGTTATTGTACATCGAATTACACGATACAAATGGATAGAGGGCACGTGGTTATTGTTCATCGAATTACACGCAACAAATGGATAGAGAGTACGTGGTTATTGTACATCGAATTACGTGTAACAAATGGATAGAGAGTACCTGTTTATTGTACATCGAATTATACGCAGCAAATCTATAGACAGTATGTGGTTATTGTACATCGAATTACACGATACAAATGGATAGAGGGCGAATTACACGCAACAAATGGATAGAGATTGTACACATTGTTCATCGAATTACACGCAACAAATGGATAGAGAGTACGTGGTTATTGTAGACGAGTACGTGGTTATTGTACGGATATTACACGATTGGATAGAGAACGTGGTTATTGTACATCGAATTACACGCAACAAATGGATAGAGAGTACGTGGTCATTGTATATCCTAATTGTACATCGAATGGATAGAGAGTACGTGGTTATTGTATATCGAATTACACGATCATTGTAGGATATACAATTGTACACGAATGGCACGTAAGGAGTGGATAGAGGTGGTTATTGTACATCGAATTACGTGTAACAAATGGATAGAGAGTACCTGTTTATTGTACATCGAATTATACGCAGCAAATCTATAGACAGTATGTGGTTATTGTATATCGAATTACACGATACAAATGGATAGAGAGTACGTGGTTATTGTGTGAATGGCGTAAGGCAGTAGAGAGTGTGGGGGGTATTATTGTACATCGAATTACGTGTAACAAATGGATAGAGAGTACCTGTTTATTGTACATCGAATTATACGCAAATCTATAGACAGTATGTGGTTATTGTATCGAATCACGAATGGATACGTGGTTACGATACAAATAGAGAGTACGTGGTTATTGTACATCGAATGGCACGTAATGGATAGAGAGTACGTGATTGGGTCATTGTACATCGAATACGTGTAACAAATGGATAGAGAGTACGTGGTTTACTTGTACGATACGCACACAGCATCGAATATGTAATGGATATGGACGTGGTTACATCGCATGGATAGAGAGTACGTGGTTATTGTATATCGAATTACACGCAACAAATGGATAGAGAGTACGGTTATTGGTCGATTTACATCGAACAACATGCAACAAATGGATAGAGAGTACGTGGTTATTGTATATCGAATTACACGCAACAAATGGATAGAGAGTACGTGGTTATTGTTCATCGAATTACAAACAAATGGATAGAGAGTACGTGGTTATTGTTATCGAATTACACGCAACAAATGGATAGAGAGTACGTGGTTATTGTACATCGAACGAATTACACGAAACAAATGGATAGAGAGTACGTGGTAATTGTACATCGAATGTACACGCAACAAATGGATAGAGAGTACTGTTTATTGTACATCGAATTATTGTACAGAGTGGTTATTGTTCATCGCACGCAACAAATGGATAGAGAGTACATTGGAATTATGGATAGAGAGTACGTGGTTATTGTGCATCGAACGCAAATGGATAGAGATAGACATCGTAACAAATGGATAGAGAGTACGTGGTTATTGTACATCTCGCGATACGTGGTTATTGTACATCGAATTACATGCAACAAATGGATAGAGAGTACGTGGTTATTGTATCGATTACACGCATTGGATAGAGAGTACGTGGTTATTGTATATCGAATTACAAAAAATGGGATAGAGAGTACGTGGTTATTGTACGGAATAACACAACAAATGGACGTAAGCACATCTAAATGGATAGAGAGTACGTGGTTATTGTACATCGAACTGCACAAATGGATTACGTGGTTATTGCGACACGCAACAAATGGTATTGTATTGTTCAGAACAACACAACAAATGGATAGAGAGTACGTGGTTATTGTATATCGAATTACACGCAACAAATGGATAGAGAGTACGTGGTTATTGTACATCGAACAACATGCAACAAATGGATAGAGAGTACGTGGTTATTGTATATCGAATTACACGCAACAAATGGATAGAGAGTACGTGGTTATTGTACATCGAACAACATGCAACAAATGGATAGAGAGTACGTGGTTATTGTATATCGAATTACACGCAACAAATGGATAGAGAGTACGTGGTTATTGTACATCGAACAACATGCAACAAATGGATAGAGAGTACGTGGTTATTGTATATCGAATTACACGCAACAAATGGATAGAGAGTACGTGGTTATTGTTCATCGAACAACATGCAACAAATGGATAGAGAGTACGTGGTTATTGTATATCGAATTACACGCAACAAATGGATAGAGAGTACGTGGTTATTGTTCATCGAACAACATGCAACAAATGGATAGAGAGTACGTGGTTATTGTATATCGAATTACACGCAACAAATGGATAGAGAGTACGTGCACATCGAACAACATGCAACAAATGGATAGAGAGTACGTGGTTATTGTATATCGAATTACACGCAACAAATGGATAGAGAGTACGTGGTTATTGTTCATCGAACAACATGCAACAAATGGATAGAGAGTACGTGGTTATTGTATATCGAATTACACGCAACAAATGGATAGAGAGTACGTGGTTATTGTTCATCGAACAACATGCAACAAATGGATAGAGAGTACGTGGTTATTGTACATCGAATTACAACGAGTACGTATTGTATATCGAATTACACGCAACAAATGGATAGAGAGTACGTGGTTATTGTTCATCGAACAACATGCAACAAATGGATAGAGAGTACGTGGTTATTGTATATCGAATTACACGCAACAAATGGATAGAGAGTACGTGGTTATTGTATTGGATCAAATGGATAGAGAGTACCTGTTATACGCATCGAACAAATTATACGCAAATCTATAGACAGTATGTGGTTATTGTACATCGAATTACACGATACAAATGGATAGAGGGCACGTGGTTATTGTTCATCGAATTACACGCAGCAAATCTATAGACAGTATGTGGTTATTGTACATCGAATTACACGATACAAATGGATAGAGGGCACGTGGTTATTGTTCATCGAATTACACGCAACAAATGGATAGAGAGTACGTGGTTATTGCACATCGAATTAAACGTAACAAATGGATAGAGAGTACGTTGTTATTGTACATCGAAATTTACTTTATGCCATAAAATGAATGAATCACCTCTCAACGAGAACATATTCGAAAGGAAGGTTTATAGAACATAAAAATCTCGTTATGTGCGGGAGTCGTCATGTAGAGGAGGCTGGTACCAGCGTTCCTGAACTTATGTGCAGGTGCCGAATTGCGAACTTTATGCTTCTAAAGTTAAATCCACAGGAAATCTAGGAAAGTGTATGTTGAAGTATCGTAACAATCGTTCCCAGTGATTTTTTCCATGATTTCTCTTGAGTGCATGATGCCATATCGATTTTCTGATCTTCCTGAGCAGTCCGCCAAAAAAGAAACCGCGGACCATCATCTCATCTTGCTGGTGATTTAACAAACTTCATCACTTACTGTTTATTTGCAAAACCAACTCGTTTGAAATTAACGTGAACGCTATGAAGCTGATGAAGATGTATTTTAAGGAAGTAATTGAATTTTAATGAGAACGGTATTTGATAACAGCTGTATATATTTTGTGGAAATATGTTCATGCATAACCAGCTGATATTTGTTTTTGCGGTTCCCATATGAATACTAATAAAGGACGAGATCTGTAATGGAATATTTGAAAGAGGTTTTCTGCCAATGGAGCCGGAGACAAATTTAAACTTTAGAGGAAATGCAGGGGTTTTGCTTAGAAGATCAGAGCCTGAAGATGCCTGAATGGCCAGACGAGAAAAAATTCCACTTAGCGTGAGAATTTTGAAAATAACATCAGCAAGACGATATGAGAGATCGTTTTCAGAGAAGGTGAAAGAATTTCGGAGGACTAATGAACTGAGCGAACGGAATTTACGACTATGTTCACCAAGTTTTCTTCAGTGTCATTTGTGTCCTTTACAGATGGAGGAACTCAACTTCCATTCTTCGTTCATTGTGTGTGCGGATGCACGAAACTGTAGTGAGCTAGTCCGACGTTGTTGCGGTCTGCATCCACAGTGAAAGTTCCATTATGTTCTTGTCGTACTGCCTGGAAAACATAAGAACACGTTTTTCCATTTCTCCATCCTATCCATGAAATAATTTTCATATTGCTCCATGTTTTTCATAACGAATTCTTATGCAATATAGCATATGTCGAGTGTTTATCAGTATCCGTAATGTATTGTTTCAACTGCGCTGTAAATGTTCATGATAGCCTCCTGCATTCGTGATAGCAGGCCGATTATTGCATTTGAACACGATCGTAAAGGGATTTTTGTGGCCGTTACCGACTTTCAGTACCATTCCGAACACTCAGAGAGCAGAATGGCCATTCGTAGACCTTTCAACCCGACCACCTGAAACGAATGTGGATCTCGAGGCATTTACGCTTCTCTTCTTTCAGAGGCTGGGGTCCCACACAATTATGTCACAAGCCCATCAGTAAGTCATGTCCTACGTGACAGATTCGATTCGATGGCTTAATTCGTCATTGTGGTGTTTTGGTGATCACATTTGCACACGTACTGTCGAGGTTTTGCATCAATCATCGCGTTGATGCAAGGAGTCCACGACAGAAGATGGTGGGCCAAGCTATGTCTAAATGGCGCTTTATTGGAGCTAGTAGTGTAACTGCAGGATATGATTAGCATTCTAGGATCCGGTCATGGAAAACATTTGGGAGTCGAGCACCTCTTCTCACGTTTTTCCTCCGCATCAAATTACTGTCACCGTAGGGAGAAATCTTGACTAGAGAAAAGGAAGCGAGCAGTGCTGGAAAATTTACACTTGATGAGTTTCAATGCATATTTTAAAAATTTAAAAAGCCACATAAATATTTGATGACGAGTGCAAATGCTATCTGTGAAGTGTTCAGCGCCGGCAATCTTTTATTTCGGAACAGCCAAGCCGAACAAATTATTTGGGACTTTTGCTCTCATCATTACGTGTTGCTTAAGTTCCGTCGCTTCTACTGGCTGTTAAATGTTGACATGCGCGAACTTATGAGAAACGAATAGCGTAAACCGCTGAAGGACTCTTAAAGCGTTTGTGCTCAAGAAGGAAGGGATGAGTACCAGATGACCTGACACGGCAGGTTTCCCTCCAGTCGTTCTTACTAACCAGTAATGCAGTGAAGCGCCTAAGAGTGATGAAAAATGACCAAAAATTCGTTGAAAAAACAGTTAAATGGACTGCTGTAACAGTTATAAAAGAGATCTGTTTTTCTGGCCACACTGGCACCTTATTATTTTAAAGACTTATGCGTGTTCATAACCATATTGACTTGCTCACGACAAGTAAATATTCGTTTTCCGTAACCGCCCGCGTTATACTGTACTTCGCAGCGCCACAACGATGCTGAAATCATACATCCCATACCACAGCTTGCTCGCGTGATGTCTTGCGGAACTTATGAAATGAAAGCCCTTTGATTTTGTGAATTTTAATCTGCATTCTTGTGAACGTAGCAGTGAGGCAATGCTGCTGTAGGGGAGCACCATTTTCTTTATCAGCAGGGAATTTTTGGAAACACTGGAATCACAATCGCAGAAGATGCCAACGAACAACTTGCTGCTAGCAACCAGGAACTTAGTAATCGCGAGATGTTAAGGAGCATCAAGGAGTGTCGAGTAAGCAATGATGGAGATGAAGAGAAGAAAAATGTGCTTTCCCAGTGAAGCCAATGAATCGCGCGTGGTTTCTTAAATGAAGATCAATGCTATATGCCAGGAACTACTACAATCATTGTGGAAGAAACAAAAAGTGAAGAGCTATTTGGGCAGTTCAGTTTGCTTCTTTGCAGCATCTCTTCTCTTCTAAGAAACCTATCCATTACTCGAGAAGTTCTTCAAGGGGTGATAGGCAAGTTTTGACTGGGGGAAATTCTTTTCAGTAGTAACCGGGCAAGTTTTTCGAAACTTAGATAGCCAGCTCAAGGAGAACACGACGCCCCCATTGAAAATGAGGTTTCTGTGACGAATTCATGAGCTCTTTGTTGGAAAAGTATGAATAATAGCCACACCAATAAAGTGATGACCGCAATATTATAGTCATGCACATTTGCCGCAGCTCAAAATGAAGTTCAAGATGTTTCGCGTCCTGCCTCTTTGTCGTGTCCCTCGCAGCACGCCCAAACCGTCCAATGCACATGCTGGTTTTGACAGAGGGAAGCAAGAACTCCTAGTTTCATTTACCCTCTTCAAGAACTGTTGGAAGTGGCAATGGTTCCCTTCCATTATTTTGCGAACAAAATACGACTTCGCGCATTTGCATTCAAATTCGATCGTGGATATGAAGCTGTACTCACTCTCCTTTATTAAATAGTGACCTGATTGAGTTCGTTAACGTCCCTCCTCTCAATTTCGACACTGCACATTAGCGTGTATATTCGCAGATATAAATTACTGCTCACTAACTCGGTTATGGGTGAACCGTAGCAGCTGAAAAACAGCCGAATCTCACGTATCTAAATTTGTAGTAGCATGCCGCAAAAATGTCATACATAAAGGAACTGCTCAGTGTGCATCCAAGAATCTCATCGATATTCGACAGTCGATATGTGATTCCGAAAGTCGTTCGCGCCAAAACGCCAGGAATCGATGGTACAAGACAGCAGCAGGTTTAATATCGCACTTTATGAGGCCTTCAGTGCATACACTCGTTTCCAGCTACCCAACTTCTCAAGCATATGTCACTAATGCATTCAAATAGACTGTTTTCTAAAATACGAGGAATAAATTTAATTCGCGTGTGACGAGTTCTACATAACTTTGCAGCTGCTTCTTTTCTCGTAGCTCCTCCTCCTTCGATCGGAAGCATCGCAGCTAGATAAAACTTCGTCGAACAGTGAGCGGAGTCCACTCTGCAATGCGATAGCGGTTGAACGAGTCGAGACATTTTGCAACATTATGAAACAATGACACATATGTAATAGGCACCTTTAAAGTAACATGTTCAAGCTGAGTACCCCCTGAGTTGATGAATACGCTTCAAGCAATGTCAGGTGAAGCTAAAGGGAATACAACTAGAATGACAGCCTGAGTGGAAGAAGAATACTTGTGGCGAAACTGGGGGAAGACCGTCGAAGATTAAACGACTGAAGAAAAAAAAGTAAGGGACAAACAAGACTGGATAAATCAATCAACGATGTAGACTGAGGTTTGTCAAATATTAAATATAATTGTTGCTCGTTGCTTATATGCAAAATGGCACGCATCCATGAGTGATCCACACGCTCTATGGTTGCATTTGCCAAATGGAATTAATGTGTTGTGCACAAGCTAACAAAAAGAGTGAGGAATTCCCGTATGTCGACGTTACGAACTCCTTTGAAGGTCATCCGCTGAGTGAAAAGCTCATTTACTAAATCTTTCATCTAATTTCACTAAAATTCATCGTATCAGTGGCTCACTTCGTTGCCAGTGCGAAACGGTAACTTCTGGTGGATCTAACAGTTACCACAATAACAATAGCATCTTCAAGGAACTCTCCTGTAAAATGGAGGAAGATGCATTTCAATATATCGCCTGAGATGGAAGATACTGTTATTTATTGACCGCAACGAATGATTCTAATTTCATTACTTAGAATAAGTCGAAAGGAATGTCCATTGAATCCAACAACATTTCGTTTACATGGCTTTTACGTACGATATGACATGACTTTCAAAGCCGGGAATAGTTAATGAACCATCACCCGACTCGTCAAAGACTGCCAAAATACGACAATAAGGAGCCGGAAAGGAAATAACATGAATGTTTTACACAAAAGTGAGTGCCGTATTATTTTTGAGTATTGATCGCTGAAGTGAACAAGAAAAACTCCTGCCAAAATAAAGTTGAATGATCGCTGAAGTATGAGAATGCCCACAGCCACACAACTAAAGACTCTGAAGATCTCCATCTTTCCAATGCTAAGAAACGAGATGCTAGTGACCCTGAAGTGTCAACCAAGCGAAGTATTGAATTTAGACTTCAAGTTGTTCTGCCCGATAGGAAAACAACTGACCTTCTCAAAGACGGAAATTTCCAACTGGCATGTGACATTTGTGAAAACTTCTTGCCAATTTGGTGGCCAAATATTGTTCTCGTGATCGTCGCAGTCGATCACCTCGCATACAATAGCCGGTTTATTTGGAAAATATTCGTAAAATAAAGGAAGCCACTGAAATGAGTCACATCCTAGTCACCGCCAAGAAATCAATCATTCAACCAAGACAGCATTTCCATGAGGGATACTGAAGCGCACTTCACGATTCTCAAAGATTCGACTCAAAATGCTTCATGTCCATCATCTCAAACTGTTTTTCACTTGCAAACATATTTTTCAATGCATCCACTGCAATATAAACTTGGTCTTTAATTTCGATAAATTCGTTTTGAACTTTGACCTCAATTTATGGAGGGAACACATTACTGTTCAGAAGTTGGTGCAAACTACTGAACTGTTGAGAACTTCACCATTTTCTAATAAAATATCCATTTCGAATGATTAAACTGATGAATGCTGTTTAGACAACGCTTCCTCATAAATACATTTACTGGAGCCCATATTCATTAGCTAAGGTGTCAGAGTTATGAGAAAATAGATTTGGAGCAATCCCTTGTGAGCTGAGTGGATTTTTCGAAACAGCCTATTAAAAATTGAAAAATTATTTTTAGCAGTGAAGTGAAGTGAAACAGATGCGCTAATCCACTGTGTTTTAACGTTGCATCTGCAGTATAAGATGTTCCTTCTTCACTGCGGACTACTTTGATGTTTCACAACTGCTGGTTAGTAGTGAGCATGAACTCCATCATAACTACCATGAAACGCTAGTTTCTCATGTATCGTAATCATGTTCTTAGACACAATATAAAAACACTACTTTGAAAACACCTGTAAAGTATACGGAATTTCCTGCTGAACTGAATATCACTGAGTGATCAGTCTTTTTCAGCAAAATAATTCCCTTGGTGTACTTGATTCATACGTTGTAAGGTTACAATCTCTGCAAGAAGCTTAACAAAAACGAAGCAGATTTGAGTGAATCTAAGGAACCACAGTGTTCAGCAAGCTCTCGACGGTATCGTTATGAGCTGAGGAATAGCACGCAATGCAGCAGTCCACAGGCTCAAATAATTCCTCGATAAATTCTTGAAACGCGAATACATCCATGAACATCCACAGCTCCAAAGGGCGGTCATCGTATGTCAGTGACATACTTCTAGCGTAGTCCTTCAATTTCACGATAAACAGCTGCCAAGTTTTCTTTTTTTTTTTTTTGGTAACGATAGGGCGAGAAAAATTATTTTCTTGCGAGGGGTTGAGATAAAACAACCTTCAGTGGTAAACCAGCTGAGGATCATGATTATTTTTCCAAACTTTGTTTCTGAACTTACGAAGGAGAATTAAATATTAAAATACGCACATACGACACCTGCTCTATTCAACATGGCGTAAAGCTAAAGTTGAAAGCACTATAAGAAATAGGTGTGCGCTGCCTACCGTTGATTATTTATGTTCAATGCCAATGGAAGGTGAGGTTGCACGAAGAGAATTTCTTACATGCATACTGATAAAATGCGATGCAAAGGAAGCTGCAACTTTCCCAGAAAAACGCATTATGTTCGCGTTGCGTGGAAGTACAGTTGTAGAGTCTGCATGTAGCGTTCGAACGTTCTTGCGCTACTGTTGAGTTCCAAGATGGCAACAGTGACAAGATTTACCCCTAAATCCGGCACCGATGTGCAACTCATGCGAATAAACTCGCTTCTCACTGTGCTCACTCCGCTCTTGTAGTCACCGACCATAACGATGTGGTAGGTGGCACTCCTGTTGCAGGTTTTAAAATCTTCGGTGAGCATATTCTCGGTTATTGTCGCCAAAGGAACATAACCTCTTCTACGATTGTCGTATGAAGTCGCCTGCACTGAAACCTCTCATTTATTCCAAAAACCAGTGAAAAGGTCATTCGACTTCAACCAATATGCCAAACTCTGGCCTCTGCAACCACCAGGAACTGCATCATCGTGAGCAAAATATACGGCTAATCTCAACGAACAACCTGAGCCTGGAACTGGTTTCGAGTCATCAAGAACACACACATGCCCTTTCTCACACTACACTTTCGAACTACAACATACATTTCATTCGAAAAAAATTTATCATAAATTTATTTGCATGCACTGCGGTGAGGGCTTGAGCAGTTCTGCTTCCACCTGGATGAATGCACTTACATGTGCGTTTTTCAAAATGGATGTGCTTAAGGTTTTCAGAGATGAGAGTGGTTTCAAAAAACCAACAGACGAATCGCGCCACGGAAATATTGGAAAAATTGAAAATAGGACAACTCGTTAATTCATAAAATACGCCTAGACACCACTTCATTTTATTATTTACTGCTTCTAGATATGTTCAAATGTGCCAGTATGCGAACATCCTCGTGCTCGCAGCCAATTACAGTCGAGAGAAATGCAACCATTATTTTGCAGCATTGAGCCATAACTGCTTAACATTACCTGCAATGCGTGCTGTCGATCGTTATAAAAGCATTCGATAATGGGTATATAGGTGAAGGTGCCGTGAGGCATTTCTCATCAGCAGAAATGCTCAAAACATGGAGTACGTAAAACTATGAACATGGGCTATTCGATTATTCCGTTGTTTGCGAAGCCAAAAGCTACAGGTGAATTTTCGAAAGCACAGCTGAAAGTACTTACAGAGAAAGGACGGATCGGAGTGCATAACTTTCATGTTGTCCGAAGGTTAGTTCTTACGCATGCATGCTATTGACGCTCGGAGAAAATGTTTCAGATACACGAAATCTGAGCTCTTACTTCCGCGCAAGAATATTCACTGCAGTCGGCTTTTTTAGCACAATGCATGGAGTCAAATGCGTAAACAGATCATCTGTTTTTGCATCCTCTACCGTTATCGGCTCGGACTTCAAAACATGAGCTAGCTGATGAGGTAGGAAATTTTTAGTTTCAGTAGTACTAAATGAATGTCCCAGGAAAGAAATGAAGAAGTAAATCGGACAAGTTTGAAAGCGCAACATGTAAAAGCAAATTGACAAATGTTCTCTTCTCCGATTTGCTGTGATTTTCACAACCATAATTCCATCTCATATTGGAACTTCATGACATTTAGTGACTGAATCAAAGTAACCTGAGTGAACCTGTGAAAAGCGAGAAACAAGCACACCTTGTGAGCGAGGTCTATTTTTGTTGTCGAAAATGTCGTGCTGTCTTCCTAACACCCACGCAGTGAACTGGTTAAACATGGACGAAGCCATGGTGCAAACACTTCGCCTGAAAGAATCACGACAGAATGAGCATGAGCAGTGCAAAGCATACTCCAGCATGCTGCAGAATTTGCATTTTTTTACCGATGTGAAATTTTACTTTGTCGCATCGCGATAGTGAAAGGTCTATGTAAAACTCTGCAAAAACTGCGTTAAGAGACTGAGTCTTCTTGCATATGCATTTGCCATTTCTTTTTCTCTTTCTCACGTGACAGTCGCTCTTTGCGCTTTCTGCGGGATTCGAGGAGATTTGCGGAACATCAAGAACATGTATGGACATATCCAGAAACTTGTGTCCATATTTTCATCCCTACTAGGAGATGCACAGAGCAACAGGCGATTACCTGCTTCACTTGATAAGGAAGTTGGAATTCGGAAACGGCTCTTCAGCCATTTGAACCCTAAACGAACTCATCCTCTAACCTCAACAGTTCATTCGATATAATATTGAATAATAAAGGATACGATTTAGCCCCAGTTCACAGAACACTATTGAAATGGAGCATACCTGCTATAGCTATGTGCGGGAATAAGTAAAGTGTTATGATAAAGCTAATATCCATTAGGCAGTTCCGAGGTGGTCATGAATATGAGCAGCAACTAAGAGTATGGGGCTATTACAATAAGAACAGGTCTACAATAATGCTGGCCAACTGGCATTATTCGCCGCGTTTTATTACTTCTTTACGTCCACTAGAATTAATGCATAGTCTACCACCTGCTGCGATGCATCGATAGTAGCACTAAATTCCTTCGATGATCACATACAGATGTTACAAAAATCAGATATGAAGGCGACACTTGGCCAACCTGAAAATATTCCAACCTGCAATTCTTATTTGTCTTGGCGGAGTGCCGTAGTGTGGATATTGCAGTCGTTGTACTGAACGAAGAAAAGTGAAAATTGTTTAGAAGGCGCTGACTTACGTTCAGTATTCCGATGAGACGATTCAGCCCAGCTCACAGCAGATCAGCATTGTACAGATAGAATACAAGAGGGAGAGGGTCACTTGGGGAAGGCGTATCAGCGGAGCTTTCCTGATCTCACCAACCAGGAACCTGCCCCTAGTCGTCAGAGCTGTCCGAATGGCGAGCCTTTGCTGGGGCAGATTTTGCTGATCTGCCTAGCTCCACCTTCCATTTCCGGTGATGCATGCAACGTTTAGTTTTTATCTCCCAGTTTCCGCTGGGTGCATAGTCGTTTGCACTATGTGTTTCATCATTTCTGGTAGTCATAGGTGCCGCTGAGGCGGTTAGCCTTTTTTTGTTACATGCTGGCTGCAATGAGCCGCGATGACGCATCTCGCGTTTCGCGACACATGGCGAGCAAAAGGGTAGCAGCCACATGAAGGATTTGCAGAAGTGCGGTGGCTATATCTACTTTTTGACGGTTATTTATGGGATGATGGTGTTCTCTCAGACCATTAATCTGATCTTCATGACATTCACTCTTGAGCTTTTCTTCCCGTTACTTTTCGGGTGTCCGTCTTGTCTCGAATTGAATGGAACTGATGTTTGGAGAGACCTCCGTTGTTATATGAAGGGAGAAAGCTCCTTTACGAGCTGATATTTCTAGTAGTAGTCGGAGCCGCGCAGGAAGACTACGTGATAGCAATAGAAATTCGCGCTCTGAAAATCTCCAGAAGGAGCTGGTTTGGTGAAAAACGCTCGCTTTCACTATCATATCGTTCAAACATTGTGGTATAAAATCAAGATTGAATTACCGATTCAATGTTGCGGTGCTGGCGTAAGTTGCTCTACAACGCAAGTCACTTGGCACAGTAGCGATGTCTGGAGGCCCGAGGGCACAATTGCGGCTGACGTGATGGAATGGTCGATTCGATGCACATCTCGAAGAGTTTCCGAAAACTCGTGACTAATGAAGACGGCTCATTTTGGAAATGATGACGCGATTTGATAATTACTGTTATATCCCAGTGAGAGAAATGGCGAGTGTGAAGTGCGCGTTCCATTGGTGAAGTCTACTTTTTTGCTTCAAAAATGACAAAAATTGGTGTTGATAACGGAGTCTACGAAATGGAATGCAGAGATGTGGAGACTGACAGCTCAACATATTGCATCAGAATTCTTCATGCTGTTAATTGCATTTGTGATACCTGAGCGGAACCGCGTAGTTTCACGAGTAACCAAGCAAAATAAAGCAAATTTCGGGAACGTGAATAAACTTGTGGCGCCGATTTTTTAGGGCTAACATATCGGGTCCTTTCAGCGCTAAATCGAATATTTCTTTCATTTCGCAACAGCAGCAATTCCGACAAACATCGGGACGATCTCACTGATAAAACGTTGTCCTCATTGTTTCTCGAGGATTTCTGCAGCAGCAGCTAATCGGAAAACAACAGGCCTACAGAATTTGTCGTTTTAGCTCAATGAAAGTCCTTCGCCTTCCCCGGATTGTTTGGTCATCAGTGAAATTAACCCTGGCTCCTGACATCGTTCTCCGAGGTAGTGTTAATAACTTACACTCTAAAAACTGAAATTTTTTATGGGAAAAGTGGCGGAGCACCATATGGCAGAGGTTAAAAAGCCTTTGTGGAAATAAAATTCAATATAATACAACTTATGGAGCTTTCGAGATGGATAAGCACATCACTGCAAGATTTCATGCAACAGCTTTGTGTCCTCGGTATAAAAAGTTTATGCAAATTTCCGATTTTTCGAAGCGGAACATCATGTACTTTTTAAGGGCTCGGGAAACACAAGGTGAACAGCTGTAGTCAAAAAGAGTGATAAAGTGGCAGGACTAGCTTTGCAAATTGATCGTTATTTCCTGGTGGTGAAATATCGCCCTCTTATTGCTTTTTGTTGTTTTCAGCTGCTGTCGGTGGGCATAAGCCGAATATTGCTAGGATTTGCTGCTGGTTCCTCAGCATTTGGCATTTTTTGGAGATCGGGAAAATGAATAGAAGATGGAGAAGGGAGGTTGAACCTTGTACTGTCCCAACAATGACGGTTTTTCATGACGTATTTTGCGGTTTGCTGAGGTTTCCAAGCTGGATCTAACCAGGCAGTTTACCTGTTAGCTGTAAGCTTTTCTGTGGTGAGCCTTCTTCATGCCGTGTTCAACGACGTGTCCCACATACCGTCCTCTCGTGGGCTTTATTTCTGTGTGTGATTCTGGTTGAATGAATTTGTGCTTCAGGATTCTTCCTTAAACACGTTAAAGAAGCAAAATTTTAAATTCTATTGCAGCGTTACGCTAACACCGGAAATTTTCGATAATTATGGCAGCTGAACTGAACTTTTGTAATTTAGCACATTTTTTGCATCATCGTCATCTCTCTATGTTGGAAGTTCCCATTTCTTATGGTGTTGCTGAATGAGATGGCGCAGTTTAAAGTAGTAAGCAGTTCAAGCATGGCCTGATCCCTCACAAATTCATCATTTTCTTTGGATTTCCACCAAACCTCAGCGTGTTTTTTTTTTTCGGTTGACTACGTGCTTTGTAAAACGTCAATGCCGATTCCGTCTAGTTCCGGCGTATAACTGTGCTGCATCCATCACTCCCTCATAACGGCAAGATGGACCATTTCAGAATGGTCGAATAGGAGGGAGGGTTGAAGATGAATTTCAAGCACTAAATCGAACGACACAGTTCCACTTCGCTGCATTGAGCTTTCCCTCCTGTTTGCTTCACTACTCCATAGCATATGTTCCATTTTCTCTCCAGCTATTGCGTCCTCCACTAAAGCAGCTGAAGAAGCGGTAAATGTTTATCAAAAGTCGAAGTTAGTGCTTAATTGCTTGGAACACGACTTTATTTCACACGAAGCCACAAAGTGACCGAAACCATTATCAATCATAGTATAAGAGCAGAGAAGCTTCTGAATGGAAGGGAATACAAGAACTTGCACAACAAAGACAAGGTCAAGAAGAGCGTAGGGAGCACCGAGGGGACGACGACGAAACCGAACAGAAGGACTGGCTTTCGGCGGTGTGTAAGGAAACCAGTGACAAAATGACATGTGCACTGAAACCGCTTGTGGTTTTCTGCGATCAGAATATCTTTCATGCCATCTCTGGATGGCTTGTTACTAATGAGCTGAGTAGACCTATGATGAAAGAAAAGCGAGATTGCCAGCCATCTTCCTCGCCGATAACGTTTTCTTCATACCAATAACCCTATGAAGAATTCGGTGACAGGATGAGGGGTATGTGGCTACATGGGATTAATACTGATTGGGAAACCCGCTATGGAAGGCGAGCTTTTCCTACTTTCCCAGAGTCCAATAGATGCGTTGTTTCTTTAAGCAGCCGTGAGAAAGGAAATGCCAAGTAAACCAAGGTACTTTTGGGCACTTTCTCTCTATAGGCGAGTTGTCGCTATTCGTGAAACGCATCATCGCGGCTCACTGGAGCCAGCGTTAGAGCAAAAAAGTCTAGCCATCTTAGCGGCGCCAAGGACAAGCGGGAACGGTGATGCATCAAGCGGAAATAAGGACGCAATAACTAGACGTATAAGGCGAAGAAGGATGACATCGCATTAATTAGAAGAAGTTGAAGGTTGTTCAGTCTACAGCTGAAAAACCGATTCTTTGCTTCAACTTAACGAGGCTGCCAGTCTCAACAGCACATAAGTTGTTTGATCGAGAAACTTGGGCGATTGAAACCCTTTCTCGTTATTTACGTTTTCTTATGATGGCGACGGTGGCTTAGAATGAACTAATCAAACGGCCGCCAGATGCTGTTTGTAATTGAGGAAACGTAAATAAAGCTTATGATTCTCAGTTAAGTTCATCGAGTAGGAAGTTGCATTGCATTGAATCTGTCATAAAGGCAGACCAACAGAAAAGCTATATTCTGCGATAGGCGATTGTCAGCAAAACTGCACCGAGTAACGTCAAGATTCACGGACAGACAGCTGATGGCTCTGCTGTCCACAGGGCAAAGGCGAATCTGAAAAAGACTTACATGATGCGTGCCAACTCAGTGACCATGTTGCAGGCGGGAACACAAAGCCGTCAGAACTTTTATAAGCATATACGGTAATCCACCACGTGAGCCTGCCCATAATTACTGTCCCCTGGAGAGGAGATATGTCTAGAACGGTTTGCCGACCGGTAGCGTGTACACAGAGCAGACTGCAGTGACGACGTTTTTTATAAGAGTGTCATTACCGCGTTCGCTTCATATGGCGACTGAGTCGTTTCGACCTCCGTACTGCTGACATCAAAAATTACTGAATGCGTGTTCGCTCGAAAAGTTGCTCGCAGAGCATTTTGCTCTCCATTGATGCTCGTGTGGATCCGCTTTTCCTTATCTCTCCGCCTCGGGATGTTGAAATAAATGACGTAAAGTTAGATGTTCCTCATAGTCGAGAGGCTGTGCATGTTGTCGGTAGAGAAATCTCCCTTTCTCTCTATATTTTTCGTCTTTTTCACGCGTTATCTTCCAGTGATTTGATGGTCTGACCTATGAAAAGCAACGACATATTAAAGTGTGGTTAAAATGTCGGCAGTATCCATCTTATCGATGACACCTCCCCTTGCAGTACTGCTCAGTGATGCCCTCATCGCCTCTTCCTCTCTCATAAGATAGTGTAGCGGCACAAAATGAGCTTTAAGTATCCGACCTGATGCAACTGTGATCCATCGTATTTAGGCAAAGATTGGTTCCGTCGAACAGGACAATATCCGTACCACATGCTTTATCATAGCAAATTGTAAAGAGCACGCACCGTACGTTGTGCTATCTGCGTTGAGCACTCGCGTTCGTTTACAAAAAAGCAGCATCGCGAAATCTTTTACAAACCCGCATATTTTAGTCTACGTTATCTATGCTAACGTGATTCATCCGGTTTGCGCAACCGTCCTCAGATTTCATGACCCCTTAACTTCGGTGTTTCAGCAGAACTCCATATTTCGAATTCGATCACACATGGAATTTATTTCTGTAGAAAGTGGATATTTAATGCCATGACCAAGCAATTACAGAAGTGTGGATTAACGAGTGAATTAGTAATAATTATTCATTCTTCATGGTTCAGTTTTATTGAATCATCCCATAAGCTGCACGATAATAAAAACAAGTTCAGTATGTTTACCATGCAGCTTCAGAACAGATGAGGAATAATGGACCAGTTTATCGATTCAAACATATGTTATGCGCGAATAACAACTAATTTAGTGTATTACCAAGCAATAAAGAACACAATAAGGAAAGACTTAAAGAATGCATGAGGTAATAATGTGTCGTTTCTTACTGTTCAGGTTTATTCAGTCAGCCGAAAACTGTACCATAATAAACAGCAACTTACTTGCTATTATTACGCAGTTCCAAAACGATAAATTAATGGACAGATATTGATTGTTATCTTTCAGATTTAATCAATCAGCCGGAAATGTACCCTGATAAACAACGGATTCAGTGCTATTATGACGCACTTTCAGAACTAAAAGGTAATCAGTAGATGGCGGATAATCGACCGTTTTTTTGCTGTTCAGACTTGATGGGTAGATGAATAGATGGAGAACAATCAAATTCTTTTGCCGCTCAGATTTCCAAAATGAACTAGAAAAGCTTGCCCGAATTAACGACTAATTTTTCTTTTTCAAAATAACAGTTTCATTAGTAAGTAGGAAATAATCAGTTGCTTAAACCGCTCAGATGTAATCAATGAACTAGAAATTCTTAACAGAGAAAAACTAGTTTAGTGCTATTTTCATGGAATTTCAGAGGGACAATGTAATGAATAGGCTATGAATAATCGGTCGTTCTTTACCTTCAGATTTAATCAATCAGTTGGAAAATTTAGTGATGTTAGCACGCGATTTCAGAATAATAAGCTAAAGAATATATTGGAATTAATAAATGTTTTTTACCTTTCAGATTAATTCAGTTAACGGAAGCTGCACCGGAATAAATGACTAATTTAGTGGTACTATTAGCAATTTCAGAATGATAAGGCAATCAATAAACAGTCGACAATCCGTCGTTTATGGGCGGTCAAATGGAATCATTCACCCACACGCGGTAGCTCTATAAATGGTTAATTTTTTCTAATTATCACGCAGTTTCGGTATCAACGGTTATTGAATGAACCGTGTATAATCCACCGTTTTTAGTCTTCCAAAATGAAAGTAAGGTCGACAAATGTTACCGGCATCAATGACTTACTCGTTATAACTACCGATCGATTTCAGGATAGTCAAGTAATGCATAAATATGTAATAATCAATCGTTTTTAAGCGTTTATATGAAATAAAACATGCACAAATCCTTCCTGTTTAATACTTGGTGGAATCGTTACGATATTCTGAAAGGTCAGCTATTAAATAAGTAATCAATAATAAGTCGTTTCCAACCGTCCAGATGGGGTCATTCATCCGGAAATTTAAAATGCTAAACAGTTAATTTACTGAAATCGTCATACAGTTTCTTAATAATCACTTAATGAATGAATAGGCGATATTGCTTCGTTTATAATCTTTAAGACGGATTCAGTCATCCACGTATTTTGCCTCTATAAATAATTAAGTAATTCAATTATGAAGCTATTTGGAAATGGCCTATTAATAACGGAACAGGTAGTAATCGGCCATTTTTGCCCGCTCAGAAGGAATTAAACACTTACAGATTGTGCTCCACAAGTAATTAGTGCGATCGAATTATTGCACTGTTCCGGAATTTTGAACACAAATTGTTCCCGCGTATGTACTTGGTTTAGCCGCCTTGCCACGCTTTTTTACCTGCTAAATTAATGAACGAATAAGCCATAAGCCGTAACCCATCCTTTTTAACCGTTCAGATGCAACGATGACTGTGTCCCCACAAACGATTAGTTAAATGAGATTATTGTGCAACTTCGGAACGGTTAAGTAATGAATAAATAATCAATAGTCCCTCGTTTTCGACGGTCAGATGTTATCAAAACGAAAAATTGTTCCTCAATGAACATTTATTTTAGTGAAATCATTTATGAACTTCGAAATGGCGAATCTAGGGATGAATAGTGAATATGCAAATGGATTCAATAGTCCACTCCTTCTATCGCATAAATTTAATGAAATGCCCGCAAATGGTGGCCGCATAAATGAATAACTCAGTAATTTTGTCACTATCTTGAAATGATTGGACAATGAATAAACAATAAATAAGGAATCGTTTGTAACCGGCGACATTTGCTGCAGCACCTGTAAGCTATAATTTTGCGAAATTATTCAGCTATTTTGAAATGGCAAGTCAGTTAACGTATAGTGAATAACCGATGGTTTTTAGGCTGTGAGATATCAAGGAGCATTTACGAAATGCATTCCTTTGTGCAATTAGTGATTTCATTGTTTACGCTGTTTGAAATGCGAATTTATGAATAAATGGCCAACAATCAATCGTCTTTTAAGGATGAGGTGTAAATGAAACATCGAAAAGTTCCATCCACATTCACTCAGTGAAATTATCAAACCAATTTGGAACATTCAGTCAGCGAATAAATAGCCAAAAATCCATCTTTTTTACAGATGAGATGTAACGAAGCGTCCACCAGTTGTATCGCTACAAACAGTTTCTTTGGAGGTATTATGACTCTTCCCTCGAAATGTTCACTCACTGAATAAACAGCGAATCATCCATCGCTTTTGAGCGATGAAATATAATGAGGTACCCACGAATTACGTCACTACAAATAATTTAT
The DNA here is from genome assembly GCA_037576465.1 of Parascaris univalens. Taxonomy (NCBI): domain Eukaryota; kingdom Metazoa; phylum Nematoda; class Chromadorea; order Rhabditida; family Ascarididae; genus Parascaris; species Parascaris univalens. The sequence goes on from CM075173.1 coordinate 28,411,198, forward strand.
TTATCACGCTATTTTTTCGATCAGTCGGTGAATAAATTTTCAATCTGCTGTCGTTCCTAACCGTTGATATGGGATGAAGCGTCCTCAAATTCCATCACGATAAACAATTAATTTATTGCATCTGTTTCTTCATTTCCCTTTAATAATGCAGTGAATAGGTAGAAAATAATCCTTCTTTTCTAGTTAATGAGACTGAATGAAACATCTTCAAATTACACTAAACAATTGATTTATCCTACTTGTTACGCTGTTTTGATTTGAGCAAGCAATGCATAAACAGCCAATGATCGATCGTTATATCCGAAGGAACCAATAAAACACCTTGAAATTGCATAGCAGGAAACAAATAGGGTTTGTTGTCCTGTTATGATATCATCGAGCAACGAGAAGATTCAGTTCATAAATTGCGAGCAACCCATGGTTTATAAACACGAGACAGGATAGGATATCCGCAAACTGCATCACATTAGACGCTTAATCTTTCACATTTATTGAGCGATTTTTACTTGATCAAGCAATGAATAAATAACCATCAATGACACGTTTCTACCGCGAGATGCAAAATGAAACATCCTGATATTGCATCACAATGAACAACAGATTGATGATATTTAATGCGCTCTTTGCGGTCGATCAACCGACGAATGAATAGCCATTAGCTCATCATTTTAAACCGCCTACGCAGACCGAAACATCCACAGATCACATCAGTGCAAAAAAATCAATTTGCTTGTATATCGACTTTGTACGTTTGAAAAGAGATGAACAAGTAGCCAATAACCATCATTTTTTTTAACGAAATACATGGAACGAGATATCTCCAAATTGCATCGCTCTAAACAGTTAAATTAATGGAGTTTCTACCGTATTTCGACCTGATCGAGGCAACGCGCGCACACACACACACACGCACACACACACAATTTACGAAGCCTTACCCAGATTCTGTTAAAGAAAATGCCGTGAGTCCATTTCAGACGTACAGTCTCAACACCAACAATTGAGTTAGGACAACAGCGACTCCACGCAAGATGAAGTAAAAGCGGTTGACTACTGTAGCTATTCTTTAACTAAGTTCAAGTGAGGCAGAAAGCGTTCACCCTTGTCAGCAACGACATCAGTAGTGAGTGAGAACTTAACGTGCATTGAGCTACGAGGCTTTCAGTGCCTATACAATCCGTAAGATGACCTGGTTAGACAGCAGGTTGAGTCTTTCCCATGCAGACCTCATTAAGGCAAGTAAAGTAAAATTAAGTGAGGACTAGGAATGAGGACGAGTGAAAACATTCTAATGTTCGAAGAATGTATTTCGCACACTTCAGGATCTATATAATATTACAAACATAACAAAAAACAACTTTATAGAGCGGCAGTCATTCTTGTCGCGAAGACCCATGCAGAATATTTCCTCACTAACAACACTGACATTTACCCCTCCAAGATTACGCTAACTGCACTACTGCGGATAGAATGCGACTGACCACACAAGTTTCGTCCACTTGGCGCTTAGACCACGTGGTGGCAAACAGAGGAAGCGAAGAGTAGGAAAGGAATGGAGGGACTTCATTCTCAGTAGTCGTTTGTATTTGGAAGCGTCCCTGCAGTCCCCCATCGTAAAATGAACATTCGAATTCGCAGGTCAAATTTTCTAAATTCTTGAGTGCAAATACTGTTCTAAACATTTGCTGCCCTGAATCGTAAAGATCAAGTGAACAGAACAAATCTTAAACTCCTCGAGATATTTCGTAAGAATGCAGCAGTAAACTGCGAAATTTCTTCGCTTTTGCACGACAGTGAAAAGTATTAGGCTATCGCATGCTTTCCCATATGGCGAATAGTACATGTTTCATACCTTAAAACTTTTCTTTACAGTTCAAGAAGTCCATAATTTCAACAACAAGGTCTTAACAACCACCATGTAACGGTACCAATAGCATCTCCCCCCACTGCTTCTCATATAGCATAATTCACCGTATGCAGTGAAATAAATTTGCTTCCCACTTGTGTCTTGCATACATCTGAATCATCATTCCCCATCTTCGCTGATCTGTGATGATTTTTTTCACTGATATTTGCGACAGTTACCTCAAAACAAGTAAAAACTGACATTAAACGAGTGAGCACGCATGAATTTTCACATCCTGCAGAACTCCAGGACGTCGTACCTTCGAGAAACATGAGCGTGCAGAATTTTCAGATGCCATCAAACAAAGGTTAATGCTCGGAGTTCTAACACAAACAGATATGTACAGACGAACATAAGTGACTTGAATGAGCATGGACAAACAGACGCCCTCAGCATACTAGCCCATACCGCACTACATGACAATCACAGGCACAACATGCGCGTTCGCACAAACTATGCTACTTTAGATAGCCTTGAGAACAGCAAAACTGCATGAATTTTGTCCTTTTTAATAGTCCGTGGAAGGAAAAACAGACATCAACGGTACTCTTCTGAACGGCAGGATTCCTCACTGGAATGAGATATAAGACAACATTAACTGCTGCCTATTTCTTAGCTGAAGGAATGAAAAGACTGCATAAAACGTGCCCTTTTTAGGAATTGAATTATTCACATGAGCGGAGGCACCAATTTAACTTCGAAATTTTGTGCCAAAGCATTCGAGAGCTGCGAAAATGGACTCGCAAGAAGCAAGTGAGCACTGGAAAAACTGAAGGCGGGAGGAGGGGAGTAGTTGAAATTGTTACAATTTCACGCTACCATGCCGAAGCACGCGAAGAAATTTCTTACAAGCCATACGTTTTTACTTCGGTTTGGGGCAGGGCGTTCGCAAAACTGAGGGAATCGCCCGACCTTCCCACCTATTGAATTGGAAAGTTTGAGTACAGTTGGAAAGCGTACTCTGCAGTTGGAGAGCGGCGCTAATGCGTCCTGCTAATCACAGCTTTCGAAACCGTTCCATTCCCCTCCGACTACCCCGATCATACTTGGTGTTCCTAGGTGCGACATGCGCTATTTGCGATTGGAACACTGAAGAGGTCATTCAGGACAAGCGTTTCTTGTAAATAGTTTATCACTGTCGCCGTATGCCAAACCAACGCTCATGGAGGCTAGCCCTGTCGAGCTGAAAGCTCGTCCTGTCGAGTTCCTCACCTTACGATGGCCCCATTTCCACCTGTCAGGTCCTTTTTATGTCCGTCACCCTCCTCCAACCATTTCAGCTAGCCGTTTTGTTAGCGAAGTTTTCTGTCAGTCCCCTCTTCTCCCTCACTCCGTATGGGACACCACGGCTCCGTTTAAGCTCACTATTTAACCGCGAATGATGCTTCTTTTACAGCAGCGTGTATAAACGTTTAAATTTCGCGTATGGACTTTCGAATTCATATTGTGCAATCACATTTCCTGGCTGCTCAGAAGAATTCCCCACGATGCAACTTTGCAATATCTCACTTGGCATCTTCTCGTCAAAAACGAAATATGTGAAGTATGGTGAAGATCTGAACACATCCGCTCTTGAGAATGGTTCCGTATCGATCAAAAGAATTGATGGGGATGACCTGGTGAAACCGTCTCGGAGTTAAGTTAGTTGGCTGAAACCAACAGACGATTTCAAGTCTATCATTTATAATCGACTAACTCGAGAAGCATTGATCGGAAGACATGTTGTCAACAAAGCTATCATTGTTAATGAACATTTGTTAACGTCACTTCCATTTCCGCTAAGGAGAATTTTAAGATGATGTAAAGGTGATAAGTAGGCAGAAATGTACTACTCATAACCTATCACATCGTCTTAGTACTGCGCATTGGGTTGGAGCTAATTCCGACCATCGTTCGGTTCAAATTGCTGGTGATAGTGGATTGATGGGATGAAGTGGTTTAAGGAGTCCAGCGGATCATTTAGTGGTTATTGAAGCTGATAACTTTTAAAAGTGGTCTCTTCATATTACCGATTGCATTCTCCCACATCACCTGACCATATTAGCTCATTTTCCAGTGCAGTGCTGAGTTGACATAGTGGCTTTCCATGAGAAACTTAGGCGGACGTCGTGTGAAGCTTATGCCTCAGGCTTTTTGCATGTCCATCGGATGATGACGAGTCGACTTGCCTCTGTTCCGTATAGAATGATTGGTGTTAAAATTAAAAAGTTGAATTGTTGAATCGGTTGGTCTCCTCCATCACATTTCGGTCGGTAAGCTCGAAGCTGACGTTCTGGGAGGACGTCGGTTAACGCTGATCCCGTGTCGCCTCCATGTGGAACCCTGCTGAGCAAGGCCGAGGAATAGAGACAGGCGAATGAAAGCGACGAGAAGCGTGACGGAACTCAGCAAAATATGATAGCCGTAGGAGAGCGGTGGAAGGCGAAATAGTAAATGAGCACGAGAACAAGCTCTTCACTCACTATAAAGCAAAACGATGCCATATCAAAAGTGTAAAAATGAAGATCGAAGACGTCACATGGGAGAGATGATGGTGGTATTATCTAGAGCGACTTTCTAACCAGAGGAAATGACTACACCTCCAAGATTAATTGGGAGGCATTGAGCTGGAATATAAATATTTCATGATATAGCTAAGTGGATAATATCAGCTGAGATTCTAGCTACGGATGTTAAAAAAAAAAATTCATGCTCACAATTAGTAAAGAAGGGACCGAATTTCAAAAACTGCGCAAAAACGAAATGTATTTTATAACCAAGTAAGCTATAGAACACAAATTCCACGAATATTCCCGATCAATAAGTGGATGCAAATCAAATATATGAGTCACTGTAACGGATTCACACAGGTAGAAGCACATATGATGTTGCTACCTGAGGATAAATTCGCAGTCTCCACTGTGGGCAAATAATAGCAATTATATTCACGCATTATCCTAAGATGAGGTTTTCCGTAGCGGGACTGGAAGTGAATCTCGGAACTGCAATCCTGCTATCATGAACAACATTAGCGAAACAAGAAAGAGCTTCACAGCGAAATCAGACTATCCTCAAAGCGAAGTGACCCGACGCGTAGCCATTGAAACACAAGCGTGGTTCGTTCAGGAATAGATAATGAGACGAACTTTGAAATGGATGACGCCTCGAATTCGACTGAGGACGAAAGCAGTAGTGGTGCTGCTGGACGGTAACTGATTAAGACAAAGAAGCGAAGTTGTAGCGAAGCTCCGGTGAAATGAAGGCAATACGAAGCCCCCTTCATTTCCGCTGCAAGCTTTTATTCCGTCGCGTGCTCTGTCGTTATCGGCTACATGGTCTACTCATTCGAATGGTACATTTTTTTATAAGGGAGTGAAACAACGCATCATTTGGAGGTGTGAGTGTTACTGCCGTTGATGCCATATGGAGGGAAGGAGGAATGGCGACGGAATTAAACAGCGACAGAAAATAGGAGACCGATAAAGTCGCTGAAATAAGCGCGAGAAGATGAGTGAAGTATCAAGGAACGCAAAACAAAAAGCTGAAAGTGTAGTAAAGCGATCAACCCTTACAGTTTCGAAGGCAATTTACATAGACCACGAGATGTCATGGGCATCTTCACACACAATCGCAATCGGAAGCGAATATCTTCATTTCGCTGCACTTGATCGCCACCGGAAACTAGGCGATTCGTCGGTAGAGCTGAACACCTCGATCTAGCGGCGCCTGCTTGGCACTGGAAGCCCGACCGATTCATCGTTGATTTTTTCTTTGCTTCCACAACAAGCCATTTGGTTAGAGAGAAGATGGGCGGAAGCGCTATTAATGGAGCTTCCGGCGGTATGCGTCTCTAATGGCGCTTTCGTTCATTGTCTGCGTCGCCGTCAACCATCGTTGCTCCGCTATGATTCGCAGCATCGACTTTTGAAGAGTAGCAAAAACGTTCAGTGCCAGTGCGCCCACACTTATTCGAGTTCCAGTGTGCGCGAATTCCGAGTTCTAGTTTCACGAAAAAACGATAGTTTAAAATCGCATACAGAAAATTTCGGAACACTTGTGCTGCCGGATACAACAGTAGATGGAAAACGTTTATTTTGATGATGATACTTCGATTTCAAAGTGCTTCCCTGCTAAGTGTTTACTGGCGCTTCCTAAATGCGCTCTTCTTATTCGCTTGGATGTGTTTCTCACGGCTTTTATCTTTTGTGTGGTTTTAAACTACTCGCTGTTTCAGACACAGAATCTTCCGTACTCCATTGAAATGAGATAAACCAAATTGGTTTATTGCAGTAAAGGTAAAAATAACAACAAAAGACTATTTTTTATGCTTCAAATTAGAAGTTCGAGAAAGCATCAAGCTCGAGAAAATAATTATCACTGTCAACGATGACCAGCAGCTGTGCTTTATCGAAAGGAAGGGAAAACGTGAATGTTAAATATAATCGTCATACCGGCGTACGTAAAAGAAGGATGACTGTAAATCGGGACTGGTGACGTCGTTTGGACAGCTAGCAGCTTTCATATAACTTTCTGCCGCATGTTTAGTAGTGACTGATTGAAGAGAATCGCAATCGTTCAGCGGGCGAACTTGTGGTATAGCGGTGTTGTTAACGCTTTATAGGGAATCTACACTTGCTGCTCAGTTGAGGCATAAATATTACAGGAAACTGACTCCTCAGCGTTGAGTGTTGACGAAGCGTATGTGTTATTGTTCTCCGCAGTTATCCATTTGACGCAAACGGCTCCGGCAATTGACTTCAATTACGTGAAGCGGGAAGCTTCCTTAGATAAAGGTGGCCATCCATTCCTCTTTATGTTGCATTTATGTATTGCCGAAGTTAGTCAGCCATGTAGCGGTGAATTGTTCTTTTTTTGCTGCAAGCATAGCGTGATGCAGTTGTAGCGCGATGCAGCAATACTTTGGATAATTCGCTCAGCGGCAGCCAAGTTCTAAGCATTTGCTCACGACCGCTCCATTGATCACTCGCATAGGGCAGAGATTTGTGTTTTTGTGTGGAACTTGTCGGATACAGTCTCGCAGTGATTTTTCTTTTTATTTTGCTATATACAACAAAGGATCAAGCATTCCGTCACAAACAAGAAACTGTCAGAGACAAGCATCAAGTGTGCATCCCTGGTGATCTCTCGGTTATCCAATACAAAAACGTCGCAAAAGTCAACTTCACGGAGCCCGTCTAATGATGCAGAATTGGCCGAGTGGTCTCATTCGATGAATTTTGGTTACCACCGAAGAACGCATAATTCCATTCTCGAAAATAAGTGAACTTTCCTGCATAATTTTAATACCATCACGCTTGAAATATTTCAGTGCAAAAGAAATCTCTACCGAGGTAAAACATAACTGTCTTTCATTTTACTAAGGTTACGTACAGGAGCTAATCTTCACTGAATATGCTAGAGGGTCGATGTCGTAACCGTTTGGAATAAACTTGCACTACATACCTGATACCTGATTAACGACTGCTTCATTTCAGATCTATTTTTTGTTATCCTGCTAGAGTTTCTGTGGAAATGAGTTATGGGCACATCATGCCCCAATATATATGCAAATTCCTCGACCTATTTATAGAACAGTTCCGAATCTTAGGCAAGAAAAACTTAAGATAAAGCATGATGGATGTATTCACAACTATGGATACGCTCTTTCAAAGTAAACTTATTGCAGTTCATCCACATTTCAATAAGAGATCGATGATTTGAAATCCCGTCGAACCTGTGAATCAAGTAACTGAGAGTTTTTTGACTCATCGGACAGTAGTTAGAACAGATGTTTGGATTTTTTTGAAACGTTTATGGGAGAGGCTGATTTGATAGCGAAAATGCAGCATGGCGTTATTTTTTGCAGTACCCTTTGCCATATATTGTCTTCGAACCTCCTAGCAGAAAGAGATTGGCGGATTATTTCACGATCGATGAATACTTTTTCTGAACTACTGCCAAAGTTCCTAAATTATGATGCAATGGAAGAGGCAAAATCCGTGCGATAAGTTAAAACTATTGTGCGAAGAACGGTAAGGTGCTTATTGCACTGCAGAGTTGGTGGCGATGGGATGAGTTCCAGTACCCAACTGGAGACTTTGAGTTTCGCAATGTTGACAAAACGAAACAGCTAGTAGGCTTTTTCTTTGAAAAACACCGTCAGCAACAGAACTCGTCGCCCTTTCTGAATTGAGTTCGCGGTTTCTGATGAACAAATTTCTTGAATAAGTTTAGTACAATAGCTCTGTTCTTCGGGATATTATCGTCATTAGTTTCATCAGTCTTTCTGGTAATCATAAGATAGCCTGAATGTACTTAAAGATTTCATGGTGATTCTCCAGCCGTTTTTCCAACACTGAAAAGGCCAATCAGTTACTTATTTCTTAAAGAGGATGTACTGGTGACGCACAAATCGTTTGAGCAAGATGCCTAACAACAGTCAGTGTTAGATTGCAGTTCACAGTAGCTGACCACAAGGTCATACAAATGCGCAGAGCAGTTGTGGACTCATCACATTCAGCGGCCAGAATGGTCGTATTGTGTTGCTGCAGACAACGCCCTGCTCCGACCAAGAACTGTCCCACGTCCGTTTAAGTGGCTTGACACCATTTTACGATACTGTCTGAAATGTTCAAATGTTCACACTTCATTCTTCTTTTGTATTACGTTCTTTCTTTTGTCGTAGTTTACGCGCTGTGAACAAGTGCGCAACCGATGAGAACCGAGATTATACCTTTGTTGGGTTCCTGGTTTCTTCAGTGTTGCCTTTATATGGATATACGCAACGAGTTCAGCTTAACGCTTTTTACCATATCCGGTAGAGCTGCTTGTCAGATATCCTCGTGATGGATTGCTACTGTAAACTTTTAAGTTCCTAATGTTAGAATGATATCGATGCTTGGTTTTCATCAACTTCATGGTGCACAATTCAACAACAACGTAGCTATTGCGCGAAAAGCTATTCCTGCCTCTTCGAAGACAATTCCTCAGCCCTCACTCCATTTCACATACTGAGTGAAGTCATCCATTTCACCTGTTTCTTGTTAACACTGCTATGTAAGCCTCACTACTCAAACGAATATGTGAGTGCGGTGGTCTGTTACTCTCAGCTGCAGAAAGTCGGATTTTTTGATGTGACCATTAGGAAACGAAAACTGCCTGCAATTTCTATGTTTTGAAGAAAGTGAATTAAGAAAAGACAATAGCAGAAACAGCAGAAACCTGTTTCTGCTATTTTCTACGACATTCGATATCCTCCAAGATTTCATGGTCGTGCAGTAGCCAAGCTCTCAACTCTCACTGCCGTTGAAGACCGCTTTATGCAGAATGCCACGCATTTCCACAGAAAACCGCTATCTCCTCACATCCGCGTCTATGATGTCTACATTATTGTTCGCGTGCTCTCTAGTGTCTTCAAAATTCGAGGACAGCTTCGAAGACAGCTGCTACTCGTGTGGGAAATATTTGTCCTCCTAAGGAGCTGGAGTTTATAACATGTAAGTTAATTAAAATGTGCACAGTCCATTCGACTTGTTTTTTAAGACGAGGTTGTTGTGAACCTTATTGTGGCACTTGTTCCTTCCAATGAGGATTTAAGAGAGGAACTAGGGAAGGACTTGAGCATTGGTGATGCACTAATGCAGGAGCAACAATCCATCCCTGTTCCCTCATCTCCTTATTAGGGAACTTTGCCGAGTTTATCTTTCTTCCTTAAGAAAGGAAGACGAATTAAACGTCACAGTCTACGCATTGGCCTCTTGCGAGTTTATTTTTTGGATATAATCTCTTACTTTTTCAAGACAGAAATTTGAAGTTGTGGAATCTTGTGGTACTGTTCCGTGATAGCATCAGAATAGAGCGTGTGGTGCGATGACACCTGCGCTTCTAATTTAAAACACCTTGACGTTTGACAAAAGCATCTTCATGTTTCACACCTCATGCTAACTGGCACGTTTCTGATTTTCATTACTGATGTGTTCTTATCTCAGAGGCGCAAATCTCATTAAGAAGCATGTGGTGAGGATGCGATAAACTTAAAGCTAGTAAGCACTTTCGTAAGTGCATGAATATATTAGGGATCATGGGGATGCACTGATGAGATTAGTTGTATACCTGCGACTGCGAAACTGCTTGGGAGAAAGACTTAAGGGTTTCGATTAAGTCGGTCTACAGTGTAATAAAACTTGACTCCAGTGAATCTGCTAAACGCAGTTCTTTGCTTAAAAATAGAAAACATCTAAATGCGACGGTTGTATGCTACTAATCCATCGCTTGCTGGAGAAAACAGGCCCTCCTCCCTTCCTCAGATAGTAACTACGTCGATGTTCTGGACTCGTCCCCCACCTGCACTCCGAATGTGCTACCGTCTTAAGAACATGCGAAAGTCTCCAGCAAACCCCAGTAGGTAAAATACGTCGGTCTTGGAAATTTCCCAAAATCTAGCCGATCTGCAAGGAGAATTTTTTTCCCTGGATTAGGAGAAGTGGACTTTCGATACGATAGCGCAGGTTAACAGCGATATAAAAACGAAAATTTTGAGGGGATATTTTTGACGATATGCGAAGACGGATGTATCGATACTGTATCTCTTAAGGATATTGGCGTGTGAAATGACCCGGCAATTTTTGCTGAATGTTTTAGCACGGTCGACCCGGTACACTTCTGCGGTGATTTCAGCTACTCTCTTAGAAATCTGTCCCAATCAAAACAAAGATGGCAGATTTTAGAAGCCTAAAGATCTCAAAGCGGCCGTCAACGCTGGCCATTCGCGACTCAGCTGCAGTGAGGGTTTCCCCAAGTCAACCGATGACGACTCCTATCAACATTAGACGCACTTAATTTAAGCCCACGGATTTAAACACAGTGATGGAGGACATTCACCATTCATCCGCTCATTCTTCTTCTCGAGTAGGCTTACTAAGCACTAATGCCAGCGCGCCAATGAATGGTATCGCACAATCGGCAGTTGCACCACCTACCCTGACGGGAGAAAACTCGCATGAATTTTGAGAGAATTCGGCAGCTACTTTTCGAAATAAAAGTGAATGAGGAATGTGCAACATAGCCTTAAGTCAAACAGGCTTCCGGTGGTACGTCCTATTTTCAAGTGAGCACTTGTGAGGAGTATAAAATATACGATGGCAGCAATCACCAACGCGTCAAATTACACAAAAAGATCGCCAAGTTTCAACGACTTGGTGTCATCTGGGTGGCACACTTGCCCAAGACGATTCTCAGGACACGTGTGGTTGGAGAGGCAGACGATGTAGGCGAGGTTACTTGAGAATGTTCAAATATGGGAAAAAAAATTTTTAAACATTTGCAAGACTGTCGAGTAGTAACAACATGAATCATCGACGTAACAACGGTCTCCCAGAACAGAAAGCAGCAAAAGTGCTTCTCCTCATCTCATCGACCAATAAAACTTAGCACGGGCATAATTAAATATCAAAATGTCACAGCACGCAAGCGGCAAACAGCAAATATAAGTGCAAACAGATAAGAAACTGGCAATAAATAAAATTCAACTTATTCAAAGTGTGCAATGTCGCAGTACTGCAGATATGCTCGCATAGGATTCGAAGGAACCCGTGAGATAAGAGTTTGCATGCGAGAACACGAAATAACCACTTGTGAGGAAATAAACTGTTATAACCATAGAGCGGATGGCCTGAAGCTATCACCTTGTCAATCAAAATGGGATTTATGTTTCATCGAAGAAATGTCTAAAATATCTGCATCGTCAACAAACCTCATCTCCAGTGCCGTTACAAAGCCGCACTCATACCGCTCATGATCACATCGCATCGACACACATGACTACAAACTAAGGCAGCAATATCCAAAAGAGAATGGCTGACGAGCAAACGAGGATTGCAAGTAGAACAAGAAGGCTGCATAAAACAGAATCATTCATACCAAAGCAAAGCAGCAGCTCTTTCACTTAAACACCAAAGAGCCTTTACCTCCTGCTCCACTGATCTCCCAAATGGCACCCTCCTATTTACCTTTTTCAAACTGCGCATTCTTAACAGAAATTGCTACTTTGCTTCCCACTAGGTAAATGAAAACTGAAACTGATTCAATTCAGTTATTCCCTAGAAGTGCATCTTCAAACATGAGGAATATCGCTACGTGAGAATTTAAAGGCGCACGTTCAAGAAAGAGGATGGAACGAAGTTCAGAAGCAGCCTGGACTTCCACTTGATGCCGACATCACTGAATCCACATTTTCGCTGTTGCATCCCGAGAAAGAGGACTGCTTTCCCACGTGCTGCTCCTTCGCACTGTCTTTTAAACTACGATTCACTGATGCACCACTGTAACAGGCATTGCAGAATAATCGACTTGAAAAGACCTTCAATCATCTCTCAATATCTGTTGCCCTTGATACTTGACGACTATAAGAGAATCAGCTTGTAGCAAACATTCTTGTGGAACAGAGTATTCATGACGCGTTATTCTCGAACGTTAGAACACCAAACGATGCGCAGAAAAGTGGGATGTTGAATCGGCTAGCAGTCTTTATTTTTAGAGCATTTCGCAAACAATAAATGGCCCTGTGGTACGAACAAACGAGTCTTCCGGCCCAAGCCAATTCTCCTACCACGCGGGAATTCCGAACCAATCTATGCAACTTATAGCCACATCTAAACGCATATAAAAAACTGCATGAAACGAATAACAACGTATAAAAAATGTGTCCAATATATGTACATATCATCTAACCTGTGAGCACAATTTTGCATACTCGCTTGAATCGTTCTACTCAGCACTTCCCCTTAATAACGACAATACATATTCTGAGCAATCCCAGGATTTGCATAACGTGGCGTCATCCATCTCTGAAACCCTTAAAGTACCGTGCAATGCTGAAAAAGAAAACTGCAATGTTGAAATTGCACTGAGAGGTACAAATGATGCAAAAAAAGAAGAACAGTTCAACCCATAATCGCTTTCCCGTATCAAATAGGGAGTTAATTCTTCCAAACATTTATAAACTCACTTCTTAGAAAGAAATAGCTTATGCACTGTGTGAGAATTGGCGGTTTGAAGAACTGTGCTTTCTCAGTTGTTTCAAAGTGTCGCTTGGACGGTCTACAGCTCCACAAAATGATCACACAATCAAAACTTCTCAGCAGGCCTTTCCAACATAAAATACACTGTTCTCGACCCCATGTTGTACAACTGCGTTTCCAGCACAACCGAATAAATATTTCGTCATTAGGATATGCAAACTTTCCAGACATATATCGCTCAATAGCTAACTCTCACAGCAATTTCAGTCATCGAATGCACCCTCGCGATATTTCTGAATAATACAAGGGTCACGAAAACTGACTATTTTTCTCGATTAACAGAGGCGAACAAACAAACTCCACGACAGCACTTAAAGTCTCAACAGCGTCACGCTTTAGATTCATTCAGGACTGCAGTGGGCTCAGGTAGGCATGAGAAATGGTTTGGAGGCCGTGTTGGGAATTTGAAAAATGAAAGCGTTCTATCATTCATGTTATAGCACAAGTTCTATCATTCATGTCAAAGGCAAAGCTCACGTGGCAAATAAACGCTATGCAAACTTAGAAGAATACCTTGCTGAAGAAATGTAATCTACAAAGTTGCGTTCGAACCCTCTGTCCCTTGAGGTAATGAGTGAGAACAAATTGTTGAGAACAGAACACAAGTGTTAACGAGAATGTTTTGTGTTCGAGAGCTCACCGTCGACTGTGTGGGTGTGTCCATCGCGGAAAGTTGTGCAGAAGCGTATTTTTCAGCGCCTTGATGGACACCACTGAACACACCAAGATTAGACTGCTGGTTGCATCTACATTTCTCAAACCAAATGCATAATTCACCTGGTGACTGAGCACTTCTCCGCCATAATTCTCATCAAAACAGAAACGCATCTGCTTCAAAGCTGGTCTCAGGCAGAGTAAACCTCTTCATGGAACATGCAAAATACCACAATCAACTGCGAATATAAGGAACCACAGTGCAGTTAATGAGGTCTATCTCCACGCTTGCCTAAACGGCGTTGACGTGCACATATATGCAAGTTTCCGAAAATGATTCCCAATTGTGACTAACGATAAAAACAAGCACGGAAAAACCATAGAGAAGAGCATATTTTGAGGAGACAGACAAGGAGAACTCCCAATCGAAGTGCTACAGAGTACCTCGTATCACAACTCAAAAAGGGGTTTAGAAACATGTGCACCGATCGGCAAACTGACAACGACTTTCAAAATTTTTCGCGTGCTCAAATCAACGAAATAGTTTTAAAAATTCACGCGAGTGGTGAACAAAAGAGCAACATTATATCCCGTCCTGTATCGCTAGTGGTCGCAGTGTTTGCTGGAAAGCAACTTACCCGCTACGATGGATAAGACATCCACTATTCTGCGCAGCAACAGTAGGGTAGCCGATCATGAAGGAATGGTGACGATCATCATCCATAACCTCAAAACGAGATAAACGACGTGATTTACGCATCAATGCCCTATGCACGCCGTACGGTCCCGCACTGTCATGACGAGCCTGCAACGTCCATGTAGTAGGCTCTGCTTCCTTCGACTGCGTATTTTTACACTCGTAAAACAACTTACATTCTTCATAGCATGACCTCACATCAGCTCAAACGCGGCAAAGAATTTGATGAAATTAGATGGAAATTAACCGGGCAGCTGTTCATTGATTATTCACGCAATAGTGGAAGTAGGAACAATGAGACTAAGCGCAGCATCGTAATCGCCCTCATCACAGTGAAGTGATTTCGGTGACGATGATACTTTCAGTACACGGCGATTGTCGAACTTTCCCAAGTCCTGTCAACCGCAACTTAGCTAATGACCTATTTTTGGAATTCCTCCTTCGGCGAACGACCAACACCGAATGACACATTCAAATGAAGCAGAATTTTCTGTAGTCCATAGTATGAGAGGCAAGATGATGTGTGTTGCAAAGAGCAAATGGTGTGAGTTTACTAGTGTCACAACAAAAGCACACACCTATCCTCTTCAAAGACCAATGAATTGAGATGCAAACCTGCCAACACTGAAGACAATAGTACTTGAAGCAACTTTTCTCACGGCAAAAATATGGACCTCGAGCACTACCGCACAGCGAACATTTTGAATACTCGAGGTAAGGGTCAATTTGAATCCTCTTCGAGAACTTCGACGTCTTGATTTCAAGGAAAGCGGAGTCAACAGCACGGAAATACGAAGCCGAAGAGGAGAAAGTCACTCGTCCACTACCTGCATTACAGTGGCTCTACCGTCGAAAATCCACTTTTACCCCAAAACAGCATTTAACCATGAAGCTAGAAGCAAGAGTAAACGCAACAAATAAGTAGCGTAGCAGAGAAATCAGCAAAGATCGAAGAGAATGTGTTCAACCTCCAATTCTCGATGAAAAACACACAGCACGATATCACCATTGTTGAAATTTGTAGAAAGAGCCTCCTTATCTCTCTCACCAACCACAAAAGATTCGCGAATGCAACATTAAAACTTCCAAAAAGCACCTTAAAAGTTACACCACGTCATAAACCCTGCTACTTGCTAATCAAATAAAATTCTTATATAATGCAACGAAGCCAACTACACATGTTAATGCAGTTAACAATGAGTGATTTTTGGGATTTCATAAATCACACTTCTGCAATATCTTCTCCCTTTCCAGTCTGTTTATTCCGCACAAACATTTCCTAAATAAACGTCCACTACTGAAACATGCAAAGAACAAACACTTGACAGTGAGCAATCAAACGCACTCACCAATCGGATACTTGTATTTATCCGTATCGATCTCCACGGAAATAACATTACCATATACATCAGCCATAATCGAGAACAGCACCTGAACTTATATTTTTAACGATGAAATGCATTTAGTAACTTATAACCCTCATTAACGTAATTGAGGGAAGGTAGTCAGAACCCGTGGAACAGTGAAACGCCCATATGAGTCGAAATCAGCGATCGGCAACTAGAAATATTGCAACCATAGGCAAGCAGCGATATTGCACATGATAAGCACGATGCAAGGGAAACTGTCCAGAAATCGCAGTATATAAAAAGCTTAGAAACTTCAAGCAAAAAACGTTAGACACACACCGTGCCAGCATGTGCAGCTATAAAAGACAGAAAAACCCCATATCATTGGAAGACGACCCATGCATGTTTTATCGATCATGAGACACAACTGATGAATTGTTCTAATATTCTTTGAAGCGTTTTCGTATCCACCGGTAATGCAACGGACTGTGAAGGAGGAATTTTTGTTCCGAATTACCGAGAAATTTATCTTTGGGCAACTATTATTGCAGGAACGATTTATTTAGAAGAAGCTCAGTTAAGACGAAATCAGCATTTATTGGATGCGGGAGTTGTGATGCTCTACAGGTCCCACCTCTCTGAAAGAATTTCTGGTGATCCACACCTGGCAAAACTTAGACAGAGGAATGCTAGTTAAGGCTACTGGGTTCTAGTGTGTTTTCGGCGTTCAAAGGCACTGAAAACGCACAATGAACGACGCCAAGTGGAGCGAACTATGGGTGTCCGGTGCCCCACCTCCAAAGTTCAAAAGCACTTCTAGGAACGCTGTTTTTGACACCGAAACCCACTATCTCGCAACCCGAACTTATCTCCATCTTCAGGACTACTAGTCTTGACACTAATATTTTGTAACTTTCTCCTTTTGAGGCTTCCAACGCTACCCTTAATCCACAATAATATGCTACTGCTTAGAGCTGCCACAGATGGCGTCAGCCTAGTTGGCTCGTAGTTTTCAGATCCCAGAATCCCTTCTTTAATCACTGTCGAGTCTTTAATGTTCGTTGGTACAACAGGGAAACAAAAATGCCACAAAGCACCAAACTAGCTAAACAAGTCCGTGGAACCCATTCGGCTTCAACTCCCTTTTCGCTTTGCTCCGTCCTTCCTCCCCGAACCAAATTCAACAGACTGCAGCGGAAAAGATAACAAACTGCTTGAGATATCAGTGTCGTTAGTAAAATTCCAGCAAAATCACCAGCATCGTTGCTAAACCAAACTCAAAATAGCAGTCTGTCTTCCACTGGCTTCTGATGGATAAACATTTCACATACGCCACCCCATAAAAAAAGTTACATTATTTATTGCGCAGCGTCAAACTAGCATCGGTAAGCAACATTCGTTTCACGCTCTATATGTGGACGCCTTTACGATGCGACTTCAAGTCTATGCATCCACTCGTTTGACCAGTTCACTGAATGAACTTCATCGTGAAGTTTGTAAAAAAAAGTTTTAATTCCCCACCAATTTGCACTTGAGAGGTACTGAGATCGACTAATTTCATCGACTCGATAAAAAATAACGTTCTACCTTGGCAGTTAACATTCCATGCAGGGCGCCCACAAAGACGGTCATCTTTGATTCCATGGGAGACGGACAGCTTTGCGTATAAACAGCATCTGATACCACCCATGGAATAACTTGAACCTAAACAAAACAACCGTCACGGCAGATGAACAATCCTCCTATGAAATCTTCTAGCTAGTTGGAAAAGATATCAACCTCTAATGATGTGTCAGATAAGTTATCAACGTGCAGCAATGGCTAACCGACTGCAAACTGCATTCTTTTCCATCATTACCGCCACTACTTCCCATACAAACGCTTCAACCCACGAAATCGGCGAAACAGAGAGCAGAAAAAGAAGTGATCGTTAAACAACATTCAGCTTATTTGGTACTTCCCCTAACTCGAGAGAAATACCATTTTTTTCTTTTTTAACAAACTTCTACGCGAGGAACCACACGCAACAGCTCAGGGAGAAAACAAGCGGAGAATTCGCCTCGCAGATATCCGTGTGGTTGTAATGGCAGCATCAAGAAAAACCTTAGAAATAACATTCTGAGAGTGCTTTTCGCACGTGTAAACTCGATCAAAAAATGAATCAAATTCGGCGTGTTCAGCTTGACTTAGTTGAAACGGCATAGCTGAGAACCTTGCCGAAAAATCCGTCCCGAGAATTTGCATAACGGGAATATAAAACAGTTGAGCGAAAAACTAATCCGTATAATGATTAAGAGTGACTGGCTGTGGCAGCCGCTGCAATTCAGCCAAACGTTTGCAGCATCCATGCCAGAAACTACTTAAGCATGCTTTCGAAAACACTAGTCCTTCGTGCCACGGAATTAGAGGTGCTCTCATTGGCTCCATATGCAGCCTGTCGCCCACGCAGACGACTCTTGTTATTATATCCTTTCGGATACTCTAAACATCTGACCAGTTCACTGAATGAACTTCATCGTTCCCCTAAAAACTTTGCCATAACTCTCTCTCCCTCAGGAATATACTGAATTATAACCGAAACCTCCCTAAGGTTTCCTCTCTGTTTCTATCAGTTTTAACGAGGACGGATAAGCGCACTTGCATTAATCAAATGCTAGCAAGAAATTCGCTAAATGAAACAGCACACTTTCCCGTCACCTGTTCTTTATTTCAAAGCAACAAATGGCACCAATGAATAATACTCACTTTTCTGTGTCACCTCTGTAATGGTGGCGCAGAATGCTCGTATCTTCCAAATTCGCTGCATTCTTCACATTCCCTCTCCTCAACCGCCTCTTAATATAACCGACCAAGAATTTGGAACGTAGCCAACCTGTCTCTTTTCGACATTCTCACCGCGCGATCTTCTTATTCGGAAGTAGCACTCTCCCGCTGAGCCAAGCTCTTTGGAGCACTCCTGCATAAGCTTCTTAACAGAAGCCTCGTGCTCGAAAACAATATACACATATCCGGCAGCCCTTGCACGCTGACTGGGGCCCTTAGTCGAATGCAGCAACGGATGTGGATCTCTGCTTGGCCATTCCACATGGCACTTGCCATATCTTCCGAATTCCTGCAATTTTCAGCTATGCATTCGATGTAATCACATAAGCGTATCTAGATGGCAAACAGAAAGACTGGAAACTATACCACGACACCTAAATAAATAATCAACTATTACTGACGCCTATGGAAGTTCGATATCCGATAACATCCTGTGATGGTAGGAGCCATCTGTTTGCTTTCACTGCAGCATAAATGGTGAATGGAAGTCTTCTCTGACTGTTCCATATGGTCAGAAGTTGCTTCAGAACAAAGCAAAGAGGATATGAATGCGAAGCCGTCCTACTTGGTTAGAAAATATTCTATGAGCAGATGCCAATGAAATTGATAACTTTCTGAAAGGAAGAGAGGAGTAAAATGATCCCACCTTTATTAAATAGCAGGTCAAAACAAGGATCCTTCAAGATGTCACCCTCACGTTTGCATTTCGGTTATACAGCACTCTCAAGTATCTCTACCTTTCCTTCCTTTCCCGATGAGCGCATTTGAAGAAACAAACTCTGAAGAGCAACGAATTCGGCGATTATTCATTCATCGTTGGAAGAAAACATGCTGTAGGCATCAGCAAGCAGGCAGAACAGTGGTGAACTCGAAGTACGATTGTATTATTCGAAAGGCAAGAAGCGTCGTGGTAAGAAGGACGGCTACGCGAAACTCTCCAAATAGCAGTTTTGAAGTTGGTCAGTGAAAGACTAAGTTTGTCGTGACCACCTTCTCTTTTTTATTTCTCACAGCATTTCGCACGGAACTTTTGATACTCTCCTATTCTTCTGGCTCATTTGATCTCACGCTCACTGTAAACTGCCTTCAAGAACGGAAAAGGCGACAAACTCACAACAGTTAGAAAATAACAATATGACTGTTTGCGTTTCTTCTTAACGCCTACCGAAGAAATTGATAGGCACGTGTTTTTGACGCGTGTTCAGCATTTCCGGTGGCTTCGCCAAGACTACAACTTACACTCCTCCTATCCTACATCAGCCTGCAAGATTCCACTTCGGCGTACTTCGTCGACAACTTCGTGAGGGGACTAAGGCATACATTACGCAGGTTTCTCTTTGCCTACGCTACCCTCCTCCTCCTCCACTCTTCTCAGGTCTTCCCTTATGCTCCGGTTGATCATAACGCATGCCCTCAGTATTTGGAATTTCGTAACAGAATTCTGGAAATCGCAATTTTCATTTCTACACGCTGAGTGTGTCCACGTATCCACGAAAGAATCTTCCGCATAAGGCATCGCATCGCCGATTTCTGGGGCACCTTTGTACGAGCAAAACAGAGAGTTTTGTTTTGAAAACTCCTGATGACCCCAAGCAAGCTTGTGAGTGAAAATGTGGTCGGCAGCAGCGTCCAAATTCCACATGAGACGCCATCAACTGAACTAAACTACAGAAAACACGAAAACGAATTGGCGACAAACAATGCCGCATTATACCACGAAGACACTCCCATCACTTTTAAGAAATCGCCAACAGCCGCACCTGACGCTGGAAAACTCTACTCATACTACATACGGCTTCAGTATTAAACAGCCCCGAAATTCAGACCTGGGAAAGTAAAATTACCCTGCCTCCTCCTTCCCATTCAAGCAATCACCCACGAGGTGCTCATATTTAATCAATCCGGATGAAAGCGTTTGAGGGCACTCACAAAATTATGAGCTGTTAAAAGGTGTTGAGCACTGTCTGCAAGTATCACGATGTTATATGCCGAATGGCAATTTGCAGTTTGAAACAGGCGCTGCAGGAAAATATGTTGCGGCTTTAGCTGTCACTTTCATTGTCTTCGGAAGATTTACTTCTTAGAATATAAAAGAGAATTCGGCATTTGATAAGATATTCTTTCCCTATCCAACAAGAGAACCGATTCGTAATAACAGTACATCATCTGACCATCAAAATATACACAAGAACACGAAAGAACAGCAAAGATATAAGGTATGGAATACGGCTCCCTTGAAACTTAGATTCCTTCGCTTATCAGTAGTGCGGTCATCATCCAAAAACTACCTTCCGCACTGTACTTGTGTCAGAACAAGATGCCGCACAACAATTCGCAAATAGAGGTAACTAGATCAGAGGCCAATTTTCGGAGGATAGCGTGGAAACAGTACAGCAGCGACTTTTTTAAGGAAAAGTACAAAACCATGTCACTTTTTTCACTACATTTGTACTTAAAATGCACCTCATCTAAAACAGCTTTAGAGAAGTGCCACTGGCCCTTTCTGACTTCAGACTCGGGTGTTGAGTTAAGAAGTACAGTCAGCTGAACTACAGCATACTTCGGTAAGTTTCGCACAACCCCAATGCTAGAACGGCTGCACGATTCCACTATTACAACAAGTTTCACTGGCCCAAGCTTGGATGATGACCTCACTACTGATAAGCGAAGGAAGCTAAGTTTCTAGCCGTGGCTGGGAAGAGCGACGGCAAAGTTACTGTCTTTGTAGTGGTTGGAAAAAACGCATGCAGTTTCTGGATAACGTTGCGATCCATAATCTTTTAATGTTTGCAAGTTTGCAGTATTTCCCTCCACTTGAGTTCAGCTGAACGTTCGTTATTCCTTTCCCTTCCTTAAATCATGTGGTTATATATTGCAAAAGTACCTCACTCAACTGCTGAAAGGCCGCACAACGATTGTGGATGCCGACTTGTCTATCTTACTGGTAGACATTAGCACCACTTGAAATTTTAAAATCACTACAGAATGGTACTGATGCAGCCGGCCTCGCAAATGAGTCGTCCATGATGAACATTTTATCTGATCACCACTTGAAGCATATTTTTCCTTCAAAAACGCACCAACCGATATAATTTGACTTCTTTCACTAATAGATACCCCACCATCACTGATACCCTAACAAGCCGTCATTCGCATAAAATGAAACCTTTGTGTTATGGACGAATTTTGCTGGTCAAGGATCGACGCTCTATGTGGCACTGCAAGCCAATAAAGCTATGTCAGAAACAAGATGGCATCATAGACGAACCGCTCGCACTAACCTCATATCCTAAATCGAGACCTGATGGGCCTCAAATTTGACACTCATGGAAGCGAAGAGGAATGCAGTATGGCATCTGAACGATGAAAAACTTCTGATGTCGACGATTCCAATCAATGTTTGGGAAGGCAGGATAAAAAAAGAGGTGCTCAGGTATTCAGCATCAAAGCAAGCACCCACGTGCATTCTGAAATCTGTTCCCAAACTGAAATGTAAGAGTAGTACAACTTCTTCAGAAGCTCGTAAGCTATGTCAAATTACTTCACAAATGACTTCCAACTTTAAATCTCAATTGAGCAGTGTTCCACGAACTCAGCTTTCAGCCGGAGAATAAAATATGGCCTGACAGTGTCAAATAACGTTGTCCCTCCGTCTCACGTTGCGGAGGTTGCACTACCTCAGTCCACTCACATTCAGCATTTCTTGCTCATTTCTCGCTTACATTATGACATGTCTGACTTATATGCTACACAAGTACCGCAATTTACCTCTGCGTCACAACTTAACAGTCTGAGAGTATTTTTACTTTCTATTTCCACACCTTTCAATCTTAACAGTATTATTTAGATGAAGCGTGGTACTAGCCTAGAATAAAATGCTTAACTCTGCACTATCCCGAAAATGCTTAGTGCCTAATTCCAATAATATGAAGAAAAAAATTTGATGCTAAGCATCAAAGTTCTATGACATGATAACTAAGAACTTCGAATCTCATCCTCCTTCCGTCCATCATCAAACAAAGGAAATGGAGGCAAACTCATTAAAGGAAATCTGCGCCTCCCCATTAACAAAAAAGTCAAAAACCCGCCATATCTTTTTAG
The DNA here is from genome assembly GCA_037576465.1 of Parascaris univalens. Taxonomy (NCBI): domain Eukaryota; kingdom Metazoa; phylum Nematoda; class Chromadorea; order Rhabditida; family Ascarididae; genus Parascaris; species Parascaris univalens. The sequence goes on from CM075173.1 coordinate 28,433,785, forward strand.
TCATATTACGAGTCTCTATCACCATCGCAAATTATAGCACGGTACCTGCATGCCAGCTAATTCCACAAAGGCGAATAAGGCGATAACAATGCCCTTGCATAAATCCATATCGGCACCCACATCGTCTTCGCTCTCTCTCCTTTCTGTCGTTATACAATTCGAGGAGCAAAAGTCCGCATATCTCATAGTGCTATTGCCAACGTACAACTTACAACATAATGTTTTTCTTTCATGCAACGAATGCCCACACTATCTAAACAACTAAGTAACGTCTTAGCATCTCGAATAAGCTGAAAGGTGGAGTCAATGAGCGGGAATGGCACCAAGCTTTAACGAGAAGGAAAGAAGTGACGTAACCTCACGAAGCGCTTCTTCGGTGATATCCCATGGGATGCCGCCTACAAATATCTTGCACGAGAAAAGCGGGTTGTTATAAGTGCGCGGAGAAAGCTCTCCATTCCAGACGCGTGGTACTCCGTGCGCTTGCGGTTGATATGTTTGATTCATAGCCACAAGGCCATAAGCCTGAGGTTGTGCGAACGCGTTCTTTATCACCTTAGAATAAACGAAAATATTCTACATAGAGATGGATCGCACTGAATCTTCCCTAACAAAATAAAACAAGTGAGTAGAAATGTGAGATGAGCTGAAAAAGCCCGTGATTCTGCAATCTGCTTATTTCACCAAACAATTTCATTGCTTTACAGAAAACATTGAAAGGTGCTTCCGCAGTTTCGCTCCATCAAGATCCCTTCAAAAATCGTCGAACATCACTGAAATGACCTATTCGTTACTCGACTCGACCGATCTGGAGTGATTGGGATGCCGACCAATCGATGTGAACTATGACCGAAAGTCACCCTACGGCATATATTACACCCAACAAACCTTTAAATGGTCCTCCTGTACTTCAGAAGAACACAGAGCCACTGTTTCCTTTGAAAGAAAGAATCCGTAAAAGCTAGAGGAAATTCGAACATTCGATGCACTGCTGCCCTTTGCTGCCTCTAACGTCACTTCCAATGATATAGGCACAGGTTCAGTGGACCCGAAAGCAGAAAATAAATGCCTCCACAATCTGGGATTGCTTTTTCCCGATAATATGCAACGGAGTAAAATCGAGGCCTTCACAGTTATTTCACAAACGCTCTTTCCCTTTTTCGTCACCATGAAAATGAAGTTCATTGTTCAACACTAATCGTTAAGCTACATATCATACTCACTTATAAAACTGTTCAGAATGAATCCAGTTTCCGAGTCTAAAGCAACTCAATGTTTTCATGTACATCCGATCCTAACCATAGGCGCAACGGGAACTTCTTCGCAACAAAGGCACCTGTTCTCAGTGACTCAAGAGTGGCAAGAAAAACCGAGTTTTTAAAAAATACCTGATAATAATGCAGAACACTCACTGGAAGAAACTCATGTAAAAACAGAAGTGAGTTGTGCCGGTATTGTATGGACATCTATGCTATATGCATATACCACGAGAACGCGTGTGCAAATACCTATGTGTCTAAACGATCGCTGACCACCGTGCTCGCAAACTCCCTTACACTATTATTACAGTAAACATGGGGCAGATACTTATGTTATGAGGAGGTACAAAAGCTACTGAACAGCGATCGAGAATAAGAGTAAACGGGACGACGAAGAGCTGTACAACCTGATCATAGGCGGGCTGATACTGGCTGTCAATAGCGTGCACTGCAATGGCGTTTTGCGGTGCACGAAATAGTGCGGTAGGCAGTACGACCCTCGGACTACCATTGGAAACAAAGGAGTGCACCTGCTGTGTGTATTGTTGATGGAGCTGAAATGTTTAGGTTAAGCCGGATGGAACACATTCGTTCTAAATAAATAATTCTCTGACCCTAAAAACTCCTCTTCCAAAAAAAACGCGACAAGAAACAACTTATTTCCACACATCACAAAGAAAGCTACACACATTTTCAGCTGCAAAATGCGTTTCTTTCATCGCACAGCTGAGCGAAATGCACGTTTCCCTTATGACAAACCTGGCGACCAACAACTCCCTTTACTACGATTCCATTCGGAAGTCTCAAGCTTGCTTCTGCGGCGTACGGAACAACTAGAACCTGCGCTCACTTTCGTTCGTTCTTCATTATGAGTTCAAAATAAGCATTCTACAGACATTACACAGTGCAACGTCCGTTAACGTCAAAGTTCCGTCCCGATGATTTTGGTGGAAAACATACAAGATGCTGGTCCTCCCACTATCTTCCAGATAATTACAAGCCCGCCGAGAAATCTTAATCATGGCAACTTCTTAAGTCAACCTCGAAAAGTTGCACCGTTGAGCAAGCCATTTTTTGCTCAGTCAACTTAGACATTAAGACAACTCTGTCACGAAAACGCCTATTACCAGCTAGAAGAGTGAAAGACTTTGAAATGCTTATCCCCAGAAAAATTTTCGAGAAAATCCTCTGCTGCCAGCAAGGTCTTTCTCATCGCAATTGCTCTGACCGGTTATGAGGTCCTGCTACTCACGATGCGCATACCGCTCCTGTGCAAAGTATACCCAGAAGCCAGCGAGCGAAGGTTAGGGAAGAATAATATGCCGGATCAAAAATGGCCCGAACGGATGAAATGTTATATTCCAAATGCAGTAGCCATATGCGGACATATACATACGGACATAACAGTTATAAGTGAGGGTGGAGAAGGACTGATGCGAAGAACGCGAGAGTTCATCTGAGGGAAACAAACGACCGTAAACAGGAAGCAGACTCGAAGGAAAACGGCAAAGACACATGTGAGCGTCAGCACATAAGTGACATCACAAAACACAGATGCACCAATATTCAAAGTCGTTTCCCCTCGAAGAATGAGAGGTACTGTTTTTTGATGTCGCGGAGAGTGGCAGCACAAAGATCTCATAATGTGGCTGTCTTCTGGAAAAGGCCTGTCGAATAGTGTAGTTAGAAACATCACGAAAAGAAAAATTATTTCCATATTTAATGTCGACCGGTGGTCAGCCCAGCTTTTCCTTGGCGGCAACTAAATTACCCTCAGTCCTATTCCTTCGCCGTCACAAGCGTTTCCAAATCCTCTTTATCTTTCGGCCCTTATCAGCAAACAGCTTTCAAGCAATTCCCATCAATTTCTTAATTCAACAAAAAAGGTGTCATGATTTCACGCTCTTGGCTTTCCACGACCCCTACCCCTAACCGCAGGATCAAAGCTTGGATTCACCGAGGTCCATAGGTCAAGAGGAATGCCAGCAACAGATCCCTAACTGGCTCTGCAGTTAGAGCTGTTGCTGGCATTCCTAGTTTGCGAGGAGAATTTCAAGTTTTGCAGCTACACGAACGGATGAAAGCAGTTAGCGTTCAACGAAATAAATTCAACTCTAATCAGAATCAGAATTTACGCCCTCATGGTTTGAACAGTGGCAATGAATGTGACAAAAATGAAAACCAATTTCAGTTCCAATTACCCTCTCTCTACTCATCTCGTTGGGAGGCAGCTCTATTGAGTCTCGGATTAAGTGGCAAATACCACAGTAAGGCCGGCGAGAAATTCGCACTGCAGCAGCCAGCCACCTTGCTATAATCCTTGAACTGAATCCCCTCCACAGATGGTTTACGGGAATCTGCGACAGCAAATTTCATAAATGTACTGCAGCGTTGGCATCTGCTGTAACAGGACTACGTAAACAAAATATGCAGTCCCCACTGCTAAGAAAGCAAGATCTGGTCCGCCGAGGAGATTTTACGTCAAAACAGATTCACTGCAACAACGAATAAATAAATGTGTAAATAAACAGCACAGGAACTGTCCAAAACAGCGAGTGTACCGCTAGCGTGTGCAACTATTGGAAAAAGCGCATCTGTCGCAACGAATAAATAGGGGTTGAAGGGAAGAGTGTCGAGAGATCATGCCAAACGAGCTGCTATGATATGCGCGCTATTAAGCCCGCTTATAACATCAACTACTTCTCCGAAACATCTCAAATACGCGCAATAAAGCATACGTACTTTCAAACACTCATGTAAAGCCTTCACAGAGCATTCGTACCCTCGACTCCCACAGCCACATCGACGTTAAAAAAGCGGAAAAAGCAATCCGACGGGTTATAAGCAAAAATCAAATCATAGCAATATACTTTACGTGCCGTAAATTGCGAGAACGCGGAAAAAAGTTGGTACCGCACCAACAACTAATCTTTGAGTTATCGGAGGCGATTCCCCTTGCTTCGACTGATGAATTAGATGAGGGACTGCTTATTTCAGTGAACATCTACGGAAAACATCAGCTAACCACGTGAGCTGAGATGACGGGAAATTGGGTCAACGTAAAACGTTCAGAAAAAAGGAGACTGAAATGCAGAAACAAACGCTTTTAGTGTATTTCTGCAAAACTTTTCTTTGGTATTTTTGGAAAATTGATGGAATCTTCCTTTAATCGTATTAAGATAAACGATAAACAATGAGATAAATACCTGGTCGCTATAGCTGTTGCCGACGGCGTCGTCATAGAGTGGAACAGCGACTTCGTCATGCAATCGTCGATTCCATCTCATCGTAGTGAGCGGAGGTCTGTTCTTCAAACCAACACTCTTGTAGTGGGCATGGTTCGCATTCTCCACTGCCAGCTCGTTATCCATTTACATAAAAAGCACACCACCTAGTCAGAAAGGTCTTTCCACTCCAGTGCAGAACGTCACATAGAAAAAGCGAAAGTTCTTGGAAACATGCGCTGCTGAGCTATTTCCCCACCCCCCTCCCCCCACCCTACGTGATGAAATGCTGCATTCGCTCTAAAGGCCTCTCCATTCTGAAATCGAGGCGTCCTTGTGAGATGTAACCGGACTGTCAGAAACAACCACGTCCGCAGTAATACGAGACGAAAATGAGGGGTAGAAGGAGATGCAACTTGCTTGAACTCTCGTCGCCGGGCATGAACGCGGACCCATCCATGTCTATTAATTTTACGTTGCTCAGTGACGACCGTAGCACTTGGGAGACACCAACAATGCCTCAGACGCGCGCTGTTAAATGGAGACGGAACACACCACACAGCAAACATGACCGCTACATATTTATATCCACGACTGCTGCCCTCAGGACAAACCACAATCGAGGTGAGGAAGATCCACACCAAGATCAACACAACCTGTTATACGAAATGAAGACCACCACCATTACAGAGGCCACAAGAACTCAGGCGAATAACACATCTACGCGGTAAGGGCAGATGTAGCCATAAGCACATGCGCAAGAGAGATGTGAGGAGAGACAGCGCGCGGCGACAGCGAGCGATGCGATCATGGTCGCTCAATAATAAAATCGTGGCAATAGATCTAAAATACGTGGTAAGGGAACGAGAATTGGGAAATGACTCGACAGCTGTATCACAATCATCCTTAGCTGAGGGAAAAACTTCTCTATAATATAAATCCTTATATGAAGTGCAAATGATTAAATCTGCTGGATCGGAAGACATGTGATACAGAGATTGACATATTTTGATATATGCGGGTGATGCAGGAAGGAAAACGACCGTCCAGTTATCGAAATCCCGGCACTGTTCTCGAGTGGCAGCCGGCATCCTTCCTCAGCAAGATCATCGGTCTCTGCTGAAGAGGTGAAGTAAATATCTGCATTCTCAGACATCGTAATGACCAACATGAAAAGATGGTACATGAGTAGTGCAAGCAAGATTTGTGCAACCAGAATTAAGGAATTATCTTCGCGAGTTTAATGTCAACTTCAGTTGAGAATCTGTCGTGGGAGAAATCAGAGATGCCCCCTCCTTGTTTGACGAAATGGCGAGAAAACATGTGGGCAATATAGCCTACGTGACCATGTAGCTATTTCTTCGATGTATGATACCAGATCCCCAATGTCGCAGTGTGCCGTGGATGTCGAAATCGGAGAGCGCGCTGCAGCCGATATCGTCTCAGCAACGCAGAATGTCTGCAGCATGCACCGATAAGTCCCGTTTCTATTGCAGCATTTCAACCACACTGTTATACAAAACCATGTTCAGAAACACATCTGCCACCTGCTCACGCTCATTCATGATCTCAACTGCAGAATGTTATACATCGCTGCAAGGCTATAAAGTTACCCGTACGTTTTTAAGAGATACTAGGTTGCGCAACATGGGAGATATAAGTTGGCCAACTTCTATGCACCGAATTTAGGTTCTAAATATCAGACGATGAAATGAAATTCGATTTGATAAAGGTTTTTCAAAGCGATCAGATTATGGCAAAAGCAAAATTTTATATCGAAACAATAGATCTCGTCTCCGGACATATGCATTTGGAGGAAATCATTGACAGCCAAGAATTCATGAAAAGATGATTTGATCGAGTGAATAATGACGAACGGAATGTGTGCTACAGATGGTGGTATAAAATACCTTTGTACAATTCCGACCATTAAACAGTAAAGTATCTCCTATAGAGCTTTTGATCATTCCAGTACCGAAAAAACTGAATATTACCTCACACACTGTTTTCTATGCAACCGGCTGGCTATATGCACCTTTCCCTAAAAGCCACCATTTTCGCCGTTGTCCAAAAGAACTTGCCGTCGTGCATCGATATTTTTAAAGTAAGGGACGAAAATGTTTCGAGACTTACGTATGACATGCACTAACTATTAAACTTCGGTAATTATCGCTTTGCCATCAGTGGATTAGCGTGTCCTTACATTCAGTCTAACTTACGCCTATTAGGTACATTTGCGTTTATAAAAACTCCGTTGATATTTTTTAGGTGTTTTCAATGGAAGTTCCAATAATGTGGAAAGTTTGATCCTTTCCGTCGAGCAGCTCTCCTCCTGTCAGATGCAGAAATCAACAGAATCTCTTCCAAATCATTTACAGTACTTCAACATCTCACATAGTGGATTTTCAAGCAAGCTTTGCAAACGCTAGTGTCGCCCATCATCGTACACAGACTAGTATCTCCCAGGCGCAACGACAAAATGAGAATGGCTAAAACAATTCAACCACGTTAGCGTAACAAAAATTGTTGAATTATGCGGCAGGAAAAACAGCCAGATAAAACGACGAAAATACTTTTAAGCGAGTACACTATTGCCGATTGTGATATCACGACCACATTAACAGCTTATAAGTGAACATTTAATCTTCAAAAGAGAGTAACACCAGATTATGGGATCGAAAAAAGTGTTCCCATCTCGTTTGAATGCAATGGAAGGCGCTAAATAATGATACAGTTATGTCGCTCTTTTGCATCAGTTAAAGCAAAACTGCAGAACTGAACGCATAAATTACGTTCATTTATGCAGATTCTGCAAAATGCTCGTTTCTTCTCATAGATTGCAATTTCTTCAGGAGATTTTTAAGAGAATAGGTACTTGAGTGGCGAGACATTTAGCCACAACTGCCGTGCAATTACCGGTAAGGTCGATTGCACTTCCGTCTCGACAATTTGCGTTGAACTGAACACCGCTGAAATATGAGGAAATGCAGGCGAAAACAGCAAAGTATTTCGATCATCGGTTGAAGATTCCGAAAGAAATATAACAGCAGCTTGCGTAATGCTCAGAAGTTAGGTACTTTAAGTAATGGGCAGAGGAATGAGCTCCCACGCAATGCGCGTTATCAGTCCACTCATCGTCTAAATGTTGCGAGAGTACTGCTGGTAATGCTCATGCAGAAGTTGAGGAAGGAAGAACCCACCACAGAACTTCTTTGTACTACAACGCATCTTCAGATGCATCACATCTGTGTTCCACGCCCTCATCGATGGTGCAATTACCACCAAGTAATACTCAAGCCGTATTATTGTTGCAACATATTCTTCCTTCTGAAAAAGTATTCTTCATATTCTTTGTCATGAAAAAATGAAAAGAAGCTGATAACCATCAGGTATTGCTATTTTATTTGTTTAGCGATGATACGCGAGAAACAGAATACAGCTCTGTTGCGCCGTTCAGACATGTGATTGTTGCTCGTGAGACTGGAAGCGCCGGCAAATAAGCCGGTGATATTATCTTTGCACTAGAGATTCAACCACGCGAACCAACAAGCGCTATAAAGCACGAATACCTTTCTCGATTCATCCATGTCGGTCTTGAACGACCCTCCTCCCCCTTCCAAAAAAACCTACCAGTGCGATATTTTAAACAGTTTTCATGGCACTTCGTTTTGTCAAACTGGACATTTCAGGATGTGTCACAATACTTAATTCGAGCACACATTCAGCTCCATGCAGTGGCAAAAAAATTCGCTCGTGCAAAGTGCGGACTGAAGGAGTTACGTTCTACGGGGAGATTACAGTGGACGACTGCGATGATGACTTATTTCAAGAATTTCAGTCCAGATCGATAAAAGAGTGGCAGTTCAGTCCATGTCGGTAAAATATAGGATTTATTGCGAAGCTGTCAGAAATGTCTTGAAATTTCCAAGGTTTCTTGAAGACACTTCCCCTTCAACATTTTCACGCTTATACGTCTGTATTTACCCCAGCATTCATAACAAGCGAAAAAAACAGTTCGGAAAAGATAATAACCAAGACGCAGAGGATTGCGTTGGATTTAATTGACGTATGATACAGGACAGATCGGTATGGGTCATTCGAGCATCTGCTGCTGAAGGATGGGCTGAACACAGTCTAGTTTTCTCACTCTGCTTCTTTCATCAAGGTGCTTCTTTTTCAAGCGAGTCTTAGGCGCGGAAAATGAAAAAATATTGTGCAAAGTGTTACTGAGATTGCTGCAGCAGATTTCCACTTTCAGGAAAATCTCTAATGTAATAGAAAATGAACAAAAAACTACGATTAAACTCGCAGGAACCTGCGACGATGGGTATGTGAAGTGGGAAGAAACGCACACTAGCTGTGATAAACAAACTCCCAGAAACCAAAAGAAATCCTGAACATTCCCCATTCAACATACTAAACTTAACTTACTAACTTAGAGATTACAGAGGAATCTCCCATGTGGTCCCTCTTTTCCGTGCCGTTTTTGTGTGCTCGTCTTAAAACTACAATTTCATACTTTCGTATATGAGTCCATGAGCCCAAATGATAGAGGTTGACCTCGCAGAGACTATGATGCTAGATTTCTTTTTCTGCATTCAATCCACAGCAATATCTCGAAATTCAGTTGCTGCATGGAACTGCGCCGATCTGCGGACCGTCGAAATAAAAAGCTAGAACCCTTTTCTTGAACGATGGTGATAAATTATGATGAAGGATATGCACTCACGTTGGTTCGAGAGCAACAGTAGCGCTTTAGGTATTTCGAATCTCAGGTGGTCGCAGCCCGATCTTCTCCTCTGAGCTCCAGACATCTTAGGGATTCTCTACAAGCAGCTTTTTTGCATATATGAAATCAAACGCTTCCGAGCAACAAAAATTCATTGAATCTATAAAGCATGCAGGTGAACGTGAAGAAAAGAGCATTTAAATAATGTAGGTCACGGCAACTCAAGAAAGCAGCTGGCGATGCACCTTTGGCGAGCGTCCTGGGAAATCGTGAAATGAGTTGTGCTCGCAGCAGTTTTGCTAGTAGTCTTTTGGTCACTAATTTTAAACTGTGCCAACACTACAGTTTCATTAATTTAAATACCGTGGACGTTTCCCTTCCCGCCATCGACTGCCCGAATTTCAGTGTAGAAATTCGTCCCATTGTCAGCATTGCGCGCTCTGTTCAGCCCTCTTCTGGGCTAGTTTAAAGAGCGTGCAAGTGAGACAGAGATCTGAATTGTCGATCTCTTGATTTGCCATGCTAATTGAGTCACTACGTTCTCTCTAAATTTCAAATGAAAACTTGCTATGTATTGCTAAGATGCAATGCATGAAATGAGAGTAGAACCTTGCAGCAGATCGATTCATTCCAATTAATCTCGGATCATTTGTTACACTTCTTAAGAGTTTGTTTCAAAAATATCTTTAAAAATGCTCCAGCCTCAGTTCGAAAGTGATCAAAAACGCAACCAAAAGCGGATCCGTCGGGCTGTCTCTAAAGACCGAAAGATCACAATTGAACCGATTACGTTTGAATGTGGTACGCCATCCGCTTGCTCTTCCAGAAGTGAATTTTTTTCATTCCTGCATTTTATCTAATCACCATTATTCTTTCACTGAGCATTTGAACAGCTGCAGAGGATTGCTATGGGAAGTATGCCATTTCAAAATGCATGAAACTATAATAGTTATCGTTGCTCGCTCTTATGGTTGAACACTTCTCATGAGACAGGCATGCTATGCTTTCAGCTTCAGCTTTGTGCTATTTCATAGCTAAGAGAGGAACACCTTCTGTCTTACTTAACTGTTCACATGTGAGTCATTGTGACCATTGTAACTTCACTTAGTATTCGTTATCATGTCACCGAAGTTTCAGTTACAACTCTTTTCGACCGATTCATCTGCTATTTATCAGCAGTTGCCATATCCGAGTAAGAAGTCTTCATGCCACAATTTCCTGACTACTTTTTCTGATCATCTATTCCTTTTATGATCTTACTGAATGCAAGAGGAAGTGCGCTAAACTTGAACATGTCCCGAAATCGCCAGTTTTCCAGGTATATTCATCTGTAGGCTTGACGGGGTGCTGCTTTATTCAATTTCTGGTCCTCTTTATCTGCAGTAATTCGTAGCATCTCTACCCACAATGAAGTATTTCAAGACCCAATTTGTTAACCAATTTCCGTTTGCGCAACATCGAGCTGAATTTTTTTTTGAATTTAAGGAAACGTTGAGAGGTGAGAGTGGCAAATAAGCATACTAGCGGACTGCAAGCATACTTTAGCAGTTACAGACCTAGCTTCAAAGCGAACAACTTTCGACAGTGAGGAATAAAGACAATTTCCTACGAAAATGAATAAAATGCACGAACAATAAGGCACTTTGAATCCGAAATTAACAGAAGCGAAAACCATCGCTCAGAAGCGGATGGGTTGATTCGCAAAATTTCCGTGGAGCGCGGTGCAACTCAGACTGTTGTCGAGCAGTTGTAACACGAACGAAGATAATCTCCGGAAGATGTAACTTAGACTCGATTCCGACACTTTTTGACGGAACGACCACAAAATATACTGAGCAATCACCCTTCGATGGAAACATTTACGAAATATATTTCCGGCTTTAAAAAAGACTGAGCTAACATGTACTTTCGTCCTCCACTGAAGTCATTGCAGTAATGCCCACAAGATTTTAATTCCAGTACATCATATCGAGCCCGCTACCTCTGTTCTCTGTCCTCACTTCTCGAATTATCAAAGAGATTCCTGCAACGCTTTCAAATTTTTAATCCATCAGCAAAATTTTCGAGTGAAATTACAACTTATCCCTAATGCTCAGAGGAACAGTTGCAGTGGGAGAGACATCGCTCGACTGAGAGGCTTTTCATCTTATTTCCGCTTAAGCAAAAAGTTCTTGAGTAGTTACAGACTGCGAAAATCAGTCTGTTGCGATGGAATGTCCAGACGTCGAGCAGGATCGAACGCGACCTTCATTCACCGCAAACCTACAGTCGCCTTCAGCCGATCCATTCACAGCAGATTAATGTGCACTAAACGACTGCGTTTTCACTAGGTGATTCTGACGCGGTCATTCCTACTATTAGCTGTTCATATGTTCACAATACTGCAGCCTAATATAAATAAATTGCACTCCTATTTAGATTGCATTGCATTGGTTATATCACATATAACATCCACGCAATATATGCAAAATATTTTCTCAGCTAAACAACGTTTTTTTTTTTCAGAAAACAAATTTGTAAAAGGCATGAAAACCTTTAGCTTTCGCGGCCTCGCTCGTAGCGCACAGTGAATTTTTTCACGTTCGCTTCACAAGCGTTGTTTGCCATAGATATTTTCTGTTTAACTGCGCTATGTGCTCGACTGCAAGTTTTGACAGGTGAATACTGATATCTAGTTCGGCTCTGTGTGCAGAGGTTTCATTCACAGTGTTAATAAGACCATTAATAATGCCAACTTTCTTTGCATTACAAAATCGATTAAACTTGTAATTTACGTTTGTTGACATTCTTTTTTCTGAACAAATTTTGAATGGAATTCGATTGCGTAGGAGAATGTCCGATGGCTGCAAAAACTATCACAACATTATATGTTTCGATGAGTAGCAGAGGAATTTTATAGGTAAGAGGCAAGTAGCTATAACCTCATGTACTTTATCATCACATGTATGCATATAGCTTCTCACGTCTCACATATATGCACATATGGCGCATGGGGTCCCACCGCACGTAAAATCCGTTATCGAGCGATCGTGGTGTTGCAATCATGATGCCGACACGCTATGCTGCCTCTTGAGCCGATGATCACATCGTCTGCGCATTTCTGCTTCAGTGCTTGCATCCATCTTTTCTGATCCTTGAATTCAGCGGCAGCGATGACCTTTAAAATTGTGAGTGAATTCATCGAAGAATTGACAAAATTAGTATATGCACGTGGGAGTTACGATGGTCTTTTTAGGTCTCTTGAGACTAATTAAGAAGGTTGTAGGAAACACACCATCAAAAGTGTCCCTTTAAATACAAACATGATCAAAAAAGCGCTCAAATAACGATTTCCTAAGTGTTTAAACTGCGGAGAAACTGCTTACGATACATCACACTGAACGCAGTGTATGACATAATATAACATAATATAATGTAACAAATTGTCTAGTGTTGTCCATGACTGCTAACGAACGGTGTTTCGAGCGATCTTTTCCTAACAAAGGCCATAGGGGCAGAGTAATAAAAACGACGAAACCGCATATCATCTTACGCTCTAAACATGAGCAGCGTACAGACCACATAAACCAAACACAATGAGGGAACTGCCTGCCTCGGAAAGTGGAGAGCTTTGCCTGGGCACCGGTGCAGACAGAACCACTCGTCCTCTTCTCTTGAAAAAGAGGATTTGCACGAGAAGTGCGACTCCTCGTGAGAGCACGTGTCTCATTCTGCGTTAAAAAAGTATGATGAGATGAAGAAGCCATGTTTTCTATCACTGTAGTCGGCCCTAGCTAACGGGCTGTTCGAATACGCATATAGCCTGCCTTACGTTTCAGTCGTTCGCTTCGTTCGCCATCTTCAGCTGTTCCGCATAAATAAGTAGCCAGTAAGCTGCCATTTTCAACCGATGGAACAGAATGAAATAACCATAAATTGCACCACCATAAGTAATTAATTAATTCGAATTACCGCTCCATTTTAAAATGTTGGAGCAGTGATGAAACAGGAAATTCTCCATCTTTTCGACGAATGACACGGAACGAAACATCCGCAGATCTCATCGGTACAAACAGTTGCTTCGGCGAATTGTGAGCACACAGACAATATTGAGCCTTCCTCAAAAGACTACATGGAACGGAACGTTCACAGATTTGATCCCAGTAAATAAATATTTTATTGCAATTATCACGCTGTTTTGAAGTGGTTAAGCAACGAATGAATAGGCAATAATGCATCATTTTCAAAAGAAGAGATGGAATGGACATCCACAAATTGCACCCACATGATTAATTAATTTCTTCGCGTTATATCGCTATTTTGAAACGGCGAAACAATGAATAAGGAGCTAATATTTCATCGCTTTAAAAGAATGAGACGGAATAAAATGCCCGCAAGCTGCATCAACATGAAGAACTAAATTACTGGATTCGTTACTGTACTTTAATTCCATCAAGGGATGAAGAAATACATAGCGACTCATCATTTTCGCCGATGACATAAAACGAAATGTCATCAAATTGCGCCACTGCTAACATTTAAATTGTTGCATTTTGTACGCCATTTTGATTTCATCACGCGACGAAAATATAGCAGTTCAATAACTTAGTTGTTTGCACCGCCGATACCTGCTGGTGTTCCTTGCCGCATGATCGTCAGCATTGCATCATGTGCTACTTTTCCTTGCACGATCACATGAAAACAGTACAGTCAGCCCAGCACCTGCGTCGAGCAATGCAGCTTTCAACGCTTGCTTCCATACGGCTACTGAAAAGAAAATTACTTTTCTTCGCTTTATAAAACCAGCATAGGGTAATGAGCCCAGTGATCCATTTGTTCACAGTGATGCAATCAGTTGTTATTCCTCAGCATATGATCGGGTAAAAACGACCGATTATTGACTATTTGGGAAAGCCCTCGTCAGAACAAAACAGCTTAATAAATTCACCAATTTTTTCTGCGAGCAGTGCAATCTGTGGATATTTCCCCACATGCGATCGGTTGAAAAAAGGAGTTGTTGGCACTTTTTCTGCCGTCTGATTAAATGAAGTATCTTAATCAATGAAATGACCTAACTGCTTGCGTAGACACAATTTATGTTTCATGCATCCGATAACACTTGGTAAAGACGTTTTATCTTTTACTACTTTCCATTGCTAAATCAAGCAATACTAGTGGAATAAATTAAATAATTTAACTGCTAGGATCGCTGCAACTTACAGATGTTCCACCTCATATCATTCTTCAGAAATGATATGTTTTCGACTGTTTTTTCATGTCTTGATCAAATGGAAATAGCATAACCAACTCAAGAATTTTATCGATTGTAGTAATGCAATTTACGGACTTTTCATTTTATAGCGGCGGTTGAAAATAGTGGATTGCTGACTATTTTCCATTCATTGGTCAAACGAAGGTACTGGAATAATACTAATAATTTCACTGCTTATAGTGACACAATTTCTAGATGTTTCGTTCCATATGACAGCTTTGTGATGATGGAGAACTGGTCACTTTTTCTTCGATTGATCGAATCAAAATCGCGTGGTAGTCCAATGATATTTTAAATGTTTGCGGTGATAATGAATCCTTTAAAGTGCATTTTGGTATGTGGATAAGTGGGAATTTCGCGTATTTTTAATTTCAGAACGTGCACTTGACGCCTTTTCTCATGTTCTTCTGGTTTGATGAGGTTAGAAAAGCCTTGCCCAAAGCCTTCCCGTAAATGATAACCGATGAGTCGATGAACAGTTTGCTTTTCTTAACAAGTTCTTTCAATTAAACGAGTTCCCGTTAACATCGTTATCAGTTATTAGCTACCAAAGAGTGATATTCGCTGCGTTGTTGAAGGCAGTTTTATTATCTGTGAATTACAACTGCTTTTTCTGTTTTATCATCATAAAATGCGGTCAGAAGGTGACTCACTGAAACTGTCACGTATGACGAGTGCCTTTTATTTTCAAACTATAGTATAGCGGTGTTAATATGTTTAAATGGCGAGAATGCACAATCGTTGAACTGCAGGGCTTTCAGCTCTTGACAAGGGAATGGATTGTCTCAGTCAAGTGGACCTATGCTGAAAGAATATGAATGAGTTCGGGTCTAAGTGAGCAAAAGAAACGTCTCAAAAGTGTTATGTGCGAAAATGAGCGGCTTTATTTTTCTGGAGAAGAGACACCTCTAAAGATGTGCCGTATTTTCCGAGGCAGAAGAACTTGCATTGAACATCAGAATATTATGAAAGCACTCGAGCGAAGAACTAACCTACGTGTCCTTATGAAATGACACTTTATGTAAGCAACATCTGCAGTAGTCTGAGGCATTGCTAACGCTTAACAAATCGGTGATAAATTCGGAGGTTGACAGCATATGGCTGCTGAATAAATACGAGCCAAGAAAGAGCTAACGACAAAGTGAAGAACACTGTTTTCTAGGAAGCGTAGTGGCAAACTTAGAGACCAGCAGTTTCGTCTGATGACGCCTCCTTAGTGGCTTTATTTGGAGCACCTCGTTCCTGGAAACAACTTCCTGGATATTGCTGAGACTGTGTTACAAAAGACAACTGAGCAGTCGTCCTCATTCAAAGAGTGAAATTGATTATCGGGCACGAGACCTGGATGAAAGTTCTCATGAGTAAATCTTCGAATCCTTCCGTTAAAAAAATCATCAAAATTATTCCACAAACATTTATAAAAGCCGTACAGGGAACATCATGGAAAGTCCATCAAACTTCAAGATCACTTTTCGCGCCCAGCCCCAGAAATTAGGTTTAAAGAGGTGCGAGACGAGAGGCGAAGGGGTGAAAAATATAAAAAACCCCGGAATTCCATCAACGAACGCCTGCTCTTTGACGCATCAGAGGTTGGGATGTGATGGGATTGGAACGAGGTGGCTCATTCAGACAGAATTCTCTCTCGAAGGTTACGTGAAGTGACACAAATTTCAGGGTACTCTTGTTTGTCTTACAGTTAATAAATACAGCGTGTCAGTCGGATTTGTTTTTGAGGGCAAGGTCACCGCTGATTCAAATCAGTGGACTTCAAAAGTTCCAGCGCATGAACCTGGAAATGGAATGTGTTCTCGAACAAGAACGGAAAGTTGATAGCATTTTTGACAAAGAATGACCGCCGTGCATTAAATTTACCTCCTGCCCCTTGACATGGCAATCTAGTTTCTTTCCGATGGAAAAAGACTCGCTATCGGGGAAGAAAATGAAAGAGATCGCCTGGACAACACTCATTTAAGCATTCGCGTCACCTGTAACTACTTACTAGAGTCAGCGCGGCGTGGGCTAACAATAGCATGTGCACAACTGGCGGTTATGTGACCCTTCAAAATGTTTTATCTCATAGGCGATTCGGCAGAGTGATCTCGAATTGCACATATGCGATGATTCTGATGAGCATCCGGTTCGGAGCGAGCTGTGAACGGTGCTTCTTTTCTTTATTTGCCTCACTGACCAAAAGTTCTTGAGACAGTCTTGAGACAAAGAGCTCGTCAAGCAGCGAGTCTTCATAGCTTCGGGAGAAGATTATGCATGCGGAATTTTTCATCACGCGTTTCATGCTTTGTGCACCAACCGACACACGCACACATATAGACTCATTCGTAACGCAGATCTTAGCAGGCAAACGCGCGAACACGTGCAAAATAGAGCACAGCACCGTGTTAAGTTGGTTTTCGAGGAACTTTATAGGGCGCGTTAAAATTTCGTAGGAGTTGCAGCCATTTCGCACAGAACCTCATAGAACGGTGCAGTATTCAGAAGAAAAAAACAATGCTTCTTCGATCCGCGAAACTCGCCGCAAGAAATGAACGAACAAATTCGCACACGGATTAACAACGCCAATAAGTGAACTGGTAAGTATACGACCCGTCAGAGGCGCTGGTGAACAAGCACGAATGCAAATAAGAGTAGAATAATAAAAGAAAGGACCACAGTCGGAAATATCTGAGCTTAAGGCGTAAGGTTAAGACCATCGATGATTTTGGAATGGACGGAAGGGACGTTCTTCGATAAAATGTGATTTAATGAATGAGAGGAGTGGATTTGGACATGTATTTTTAGAAAGGACCTTATTTTCCAATGAGCGGATCTCAAGTTTGAAGCAAGTTAAATCCAGGAGATCTATACATACACGGCTCTGTCCGAAAAGAAGCATTTAAGGCTTATTGACGTAGTGGACGAGAAGAGCGGAGCATTATTTCCTTCTCCACCACATTGCTCGATTGAATTAGGAATTCCCCGGTTTAGCTTGGGTGTGTAGAATCCCGTATCCTTTTTTCACCGTGAGAACCCATATCTATAAATCTCCGGGTGCTTGCAGTTCCCTCAGCAACAAAAAACTTCTTTATTTATAACAAACCAAGGTTCGATATATACAAAGAAAAAAGCCCGACTTCGCGTTCGATATAAATATGCAAAGAAAACCCGACTTATATGAAGCGCATGGTGAATGGAAATGATTTATATGTTAATGAGCGATGTTCTGGAGAGAAAAGGGATTGGATAGAAAAAGCATAAACAAAAGAGTGCAGTTCCATGCAATTTTAATTTGTCATCCTCTACGGGAGTCACAGGTATTTGAAGGTATGGCGGTTTCAAGCATTTATCACGAAAGTGAATCCCTCCTAGAAAATTTGCACTGGCGGTCTGATCATTCAAAATATCAATGCAAAATTTCCCGTTTTACTCTCTTTTTCCCATCTGCAAGATTGAATGCTTATGTATACGAGCATCGTCGTTGGGGAGTTGCTAAATGGCGACGAGGCACAATGCTAATTTCACTGTTTTATGCAATCATAGGTTCACATTCGAGCGGACTTTACGAATTTTGGTTAGCACAAAATTAAAGACGACGACTGCCTTCAAAATGTGCATTGTGTGGTTTGTTGGTATTCGAACCGGGTGGCTGTCTGTTTTCTCACATCTAACCACGTACTCGCCCAAACAGTTCGTCCCTACTGTTTTGCGTTTTATGAGGATATAGTTCCCATATATACAGGGGATTTGTACAGAATTTGCAGTTAGGAGTTTTGTACGCATAAGACACGTGAGCTAAGAGAATCAACAGACTTCGTGACGGTAACCTCAATTATTCTGCAGTTAGAAGTACCAGGTAAGGGAACAGACATAGGGTACATAAGCAAGAAGTCGAACGACGTCATTGCAATGGACTTGTGCTAAACAGATTTAGGATCGTTTTTGAACACAGGTCGAAACGCAGGTGGGGATTTAATGGGTTCACTTTCTGTTTTGTGCACCTCAAAAGGAAGATGGATTCTTCTCGTGACGACTTCACAATGTTACCTGTAGAGAGCTATAATGACGGCTCTTTGTAACCCTTCATTGTTTCATCGTTGGAACATGTCCGACGTGCGTGAATGAAGCATTAAAACATAGCCAAGCAAGTCTTTCGAGGAGACAAAACATGCAAAACGAAGTCATTAAATACCTACGATTCCTTTCGAAGTCGATCAACCCGCCTGAAAGTGGGAGACGACGGCATGGTGTCAATAATGGCCGCAAAGTCTAGCAACTCTTGCTCCAGATGCCCTGCAACTGCAAGTTTGCAAGAACGCGGAACGGCGCAATAAATGAAGAATAACTGTTGTCTCGACGCAAAAAGTTATGCGCAGTGGGATTAGAAGTCTGCAAGAATGGGCTCTATTTTCTTCACTAAAGCTTTTCTTCTTCAAACATTGGCTTGTTTAGTTTCCGCAAACCCTGCCATTACTCACGCTCGTTGATTGTTGATGTGTCTCTAAGTGACAGTAACTTCTGAACAGAATTAATTTGCACGAAGTAAACGCATTCACCGATTGCATTTTGTGCTCTTATATTGCAGGACGGGTCGGAATGGTGGGGGCATCAGTAACCGCAGTTGCTAGACTGAAGAAGGATTATTCAAAGCTGTTGAAGGTGGGTTCATGAGTGTGTTTAAATGAAGCAGTGCATTGCGAAACAATGAGAGTTTCGATGTTATAAATGGGTTTTCATTGTCAGAGGGTATTGCTGGAACTTTTGCGCTTGGATTGCGGACACATCTCACTCATTTAATGGTTTCGTGGTCAGTTAAAGTGAGCAGTATTGGCAGAGAGACGGATTGGCCGAAGCGTAGTGCGAGAACGTTCCCGATGAAAGCTGGGAGGGGGGGGGGGGGGGAGGGGAGTTGGGATTAGATCTGCAATTATTGGCACGGTGTTCTCACTCCCACCGACAGTGGGTCGGGACTTCAAAAACTTCTTTTGATGTTCATCAACATGTATATCCATGTGAACACGTGAGCAGATGACAGTAAATGCAAAATGTGAAATAGTAAACGGTGCCGTTAACGAATGCGACTGAAACAATGCTGCTATCTTTTTAAAGCGATATTCAAGGCAAGGGGTACGTGTTACGCTTTTATAGACGAGTGCTGGATGATACTAGTCCGGTGCTTCCATTTTCTGCGGTATGATACGTCAATCAATACACCTCTCGCTTATCGCAGTTATCAGAGGTAGTGGGAAGATAACTTCACGGGGAGTAAATATTCAATGACATCTTTCATTATTCTTCCCTACATTAGTACAGGACATTATTTGACGGGTACAATACCCTAAGAGATGCAGAGCACATGTTCATCCTGTTTGGGCTTCCACACACGAGTGTTTTTGGACTTGTTGTTGAAGCGGTATAAAGAATTGAACGCTCCGACAGCTGAGTTCTGGCCATATCAAAAGGTTAAGATTTTACTAGTGCTGTATTATCCCCTTTTGTTCGTAACCTTTCCGCTGTTTAACAAAGTGAAGAGTTTTTAGAAGCGGAGGATCGATGAGCGGCTAGCCGAGTCTTATATTTGCATCTTATACCAGATATTTTTTGCAGGACCCGGTTCCTTATGTGCTGGCCGTACCCCTCCACTCCAACATCCTTGAATGGCATTACGTCATTCGTGGAGCTCCTTCAACACCCTATGAAGGTTGAGTTTCTTATTTGTTTGCTTTCCACATCCTGGCAACGATCCATCACTTTTTTCTTCCCGTGGAACTCGTATTTGTTCAAAATCACTTCCGATCGTGAACCGTTACTGCCACTGCATTCAAAGCGCCATCTGAGCCACCCGTTTGCGTTGCGGATCTTTGCCTGACGCTGTCTGTAAATAACCATTAGCCATTTTACCGGTATTTCATCGAGCAGTTCTCATGTTTTCATCCGTCCGTTGACTTCCATGTCGTAATTTCAACATCTCATCTTTGAGATCATTATGGGGAATCAGTTTTCGTTGCCCTGTTTCGATTTCGATTATTTTATTTTGCGTTGATGCGTATAGATGATATTTTCATGCGTGTTGTTATACGTTTCCATTATGACGCAAAGACGGGCACTCTTGTTGGTGCTACTCTATGTTTGATGTCCATTCAGTAGTATCAAGATTAAAGTGGAATTCTAAGGCGACAACACCAAAACCCTAATTGGTTGAATTATAGGAGGTATATACCATGGAAAACTGATATTTCCCCCTGATTTTCCCTTCAAGCCACCGGCAATTTACATGCTGACACCGTCAGGCCGATTCCAGACCAACACACGCCTTTGTTTATCGATCTCAGACTTCCATCCCGACACGTGGAATCCGGCATGGACGGTTTGTCATCTTCATGTAAATCGGCTTTTATTGTGGTTTTCTGCAAGCATGGTTGAGGCGGAAAAACGTGGAAAAACGTCAATACATTTAAACTTGGGATCTAAATATAGGAGCATACATGATTGAAGCGTTCAGTAGAAATGAAACAATGCCCCAGAAGGAAGTGAGCTTTTTCAGGACTCATTTCTTCCCTTCATATATCATCTGTTGATGTGTCCGGTGCAGGCTGCATCGGATTTATGATTTGAGTGTTGGAGTGTAAATGTGATTGTTGCAGTCTGCTTGCTATTTGCATTGTGTCATCTTTTTTTGCTGAGAGGTAATCATGCAATCATGATGTAAGCTTAGTACATAAAGTTGCAGTAGTGGCGTTGACTTCCAATAAGGGGACATCTTTAGATGATTGTTTACCTAAATAGTTCCTCTTATATTTGTGCATGGGTTTGCTTCATTTCTGTAAGTGTAATGTTTTTTAGGTTTCAACAATAATAACGGGTCTTCTGTCATTTATGAATGAGACGGCTCCTACATTGGGTAGCCTTACGTCAACTGATTCGGAAAAACGCGTATTGGCGAAAAAGTCGCGAGAATTCAATCTCAAGGTTTGCTCTGCAGTAGTACACCCGACCGGAAATTTTGTTCAGATATGGTGCCAATCAGTGCTTCCTGTTATTCAAAAATACCTTCCCGCACTTTTATAGATTATTAATATCTCCAATTGTTTTACTCTCTTTTCTGCATAGTTTCTATACTTGCAGTTCTATAAAGCGAGAACACCTGCACTTTCAGTTTTCACCCTTTAAAATTCTAGGCATAAAGTTATCTAGATAGGTTTAATAGTGCATTAGACGGGTACATTAGAGTCATCGTAATCTGCAGTTTTTTATGGATATTGAAATCCTTGGGTCCTTGAAGAAGTTATGTTTAAGTTCGAGTCGTCGTATTAAATAGAGGCCGTTTTGAGGTCATTCCTTCTTCTGAGGACGAACTTTTGTACTTTGTAGCTGTTCAAAAGCCTGTGTTCTGTAAGTTCGCCGAGTTCAGTCATCCACATTGTTATTTCAGCTACTCCGTTTTGCATATTATTCGCAATTATTCACTTCCTGAACGCGTTCTTTAGATATCCTACCTGTTGCCTATACATGCGTTTTGAGCATTTGCATGTATGTGGTTATGTGGTTGTGTTTGTTCGGTACTTTCCTCTGAGAGACGACGTAACTTATAATGGTGGAAAGTTGGTGCGGTCTATATCACTGCGCATAACCTGTGCGCCATAACTACCTGGTCGCATACAAGTTTTGCGAGGGTGCTTGGGTGTGCAAAAATTGTGTGCATGATGGCGCAGCTGCGCCTGCTTTATTGGATGCTGGAACGTTGTATGAATATCGCCTGTTACCAGATATTATCCTTGGTTTTGATGCATGGGTTACCGACGTTTTGATGCTACGAGTAATGGGAGATTGTCACAACGTTTGTCGTTCTTTAATCAATTCGTATGAGCTGCTGAAGTTTCTGCTCTTTTTCACGTCATGGTTTACTTCATCAAGTTATTTTCAGCGTGTTTTAGCTAATCTGTTAGGCTGTGCGCTGTCTAAATGACATTTTGAATGCTTGCGTTTTCAGTGAAATGTTTCCCATATTCCTAAGAAAATTCTGCAGGACAGAGTCTTTTGTGATCTTTTCGAAGATCTAGCGAATGAAATCCGTACAGAACTGGCAGAAGAGGGAAGACGAGATGCTGCGGAGGAAGCAGTATTAGAAGAAATTAATTCTTCAAGGAGGTACGAACCTTTATGTTCAGCGGGAAGCTTTAGATGCGGTGAAATTAGGTAACTTGGAGGCCTCGAATTTATATTTCGATTTTCTGTCGTGGTTACACCACAATTACGACGCCCGATGTAGTTTCGAACTCTGAGTGCGTAAAATGTTGCTGCTTGTTGTCTCTCTTGGCACTGTTTGAGTTCACATCAAGGCTTCTATTGAGACATAATCTGTGTTCGCCCTTATCAGTTGTCTTCTTTCATTCCCGACAGCTATTAACCGAGTGCGAGAGATAGTTCCGGCTCCATAGGTCATCCCATCACTTTCTGCCCCGAACCTGATGGTATCGGAGAATTTTTTCGATCGACAAGGAGTAGTCGCAGGACCATTATTCGACCGGTCCTTTGTTCACCATTCAGAAATCTCGACCGCAAAACGTTTATAGCATTCTTGTTAGGTAGCAGAACACTTTCTGGTAGCTGCATTTCCACTCATTTTTAGGGTTACTTTACTAACCTGATGAAATTATTTCTAATAAATGGTCCGCTAATGCAGTGCAAACTTTTTACGCATTAATGAACAAATGAGTATTAATTGCCAATTTATTAACTTCTGCGAGCTCTTTCTCTCGAACCTGCTGGAAAATTATCGAGATTTATAGCAGCGGTTCTTTGAAGATTGTTTCCACTGAGTTCTGCACCTGCATTTCACCAAGTAGCATATAGGAGCAAGAAGAAGGGAGCAACCTTTCGTGAAGAAGTGTGTCTTCATTTACTAGCTTAATATTGTACAAGAATTTAGCTGAAGGGAAATTGCAGCAGTAGTTCTTTCAGCTTGCTGTCGTAGCTGAATGTTAAAAATTGACGGATCACGAGGGTGTATTAAGTTTCAAAGAATTTAGCTGAAGGGAAATTGCAGCAGTAGTTCTTTCAGCTTGCTGTCGTAGCTGAATGTTAAAAATTGACGGATCACGAGGGTGTATTAAGTTTCAAAAAAAGTTCTTCATGATTCCTTGTCTCAAAGCTTACTCATTTCAGCGGAAGTTCTCAAGGTTGCATTCAGCCTTGTTTTAGTTATTACTGCTGGAAATAATTCTATACAGTAGATTTAATGCAGTTGCATAGTAGCTCTGGTCCATTTTCTATTGTTTTTGTCTGCACTGCTTAAGAATGTATGACGCGGCGGATTTCCAGCCGCGTTTTTACTAGCCATTCCTTCTTTTTATCTTCATGTCGCTCATTACGCGTCTTCGATTTAACGCATTCTCTTTTTCTGCAGACATATCATTACATTGCGGGTTCGGTAGTTAAGAAATTCCCGCTAAGTTCCAGGTGAAAATGGAAGTCAGTCCTGAAATAAGGTCAGTGAACTTCCGCCTTGACGGAGATGATGCCATTAATATTAACCCTTGTGCTCACTCACCGAACTCCACCTCCTTCCCCCCACATACGCGTAATAATTCATTGCTTTCGTCCATCATTGAATTGCCATGAACCCTAAAATTCATTTCCCTTCATCAGAGAGGAGAGTAGGGAGTGCAGGGAATTATATGGGCACTCATCTGTGTTGTTCATAAGCATGCTCACAAGTGTTCTTTAGTAGCCAAATCTCAAACCATGTAGGCGTGTTTTTGTTATTTTGATAGGCCTATCGGCGGCAAGATATCGTTAGGTTTAGTTTCACTAAAATCTTCTGAAATAGGCATTTAGAGACTGCCTAAAGCTTCGAACATCTCCCATAGTTAGTGGCATAGCGAAATTCACGAATCCCAGCTATCTGTTATAGAGGGTGGGGGAGGAGATGGGGTGAGAGGAATGTGTTTGCGACATTCTGGCACTCTGTGTTTCGGCTTCTAAGCGCTACTGTCGCTCTCATTTGGATTCCACTGAAGTAAAACATTTATTTAATGTTCACCTCATTGATCATTTTCCTTCTCTGCTATAAACACCTCTATTTTGTTTCTGTCGGTTCGCTTTGTCGTTCTAATATTATCATTAAGGTCTCATGAAAGGAGACTTCGCTGCTGACGAGTAACATTGCTGTGTTTGCAGGCGTCGTCATAACTGCGTTTGCAGTTAAATAAGTGATATTGCCGCGCAGGAGGAGAACTAACCAAGTTTGTTTCGTATATTCAGTGGTTGTCCGCTTGGTATTTCGTAAACGGCAATGATATCGTTCTTTTCTCTTGACCCATATAATCTCACCGAGGTGTAAAAGTGCCTGTTAAGAGGCACGATCGTTTTCATTGCAAATCTGTTATTTTTTCATTTGAATTCGAGCATATTTAGTATAATATAGTGAGAGTGCTATCCTGTCCGCTTCGTTTGTACCTTAAAATGATATCAGATTGTTGCTTCGTCTAAATTGGTCATTTTGGCTGATTTGCGTTGGGACCTTGTTCGGAGTTTCACAGCCCATTGAAGTCCAGGTCATGGTCCAGCGGCCACATTCTCTGTTGCAATGGTTTTGCTGTGTTTAGTTGCTGCGAAAAAAAAAACTTAAACATATGGATCCAAGGCGGGTTTGATATGGGGAATGTGTGCTTCACTTGGATTAACACAGCGACGCATTCGACAGAATGAATCGTTTTCCTTCATAGCTGATTCGATTTGTGGGACCCGTTGTCGATTGAAACAACTGAAACAACTAATTCGCGACGTCCCATTCCTCCTTCGGTCGTTTCCTTTAGTAAGAATGCTTTGCATTGGCCGATGGGCTTTCTCGGTGGCCGAAGAAATCCGCTGAATTCATTAGGAGGTAACCGTACTCATTTGTTGTTTCCACTGTTTCATTCTTATTCACTGATTTTATTTCTGAGCACTGCTGTTCAAAAGACGTACGAATCTTTAAATCTTTACGTTATAGTCTTTCTCTCATTTGAACTATCTTTTCATTTTAGAGTATCAGTAAGTAGAAAAAGTAAACTGACACGCAGCACGCACTTATGCTGTTTGAGAGCGGCCTTTTACGGCTTGTGATTTTTGATTTGCCACATATCTCCGGTTAATACCTATGAAATAGTAGAGATTTTAAGTGGTTAAAAAAGATTACGCAAGTCTCAGAGGTAATTATGCAACAAAGTAAGCGCCAGTAAACGAGCTTGATAATGATGAAATAATTCAGATTGCTTTTAAGCGTTTTTGTTGTCACTGAACGATCGCTTGTACTGCTTAATTTCGCTAATGCTAAAAATAAGTTTTGAGAGAAAAGAGTTCCTTTCAACAAATCGCTTCAAATGAAGGCAAAGTGAGTTAAATTGATGAATTAAAAAGCATTTCTAATATCGTATAGTTAATGCGCATCGTTTCATCCATTGCTGATCATCTTCGATCAAACAATTTTTGATTTGCATATGAAAGCGATTAGCGATTTGTTGTTGTCACTATTGAAGATGGGATTTCAGATTGTATAATTGCTAAGACAATCGTCCTCTTTTGTGGTTAATACTACGTAGTGACCGGGTTTTCTGCAAGTTGTTATCGCTCTCAGGCGCTATTGAGTGAACCGAGTAAGGCTTTTCGAGTGTTCGTGATGCCCCTGTGATGCTTACGATCTATAAAGATATTCTTTAGTGCTGGAAACTGACTGGTTAACTTTTATAGTTCGTTGATGTTCTTCCTGTGTCGTGCTGCTGTATGTGCGGTAGGCCTTTGATGACAAGATGCGAATAATGGACTATGGTGTTGAAGCGCACAAAAATCTGTATTGCTACCTAGCGAACTTGTGTGAAATGGCAGTCCTGGAAAACGCTGAAAATCTGGAATAACTCAGCGAGTGCCGATTGCGGTTTGATCTTATTTGAATTCGGTCGTATTTAGAATGGATTATAGTTTTTGCTTTGGTGAATGGTTACGTTTTTTTCAATGGATTTCTTTTAGTGAAACTGTAATAATTTATCTTAATCAGGTCTGATGTTTTCATTCCTCCTGATAGTGCTCTTCCCGGTGTTTTTGTTTATTTTTTGATGTGTTCATCTCATTTTCGGATGTTAATATGTGATTCCCGTTCTTTTTACTTTCCACTCTTTTGAACATGCAGATGGTGCTTAGAAATTGTCTTATGTGAAGAATGAGCAAATTTGGAGGACAACGATCTCGTTCTTGTCACTCAATTTTCGATGGTCCCCATATGTGGTGGTCGTAAAGAATATGCAGTCTCTAGAAGTGTGGTCGTAAAGAATTTGATCCATATACAGTCGAAGGAGGATTGGCATTTGCTTGTTGTCCGTCCGTAAAGAAGATATTTCAGCATTTGCCGCTTGGAGAACATCAAGCGTGCAAGGTTTTTTATCTTTGCGGTTTGCGTGCACGTATTTTGTGAATTTTCGTGCATCACACATCTTTTTCATGTGAGTGGTTATTGTTCACTGAAAAGGTTGTGAAAAATTTGTTCCAGGCGATTGGAGAAATGTACTTCCAATTTTATTCCTCTCTCTGGTTGGTTTTAATTTCTAAGAGCTTATTTTTCGTGATTAGGCGGGGGATTTTTCTTTTCAGTCAGGAGGAGAAGAATCCCCAAAATCCTATGATGACCACGCAATACCAAGATTGTATCGGATCTTAAACCGTTTTTAGAATTTCTACCTGTTGCATTTTAAGGTTGCTGTGTTATGACGCCGCTTCTGCTCCGAGATGACTATACTCCTCGTAATATACTCTGCTCCTTTGCAAATAAATTCATGCTGAATGGTGTTAAAATCCACGGACGAGGTTATGCAAAATAGCCCAAAGTAAAAAAGGTGTCCATTGAAGACGTAGAATATGTGTAAGCCACGCTGGGTTCTAATGCGATAATTATAGTTTTAGCGGAACATAAATGGGTCATAGATATGACCATTTTATTATGCCATCCCCTCATTACGTCTGATAAGATGTCTGGGATGTGTGTGAGTATCTGGTCTGCTTGCATAGCCCATCTATTGATTGCATTTGGCGATCGAGAGAAAATCGTAGTGGTGAGGTTAGGTTATGTGAATTGAATTATGCGTATAAACATGTTCTTTTTAAAAGGAAATTGAGTTCAAATGTCCAGAATATTAGGAAAAAATGCGGAAAATGCTCGTAGATGACGGTGACCAAATAACCGTACAGGGTATTTTCGCTTTACGAGAAATTAAGTTAGCCACGGAGACAGGTGGATTCCCCTTGCGCTCCTTAGATTTTCCATTTCCATTTTTGAATGCTGTATGCGTCAATTTCTCAAGTATCCCTGCTTTCTACGAAGAAACAAAGTTTCGCGTGGGGGGAATGGCCCAACTTTGCTGGTTTTTTGAGGTCTTAAGCTAGCGGCTCCGTTGAAGCTCACCCGTTCACTCGTCCTTTGCAGTCAGGGAGAACTTTCTAACTCCCGTGCAGGTTGTTGGGTCCCGATTTCCGTATATCACACTATTATTCTGCTACACTCATTCACATTTTCAATTACTCAGACGCATTGTTTATGTCTGCGTCGAAAACCATTGACGTAAATGGCAAGGGCACTGCGCAAAAGTGTTTTCTGAGACGATTGGCATTAGCCAAATCATATCTACAAAACCTAAGAAACGCTGAGCAAAGCACAGGGAAGAGTAGACCACTGTTCAGAAATCATTGGTTTGAGGAGGGAGGTTGAAGTGAAGAATACAGAAGTCAGATACGATGCAACTCCTAATCTGCATGCGGTTCCCGGGAAGTGGTGCTCGATGCACAGGTCGGAAGGCGTCTCCGAAAGTTTTTTCTGGATGCGCCTCCGTTCTTGTTTCCTTTTCATGTAAACATCGCTCAAGCATGAAGAGCATAAAGTGCATTTGGGTCGCTGCATCGAAGCATGCTTGAAAGCACGATTAGCCTACCGCGAAAAGCACACGCTGTGCACACTCCTATTGCTTCTCATTTATTGCATCCATGCTGACCGCTTCTATGACAGATTTCTCTAAGAAATCTTTCAAAGCAGTATAATTAAAAGAGAAGTTAATGCAACGGAGGAAGTATATTTGTACAGTTTCTTGCACCTTGCTTCGTTGATTCCCTAATTGGGACTGCGTTTCAGTGGGCTTTAAGGTTAATAAAGGACGCAATTCGCGGAGTGAACACATTGCTGAAGTAGCTCACATTTACACCTCGAAAGCAATCTTCCGTCAAGCAAAGTTCTCGCTCGAAGCACCATTCTTGCAAATTCTGTTTTCGAAGGTGGCGGAATTTTTGGGTAGACACCTCTTGGGCATAAATTATTTCTCGAAAGGTTCATGTTTATATCTTCTGACTTCCTCCACAACGCTCATTTTTCAAAGCGGCAGGTTGAACAGGTCTCGCGCCTCAACTTCTGACATCCATGGTAAGAAAGAAATTAGATCGCCCGCGTATTATTACTTCATGCGCTTGAGCAGCCATTTGCGGAGGTTATGCTCCGTTGACCTGTTGACACTTTGTGGCATGGGAACTGCTGAAACCCAGCAACGAGATTCAATGCGTAAGGAGCAAAGAAAGTCCGGAGCCTTGCCACTTTATGCATGTTGAAGCTTTCCTGTTTTGACATATTAAAAGAAGAAAAAGTAGGGAAATAATATTTACCGTAGGATGAGCTCAGTGTTGATCTGACCCTTTCATAAGGGTTATTGACAAGGTGATCCCAAATTTACATGCGTTTTCGACCGATGGCATTTTCGTGTTGCATTGGTCGAATTGCAAAAAAAGCGAAAAAAATTGCACGCGTTGTCGAATAATCAGTTAAAAAGTGCATAATTGCTCAGATTCATTGCTGCTGGTGATTTATGCAACCAACTGTCGTAGTGGGCCGAATTGTCAAGGAATATGTCATGCCAACTGCTCTATTGGTCTCTAGCAAAGCTGCGACATGCATCTGTTCTTCTGCTGTCCCATTCTTCTTTTTGCACCAAACACGCTGGTGTGGAAGCGTAGGCTAGATGGCCACTTACCTTTTATTTAGAATCACCGAAGACTTTGCCTCGTCTAGCTGGAACCGCCAGCAGCGAATATTTTGCGTTTAGTTTTCATGCTCTAATGTAAAAACGTGTTCAGAGATAACTATGTGATTGATGAAACTGCTCTCAATGGTTTAAATGAAGCACTCAGTGTGGTATCATAAAAAATGCTAAAGTTGCCAGAGGGATGGGCCGATTTCCGGTTGCGAGATTCCTCTAAGAAGAATAGCTTGTGCTGTACTGGTTCCGGCTCATACCGTATGGGTCTTTTAGAGAGTGGGAGGATTTCATTACACGCTCAGGGGTTGAGTTATAGACGAAAATTAGACACTGAATTAGACACTGAGTTATAGACACTGAAAATGATTTGGCTCTATGTTATTTATAACCTGAGGAGACGTCTGCTTGAAGCTGGTTTTATTTATGTGATCATATTTTACTAGTACTTGATTTACTCGAATCGACAAAACATTCATTACGAACAAATATCCCTTCATATCACTAGCACTCCCGCTCAGTTAAGGTTGTAAGGTAGCGTGAAGGCGAGGGCTTAGGTTATCTCCTGCTCATCGGATACTGACGAATCGATTCATCGTTGATCCGGGCGACTTGCTCCACCGTCCGCGTTCTAATGAGACCACTGGTCGGAATGAATCTGTAGGACAAAGCCCAAGAGTTTGCTCGGAGCCCTCTTAAAGGTTACCGCGCACTGAGCAAAACTAAACTAAAGCAAAACTAAACGATTTCACCAGTATACTCGGTATTTCCTTGCTGGGACGTCTATTTCCACAGACATTGTTGACTGAAATGAGTTGAAGTCTCAAGGGAAGCGCAGCTCGTGGGCTAATTTCTGGCTGAATTCGGTGGATTTGCATGCTTCTTCTTCCGCTCTAGTTTACCCACTTATGCTTCCACGGTTTAAACGATTCCAATTTAATGAACGTGGCGAAAAATCCAGTGAACTTGCGTTCGATTATTGGTGACTTTTTGTGCTAATGGGCCTCAGATGCCATTTGCAAGCTGAATAACATCGCAGTAAAAAGTGCGCTTTAGCATTAGAGTTTTATGCCACATTTGCAGTTATTTAGTGGTATGACGTATGACGTTTGTTTTGTCTGCGCTCAAACGAACGACGCATTGCGCTTCTGACAGCGCAAAAGAGACGTGGAAGCGCAGGCAGATGCATTACATGGAGTTGCATTGTCATTAAATGTCATGCATTGCCTTAGTGAAGCCATAAGGTGGCAATTTGAATAAAAGCTTTCACATGTACAAGATCGTTCCTAGTTTGATCATTCAGGTCCAAACCCAATCACTGCAGCAGCTGCGCAAGAGGAACCGTTGATTTCGATAACGAAGTCTGATTTCAGGATCAACCTCCTCTCATAGCACTTTCGACGATTAGGACTACGTAAAAATCGATTCTGAAGACGCAAGACGATAGGAAGAAGCATAGTTCAAGCGTAATGCAACGTTAGGGTTGGGGCACCAGAATAGCGGTAAATGAAAAGAGTCCGCGGTCAAAACGTGGGTATTCTGAACCATTGAATAGGTCTCGGTCAGCTTTAAAACACTTTCAGATGAGTCAAATATTTAGCTAATACACTCAGGTACAAGCGCTTGTCTTCGAGTTATAACACCGTTATTTCCGCGATTTTCCCAAATAACAGCAGTTCTGCTTTCGTACTGCTGAAATGGTCGTTACGCGATCCAAGCGTTACAAGCGTCGTCAAAATCCCTCTCGATCAAATTGTCCCATGACTGTTGGCCTGTTTTTCCTTCATTAAGGGAAGTGTGTTCTGTCTTTTTGGACTATTATGGTCGTTCTTTCGAGGCATAATTTTTTGTTGAGACCACTTTAAAGGAAACTGCTGCAGTAGAATCACTGTGCTAGTGCATCTTCTGTCATTTGATCCTGAGATTTCGTGATATGCACCAATCAATACAGCAGATTTGCAATTCTAGTAGTTTGGACAAAAATGCAGTGAACTGCAATGAAATTAACAAAGATTGAGCAGTGTTGTGGAACTGCTAATTGGGCGCAGACAAGTCCACAGCGGAGTATAGTTTTAGCGTTCGCGTGATCGATTCAAGGGGCTGGTTTTTCATGGGGCTTTTTATATAGTAAGATTGGTTGGCGCGAAATCAGGTGCTGTCATCGTTCGTAAATGATAGAAGAGGGCTGCTCATGGAGCTCTGGTTGCGCCCGAGGAAAGGAGGGAAAGGATGGTTGTTCGTGGGAAAGCCGGCATAAAACGTTTTGAATGGCACTTCCGAAAGTAAAATATTTTTAGTTGTTACACAGAAGCAGTCGGATACCGTTCCTCGGCCTCATTGGTGCCTCTCGTTTCGTTGAACAAATGTTTGCTACTGTTACTGAATTCTCCATTCCCATTGTTTTCTACCTGTTATGGCGCACATTAGTCTGCTGTTAACCGTTTTTCTCAGTCTTTCACAAATTTCCTTCTATCATTATGATCATGTTCGGTTAAAATCTTTGTCATCTCTCACGTAAGGTTTCCAACTTACCTGTAAGCTTATCAAAAACTACAAATTGTGTTCGTCGCGTTTCGCGGCACATATGTAGCGACCTTTATTTAAAGGTGTTAATCATTCATCACCAATCAGTTTTCGGATGCTTTACTAAAGTCTTGTGTGGTTTTCCCTATTTGGTTTTTAATGCCACATCATTGCAAATGTCGACAAACGCTTCGTCCGAATTGCTTTCCGCAAAGATCACCGTATCTGAAGTTCCTAGGGACCATACAGGTCAATTCACATTACCAGCCTAAAACCCGTCATCCTGAAATCACTGCAAGAACATCGGCATGAGTTGGACTTCATCCTTCCTTTTTTTGTAAATTGTGTATGGTTCTCACGCAACCAACTTTCAAAAATATTTCATCAGACCCTCCTGTAGGTCTCATGGACATCAGTTTTACGTCGCAAAAAATGTTGCAGTGCAAACAATGGTTTTGCAAAGTTTTCAGTTTCGCACTGCGCTAGTTTTGGAATTTGCGTTCAGCAGATACTGCTTGTGCACTCATCTTCTCAGCTTTTTGATGGTGGCTGACCCGCCTCGACCTATATTTTATCGCTGCTGTTATGCATTGAATATTCATCCAGGCGGATTGTAACTTCGCGAACTTTTTCCTACTTTTTCTTGTTGATGTCTGCAAATTTTTAACTTGACATTGAAATAAATAATAAATATGAGCAGACAAATATCCACCATTTTTTTCTGAAGAAATAACAACTTGTAATGTTGTGTCAGCGTAACAAAGACGGCACAAATTATCTACGATTCAGACACCACAATCAAGGAAAGATTTAAATATGCAGTAAAAAGGTTTGATCAAGAACATTGTTGCTGAACGTATGAAAACCGAGTGAGGAACAAATTCATTCTAATCCTCGATCCTCGATGTTCATTCTGGTTTCACAGTGTATTTCTTCGGAATAAGAACATCCGGATGACATGAACACATTTTGAAGAAACTGCGAAAATGTGTCTCATATGAAACGTTCAAGAGGCCTCAACCTGTGCCAAGGTGCGATACTGAACAATTTAGATTGTCTCGCGAATTACGATTGGTCAGCCACTCAGTTTTCGCCAAGTTTCTATTTTGACCTTTGCTGCTGGTCCGTTTCTTCAATATTCTAAAAAGTCACTGTACTTGAAATTGTTTTTCACTCTTTTACCTTAATGCTAAATTTTGAATGAACCTAAAGCGCCATTCATTGAGTAAAACGTTTAGGTGTATTCACTCTGCATGACGTCCGTCGTTATCAATGCAATATTTCCTTCCTGTAGCGCTTAATTTCGAGATGAAAGGAGAGGCTGTACTTGCAGACGGGAGCGAAAATTCAAAGAGAATACACTCTATGTCTTGCACTAAAGGCGTCGTATATTTGTTAAATGTTGAACATTTGTATTTTCATGATCGCATTTATACTCTTATTATATACGGATAGGAATAATTTTTTTTAGAGGATTTGGGACTTCAGAGAGTTGAACGATGACAGATAATAATTTCGAAGTAAGTGAATAATTTGGCTGCTGCGACGTGGAGCAACTGTGATCTTCAAAGAAGCAACAAAAATGATTAATGTATTTACCTTGGGAGTGGTTTTTGTCTAACTCATTGTGCCCTTCATTACACTTAGAGATATACTCAATAATGGAACCATCATAGCTGTTGTAGGCATTTCTATACTCGCGTACGCTCCAGTGTGATGAAACTGCAGAAGAATTTTACTGTTATTCCCTTTGAAGAGTTTGCATCATCACGAGCCTATTGCATGAGTTGAACAACGCAACAATGGCAAAAAATTTGGTGCTACAACTGCATAAATGCGTCATCATTTTGTCCATCCTGGTTGTCCTTCCTGTGTTTTTCAGGCATATGGCACCAAGTAACGGCAAGCACACGAAGATGGAGATTCGATGAGAAGATTTAGTAACAACATTCAGTTTGAACTTTGATCATCTTTCATTCTTACCCATTTTGCCGTATTACCACGCTCGAGGTTTCCTTGGAGTATAACACGAACTGTGTTACACTCCAAAGAAGTGGCAATATCGTCGATCATACTTATCTCCATAAAATAATAAGAGATATTTCTACTATCTGAATATTCCTATCTCCTACTGAATAATATTTCAGTGCGAAACCTCTCAAATATTATTCATTCCTACCTATTACTTCTCCCTGATCCATTTTTATGACTCACTGCGTCTCCATCTCCACCAAGTCGCGAATAGTCGGCTTTTTTCTCTCCCTCATAAGAACTGATGCTAATATGATGGACTTAGCAATGCAGATCTGACCTAACTGTGATAAATTGAAAGTTGTTCAGTGGATATGTGGTTCCAGATCGATCACTCATAAGTGATCCTAATATACACGTCGGTTGGGGAAGTCGTAATGGGAAGAGGGGAAGGCGGAGGAAGAAAAGTGATAGAAGAGGATGAGGAGAGCGCTCGAGGCATTGGATGTCGGTGCGGACTGGAAATGACGTGCTGAGCTCTTCAGTTTATTTTCTTCGGGGGCTTTACTTTCCTCAGTGTTGCTTTACTGTTGTTGCTCCAGCTGTCGTTCTCATTTCTTAATTTGTCGGAGCATTAAATAGTGATGCTTCTGACGTTATCTCTGCTTGATACCACTAGTTCACGTGAAGCGATGCAGCAACCCAACTATCGAATGTGTAACATTTGCACTGCAAGAGCGGTGCGAAAACCAAGGTCATATTAAGGAAAACAATGTGGATCGCACAGCATAAGTAAGATGGCAAAAAATCGTATTACCTGAAAGCTTAGTATAACAGCTGGGGTAAGACGTATGCTTCAAGCATGACGAAATAACGATCTAAATTCCCTACAGAATTGCGTACGGCGATAATACGAAGGGAAAGGACTAACAGCTCTGGACTTTTGGTCGATGCAACCGCATCGGCGCCAGTTCCATTACATTTCACGTCAACTTATCGGCGTATAGGTCACATGCAGGTAGGAGTGCGAGAAAACATTTACACGCTTATTGCTATGGTTTGTTCTTTGCTTTACGCTAATGAGATTATTAAAAAAGGACCAATATTTCTAGAGCCTCTCTGGGTATAATCTAATTTGGTAAAATAGGGGTGCATAAGTTTTTACATCTCTATTATTGTTGTTGAGCCCTAGAGGTGGTTTGTTGAATGAACGATCTATTGCCAACTTATGCTTGGGATGAAAGTTTTTTTGAATTATATGGAAGCGATTGGTTAGTTTAAATGGACATGAAGCTGCATGAGGTGGTAGATTCTATCGCTTGCTTTTCTATTTGATTGCCATTCGGTTGTTGCAAAATGAAAACTGACTGATGTGTCCATTTGAACACTGTGAAACTGAACTAATTTCGTGGGGGACCTCATACTCATGGAAAATTGTTGACACTTTTGTTGGCACACTCGTACCGTCTCCTTACACTCAATTTACATTTGGCAATTTCCTGGATAATCTTCTCGCCCTAGTGTGCTGCTGTGTTAGCGATGACCAAATCAGCCAGCTGTGCTCCCGGAGGCTCAAAATGCGCACTGCACGCATGGTAATTTATTTGGAAGGAAGGAAAGTAGAAGAAAACGGCTCAGCGGTACTGTGAACGATGACGGATATAAATTGGATTCGAATGTTCCATTAGTGTACTTCAAACAAGACTCACTGAATGAAGTTGTTGAAAGTGCCGGACACCAGCTGAGAATAGAACGCTTGACTGGATCTAAGTTTTTGCCTCATAATATGAAGGCATCAGGCAATGTACGCGTCAAATTACGTTGACATGTAGGAAATGACTGAACAGTGATTGTAACGATACTTACGAGAGATGAACCGGGTTGGATGGATTCGTTAATGGGTGGGAAAGAGACCTGCTGTTATCAAAGATATCGCGTGATCACCCATACATCTGATTTCGATAATCACAAGGCGCTTAAAAGCCGGCTGATTCAGCTGGCATTCCAAAGTAACAGAAACGACAACGACATAATGCGAATACCAGTGCTGCATACTGCTACATCCAATAACACTATGATTAGTAAATACTGCTTGTGACTTTGCTCTTATTTCAAAATCCCCAGTCGTTGTTCGGTGCTCGTCGGTTGCCAGTGTGGACATAAGACAGTGACGGGAAACACCCTTTGCAAGTGACAGTCCGAAAGGACAACATGCAGGTTCACCAAATTGCGTTTTGTAACCACTTACAATTTGGTGAACCGGCATGTTCTTGATGTTTGATGAATTTGCGGCACATTTACGGCCTTTGAACGCTATCGGGCTTCGAGGGATCCTTTTGAACCTGCAAAAAGATATCGAAGTTAGCTAATGAATAACCTCATTTTAATGCATCTGATGCATCTATATGGATGCTCTAAGAAAGGCCAGCGACCCCATACGTTAAGCATGGTGTTCAGCCTTAAAAGAAAGATACAAGGTGGAATGACCTGCTCGACAAAACGGCAAATGGATCAGTTCATTATGATAAAAATCATTTGTACGGAGAGACAGTTAACAGTCCGAGAATAGAGACGATAGAAGCAGTCGAGTAAACCCGAGTTATGATAATAAGAGTTTCTGCAAAATCTTTTGTGATGACTAGAAATGGTTCCGAATTTATATAAATATGGACACTGGGAAAAAACACAGAAGAATTTGCAAAGGGAACGCACAGAACTGTGCATGACCAGCAAAACAAATAGCGGCGAAGGAACAGAATTCACGGATTAAGAAACAAAGCAGCAGGACGACTGCGCTCATATGTTGAAAGAGTTCAGGTATCGCGCTTGCCTTTTGAGAATTTGAGTCTGCAAATTGTGTTGGTTCGCTCATATGGTTTCGTCTCATATATCTCAGTAACGTGGAAGTCGAACTAAGTGCCCATTGGCCGCGTTTTCGATGATCGCCTGCGATCGAAATTGGCTTGATCTTGAATCATGGAGTGTTTGCATCCAACCGATCTCCTCTTATGGATAGCAGCCACTAATATCGTCAACGATTCCACAGATTGGTCCGCCTGACATGTCAGCGCGCTTCCCACTTAACACTACTTCCAGAACGCCGCCTTTGCGAGAAGAAAAGATTGGAGGCACATCGAAGGCGTAAAATCTCTTCAGTGAGCAAGCACATGACAGCGCTATTCTGCGATTACTACCAGAATGCAGGAGTGCGTCCAGAGGGCTGACAGCTTTCCTTTTACAACATTAAAAAATGAACCTTCTGGGCCGAAGATATACAAAAGGAAGCTGAACACGAAACAGGTCAGGGAAACGATGCGGCTAGAATTTTTGAAAGCGTGAAAGCAGCAAATATCTCACTTACATAATTTTCCTTTTCTAAATCGCCGATCGGTGGGACAAGTGCAACAAATTTCAACGTTTTTGCTGCTCTGGTAAGGACGCACACAGGGATCGACTCCTTTTTCGTTACCGCGCTCATGATAAATGTCATCCATCCTTCTGAGATATATCGTTGCGGAGCACTGGTAATGTGAAGTGACACTGCGACGTATTCGAAGTTTTTTTACAACCAAACAGCAAAACAATACTCACAATAGATGTAGTGCCGTCGGATGAAGGCTGCGTCACGTCGACTTTAATTTGCTCACCAGTGACAACACTTGCGGAGGCTGTTTGAGTAGACGATTGCTGCGTCGACGGCAAAAAAGCATTGATTGCACCTGAGGTAGGCGCGATTCGTTCTGCCGCATTCGCGCAGTTATCTTGCATCGACATATTTAGGGCCCATTCCAGTTGCTGCTGTTCGGACAGCGATGTCGGAGCTGCGTGTGTCACATGACCAGCCGATCCAGCACCTCAAAGCGTTTCCATAGAGCATGTGGTCTGTGCGAAGAAATTTAATTAGGAGTAGTTCGCACGGATGCTCATGGCAGAAAATATTCAGCGATTTGTTCGGCATTATTAAGATCATGCAATTCGTTAAGCAGAAAAGGCCAATTGAAGAATGTGACATAAGCCACTGAAATTGCTAAAATCGTGATACCAGCTAGCTGTAAATATATTCAAGCGAGTGAAAATTACTGGTAAAGTTACCGAAAATTACGAGTGAAAATTACTAAATTTGGTGCGGAGGTAAGATGTCTGGTAAGTATATTTGCTTTTTGCATGTTCTCGCATCAAGATTTATGGTTGGAGCATCTGGCGAAAAACTCTTTGCACTGCTAAGCCGTCCAGGCAAATGCGCTGCATATTTGTTAAAAAGACGAGTGAATAATGTATGTATGTGTTTTCAGATTTGTAGTATGAATTGGGAACTTATCAGAGTTAATCAAAAGAAATTAGAAACAGAAATAGTAACTGCTGGTACAAACTGGATATCGAGATATGATGAGTGCAACCTAGGTTATTGGCTCGATTTCTTTACGAGCTTTCAAACCGGGATGACTTTTAATTATTAAAGGTGCTCACGATATAGAGCTCCCTCCCTGGAAGCGACGTGTTAACTTCGAAACTCGTAAAAAATAAAGACTCTATCCACATTGTATCTGGTACTAGCTCAGCTCAAACGCTTCATAAAAGAACCGTTTAACATTCCACGTGATCATAAGTGATCAGAAGTGGCATGTAGATTTTAAAGCGCATTAAAATGGCAAGAACTCTTTTATAACGAGATAATCGCATTGGAATTTTAGAAGAATTACGCGAAATAAACCCCGTAACAATAACTGTGATGGTTCCTTCTGTGGCCCTAAGATGCAGGTATAGGGAAATACGTAAGCGTCGTACATAAACGACTTTGCCATAAGAGAACTTGCCAAAGGAGCCCAACACTTCCATTCCACAAACGCTCAGATGTTCAAGATTGGATGCTGTTAGGGCTTGTTGACTCATTCGATGCTGTTAGGACTTGTCGAGCAATTTCACCCCAGCGAAAAAGAAAGAAAGAATGGCTGACTTACGTTGCGCGGTTTCACTGTGCTGACTTGGCGGCGCTTGCGTTGGGCCATTTGCTGCTCCATTTCTTTGTTGTTGATTTCGGCGCTCTTCTTCCAGAGAGATGCGAAGTGCCTGACGACCACTTTATATTCGATAAATAAGTGAAAAGCATTCCCGAGACGCGGAAGTGGGTGGATGAGAGAGGAGGAAACAGGGGAAAAGAGGGGCTAAGCGAACGACGTCTAATGTATTAGGCAGGTTTAGCGCTACCTGTCGCAGACTAGGTGCAATTGGCTCATACTCATCATAGACAGCAGGATGAAAACATGCAACTGCCGTTGTAGTAGCAGTATTATAGAGAAAGTACTGGAGACTACTTAGATCGAAAGATTGAAACTGAAGATAGGAACTAAAATATTCTTTCCTAATGTCATAATAAAAACGATCTTATGTCTCTCTCTTCTGTGTTGGGAGGTCCGACCAACGTGCAAGTGAAACGAGAATCATAGAACAGCATTACGCTTTGTTTACCGTTGAAAACATCAGCCTGATGATGGCTCTTGAGCGCACCATTTTAAAATGCGAACCTTCAAAATTCAAGTTTTCCTGCAAGCGTTATTGCAATTCGAGTTCGTCCTCAGACAACCACAATGAACCCGACTACCTTGCGGTAAAGAAATTGAGGTCCCAAGGATCACAAAAATGCCGTGTTGGCCCTGCTGCAGAACCATCCTCGTAGCATTTGACTATGAATAAATAATATCCTCGGTGGCAAGGATACTAACAAATGCAAAACGGCCAGATTACGAGTTCTGGTGGACAAGTTGAAACAGCAGTACCCATGGAACAACTTTTTTTATCGTCTTCAGCGTGGCCAGTATTTCTTCCTCATCAGAAGTATTTTCTCCGTTCAGGTATTGCAGCAATACTTGCACCCAGCACTGGAACTTGGTTAGCTTGTAGGACTACTGCAACCTTGGAGTATTCCATTGCTGCCTACTATTTCCGTGAAGTACACACGAGAAATGCTGTAAAAAGAAGGCTATACGAACTGCCGCTGTGACTCGCTGTGTGAGCCCATGAGTTGAACTTCCGATGAACTTTCCGGTAGCTTGCATGCTGTGTCCCACCGACCAGAGGAAGAGTGAAAAAATTCAGGGGGATATTGATGGCTAACAGTTTGCGAAATCCAAATTCAGGGAGGCTTTTATTTTGGGAGCTTCACCTTCCTGACTGATTGCTGCAAGTAAAGCTCCCGATTACTGTGATAAATTAACTGACAATACGGCAGCTGTGCTTTGCTGAGTAACTATGGTAAAAACCTAGCAACTCCGCCGCGACCATTTCATATTGGGACCTGCAACTGAAACGGCACTGGACGAAAGCATAGATCGAAAACTTTTCCATGTGCCTTTAGCAATGACAGGTTTCGAAAGCAATACAGGTGTGTTTCATCACTTGCAACGAACGAAGGGAGAAGGATGGCTGCCATTTAAAAGCAACGATCACTGCAACATGTTGCACAACATGTTTCGCATAAAGTACAATGATGAACAAAAACTTGGCACTTCTTATCTTCTGCTCTTTCTCCACATATTTTGCAACATTTCTTTTCACAAATGTACGAACTAGCTTCTATTCGCCAATATGTGGTGAAGTAACTGTTGAACACATGTGGAGTATAAAAAATGGAGAACAACACACCATGGCGAGCTCCGGGTCACTTTCTGCGTTAACATCTGAACCAAGAACTGTTGCAGGCGTAGAAGGAATATCATCCTGCCGACAAATGGATGAAGACATAAGCGCTTCCATAAGTGACGAACCTCCA
This sequence comes from Parascaris univalens, assembly GCA_037576465.1. Lineage (NCBI taxonomy): Eukaryota > Metazoa > Nematoda > Chromadorea > Rhabditida > Ascarididae > Parascaris > Parascaris univalens. Next base: position 28,474,540 of record CM075173.1, read on the forward strand.
GAAGGTACAACTAACAAATTCGATCGAGTTCTTTGTCTGTAACAATCTTCTATGGCTTACCCATGAATGCAGCAGTTGTTCAAGGTAACTACGAAAATTTGATAGGAGGCTGAAATATGCTTTCCTTCATCGTTCACGTGTGCTAGGAGTCATGTCATTTAATAAAGAAAAAGCAGAATATGCAAAAATGTGCTCATGTTTTAGCTGGCCTGACCGGCCACATAAATCTCGAAACAACGATTCTTCTTGACTGGACAGAGTAAAGGTTAAGGCAGCGTGGAGTAATGTGAATATGTTCTTTCATTTTGAGGCACTGTAAACGCATGAAAGACTGACTGGCTTTTTGCGCTCTTCTGAAGCTGGCCATGCGTTCATTTTTGTGAACTAAAACTGCGAGACAAAGAGATCCAAATGAGCACGCCACCATCCCTGTCAATAAACTTGATCCTGCTTAACTTATTTGAGGAATGGATGTTTTATATTGCCTTTTGAAGTCTTTTTTGCCCTACCAGATATTTTGCGTTCCTGTTGATCGTCCCCTCAATCACTCTTAGCTACGCGCTCAGGGCAGCGTGCAGTAGCATGGGAGATTCCGTCTGGACTGCACTAGAAACTCCTTTCAGATGCCCTGTTCCAGGTGCCATTTGTGGGGACGTGATGATCTTAGATTATTACATCTGCGATCATAACGGCAACATAACAAGTTGTTAGGAGTCTGTGCGTCGTTGTTCATCATAGGAAGTTAACCCACCCACGTTGCCAAACATATGAAGGTGGACGTCTATGTTGGGACGCTCTGTGGAACTCGAAGTCACGAACTAGAAATCGCAAGAGTACACCACAACGCCAGCTATAGCACAGTGGAAGAGTGTTTCACCTGCCATTCACAGTTTGAACGAACTGACGCATGACCTGAGCATTACTTGAATTCCCTTCGCCAAAGCAAATAACGTCCGTTTGCACATCATCTTTTCTCAGCTGTTTGGCGAAATTCTTCAGCTGGAACATTAAAGAAAATGCGTGATTTACCACTTGCTACTTGATACTACTATTCCCAGGCAGTCAAAGACCTCGTCTTATGTGTGGATATCCTCTGACTTTTCTGTCAAACTTGTACGGCAAGATTTTATACGTGGTTCACATGTACGTGATTTTGTACGACAGCACCTTTGTTTCCATGTTAAGTGAGCCGCCTGCGAGTTAAACTTTAGAGAAAGGAGACATACTTCAGCAGGAAATTCCTACGCGGTGAATATTGGGTTTGAAGGTCACATCTAAACAGGACCGAGAAGGCTATTTCCAGATCAGCAGAGCTATGAACCAGGCAATGAAAGTTGATGGGTGCCATGCACATCATATGCCTCAGTAAACAGCAGAGTAACTTATTCAGTGAACAGCGTCAAAAAAATCGATCTTGTAGCACAGAAATCAGCGAAGTTTGTTAAGGTGCAGAATCAAGAAAACAAGAGAGACGATCTGCTAGGATTGTGTTAGTGGTGTCACGCTGAAGCTACTGCTGAGTTTCACATCCTTCAAATTGATTTTCGCCATTAGACATTTTTCAAAGGCAGGTATCAGTGTAAACTTTTGCCAATCGCTTCTGAAACTGAGAATTGGACTGTTTTCGAGCGTACCCTTGAGTACTACGGACTCAAGATTTATAGAAGGAAACATGCACAACCACAGACCGAACCTCAACGATATCTGCTTCGGGAATGGGGCTGCCAACAAAAAGAATAATTCGCATCTTGTGTTGGACGTTTGGTCGATGCTTTAGTGCCATATGTGCCACTTTAACACCACCCACGAAGTCCGAAAGGCCCTGAAAAACTAGAAACATCCCAAAGAATTGGAAACATACTAATATCTAATTTATGGTGGAGAGCATGTATGCAGTCTTCTCTGAAAAAGGGTTCACTGGAGAAAACAAATTTATATTTTGATTAGTTTGCATACATTGGATGACATAAGACCCCAGAAACTTGAGCATTTGACATCAAAATCGAACCATAGGGGGAAAATTCCTTAGAAAAAGCTTCCTTCTTAAATGTTCACTGTGGGCAACAATCTGTTCGAAACAAACCGCGAACCAGTCGCCACCAATGCCACCATCTCACGGTGGAGCCATTCCCAAGATTAAGTGCAGCCTCGCCATAGACGGCTGTACGTTACTTTGAAATGTTTTACCATCAGTGCCACATCACTAATGGTGCGAACGGTATTATCATTAACAGTTCTGGTACCATTACTAATAATGAGAACTATTAAGCAGTGACACGGTTACTGTGTCGTACTGTAAGCAGCAGCCGCATCTGAGGTTGAAAATGCGGGCTCTGTACTCGGGATCACTCCTTGATAGGAAGACGAATGATCCATTGGGCGATTTTTCCATCGTTCTCCCCGACTTCTTTATCAGTGTTCCCTTGGCTTCTTCCCCATCCATTTTTCTTTATGGCTAGGTGCTCTTCGAGAAGGCGTTCTCCTCCCATACATGCGTCACCCTATAGATCTTCTTCATTCAGAACCGACTCTTTGCTTCACAAAATTTCCCCATGCTACCTCAACGTCTTTCACTATCTGCAAGTTGCGGAAAGCTGTCGCTTTTTAACTTTTTGGTCGGAACGAGACGCTGGAGTATCAAATCACATGTTCCCATAATGAATGAACGCTCCAAAGTCGTTTGGCCAAAAGGATTGGTGCGGCGTAGTAAGCCAGGGAAATCTTCGCATACTTTTGCCACTGCCTGATGTAGTTTCGTGAAAATTTGACCATTTCGACGTGTTGCCATCACGAGCACTTCGACAGTTCTGCAATGACGAGTGATTGGAAGAAAAGAGGGATTAAATCGTATAAGAACGCTGCTAGTCCCCAACCATATAGAACAACAACATTTCAACAACGACCTTCCGTTATTCGATGATGCATTCCCATTATGAGTTTGGCCCAGCAATTATTTCAACTCGAAGCGTTTCAGAAAATAACAATTAACTTTCGTTATGGTGAATCGGAATTAATTTTGAGCACATTTGACGGTGTTTTTTCGCCACCCATTCTCCATGCCGAAACGTGATCGAGGAGTCTAACGATGTAATTTCTCCGTTCACTGTTTGAAGCCACTTTGCGTGACTGTCACAAATGCGTTCACTGCAACTATTATTACTGCTACCACTGTTACCAACATTTCAATACTATTACTTTATCATTATTCAGCAGCATCGTTATTTCTCACTCTCGCAACCATTATTTATGATGACCGCTATTAATTACTGTCACTATTCAGCACCATAACGATCAGTGAAGAAGTAGTGAGAGCAGTAACAATAGTAGACGGGGTGACAATAACAATAATTGTGGTCCACTGAGGACAGAGTTGATAACATTTGTATCGGCGATGATAGAAAACATCGGCAGTAATCCTGACGACAGTCCGCTGCAGTTATATAATGACGCAGCAACAGAAGTCGTGACAATAATCCTTTATATATTAAGGAAACAAGAAGGACCGTTGTGTGTATAAATGTCCTTCGATTTTGCGACTGGAACTTTGATGATTAGCCAAAGGCACTGTTTCGGCCAGAACCTCGATCACCAGTAATTATTTATTCAGAATAAACGCGTCTGATCTGAAGTTTCAGGCGGGATCTCCGTGATAATAATGAAGGGGTTGTGCAATCCGCATGGATGCTGAAGCGCTGATTGAATTGACGGTTTATTTCTGCTGAATGATCTTTCAGTTTACAAGATCATTCAGTTTACAAGAATGATCTTTATTTCTGCTGAAAAAATTCGCCCAAAGACGTCATGCAACACGAATATAAACACAAAGAAAACGAACCCTGCCAATGAAATAAGACCGACTGTGTTTTCGGGATTCGCGTTCAACTTGTTTTGCACGAGCATGTTAGCTGCTTCTTGTTGGCACTGGAGCCTGGTTGGAACAAAGTCGCCGTTGCGCATCCATTCCGAGTTGTCTATGCTGCAACCCCACTGTAACAGGAGCTGGATCAACCATGGCATCACGGACGTTGCTTTTATACCTTTACCGTGAACTATTTCGGTCAGAATCATTACCGCAAACAGTTGCTCTCGTTTTTTCAGCTTCACTTCTTTTTCCAGTACTTAATTCCGACTTAGATCCTAAAGTTAATTGCTGGCGTTAAAAAAGGTGCTTCTAACTGTTCCGATATGAGGCTCTTTTATGCGGAATAATTCTTCAACCGAATTGCTTAAGAGCCGTTGAATAAAAAGAACTCGAATTTTACTTGCATGAGATCGAGTGTTTCATCAAAATCCTCGCAAATGCTTCTGAAGCTGGGATAACACGATGCAGTATAAAATGATTCCGAGGAATGGAACCTCCTATGCATTAATATAGGTGCCTTCGGTAGATCCGGTTTGTATGAGCAATATGAAGATTGCTCAGTGCTGTCGTAATGTCGCGGAGAGGTTTTATTCCATTCGTTGCATGGAACCGTTCTCTGACTCAGAGCACAAGAAAATCCAAGCTTTCCAAGAGATTGAAATGCACTGTGATCTCGAAGTTTACAAAACTGATCCAAGTTCCATTAAGCACTTCAAATACATAAATTTTCCGAAAAAACTGACTACGTCTCTCGTATCCATTAGAGTGGGATGCGTCATAAACCTTCTGCAATGTAGTGTTAAAAAATTTTTAAACAACTTTCTAAGCATGTCTTCCGCTGCAGTTACACCAGCTGCTTTAGATTCCATTGCGAGCGGGTGGCCGCGCTGATTGAAAGTTCAGCGTTCGAGGTGCAAAACAAAGTAAGTTGACAGAAGCCGCAGACCATTCGGAATCATCGGGCTGGCCCTTCCCTCAAAATTATCTGTGGCTTGTACGTGAAAGTAATTTCTCCCTGTTGTACTAGCCAGGTGTCATAAAATGAATTTTCATCTGTCCTGAGAGACTTCATTTGCACAAGTGCATTCTGACAGTACAAGCGCATGTATGTCGACTACGAAATGGTTTCTAATCGGGAATCACTGAGGCTTGAAATGGCGAATATTTCTTCCGAATATCATACATCATACTGCAGTTTCCTACACCACGTCACTAGTTCGTCCTTCAAATTTGAGTGATGAGTCAGCAGAAACGCTCTAGGTTGTCTGAAAAAAATTTGCCGTGTTTTGCAAGAGTACATCTTTCGCTTCACAGGACTCCAGCGATAGAACAACGAATCTCTCACCGGACATTTCCTCTACGCGTTAGCATCTACCGGAATATCGATATGTTGATCTGATTATTTCTGTTATCTGCTGGCTGGAAAACTGGTTGCTGCGAGCGAGCGGGTTGCAAGTGAGCATATCACGCCATCATTTACGACGTCCTCTATTTGTTGCTGTTCTTGTTGAAATGCTCATCTTGAGCGTAATAAAATTTCTCATAAGACGTTAGGGTTTAGTTGCACTATTTTTCGCGAACCAAAGGAATATCCCCTCATCAATGACGGCAGAGCGATTGAATCAGAAACTTTACATATGGTAACGTTGAATGGGTGACTTCAGTGAAAAAATCTGCCTGCTTCAAGATTGTCGTTTATGTGACAAGATGCTTCGAAAAAAAGACTAGAACGTATTTGTCCGAGACAAGACTGCATTGTCTTTTTGAAATATGGCACCGGCTTCCCACAAAATCCTATAACCACCTCTCCGAGAAACCCATACTACCGTGCTCTGAACTCTGCAGTGAAGATAGTAATTTTTCAACATTCGCTGTGCGCTCGTGGACATCTCAACGGCTGTGCAATTTCTAACCCATCTTTTTTGCTGAGTAAATAAAACGAAGACGAGGACGCTTTTCTGCAAAACGAATATAATCAGTACTATCCGTTATAGGAACTTATTTCCCCCGTCGCATATGCAACAATATCGTTCACAAGAAATATCTCAACAAGTACGTATTCCTGAATTATTAGTGAGAAGGTATCAGTTGCGGTAAAAGTGATCAGTGCTGCAACTACTAAAGGCGAAGTGAATGATATCCATCCGTTCCCTACCACATTTTCTCCTTTTTTTCACGCAATCTGTGCATGCACGGAGACAAAAATGCAGGCTCGATTATCATTCCAGGATCTTTAGAGTAGCACAAATCAGATGTGTTCAGCTTCGTCTATTGAACTTCGCAGTTGAAAAGAATGGAAAACTTCGAAGATAATTTCCTTCTCTTATCATTGCGTACTGTAGATGCAGTCTATAACGTCAGGAAATATAATGGATGTAGGATAGACAGCCTCCAACACTCGTCTCAGATTCCTCCAGTTAGGAAGGCAGCCTGCGAAGTTGCTATTTCGTGGAAATCTCGGCACTACTGCATTTAACGACGGTGTGCCGAAATCTCTATTATTAATTGATTCATCTAACGCTATCAACGATGAAATGAAATCTGCAAGGAGTCTCCTATGACATCCAGCGGTCCTCAGAGAGGAAATGCTTAAGCAAATGAGTGTTGATCCACAAGGACGGCTGACAACACATTTTTGCATCGGTTTCCGTATTGCACATCTCACATTTAACCGTTCTTCATTGTGATTGTACACCAGAAAGTTTTCCTTCTAAGAAATTTCTGCACGTATCGTACCATATCATTGTGCACTCCGCCGGCATCGTAAAACGACTGCGTTGAAAGCGAAGAGAGAAATAGATTGGATATTGTAATACTTCGGATTGCTTGTATCGCAAGCGAGCACTTCTGCAAATGTGGATCTTCATGACACATCCGCAAGCAATATATCAGGGTAAAAGCACAAGGGGTTCGCTTGTGCGGGTTCCTACGCTGCGCTATTACGCCTTCATCCAGCCACATGCAATGACCAGATGCAGTGACGTGGTGGAAATCACGACGATCTTATTTCACCACCAACTGACACATAAGTACCTCTATATCAGAGACACAAAAGTGGCGATTAGGGAACTCTGCAAAGCGGACCAATGATTGCAACTCTATCAGAAGTGCAGTTTGAACAACTCCTCGCGACATTTACGAATGCTGTTCACGACATTACGCAGCTCCGATAGCTACCACTGTCGGTCGATGCAGCGCGACAGTTTGACCCGCTCTCCGCCCTCGCGAAGTTCGTATAGGACCTAAAAACCAGCCTTACGTTCGAGGCATCGTATCGGCGGCGCAACGCTTGACTGCGATGCCACTCGTTCGCCTACTGCTCCAAAAGCTCAATACCTCCATATACGAAAGCGTGACAGTTATATTTTACTGCGAGGTCCTCGCATGTGAACTTCGGAGATATGACCACTTTGCTTATGATGTAGTTGTAAGCAGCAGTAGCTGCTGAACGCGCGATACGCATGTATAAAGCTCGCGAAAGAACCAGGGAAGATTTTATCACCTACATTGGACGATTCAATCCAACTTTCGATTCGGAACGTCACAGAGGGTCAGTTCAAGTCAGATATTCCTATGTGTTTTATAATCGGAAGGTGATGCATTTATTCGACTGAAGCTCCTCGAGAAGGTCAAGATCCATACGATCAACACGCTAATAGAGGAGTGCAAACGACTATCCAACCTTCGTCATAACACTCAAGTGATCGAGAATGGCTCCTCGCCTACGCAAACGGTTCACTCAGTCCAGCAAACATTCCGTTCTCGATGAAAGTCGCAGTCAGCAGCCCATTATTACAACCTGACGACCGAATCAACGACCAAACGCGGCGCTCCGGTGCACAAAGTCACTCCCAAGTCTATGCTGATTCTGTAGCGCGACGCATTTCAGTCATGACCGCAATTATCACCAGCACCGGTGTTCCTGTGCCTAACATCTGACATAAGGAAAGGGCTGTGTAACGTCACCGAACGTCAAAAAAGCAACAGGCATCGTTCAAAACAACCTGCTTTACCCCCACAACGAAGAAGGTCAGCATCAGGAGCAAATTTCACCATCTGAAGGATCATCTGATGAAATATCAACGCTTCGTTAATGTCAGGGTGGAGGACCAGGCATTCGTTTTCCATGTGGACAGTGCATCGATTTTAGGATGTCATGATCTTCAGTAAGGCAAATCATCGGATGACCAGCTCCTTAGTCTTCATCACTGATCGCCCAGAGTGCACAGGAAATCAGATCAACATTCTTGGACAACAAGCAAGTGTCCACAGCTTCCAGAACGCCCTCGGCGAAATGACTCCTCTACGTAGCCAACATTCAGTCCAACCTATTCGGAGCCTGGTGGAACTCAAAATTGCAAATGTACGCAATCATGGACTCCCTTCAAAGAAAGGACCCAACTGGATCGGCAACAATCAACGCAGATGATGCGACTGCGAGCAGCAGCCACGTAACCAGTTATCTACAGCGTTGCTACAAGTTGTTCTTTAGTAGTCACTGAAACGCTACAGTTAGCCAAGAACTACTCTCCATCTCAAGCCAGGCGCGAAACAGACCAGTAACACATGACCGTTGCAGCAGTGCAAACGACCAAAATCAATCGAACAAGCTTCGGACGTTCTTCAAAATGTTCGTTCCCAGGAGCCATCACAGCAGCCGGTGGATCGGAAACACGGAGCCAGTTGAATTCACTGAAGCCGACGAGAACAGAGACCTACGAAATAAACACACATGGGTCTACGACACCACGGCATCGAACCGGAACGAAGGATGCACTATGATACCGACCTTTTTATATATCCAAGATAGTATAGCAAAACGCATAATCACGTGGCAAACATTGTGACAGACAATGGCCAGCTCATGGCGCGGCTCACTGACGTGATGGAAGTCACGTGACTGCATGGCGCGAGGCGACCGTGTTTCACCACGAACTGTCATGTGATGACCTCTCTGTAAGGTACGCCTTTTTTCCACTGTTTCATGAGTGTGTGGTGTATATGTATATTCACTGTATCTCACTTCTCCATCGTTGTCCAGTAAAGCTTCCTCCTCAATTCATCGTCGTCATGAACACTTCGTCGACTTGACGTCATCTCACACGCACACCAGAGGCAAAACACATTGCGCAACATTTGTTCTGGTAATGCTTTCGAAGCCCGTTTGCTGAATCACAAAATCCCGTACGGAGACGTGAATAATCCGCAGCATAAATGGGTGGAGAAATGAAAGTGACAAAGTCAGAGAGCAACCAAGAACAAGATGTGGTGTGCTGTAGCATCAAAACAACGGAGCTTGCATTTTCATCTTGAGAGGCGTAAATTTTGGGAGTGGTTTCGGATATGTTTTCCGCCTGTAAAGGTCACTGGCGAGGATAGCTGATCGTTACATTTCACAAGCTCGATGCAGCAGCCACTCTTGGATATCCATCAATGATGAAGACTCTATCCGACTTCCAATGCTTTTGAGAAAACAAAGTCTTCAGAGATTTTGTAACCTGGACGTTGGAGCTCAGCAGTGCACTCCAAAGTTTTGCTTTCATGGTTCTTTGGGGGAACAGTACAACATTTTAGCCATATGAGATTTCTCTAACAGATGCGATGGTAACAGAATGGGGATTGAAAGTCACTTCTAGAAGTTGCCAGATTTGAATTTAGTTAGCTGACGGTAACGGGTAGATATGAGTGAACGTTGAAACTTCGGCCACAGAACAGGAGATATATGATTGGACCAAGTGCCTGAACTGACGCTGTAACCCACTGAATTGAAAGTGCAAAGAGTGGGGATCTTTCTACTAGAAATCCGCTAAAAATTTGTGATTGCCTTGCTTCTTTTCTGCATCTTTTTTGTTTCTGGAGAATCTCCTATTTTCCACCCTGCCCGAACATCCTCTGAAGAGTGTTTTCAGTTGCGTGGTTAGCTAACGAACACAACCAAACTCGCCATAAGCGCAACGATCTTACGGCCATTAAAAAGCAAGCACAAGATGTTAGCAAGTAAGGTAGTGGAGGAATAATGGAGGATACAGCAAGCAGATTGCACATCATGATCGCCTATCCCAGATTGGAAGAGAAAAATGTGACTGTGGTGCTGTGCACTCCATGGGATCTGCGTAAAGCATGAAAGAGAAAAGTTTTCTTACTCTCTTCAGCAGTTTGCATGCCCACAGCAGTTTGTTTCTGAACTTTGGTAGGACGTTGAACTAGGTTCTAGCACTAAGCTGGAAATAAGCTCGATGTGGTTTTTGGCAGCATAAGCACGGTGCAGCCATGTAACTGATATAGCCCCACACTTGAAAAAAGACCAGTGAAACAGTGACACCAATAACCTTGCCCCCACTCTGCTGTGTTCTAACATAACTAGGATATTTTAATCCCACTTCCCTTCCACATCACTGTTGTTGATATTGCAAGCACACAATAGCCTGGGCGCAGCTATGCCTTCATAGTGCGCACGAAAAAGTACAGTGACGAAAACACCCACGATCCAAGAAATCCAGGAGCAACCGTATACCAGCAGTATAAAAAACTGAATGAGTACATCATTTCCCTCATTTCCTTCGATATTTGATCGCATGCAAATTTCGTGCGGATTTCCAACGATGTCGCATCTTGCAGTCGCTTTGCAAGCTTTTACTCGTGCATGTTGGATGTGAATTGTCTTCTAACAATTTGGTCTCAACTCGCGAAATGCGCTAAATTTTGCCCGTTTATATCATTGTTGAGATGGTCTCGCTTAGAAAATGTGCACGACCCTCCCATACATGTAAGGCGTGAAGTTTACCGCAGCCATTTCTCATCTCGCGGATTGGGTGCAATGCAGTAACGAACATTTCAGTTCATTATTTCTGAAACATAGCTGCATCGCAGGGAATTGCATTAGGAAGCGTTCTTTATCGACGTTGAAACCAAGTCAGCACAGGATTAAACATCAATTTTGCTTCTGAGCGAGCAGTCTAGCCATAGTTCGTGAATTCCACGAATGCAACTGGATAAGCGATATTCATGGATTACGACTGTGCATATTATCCTAAAGCTTGTACCGAGGTGGATGATGTTTCAAGCCACACTGGCCTCGTGCTGAGATACTGCCATATAAGAGGGAAATTATGAGTGCTCTACATGCTTCATGCTGCACCTTCCATACTTTTTTAAATATATTATCGACCATAAATACCGCTTGCACAGTGGTCGTTTCCATAAAGGTGGTTTTGAGAAATTAGGAGAACGCGACTATGACCTACCTACACACTAAGCGGATCCTCAAAATCAGAAAATAAATTGTTCTGCTCGGGCTCTGAAATGGAGCAGTACAAGTGCGTTAATGGCAAGGTGAGAATCAAGAAGATGAAGAAGATAGAAAGATGGAGGAATTGTCGCCAACAATTCTACTAAGTAGAGTTATTTCACAGCAGTTTTAAAAATAAAGTTTTAAAAATTTTAAAAATAACAGTTCTAAAAATAAGTTCGTATTTCATATATGTTTTGTTCGTGGCAACCACATTTATGGGTCATGATCTGTTGTTGCGTTTGTTTTTAGATTGGTTAAGCGGCTTAAATAAACTACGCTCAAATTCTCGTCCACTTACTGTTTTTTGACGATTGCATGGGTCCACTTATCGTCTGAATAAATGGGCTTTCATTCGTTCATACTACTTTCGTCCCTGTTTGTCTCTTTCTTAGTGCTGTTTTTCCATACGGCGCAACCTTGACATAAAATTGAGCCCCGATTTACGACTGCCACATCTCATTTGAAAGTTAACAGCGGAAGTTAGTCTTGTTCATGCTAAACCTTCAAAGCGTTGTGCCAAAAGATATTACCAGAAGATATTCAGCAGCATGGTGCATTGGATTTATGGGCATTTCTTAAGCACCTTCTGAAAGCAAACGTTTGTGCAGGTCGACCAACCGTTATTGCTCAAAGTCGACACCAGGACGGTTGTTAATGGTTGAGTTTTGTGAAACCTGACGTTTTTGTCCGGGAATGAGGTGAAAGGAGTTTTCTTTTTGCAGGATGGTGCTGTTATATGTTTTTCTCTGGTCAGTCCAACATTCTTCGAAAATGTGCGAGAAAAGTGGTATATGGAGGTATCGCATCACTGCCCGAATGTGCCGATTGTTCTAGTCGGTACAAAGCTTGATTTGAGGGAGAATAAAACTACGGTGGAAGAAATACTCGAAAACCGCTCGGAATCTATCAGCTGTCTTCAGGGAATTTCCATGTCAAGAATCAGTGAACTCTTTTTTTCTATTTGGGTCAGTTTTGATTACTCGACCGCGTTGGTCAATGGGCATTCAAGTGCTGATTGCTGCATAAACGACGAGCTGAGCAGCTTCGTGTAGCAGCGCGAGGAGGAATAAGGCTGTATTCATATTTTACTTTCGTGGATGTAGAAGGTGACAAGATCGCCCTCCCCAATCCAAACAAAATACACCAGCTGAAACTAAGCCAGAGTTAGACGAAGTTTTCCGAATGGGCCCCTAAGCTTGCTATACATTTGAAGTGCCGAATAATGCTAGCGCGAAAATAACTGAATGGGATGCAGTACACACCAGCAGAAGGGAATGGGATGCAGTACATTCACTGTGTTTCCTGATGACGTTCATTTCTTCTCGTGGTTCAGCGTGTATGCAAATCATTTGCAGAGTGCTGTCAGTGGTCCATTCAGTGAGATCGCGCATTTGGCCAAAGTGGTTGAAGGGGTCGTGGAAAGACATTAACTGAAGCCCGTAAATGTGAGGTCAACGTTGTCTGCCATTTAGAGTTAAGAGAACTGCCTCTGTAGGAACTTGTTCATCCAAATATTCCAGAATGGGCAGGGTCGATATAGTAGTCCGGCTTTGTATTTGTTACATTGGTGTTTTGTACCTCTAATATTCAGTTACGCTTTCTTCAGCCAGCTTATCGGAGATTCGTCAAATTTTTTTTTAGCGCCAGAAATGTCGTGTAGTATGCAAACCCCTGCGGGTCTATCCGCTTAGATGAGCTCAAAGTTCACTCAGCCGGTTGGGGTAGAATGAAACTTATCTTGAACCTACTGAACTCATTTGGTTTCTTCATTTCAAAAATTACTTTTCCACCCTCGGGCTAACCGAACAGAGAAAGAGAAAAAGGAACATTTGTGACATGTCGAGCTGCGGTGCAGTTTTCTTGCGCAGCATTTGATTCGAGAGTCCTGCGTAGCAAGGTATCTGCAGCGCAGAATGTTTATGCACGCTGCTTAGCGTTGTGCAGCATAGGTCATAGCAGTTCTGAATGAGTTAGCGCAGCTATGCAACAAAGGCATATATGTTTTTCGCATTGGTTATCGCACCACCGGCCACCTCTGCCGCTGGGACTTGGATTATGGCATACTAAATTAGGGGAGTTGCGATAGTGGATATTTCCACCCGAGGATCTACTATGAGACGTGTACTTTGCAATGACTCGCGTGACGGAGCATATAAATTGTAGTAACTACACTGAAATTCTTCCCATGAAGAAGCACCGTTGGGTCTTCTGCTAAGAGGCGTTTCCGTCTTCGGACGTTTGATCCCTGGCACACCTGTCAGGAGACTATCAGTTTGCGCTGTTGGAATGTCCCGCAACGAATCGTTTCGCATGAGTGCGCTTGCAGAGCTCTGCGGTACGAGCACCATTTGTTCTCGCTTGAACGCAGTTTCCACCAAGAATTCGCAGATGGGTGATGAGAGCCGCCATTTGATCATCCGGGGAGGCTTGACTCAGTAAGGGGTTCGGGGGATTTCTTTACGTGTTGAGGAACGAAGTTCAATAATTTTTGTCTTTAAAAACGAGAGGGAGCATTTTCCTGAAGAAAATTAAAGTTGCTTTAAACGTTGCTTTCAGCAATCCCGAAGCAGTCCTCATCATGGTTTCCACCATTCTTCAACAATTCCAACGGTTGTGGGCAATCACACTTTCTTCTGCTTATTCTCCTCTTTTTCGATGTACTACTGATGAAATATCCCAGCTCTTGCAGTGCGTTTTCCTTGGCTGAAATAAATCATTTTCAACTCTTCCTTTATTGGAAAGCCCTCACAGCAGTAAATGACATGCATTGACCCTCTTGCGCACAGTCCGTTTCCTTTTCTTCCAAATTAGTTCTTCCAGCCAAAGCGGGATTCGGTCGTCTGCAGGCCTCGTCGAATTTTGATTTCCCAAAAGTGTAGTCATTCTTCCGGCGTTGCGCTTTGCGCAAACTTTCGCCTGTTCGATTTGTCATGATTTCACTCTAATAACCTGTGGCCGTAGGACCTGGATTTCACCGAGAAAGCTACGCCTCCAACCATACAGTTGGAGAACTTAGGTTGTTTCGCAGTAAAATAGTGTGCTGTTCGTAGTCGTGATAAGAAAGGAGTTGAACAAACTCAATGACCAACTTGTTCAAGCTTGCTCCTTTGTTTCAGTACTTATAAGGGCGAGTTGAAGGGCGCACATTGTAAGCTAGTGCAGTATGCTTGCTCGCCAAACTCTCGCTCATGGCACCAACTAATTTCACATAGTCAGCAATTTTTGAAGCACTCACTCTCTGCAACTTAGGCAAATCTTTTCGTTCGCACTACTTTTTTATCTGGGAAGGATAAGTGAAATATAAGGTCTAGGGATTGCTTTCGGGCTGTAAATCATGCATTTTACAAACGACGACCACACAACAAACAGATATGTAAATTCCAACGAATCCGCAAAACATCGAAAGTCACATCATTTTAGTGCGCACATTGCATCTGAAAAAATTTGTTACTGAGAACACATTATGATAACACGAGCGTACATCACCTGAAAAGTACATACTGCAAGGAAGCTAGCGCACATGGGTACATACATGCACCTACATGATACAGCGTAAAGAAAGGCAAATCCGCAAGAAGCGAATGTACTGCACTATGCATTCGATCTAATGCACTCTTACTATTCTCGTATTGCCTGCAGCAATTGTCCTTGTAGAGTTCACTGCTGGAAGTGTGTAAATTACTGCATGTAGCCTTGCGTATCCACCGCCTTCATTATATTCCTTTTTATTTCCTTTCCACCAGCACCATCAATATTATTCTGTGGTTCGTCAAATTCTACCGTGTAAAGATTTCGGTGCATTCTAAGAAATGAGTGTTTATCATTTTCTCATCATTTCGTATCGAGAGCTTCGACATTACGGCAGCATGTGTGACGCATGCTTATGTTGATTTTATGTGCTTGTCCAGACGTCTAAGATGGTGAAACACGACAGCTGGCTGGGGCGATGAAATCAAGAGGGCGTGTTTCGCAAATATTGAGGCGTAACACTATTATCACAATTCATTTGGAAGTCGTCGCAATTTCAGCGCTGAAAAGTGCTGCAAAGTTTGTGGATCAAATTCCGTACTGCCCTTCGGGTATGACGCCATAAACGACTTGCTTGGATAAGGGCGTATGAGATTGGGTACGACATAAATGACTGTTGGGGAGACTCATAAATACTGGTTTGCACTACAATCGGGTCTGCATCCATCTAATGCAAGGCATCTCCTTGTAACTTCCGTGGAAGAACTTCCACTTGCTCTTTTGGTCTGTTTGCTTGACAGTCTCCTATCGTTTCAGAAGTCCTTACAGAAAAGGAAATCTTTCAAAGTAGTGAAAGAAATCAGCACAGTCTGAGTTACAGCAAGTCCACACTTGTATTCAGCGGTTTCTAATGCGTCTTCAAGCATCCCCAGTTTTTTTTGTTATTCACCTTGTCAAAAAGAAATATGCTATCTAGGCAACCAGCGCTGTGATTACCTGAGCAGTGCCGTGTTGTTCAATGTTTATTACGTTTTCTCCGTCCCTTCAGAAGGTTCTGCATATGAGGCGCCAGTTTTTCCCAAATATTTGTTGCCGTTTATGGATGTTGCAGTCAACGCAGTATGCTACAGAGTCATCACAGCAAATGTCGTTGACTGGTTTCTTCGAAATCAAAGAAACACCCAAATGCGTTCGCCGGCGGTCTTCGTTCACGATAAGGAAATCGAATGTTAACAGAAGCCGTAGTGCAGATGTGGAAAAATGCAAGTTGTTACTGTGAACGGGAATATCATTCAATATATTTAGGATAGTTATCAAAATATCTCTGTGTGTTTCACTTTCAGCTTGAGCTGACATCTATGTCGGCATCGTTCGTCATACGTGCCTGGCGCTTCGTCTTCGTTTTCGTCTCATTGTCCGTCTCTGTGTTTGTCTGTCTTCTGATAACGTCGAAGAAAGCTCACGTTTTCATCCCACTAACAAAAGTTCGAACATCCTTTATGACCGGAAAGTGTATGCGGCTCTAAACCTCAGCTTGCAACATTAAGTCATACGTTTGCAGGACACGCATTTCTTCATCAGAATACCATACTTTTCCCTTCATAGAGAATTCATTATGCGTTGTTAGTGTCTAGATGTACATCACCTTAAGTAACACAGTGGTCGAAAACTTGCAAAGATTCTTCGTCCTTGTGAAGTGTTCGATGGATGTTGCCGAGCACTTCGAATATGCTGATGTTTTATTCATAAGTAAGGCTAAGCGATGCTTCGACAGTAAAAACAGACGATTGGTGTCTGAATTGAACTATGGCTTCACTAGTGTTGCCATTCGCCTCTATCCTTCCTTTCTGAAAAAAAAAGGTTGCTGCACACCACCTTTATCCATTCTTTTTTGGCTTTGTTGTATGATAAAAATCGACCCATTTCATTGGTCAAAAGATAGTGTTTCATCTTTTGGGAAGAAATCTAGCCAAAATCCTTGAATCCTTAAAGCGACGAGGACCTCTAATGCTGCCCGTTTCAGCTTCATCCGACTTTTACACTTGAGCTTGGCCCGCAAACAAAAGAACTGTAGATTTTGATACCCACCAACCTTGTTCTTGGAAATTCCACAGGTATTCAGAAATTGGGACATTTCGACATTTGGCACGATATGAGTTTTCATGTCGCTCATGAGAACTCATGCGTTTCAACGAAGGTAGGAGCTCTCCAACCTGGTTTTGCAAGAGCTTTATTGATTGATTTCTTTCCTCGCAAGCATGCTATGACAGTTATTACTTGCATGATAGAAATTTTGAACTGCAATCAGTTCTGACCTTTCTGCGGTCCAGAAAGAGGGATTTCGTTCTAGAAGTCAAATATAAAACTCCCACAGAACAATCGTCTTGATAAGTCCCAAAGGTCGGCATTAATTTTATAGGTAGGAAAAATTCGTCGGCTTAGCCACAAACATCCGAAGTGGTCAACTAGAGCTGTTTTCTTCATCACTTGTAATCATAAGTGCATTTCAGCCAACAGGTTTACCGCTTCACCGATTCATCAACACCGATCGTCTCTATCAACTGCACACTTGGCGCATTGCAGACCACAGATTACCGGTTAGGTTTCCTTGTTGGATACGGTACTGGTCAGAGCTCCACGGTCTCGCAGAAGCTTTTCAGGCCAAGGCGCCGCTAACTCGGGTCAGAAAGCTTTTACAGATGTCAGTTTTCTTCCGACCTTTGCACATTTACTGTCATCCTCAAAAATCCCCAACAAGTGCTGATTACTGTCAACATGATGATGGTAGCTTCCATGCCATTGTTGGTCAGAAGTCAAAATGTTCGACATTTCGGGTAATTTATATCGCTTCGTGCTTTCTCGACATTCGCTGTTAAGAATTTATCGTTGTGACTAAACTTCCCTTGTATGCTTCTTGGCCATCATCCTTCGATACCGCCTGCTTGGTTTCATTGGCTTTACCGGCGTACTTGTGCTGAGATTTTAACAAGTGGACGACAGGAAGGACGTTGTGCTGCCTAACTCATTATATTTATACTTTCCGAGGGGGCAGGTCGGAAAACACCAGCAGCTGATGGCAAATTCCGTTGGACAGCTCCAATTATAGACTAAAATAACACCTAAAATATTAGCACCACCACTGAAGCATCCTCACCACCGCTTGAAGTAACCGAGCCGCCACATAGTTGTTTATCAGAGTGGTGTGGCACTTGTTTGTCTTGACAAGAGAAAGTGGATGTGAACCATTACGACAAATAATTACCCGGTGTAGCGCTGACCGCCATAGGTGACGACAGCGTTGAGACGTTTGTTGGGGTGAATTCGACAATCTGACTGGAAAACATTGCTGATGAAGGATATCTAAAGATTGGATTCATTTCGGCAGATGGCTTCGTTATGTTTTGATCAATTCATCATTACCGATTAATTTTACGTTGGCGGAAAAATGATCAAAGGAAGCTCAGAACGTCCCATTTGCAAGAATGTTGAAACCGAATGCTTCTACACTTTGCAGTCCTGTGGCAGCTTTATTCTTTACAGCGTAACTGCTATCATTGTCGTTACGGCTGCAGTGACCAGTTATTCGTAGGGCGGTTTCGGCCTAAGAGTGATCGAGAATTTCATCCAATTAACTGTCTCCCCTTCGCATGTATATATTTATATATAATACATATATATACATACGTACATATATTTGATAAATCAGTATTTATTTACTTATTAATATTTGTATCAGGGGCCAGGAAAGCAGAAGGACCCGGCTCAACGCACACGGCTAGCGTGCATTTGAATTTTTGAAAGTTTCCATGTTTGAATCTTCGGAAGTATGCTCTTCCTAGCAGGAGTTATACATAAAATTGGGGAAAGCTCTTTCGAAATTCTGCAGGAGCTTCGTAAAATTACTTTGCTTCCCCGGCGCCACAATATTTTGATGTTACAAGAAAAGATCCCATAAAAATGCGTTTGAATCGAAATCGAATGACTCTTGAAAACCGTGAGCGGAGCAGCTGCTGCTGAAACATCAGAACCCTCAGTTTTCGTCATTTCACGACGAGCCGAAAATATCCTTCGACTCGAGCAGTTGTTGAATATTCTCCCGCGAATCCCTTAATCACTTCACCTAACTTATTCAGCCTAAATTGACTTGACTGATCAAGGAAGTCGTCACTCACTCTTCTCGAGGTGTTCGCTTTGCTAACTGAACGATGCCTCCATAGCTGTCGCTATCATCGCTTGTCCTCCTTTCCCTATAAACGTCCCTCACACTACTTAATCAAAAATATCCGCAATTCCGTCATCAATAAATCAGCAGAAATACGCCAAAATAAAGAAACAGTCGAGTAAACAACCAGAAATTCGTCCCAGATCTCAGTGCAGCTTTTGTCTCTCATGAAACAGTTCGCTGCTGTGATGGAATTGTCTGTCACCGACATTGCATCGAAGAAGAGACATTAGGAAAGTATGCTGAAGCACACCTCAATATTCAGTTTAACATACGATGGCCTTCGATTCTAAAATTCCCTACAAGAAATGTGGTCCCTTATAGATACAGTAACTACACAATGCGTGCTTAGCATCCGGCCAAAGCTGTATGGTGTAACGGTTTTTCTGCTTGTGAATATTAGGAAAACTGCTGAGCGAGGGGTCGCATCTATGTTGCTCACTCCACATTACTGCCTTCATCCGTTTTCTACTTCAGACAGCACCGATTTCTTCGACCACCTGCTGAAATGCGCCAAAAATAAAAAAACCTCGCTTCCAGCAATGATCTACAAATTTCTGATACTGTTATCGTCTGCAATTCGTTCAAATGGCATCCCATTCAATAGTCGGACTGACAGGTTGGGCACATATGCTTCTAACCTTACTGTCACAACACACGGGTTTTCCAGGCGTTCTTCCTTCTTCGGTCGACGATAGGAGAACGCTTGAGACACAAGAGAATCTCTGTTTGAAAGTTCGCTCCAAGAACAATTCATCAGGCTTCGGCAGGAAATCTCCAAGTTACATTTTCCCTGATTTTGAAAATCAATTTTCGCTAAGAATACAACGATCTAATCAAAAAATGAATGGGGCACGATTTCTGACGAAAAATGAATTAAATCTCACAATTCATAGGATACTTTGAGCCGGACGGCTGACACGGGCATTCGCTCCCAAAATACAGACTTTTTAAATTTCAGCCACATTTTTCAGGCATTCAACAGGGTCACAACGAGAATTGTTTCTGCACTTCTGCTGTTAAAGAACACTCTCTTGTCCTCACGCTCTTCCGCTAAAGTGCCTTTCGCCAAGCCGAGGCTACACAGTATATTCATTGGATGAACTGCTGACCTTGGCCCATCCCGAAATCCCCTCAGAAGAACGTTTAACAAAGTGCATATAAAGTAAAATACGGTCGTCCGTTGAGGAAAGCTACATAACGTGGAAATGAATCTAAGCTTTAAATTTATAACAAGTGAAAAATGTTGCACGGAACGTTCAATAGAGAATCAACGATCATTTAGGTACGACCGAATTTGGTCACACGTCATATTTAGGTGATTCGGAACAGATCTGCACCATGTCAATTTGAAGGTTTTGTGCTGTACATTTCTTCTCTTCCTCAGAATTCTTTTGATAGAACGAAAATTGGTCTCCACCATAATCATGAAAAGTTGACAAATACCCATAATTTTGGACCAAATCCTTTGATCAGTGGGGAAATTAGGCATTGCAAATTCATGTAACGGTCAGTATGATAGCAATTAGGTCCAGCACTTGAGTACTCACTGACCGGACTATCGCAATAACTGAGCTCTTACTTGAGTCCATGTCCTTGCCTTAATTCACATATTGACTGCTTTTGATTCGTTGCTGCTGTGATTGAAACCGAGGATGGCGTTTCATCCCGCATATGAACAAAACACGGCATGTGATCCTTTAAAGCATACTTAAGTCAGGAACATTTCTGTTGCAGCCTACCTCATTCATACCTGAGTGATGATAATGATGCCAAATGTCACCCTAAAACGTTACAAAGTAACGTCTAATATCTGTCCTATTTTTAACATCACTACCTACTTGTCGTAGCACCGTTGTCTGGCATTAAGATAGCAGTGGATGTCAGCGATAACAGAAGGGAATCACCGCATTATCGACCTCCTCGTGAGCACTTTAGCCACATATCATAGGCGCCTTATGACCCGAGAGAGCGAAATTCTTATTTGAACTTCATCGTGCAAAGTTCATTTCGACAAATGACCCCACCAAGCTCAGTTAGACATGCTGCGAAGATAGTTGTGACAACAGTATAAAGTGCGAAACTCAGATGCAATCAACATCAGAAACGCTAAATATCGAATTTCATGAACTTTAAATCCGATGTTGACAAGAGGAGGCACTTAGCTTCGTTTCAAATTTTGGCTTACCAATTGAAAGAATGATGCAACTCACCTCAGTTGGAACGTCGAAACTTGCCGCGGTTGGCACAAAGAATTCAGCAGATGGTTGCGGTGTCCTCGAATATTCTGATGGAATACTAGGGCGTTCGTGTTGGGAAGCAGCCACCTCATTCAGAGGCTAGAGGAACAGCATATGATACAGCACATGATACTCCAACGGTTCAAGCAGATATGATAGAAACCCCCATACATGCATTATATCGCACAGTGAAACTGCTGGAAAACTTCCACGTCGCGAATATTCGCGAAGGGTTGATTTGTCGCACTGGGATTAATCGTAGGTAGGCGGTACTAGAGGTGAGCATGCTGGTGCCGGAAGCTCCATTACTGGGGCTTCTGGAGGATAGCTATCGCCAAAAGGTCGTGACGTCTCTTGATAGCGAATATCTGACCCGGAAATAACATCAGCTTTCTAAAAAATTGTTTTTTTTTTCGACAGTGACCAAAAGCTCTAAACCAACGCGCTGTATGCACATAGCTGTATAGCCGACACTGGGCAGAGTGCTTGCGGAAGCACAAAGCTCTTCGAAAAGCGAAAGGAGCAATCGACACAATGATGAACGAACTCGGCCTTCGCGCGAATGCAGATATAGCGACTGTCGCCGTCGACCGTCACTGTCCCCATCCCCCCCCCCCCCCCCCCCCCACTTTACTTTAGATGTTCCGCCCGCTCTTTGACGACAACGAAGTAGATCGTAACTAATGAAGTCGGAAGATAAGCTGTAAAAAAAGCGTAAGGCTTTTGAGCGTTATTCATATTCCCGACAACATCAACATGCAGATTTTTCACGTCCGATTTATTTTTACCTCTCGCTGCGATCTGCAAAGTAGTTGCAGCATGGTGACGCTCTTATTCACTGGAAGGAAAACTTCTGCTCCTTCGGTCCCTACGACTTTTTGTTTCCCATGTGCGCAGCAGTCGTCACAATTGTCTGTGATACTGAGCCTGTGTAATAAGGGGTTGTCCGGTTGAGGACCACTGTCCACATGAGTAGATGTTTTCCATCTATGTCTTATGTAATCTCTGACTCAAGGTCTCTGACTTCTAAAAACCTGTGTCGTCTAAACGGATTCTTTTGAGACTGAGAGGAATTAACAGCGGAAAACGTTGCATGTTCAACCTTTTAAATGAATAGAGCGACGGTACCCGTGAGGCAGGCAAGTGGTGCGCTCTCATCAGGCTGTAGCTTCATCTACAGTTGCATTAGCTGCTCTAAGCAACTGTGTCGGCTCAGAAAGTTTAGACTCACACCATGAGAAATGATTACGTAACACTGAGCGGGTGGACAGAAGTAGCGATTTGGAATCATTCGTGAAATAGAGGGCGACTCAGTACATGAAGACTCTCAGTGAATTTCACTTTGGGTGATTACCTTCACGCAGACTTTTTTAAGAATAAGGGAAGATGAGAACCGTGTTTTGCATTTCGATTGCTCCGCTGTGTGGGAGCTGTGCTCCGCTCAAATCAGCTTCCGGGGATGACTGAGGATGTTGCGCGTGTATAATGTCTAAAAGTGCAGATTATCAAAGGTCATTTCCAAAAACACCAGACTCACTGTATATAAGCAGCTGGAAACATACACGACCTTCTCCGGATGGATAAAATCCAGGGATCATGTGAAATGTCGCTTATTTCAAATAGTACCCGATGAATTCAACGTTCTGTAGAGGAATGGAAACTAAACGAGGCTTCTTATCTAATTAATAAATCATGCAATCCTCAAAAAACATCTAACCTGTTGATTTCGTAGAAGAGCGGCGTGTCCCTTCTGATCGTAAATTGCCGTCCCTTGATAACTGCATCTTCTGAACGAGGTTTTTCTGGAAGAGACCGGCGGAAACATGTGATAACACCACATACTCAGCAGTTACAGACGGTACTAACACTCGAGTGGCACGCGCAGAAAACCCTTCGCCGTACTCTAGGGGAGCATGCTTTGTTACAAGTGCTCAAAGAATGCGTGCCTTTATATCGCAAAAGTTCCATGGATATCTCCACTAAACCGAAATGCAATGCCATATCGGCAAAACGTCCACAAGACAGGCAACTCTTGTTCTCGGAAGGTTTTCTGTTGTTGCCATGAAATTCCGGTACCGAGCGAAGGCCTTTTTGAATTTTAGTGCTTGAGAGCTATTCGTCACTACTTCCCCTTCGAGCCCAATCTGCGCTCAGCATACTTGCTGCAATTCAAGACGATCATTGATTGACTCCTGCAAATACTCGCACAGCAAATGAAGCACCGTCGATGGCCAACTTCTTTCATAGCAATCTTTGCGTTTGAAGGCTTTCATTGCCAACATTGCTTTCTTGAAGATTCATACGTAATATGGGTACCAATTGACTTCGAATAGCGAAGGAAAATTCTCACCCAACTTTCTTCCTTATCGCCTTGTTGTTTTCTTCTTTTCTGATCATCGTCTTCGAATCCATTTTCGGAAACAAAGTAGTAGCATTCTTAAATGCTTTTCTGTGTTGCATGTGTTATTGGAAGATTACGAGTGAAATCAAGTGAAAGCGCAAGAGGCATAGTTGTGTTCTATGTAACGTTCGTAAAAATGTAAGTCCTGTTAAAAGCTGCTATAAAAATATTCTATGCGTCGGCATCAAACAGGAGACCCACGTCCAATGAAGACGCGATCTCGAGAACTTCTCTCCCCACGATTATCGAAGAATGGAAAGCAGAAGAAGCAGAGAGCACACTGAGTTCAACCACTTCACAACAACTTTTTTTATGATTGCATCTGAGATAATGATGCTTCCAGATGTCACTTCGTTCTTGGGATACCCATTTTCACTATATTTTCACTCATAATGAAAGGTTCATTTTCCTTATTGACCTTGAACTTCGACAAGTGAGACTTGATTTTTTGTTCGAACATGTTTTATGGAGGAGTTTACGTATTAGCGCGCTAGATCAGTTAAGATTGTTTGGCATAACACCCGCGGCAAAGTTGCACGCTCCCAGCTGGCAGTTTGATCAGCACCTGCCACTGTTCCATCACTCCGCTCTCCGAACTCTTGTTGGAGCTCAGAGCAAGAGGGTTGTGCATAGGCGCATATGCAAGGGACTAATACAGGAGTAAAAGAATTGTTAGGATTTTTGGGCATCAGCTTTGCGGTGAAGAAATTTGGCGACTTGTTAAGAGTCCACTCATTCCCATATATTTATTCAGCTTACGTGATCGTACGGTAAACGTCACCATGCAGTTTGACGATCTTTTGAAGTGTTGTACTAGAAATACCTTGGGTGGCATTTTGCTGACCAGTTGTGCCCGTTTGTTGCAATAGTTCTGATGCCCGTTGCAGGTGTGGTTGCTGACGAAGTGACCTGAGATGTTGGATTTTCAGGCACCGACTGTCAAGCACGTTGCATGGAAACGAATCAAATGTTCTCATCCTTAGCACAAAGTACGATTCCGTTAGCAACAAAGTGATCGTCTTAAATGAACTACCTCAAATGGATGAGGGACACCCTGTAAATGAAATCTTATAAAAAATTTGAATGAAGGCAACTAACGACCTCGTATATCAACCCAATCAGCGGAAATTAAAGTGAGCAATGAGACGAATTTGCTTCCGAAAGAAAGCGGTCGCGTGAAAGTGCTTCAGCAACAGTGGCCCGTCATACCGGCTGTCAAATCCTTATTCACTCCATCTTTCTCCTTCGGACGTCAAACACTTGAGAAGAATCCAGCGCTGATGTGCATAGACGAACCCCTTCTTACTTTGTTGCGATATAAATAAAGCACAGCTCTGACCAGGGCTATGGACAATCCGAAGTTCTCGCATAGTTCACGAAGCCCTTCAGATGGGTGAAAAGTGGGTTGTAAGCATTTGAAGAACTTTCAGCAGAATTAAGTAACTTCTCCGCTGAAAGCTCTGCTTTCACCAAAAAATACCTTCTCGCTTGTGCGCAAGAAAAAAGATCATTATACGAGATGATCCGTCGGCGATGAGACGATTTTTCACTAGCTGGAGGGTGAAAATGGAGGATCTGAGCTGAATCGCAGCCGAATTCGGTTTCCACACCGATGTTTTCATGTTATATTTTCTCAAAGCGCCGTCTAGTATGCATCATTCAAGAGCTGGAACAAAATTCAGGTTTTCCTAAGGCGACGGTGGTACTGGCACAAATATATGCTTTTTCACGAGACCTTTAGCATATTCCCTAGTAAAGACTGGGCAATTCTTCCAGTGAATCAAAAGTAATTTCAAGCACCCACAGTATTTATTCAAAAGCTGGGATTTTAAACTTTCATGGCATAAATTGCTCAAGGCTGCTTATTCTTCTAAAGTCAGATACCGCACACCGATGTGGAAAGACAAAGCATTTCGAATGGCCAGAATTCAAGAACCATGATAGTTTAAATTGGCAAATAAAGATGCGTTCCATTCAGACCGATTTGCGCAAAGTTGGCACAAGGCCCGCACAGCACTGCGAAGACATCGGACCCTCACCCATTAAGCCACAATGTCGCCTACATGTGACGGTATAATTCAAGCTACCGAAGTGCCGTATGAAATATTCGACGAGTCAAAATGTCGTAGCGTTCTCCATGAACTCAAACAGTTCGGACGCAGTTCGAGAGGAAGTAAATGATATTGGGAAAATTCACTCGATGTGCAGTGTGTAATTGACAGTTTCGTGTTTCCATATGCGACGTGTCTCACTGTTTTCTGTCTCAGCAAAAGCGGTCTTTATTCTTTTAATTTGGAGTAGCTATTGCGTGGCATGAGCGCTGTCAAGAACGGACGCATGCATGGAGCCTTGCCGCAACATGAGCGAGTGGAGTGGAATGCTAGTTGTGAACACAGTCAAGGAAAGCATGCATGCAGTCAGTGGAATGCGACCCAGCAGGCAATCTGGCAGCTGTTTTTGAGGGGACAATCTGTGTTTCTGTAATTATTATTTAGTGAGGTGGGTGGAACAAGCGAAGTTTTTTTGTATCCTCCGTAATCATTTATCCCGTTGATGAGATCATTTCATTTTAAAATCAAATCGAGCTATTTGAAAGCGATCAGAAAGTTCCCTTCGATGATGAGATTCTTATCTATATGTTCGACTGATGTAGTTTTAAAAAAAGTAGCAGTTCGCAATGAGATGAAGTGAGTTATACGACAGTGGTGCAGAAAATGCTTCAATAATGAAGTTGTTCAGGTTCCTTTCTGGAATTCCCGGATTGTCCACTTTTCTGTCTTCTGAATCACTCCTGGAACAACTCAGTCCCATATTTGAGAAAAGCGATATCTGACTGCTTTGAAAAGTCACGCGCAGATTCGTATGGTGGGCGACATTTTTAGTAAAGAGTGAAATTGTCCTTTCATCCGAGAACTCTAATTTATCGCGCAAAGCAAACAGTAGTAGGCGATTTCTGAGTCCGCACCACTTATCCCGACCCCTTGTACAACAATATAACAACGACGGAAGATGAAGGAGAAAGCTGAGAAAAGGGAGAACAGTGCTATATACGCACAATCCTTGCTCAATTAATCAGGTGGATTCCTTGTACCATCGAGAAAAGGGCAGTGCAGGTTTCCGTTCCATTGAAGTAGGCATGGAATACGCCGAGGGCGTATTTTTGCGGTTTGAAACAATCCCACAAAAAACACTTCAATGCGAACACTTGTAGAACATCGCGTGATAACCTATCATGCACCACTTAGTTGCATCAAGTTTGTGCGGGCATCGCACACACGGATGAACTGCGTTAAGCGAACCAACCATAAGAAAAATCAGTCCGCATCAACAGTTTATTTTTGCTGAGCTACCTCTGGTAGGAAATCCTCAGGTCGTACCTTCACTGCTGATCTTTTTCTCCTCTTCTGTTCTCTTTATCGATTGAACTCGAGATTACTTCTATATAATACAACATTCCTTACCTGGGAAAATTCCTCAGTGCTCATCGCAGTTTGCCAGTTTTTTAAAATCGCCCTATTAAAGTATTTACATATGGCGAACTCATTTGGTTGGTCCTAAAGTGAAAGCTCTAGTCTGTTTCCACTCTTTCCTCTAACAGCTCTTCTGCGAGATATAACTGTTAAAAACCCCTTGTTCTTTGGCTGGAAAAATCCTATATCATAATCGATCTCTCCTTGGACATCTAACGGCAGCACACAATAAGCGCGAGCGCATTTCCTGAGATAGGTGCTTTTTCATGAACTTTTTTTGCACGGGAGACAACATCTCTCAAATGAGCCTTCGCGGATATAATCCTGGCAGCAGGCTTACTCTGCCGCATTTTCCAACCTGCCTTCTAATCGAAATAACATGAGACTTCCAAATGCTTGCCCAAGATTAGTGGCATTGAAGCCTTACTTACTTCACACTTGGTAACCACCTTTCCATGACCAAGTCTATAGGAATTACTGAATACGGCAGATGAGCTCCGCGAACTTTACGCCTTACGTATAGGCTTTAAGCAACCATAGTATTCGCGACTGATCACGGTAGGCTGGAGAGTGAGAAGCTATAGAATGCCATCTGCGCCCAAGCGTTAGTAACATAACGATTAGAAGTTGCTAATTTATTACTCGTTTTCCTGGGAGATCGCTTTTACGTCTAGCATTTCATCGGTTAGTCCATTGGTCGCACAACCGTCAGCCAGCAAACATTTGTCGTTCGTGCCAACTGGATGTGTCGATTGTGCTTTCAAATCTGGAAACCAACTTGGCGAACAGTAATAAAAGCTGAAATAACCACGTTATGCAACCCAAAATAAACCCACACGTAAATCACCACGAGCGCATTGACAGCATATTTAACTAAGATCGCCTTCATGCACAAAAACACTTAACATGCTCAGCGTTTGATAACTACGGGCAAGTGGACCAAATGTATATTTGTTCGCTTGCTGAGTCAAGCGGGCTATTTTAATCTTCAGTGCACTCGAGTCGCTTCACATTCAACCTCGCAAAAATTTTTCACCATCTCTCGTTCTTTAGCATGCAACTTTCTGCAGTTCTTCATTTCATTAAACACTTCAAACAGTTCAAACGATATAGGCCGTCCTGCTGCATACTACATCAAGGTGCCCTACTGCGCCCTCCCGACTATCATTTCTAGATTATAAATTCCCAACAGGTCACCATCTTTCCCCGAGTTTCGACAATTTAGAACTTCGGTTGAGGTAAATAGGCGGTCGTCCCGAAGAAGCGGACAAATCGCCCAGGATCCCATGCAGCAAAGCGAGAGCACGCCTAGGACAACGAGTGGAGCAAACTAAGGCTGAAGCAGCCAGAAGCGCAGCGTTTGATATGGATAAAATGCACTCTTGCGAATTCCTACGATTAGTTCACAATAAACCGTCATTAAGTACCTAAACAGCGCAGTGCTGTAAACACACAGCTTACGCTCTTGCGAACTATGAAGGCGAGTGACACCCACTCATGTCCTTTACACCTCTCCCATCCTCATAAATGTCCGCGAAGGTATGCGCTGGTTCACGCCCTCTTACACCTCATAAGCTAGAAACACCTTCCATATCGAGCACTGTGACAGTGCAGTAGTGCACCATGACAGTGCATCAAGATCCGTTGGCTGGCGCTATGTTATGCCATCATGCCATTTACTCAACACACCCAACGTTGAGAAGATCGTGGGTTCGTTAGTGGGAAGGCGCCTCCTCTAAGTTTTTTCAGTTACAATTTACTTGTTGCATTGGCGCTTATCTACTGAGTTTATACGTCGCTTTGTTGTGTAATCGGATGCTACCTTTACTTACCTAAGTCTGAGGTCCGCTAGGGAGGAGAAGGTGAGCTCGTAGCATCGAAGAAATCAAACTTACGACGCGAAAAAATGGGGATTACCGAAAAAGTATGAGTGAACGAGCACATGACCAAGTCATTTCGAATATTCTGAGATCAAAGTATGCCGGAAGTCATTAAGAGCTAAAGGCTACAAATTCCTGGCCCAACCACTTTTCGAAACCTACATGACAAGAAACCTGGACATGCTTATGTTATATAGCTATTGCCTATGGTTAGAACTTGCCGAATGTTGTGTTAATTTCTTTTGGCAGACGTTATGCTGAGAAGGTGCGCAGTTTGCCTAACGCATATTTACAATTGCCGTATCTCGTTCATCATGCTTGCTTATCAGGGTCCAAATACGTATCTGCTACCCTATTTTCCCCTATGCATGGTGGGACGCAAGAGGGCTGCTTAGCGAACGCCGCAAGATATGAATAAATTGGCGGAAGAAGAAAACGAAGGTCACAACAGCCATTTTTTAATCTCCATATTTAATTTACAAATGAATCTCAATATTTAGACAATGCTGTTTGCTCTTTCGGCCATCTTTAATCTTTCCTTTGTCATTTTCAATGGCAGGACGGAAAGGGTTCTCCACGACTTACACATACTCGCTTTTTATTTAGTACCAGTGGCGGAAAAAAGAGCTTCTGGAACCTTCACTGAATTCAGGTGATACGTTTTTCTTGGCAGACGTATACTCTTTGTTCGAGTACTGTGTTGACTGAGTGTTTTCGCACGAATCCGTTGGTGAATGTTCCCATCGGGATGGCTTTGGCAGTGGAATGTTAATCTGCAGACATCCTCAAATTTCAGTTATCTTTGACTTTTTCGAGGTCATCAAAAAGAATGGTATGAAAAAACGATGATCATGGTAACGATTCAAAAAACAGTTATTGTCCTAAGTTAAAGTGTCACCACAATTCTGTTGCTCTAACTGAAATAGTGGTGAAACGGTTGTTAAGGTCGGTTTAAACATTCATGCAACCTTAACAATAGGGTTTTCTGCTGCCGAGTAATTGTTCCTCTCTAATTCCACTATGGACACTTTTCCGGTTATTAGTGATCTCAGTCCTTTGTGCTCAATGGCTTGGGCACGTTAGACGATGGTCTCGCTCGTTGTGGCCACAATATGCAATCTTGTTTGGCAGCAAATGAAATTTCGACATAGTGCTTACCGCTTTGCGATCATCAGCGGTCTTATTTGTCTGATTCACCAATGCATTAAGCAATTTCAAAGTTGCGATATAACTTCCTCTGCAGGATATTATCTCCACCTTCGGAAAGCAGATAACTGAATTACTTAAGAAAGTTCCCAAGCGGTATTCTGTGAATTCCTTTTTTCTCAAATTCCACGTTTCAATAATATCCCACTCGACGGTCCCTCTTTCATTTGAAATTCCGTACTTCATATTTTTTTTAAAATCTACAGCATAAAGCATAATAGTTCTTCAGTTTAGTTTTGTTTGCGATTTAGAGGTCAATTAAGGTCGATTTCGGTATCGTTCCCAACAGTTTTGTTTTAAGGATTTTGAAGAAGTGTAGGAGAATTAGATGTCATTGGAGACATTTTCCATACAGATGAGTCTCATATTACCTGTAATAATGAATGGATGAATCTGTAGTGTTCTCAGGTTTCGTTACAAGAAAAATTAGTTTCATTAATATATTCTCTTTCTGATTATTTCTTAGAGCAAATATCTTTTCTTAACATTCACAGAGGTCTTCGTAATGCATAATTTATAATGGCAGTTTACTTTAATACTCTTCCTTGTCGGTGAAAATGTGAGGTTGTTTGCGCGACTGCGCGCTTACGTCTCACTCTTACTAGTTTTGTGTTACGATGTGGTTTTCTTTGTGCGTGCATTTCATTGCATATTGCTTTAGCTTTATTCCACAAGGCACACTCTCTGACGACACAGGTCCTCACTCAGTGATTTCCGCATTGTTTACTTGGTGCCTTAGAAAGTACATATAACGACAGCATACCCTTGATGTGCACTAACAACCAGTCGAAATGTTATAATAGCCGTAGAAAGTGACGAAAGGATTGCTGCCGCCGTTCTGTCAGGATCTGACTAACGGACCACGATTACTAATATACGGTGAGGAAGCTGTATGTGATCTCCCTGGATGAAACGCTTATCTAAATTCTGAGTGTTGCCGTGCATTCTTTTGTTTCTTTTTGCTGCTTTCTCCGCCTTCTTGCGTCTTTTCAAGAAATTCTATTCCACTATCTTCACTTCGGGTAATGTTTCATTCATCCATTTGTGTCCTTTTACACTACACTTGGTGTGCGGTTCCGTCTGTTCCACCCACTATTCATCGCTAACTAACGAGACCTTAGTGTTCTCATTACCTTCTACCCTGTTTAATCCGGCCCTGACGTTTCATTATTCCTAGTTCAGATCATTCGCTGATCCGTCGGTACTGGGGGTTTCGACTGACATTCCTCGCAGATTTATACACAGCACACTAATTCTGTGATCTTCTGCCTCCATCAGTACTGTCGATATTTTCTGACTGATTTATAATTCGAGTGCACTTTGGAGGTTACTCACGTCATTCTCGATGACGGAAACGAAGGTCTTCTTGCAGCCACATTATCTTTTCAGTGCAATCACATTAGGAGGAATTCAACTCCATTTCTTGTTTTTTCATATTGCCTTCACTATCTAGTTAATACTAGGCTCCGAAGGGTGAACGAACCACAGATCACAGCGAGTGAGGCAGCACAAATGCATTGGAATCTTTGGAATATTCGATTATCCTGTGCAAACACTGATTGATGCTATCCTAGACCAAGAAAAATGTACTCACACAAATATCCGGCTGTGGCGATGGTTCTGATTGCGATCGGAAGTGTTCACCTTTCATTGATGCTTTTATGACGCAGCAAGCAATGATAGCAGTGAGAGCCATAAGGAATGTAATTGCAGAAAAGACGACAGAGAGTACAATAAGATGACTGCTGAAAAACAGCGTCTTTTGACGTTGAAGTGTGGCGGCGATTGGTGCGGCTCAGTTTTGAACGTCCGTTCTAAAAGTTTGTTTCAGCATTCTTCCAAGTTTCTCCCTCTGTTGGATCTCAGCTGGATGACTAAAAATTTTCTTGCAGCTACCGGGAACATCTCGTGAATTCTCTGTTCAAGCATTCTCCATTTCTTCAATTTTTAGAAGTATGGAAGATCAATTGAAAAACCCATTTCATCCCTCCAATCGCTCTTAGAGGATGAACCCTTGTGGCTCATAATTGAGGGGCCAAATGAACGACGAGATTGCACCTCGTAGCTATAAAAGCTCCACTACAGTTAATTAGCTATACATGCGGAAATGATATGTGATCATGAATGCGTCCTTTTCCCCTCCTTCTCCACACAAATCACTAATCCGAGAATTAAATCCAAGGATGCGGCTGATTTTTGAACCAAGTGATATACGATGCGTTACGCCTGGAAGGTGATACTAAAACGATGAATCATGCAGTGGTAGGCATATGTCTGTATGATAAAGAAATGTAGTGGTTTCCATCCTCTTAGGCAAATCGTCTGTAGGTAATTTGGGGGACGCTAGAGGGCAGATTTTTCATTCGTCAATCTAGAATAGCTTCAGTGATATTTCCTCAGCCTCGAAAATCGGCGTTTCCACTTGATTTTGTCTGCACTAGCCTGGAAATTTTTCCATGCCGTCCCAAGTGTCTATCAATGAAGTCGTCGCGAATGGTTGAATTCAAAACTCATGAGAGTTGTTTGATGGTCTAGTGAAAAATCGGCTTGTTAGCTCATTGGAAGAATGCATCAAAAAATTGCATTAAGATCTATCAGGGCAAATGATGAATCATTTGACTTTCAGCTGTATGTTGACGAATAATGACAATTTGTAAACGGCTCATTCCGATCCGTTCCTAGCTTAAATGTGCGTCCGATTTTCAGATTAATGACAGTTCATAGGATAAAAAGTATTCATTGTAAGATACATTCCTCACTCCCATGTTAAAGCACTTCCCTGCCGCAGTAAAGCAAAACAACGATCCACCACTCCTTATGAACGTTGTCACTAATGGCCTGGTAGCCTTGACAAGAACAACGCTTCAAACAGGCGGTCATAGAACCATCCAAATTATCTGTAAAAGTCCAAGTGAGCATATGGTGGTCCTGTTCAAGTTTAATTATGTTCACAGATTCTCAAGTGGTCTCGGCGCGACAGCTCTGGAACTTTAACTGCCAACTTGCCTCCCCTTACTCGCCTTTCTATCCTTCTTTTTCTCCTGTCCTTTGCCCCCTTTTTCCTTCAAGCGAAATTTACTAACGCGTAGTGTTAGGACAGAGAAAACAACGTCTTTGAAAGCCACCTTACAACACCGAGGTGGATATCATAAACATTTTGACAGCGGTTTTTAGTAAACCGAAGAATGTTTGCTTGATGAGAATGCCACCTGGGTTTTGACTACTCACCGAGTTCTATTTTTCCGTTTCGGGTCATAGTTTGAAAACTTTACTGGAGCACTGATGTGTGCTTGTGTGATGGATACCTAACATAAGAAGCTAATTCCCATGTACACTGATCGTCACTGAACAACTGCTGTAGACTCAAAATGTGGCAGATCGTGAAAGAATGAATTGCGATATATCCAAATAAACGCATCATTCAATCAGCTTGAAAATTCTTCCCTGTTTTGCTTTAGCGCTGTAAATAATGAGCGATATTTGCGTATCATCACAAAAAGAAGAGCGATGAATTACAAATGATGGTGTTCGTTCGATCGACAAGACACAGAGATTACTCCGCAGAAGAAAATCACAACAGCCAAGCGCTCTCCATCCATACTTAACATAACAATGCACAACTTTCCTACCGACAGTGTTCAGCGTAATCTTCAGTGTGCAAATGTGGGATATTTCACTCCTTCACCGTATGTAAATTCTCCTTTCGTTTAAACAGAGTTGTCGAAGCCTAACGCTTCATTTTTACTGCGTCGCGATATCCGCAGAAACGTTTCGAAGTCATTAGTCAGCGCTTCTCCGCCACTCGATGCATCGCAAATATTGTCTGAAGTCATGGCAGCGGTTGCCCTGATGAGTGTTTATTCGAAAAATGCAGTCCTAGTCTGAACATATCGATGCAACAAAATACATTTGAACCGTGTAGAACAGCGCTGTCTCCACCAACATAAAATTTACAGTCTCACTGATGAGCTGCTGTATCCAACTAACATTATTTTCCAATGTGCTTTCTATTTCCACAGTCTGGTAGGGCACAGGCAATCTTTACGTTTCATAAAGATGGATATTTGGAAAATACTCCCCAGAGAATACCAGCTTATCGGTCGATATCAGTACTCCTCAGAGAATACCAGCTTATCGGTAGATATTATAGGCGTCTTTTGCAGAACTTTGCAATAACAGAAGTGAGTCGTGAAAGTCGTATTGATTGCAAGGATTCGAAGATTAGAACTTTTCAGTAGACTCACGTTGTAGCCTGTAGCTCGTCTAGTTCTTGTTATATGGCACGCTTATTTGCTGCACTGAACGAAGAAAAATTAAAGTGAGTATTTAAAAGGAATTGGTGACTTACGTTCGATGAGATGATGCAGCCCATTCCGCAGCAGAATATTGTTGAACAAATGAAATACCAGAATTGATAGAAATTGCAATACTGTGAATAGTGGTGGACTGGCTGAGCCTACAGATTTTAGGGAGGACGCTTTTAGCAGAGACGACAATAAGGTCCTCCCCTGAGCTCCTGGCCAGGGGCTTCTACCTGGTAGCTTAGCACAGCACGAATGGCCAGTTTTTTTTTCGGACAGATCCCGCTGATCTGCGTAGTTCTGCCTTCAATTTCCTCTAATGGATGCAACGTCGCCTTTCTTCCATTGAAACGTCTAGTCTTTGCCTGCTTGTTTCCGTTCGATAGTCACCTTTTCGTTCGTCATAGGCCATTTTTGCTACACGCTGGCTCTAGTGAGCCGCGATGATGCATCTCGTGTTTAGTTGCACTTGCTTTTGAGCTCACATAATTACTACGACCTCTCTCCACCGCGAATTAATCAGCATCTGCTCTGATGTTCTACTAAAACAGGTGTTGTAAAAACGTATCTGCAATATTCGCCAACGATGCAATATTCGAAAACAAAAACTGTAGTACACTTTTTGTTTTCAAACAACTGACCATTTCTGATTTTTAAATATCCACTCAAAGTAAAAATTGCAATTTGCGCTCATTAATTCTGAGCGTACTGCTTGGTTATAAGCGTCTAAAATGGTACGACACTTTTCACTGTGCGCTGGTTTTCAACACAAACTATCGGCTTGTAGCATAGTTTCGTCTTGACAACTCCACTGTAAGACTAATCGTTATTTGACGATGAAGCTATCCTATGATCTTGCACTCAAGTGATGCCTAAAAATCAAGGCGTGTAGGGAACTTTGGATATCCAGGATACATTTTGTGCCAAATAGGGCGAATAATTCGTTGGAGAAAACCGCCATAAATTCAGCGATGAAAGAATACAAAATGCGATTGAAATGTGAACAGCCCACAGAGTCATAGAATTTACAAGCTCGTCAGTTTAGAAATTTCAATCGGTTCATAACTGAATATATTTGTTTGGTTATGGGCGAAAATTCTGCAAAAGCACATTCTTGGCGAACAATTCTCCGCTTGTCGGCCGCTGATTCTCTTGCTTGCTGCTGGTTGCTGCTCAGATTCAGACAGCTCCACCATGCATGCACTTTACAAACGTGTTGAACGTGAGATAGCAGCCCTGCGTCGAGAATAAGTATTAACAGTAGTGCGATGACGCAACAGTATGTTCAGACATATTATGCCAGGACGGGTTATAAGTCTAGATCACATTCAGACTGTTTATGTGGAAGTATTGCCGCCTGATAGCGGCGAACTCCGACCTGCTCGTAAAGTTATTGCATCACGTCGACATCAGTTCTGACTTGAAAAATGGCATTACGCTTCCTGAGGAATGTCGCACTATGCGCGCATTAAAACTAGTGCGGAAAAAACCGTGGAAAGTAAAAGGGTCCACAGTAGCCCGCAGTGCATGCTGTAGATAAGTCGTTAGCTTATGTCTGCATATATCATCATTGATCAAACCATGGTTATGATCAAAACCTGAGGAAAAGTCATATGTTAGTCATCGGCTTTAACATAGAGGCAGTTCATATGGGCACCTGAATTTCCTTAACTTGCATCAAAATTAAGTCACAGACACCTACTGGCAATCTGTTCCAGGGTAGCACAAATTTCAGTGTTGCATATGTACATTTCTGTTTGTGTTTGCGTATGCCAAAAGGCAAACCACTGTCACTTTGGACGGGGCAACGGACATGGGTTTGTCCATTGACTTGCCGCGCCAACTTTACTTGCCTAATAAGATTTCGCTCGAGCGACTGACCGCTCACTTAATTCCCGTCCAGTCAACTTAACCACAGACGACTGCAACCACGTCTGCTTTGCATGTTCCCAAAAACCGACTGCTGAGATAATAAGCTGGTTTTCGACAAGCTAGGTTTTATCGGGTTCGCTGCCAATCAGCTCAGTTAGGAGATTCAGCCAGGTTGTGGTGAAACAGTGGCATACTTGCTGACTCATTTGCCGAGCCAGTCAAATATAATAAATTTGTTTTGCGTTCTTGTGCAAATGCAACTCGGTTGCCTCAGGCTTTTGTTCACATGTGTTTGCTAATTCAGCCGCACTTCAATCGGTCTGATGCGTGAAGTTATTAATGCAATAAATATTAACATATGTTATCAAGTCTTTATATTACATCGGTC
The DNA here is from genome assembly GCA_037576465.1 of Parascaris univalens. Classification (NCBI taxonomy): domain Eukaryota; kingdom Metazoa; phylum Nematoda; class Chromadorea; order Rhabditida; family Ascarididae; genus Parascaris; species Parascaris univalens. The sequence continues at coordinate 28,511,141 of CM075173.1, forward strand.
TTCCCTATTAACTCCTCATTATTATTCGGTTCAAGGCGATGCTCTATAAATGTAATAATGAATGCAGAAGGAAATTTCGATGCGTTGAGGAAATTGTGAATGAATAATAGGTTAAATTGGCGACCACAGTGGTTGTCGCAAATTATTCTTCTTTTGAAGGGCTGTGGTGATCGGTTGGCAAGTCGATTTCTTGGTGATGTTTTATGGCATGCCTCGATCATTCGGTAAGCAAACGTTGCACTTATCTAGCGTTAGCATATGCTAGCGGTGCCAAGTCCTGGTCGGCTTCGGACATCTTTACACGAAATTCAAGCTGAATGGGTAGCCGAATCTACATTCCTTTTAAGGAATAATATTTGAATCATTCGAAGCAGTAATTTTCATCGAAAAGAACCGTGTCCTCAGTCGAAAAGCATACGAATTATGAATCAAACTAACATACGAATTCATCGCTAAAACAGTGTAATGATGAGGTCTGTTGAATTCTTGATGTTTCATTGAAACATCAGTCCCGAGTCCTATCTCAGCTTGTGATATGTGGAGAAGTATGACAAACGGATTGCACAATTAAATCCATGTAACTCGCATAAAGATCTAATTTAATGAATTCGAGGATTCGTGATTCAAGGCATTTTTACTCATGAAATATTAAGCCCTTCCTTCATAAAATCTCTCAGTGGCTAGCTGAAGCGCTTATTGATCATTTGCGCCATTATTTTAGCTTAATAATGACATAATTTGATTAAGAAAGCTGACTGAATAAATTGTTGGAATACTCTGCGTGCAAATAGAATCAATAAACATGAGAGTGAAAGGGCCAATATGCCAAAATCGAGCGACCTTTATGGCGAAACGTGTTCTGTACAAACACTCACTGCAGCAAAAAAACGTGTGTGAACGGTAAAAAGATAGGACTGTTGTGCAAGAAGGGAATCAGCTACAGTTCGAAGGAACTGCTTCAAACATTTCACTTGGTAGCAGGCGTCAGGTGACAATTCGACTAATCACATTTCGTTCTGGTGCGCTTACAGCGAAAACTGCAACGCGTCTGCACAAGCTGTGTTCTACTCACTCACTTTTCTTCTAGTGTGAGTCTTAAATTCACTGAAGGATCTCCATCGGCCATTTCAGTTTATAACAGCGTCGTGGAAATTTCCGCAGTACGTCTTGCTGCATGATAGCCTCATTGTCATAAGAAATGCTGTCTTCGAGCACTTCTAACACATTGTGCATTTACCCTCGCCAGCAGCTCTAATAGTCTCGTTTTCCAAAAATCAATTTGGAGAGCAAAAAATTTTTTTCCTCAGGAACATTGTTATAATCAATCTATACTAGGTGGAAAGGCGAAGATGTGGATGGACAGCTTTCCCATAAAGCTTCACGAGCATAATCCTTTTGAGCTATATTTCTATTGCCAATTAATTGCAGGCTATCTCCTCTTGGCTTCAGTTATTCTAACCACTTTGGGAGCTGAAGAACAACAGCAAAATGTAACAGACTTACATTTGGAGTTTCGATTTTATTTGCCTTGCCCATTTAGTTGTAGGTCTTTCAGCTACAGTTTGCAAGGGCCGTAAATGGGCGAAGTGTTTTTATACTATCACTATGGTGGCGGTTCCTGTATGGTCTGCTGCGTTTCTTTTGGTCAATAAGAGCACACGAAATTAAAAAAAAAAATTCATTAGCGTTCTTTCAGTTTCAATATCAGTATATGTATATACATACATATATGCATATATTGTGTTAAGCACCGTTGGCAAATTTTATTCCTTCAAAAAATATGATTTTTTTCGAATTAATGAATAAGAACTTCAATAAACAAGGGGAGCAAAAGTAGGCATAAGCCTCAAAAACTGCCTTCCAAAACTATTTAATGTGAATATTCGGAGCTACGTATCAATTATTACTTGTTTTTTGTTTCTTGAGACCCTCATCTTTACTTCACAATAGTTCGCGCTCATACTGAATTACGTGGAATCTCACGTTGCTTGATGGTTCTCAGTACCTATTAAAATGTTGCAGTAACGACTCTTCCAGATCTATTCTTCCACTGTTAGCACGGATCGCTTTTTATGTCCGTTGCCAGGAGGAGCGTCATTTGCGTAAGCATTTTTGTGTTTCATGAGAAATCATCTCAGAGTAGAAAACATTTTTGATGCCAGAATTATTGTTCTTTGCTTCTCCTTCTGAAACCCTTTTTATCTGACACTTTTAGGTCATTTGAGATCTGCACGTTCGTTCCATAAAAGGGAATAGGCACTTCGATAAAGCTCAATTTCGCTCTTTCCACGTTTAAGCATTAATTTCAAACACCACTAGCGAGATCAAGGCAACTTCTCGATTGTCCAAGCAAAGGTCGCGCAAACTCCTGTTGGATTCGCAGGAATAATATTCATCAGATTGTGTTGTTTTGTGGACTTTCAAGTTCGCTACGAGACATTGCTGAGATGAGAAATCCCGACATCCTGCAGCTGTGCGTCCAAGCTGCGAATTTGTACTTGATTTTTGCAATGCGTTACAACTAGCACCTTTGCAGCTGATGAGCTGTTCAGTCAACAGATCACAGTAACAGAAAGGAGAGCCTGTGGTTAAATAGCGGGTGAAAAACAACGCAACCACCAGACAGCAAAGCAGGTTGTAAAAGAGAGCAGTAAAGAAATTGACTGTGGGATCATTTGAAGGAGGGAAAGGAGCCAATATTCATATAACCAAATCGCTATGAGGTCTATTGGCCATTCGACGTGATGTCTGTCTTGGTTACCAGAAACCTTGTTGATCGTTTCCCCCGCAGACCAACCACTCCACTGAACCTTCTTCCAGAATATCTTCTTCGAAAGCAAAAAATTTTTAGACCATACATGGCAAACAATATGGACCCACCTTTCTTGCATTACTTTCCCGCGAACAGGAGTGAAAAACACATCAACAACATCATAACTAGTAAGCTCACCACCGCTGGCTGTCGATACTCCTACATAGTTGGCTTTGGTGGGGGTACAAGTAATGCACTGGTGGATACAAGAATTGCAAACCTGAGCATATCACTTAGAATAGCTCCAATTGTAACATTCCGCAAAAAACTCACAAGATATCGAAAAGATATAGTTCTCCCGTATACAACTGGAGAGACATTTCTGTGCCACTCCGAATATGCAAAGTCCATATGAAATTTGACTTGGTTCGTTCAGTGCACGTCGGTCCTCTTACAGCCCAAAGAACGCAAATTACTGCATATATGCTATTGGATACACAGAAGAGGCGTATGGGGACAACCTCTTTTATAACAAAGATTCTTCGGATTATGCTGATCAGCTCGAAGCTGCAGCCACTCCCGCTTGCGCTCAAAATCAACTTTCGGAACCACAGTACAGTGGAGGGTGGATGGTAACTTTTCTAATCCTTTACCGTGCGTTCGATTCATCGCAATCAATAGTTTGAATAGCACACCATTTCTTCCGCATATGATTGCTCTTGTCCTTTATATGCGTAACAACCTGGTTTTCTTTGGAATTGGAGACCCTTTGCTATCAAGCCATTGCTTTGTGGCTATCTTTCTAGCCGAATGTAGAAAATTTTGAAAGATGTGCGTTTAAAGCCGGACTTTTCGTCCTATTCAGCTCCACGATACATCCGTTTAAACCAGAGCTCTGAAAACTGTTTGAAAATGGTCGTACAGTTTGCGTATGCTTTGACTCTTGAAAATAAAGTGCTATAGACTGGATAAGTTCAAATATCACCTATAAGAGTCGCATTTAAAACGAAAAGCACTCTTTCATAAGTTATCGCTGCCCACTCAGCGCCCCTTCCATGAACGTTTGAGAATTTGCTGAGGCAGATGTGATCGTTGCACAGTAGTCAAGACGTTGTTGATCTCATTCACTCCGTTGCGTGGAATGATCTCTTCCGGGACGAAAGTTTTTATGGTTGAAAACGAGAAGAATTTCATTTTCGGTCTTTCGTTTGAAATTGAAGAGAACGCGTATATATGTTGAGCGGAAGAGGTATAACGTAATACAACCGGAGCAGTGTAAGGCATTTAGTAACCCGCAGTCATAAGAAAGCGCATATTAGGTCGTTCCATTCGCTGAGTAAAGATTCGGTGTCTCAATTTCTTTTCCGTTAGTGCCACTCAAAAACAAATGGATCAGAGCAGATCAGAAAAGGAAGATGTTCACGACGGCATTCATAGAGTGGATTTCGTGCGCGTTGAAAACACTGTGTCTATAGACTGCAAAGTGGGGTAAAGGAGTGAAAAATGAGTTAAATTCGCAACGATTTTGAAAATCACTGAATGAAGGCCTATCGGCAGTTTTGTAGCAGAGTAATAGTGCACACACACCATTTCGCATTCCAAAACAGTGGACACGAAAAGATTTTAAGAGTGTGTTGGCACTATAGATCCGAACAAGCCTTTACGCTAGCTGATATGTTCTGTGATTAACCGAGAACTAGAAATTTCCCTATGCCTAATCAAACATCTGCAGTTAAGGCTGCAATGGAATTGGAAGCATTTGGTATGATAGCTGCCTCAAAAGGTTACCCGGAAAGGGCTTACCTCCTTTGATTTTCCCAGGCGGAGTTCGGTATTCGACGATCAGTCAACGTCTTCAAAAGAAAGAGAGAAAAATCGAGTGTATGAAACATCAGCACCCACTATCTAAAAATATTTAGGAAAGGAAAAAAAGCACCCAATATTTAGAAAAGGAAACTTCCTTTCTGCCGGTCATCATGAAACAAACGCCTAAATCTAGTTAGGTGCATCTGCTGAAGTTGCCAAGTGAAGATATGGGCTCCCCTAGTCGCACACAACGAAGAAATTCGCATTGGCCTGTTACCACAAAAAGTTTTCTTGCACATTTAACTGAGGGAGTACACGCGCATGGTAGTAGGTCTAAGGTGAGAGAACGGTTAATTCTTAACGGGCTAGCAGGTGAACTTAACAGCTATTATCTTTGCAGCATATTTCAAATGGAACCATAAATATCTTTTTCGTGTGTTGCAAGGAATGCGCACACCTTGGAACATCGAAGCTGGAAGCTCTGTTAACATTAAAGAACGTGTTCACAGCACGCAGCTATCTCAATGTGAAAAAGATCTACGAACACATCGAGACGGATGCTGTTGCGGAAGGGGTGGTGTACAGAGAGAGATACGTTCTTATGATGGAGAATGAGAATAGAACTCAACTCATCGATCTGCCCACGTGCTTGTCCCAGGAGTTTCGGATAGTAAGTTCCCCTCGAAGGTTCCGGTACAAAAGGTTGTCAGGCAGCCGATTTACAGCACTAAGAAACTAAAACATTATAGGTAAGAATAATGTCGTTTTTGCCTCAGAAAATCAATAACTGCAGATGTATTTTTCTTACCGTTGCGTCCCTCCATTGGCTTGTCCACTTTTAAGTCCACTTCCGCTGACTTCTTGCCTTTTGACCTTCACAACAAAAATTTCAAGCGTCGTTACTAGTGACTGATACGATGAGGAGATCTTTCGGGATCTTAAAATGCAGTTGCTGGCAAAGTCCTATTTTTTGACTTCCGTCCGGGATCGTTTCTGAACAGTCATAGTTTCAGCGCATTACTTCTTATAGATTCACTTAAATGCAGTTAGTTGGAGCTCAAAACTGGCTCCTCTTAAATGTAATAAAACTTCGATTTCATATCACACGAAAGCGAATAAAACGAAGTGACGATTGCGGGTTATCAGGTGTATCACTACTTTTGAAATACTCAGCAACATAGGGGGCTGCGGAAAAACATCGCTACCTCTTTAACCATGTCTATATCCTGACTGTTTCAAACATGTCCTGATGTTGCAAAGCGCTATGGCAAAACATATTTTGGCAGTTTGTCTTGGATTGTAAAAAAGCTGAAATTTGGAGTGACCTTAAAGAAGTTTTTGATGCAATGAGGGGGAAATCTCAAGTGAGAAAACATGAAACTCGCTCTTATCATATTTAAAATAAAGAGGAACTACGAAGCACGCATTACTGCATTTTAAAAAATGTGCTCGTCCTGGATACAGGGAACCACGCACTATAGTCTTACTTCGTGAGTGCACAATTTTAAGGATCTTGTTAACAAAGCTGCGGATAAAAATGCATCAGTAGAGTCAGCAAATCCATAAGACAGGTGGCAAGTTCAAAACTAGACTGCATTTTTCAGCCATTAACATGGAAAAAACGGTGTTACTGTTAGCATTCCGTGACGCAGTCTCTTGAGGATATATTTCAGTGCGTTTCGAAAGATCGCAAACATTAGACATGATGAATAATAGAAGCTGATGTCGAGGCGAAAATATGCAGTAAAATTTCTTTGGTACTGACAATGCCATCCTTTCTTTACAAATATTCGTCAACTGTCAAAAGCATCACTGCTCACAAAATTCGGGAAATAAACCTTAAAGATAAAAGTGTACTAAGTGAGCCTTTGAGAAATACTTTCGACGGTGAAATGAGGCGTACTGAAGCACGACTTGCAGTGCGTGCAATTCGTATTTAATGCATTAAAGGATGCTTTCAAAGGACGCTAGCATATGGCCTCTCACAACATTTGTTGCGAGTGACTACTTGTAATAAGCAGAAACATCATACCGCTGGCTCGTCAACCACAACAGTCCGATCTCCTGAAAGCCACCACTGCTTTGACACCAGCTGACTGAACTACGTTTTCCTTCACAGCAAAAGATGTCGCATATGAAAGTTAGCGCGACTTCCCACTCTTTGCAACCTCTTCTCCTCTGATCCCTTGTCGCCTATCTCACCCTTGCCTTCTGCTGAATGGTTTCTGCCTTGAGTTGTTTTAATTGCCCCAAGGTAGGGAGGAAGCCATGGAAAATCCTGGCAATGAGATAAACACAGAGGCTTATAGCCCTGAATTGAGATCCAACTCGTTAGATTCCATTTCTGCGATTTTCTCTCGACTGATATTACAGATCCCATCCTTTGTAAATACTCCGATGTGCTGGGTAAAAGCCACTGCAGAAAGAAGGTGCGAGGCATGTGGGGACCCGCCTACTTACAAGGAATTCTTGAACCTCATAGAGAAGACCGAAATATTGAATCTTACGCTCGGGCCATACGATGCGTTCCATTCTCGTCACATGGAAGGGACGCACTGCGCGAATGACATGGTGAGCGACCATGACGATATTATGGGAATCCTCGTTTGTCCTCGTTTTGTTTGCACCTAATTCAGTGAAAGGGCGGTAGCATATTCGACGCGATTCCAAAACAATAGTGAGATAGAAAACTGTCGGGATCAACACTTTCGCCTTTTACCTTATCGCACTGTTGTCAAACTTATCATAATGTGCCTACGGGATTGCTGTCTCATAGGATGTTATTGGTGTAAAAGTGAAAATTTTGATCGGACGACCCATCGGTTCTGTTTGCTCCATGATTCAGTGGGTCTTTCGCCAACATCCACTATTGTTCCAGGTTCGATTAAGCCATAGAGCAGGTGCTCGAAGTAGTGAAATGTTTAATGACGCATTCTTCTCACATCCGAATGGTTTCACAGACGTTTCGGCAGAGATTCATATCCTCAGCAGACGACCTAGCAAGAATGTGAATTTCTAGACAATCGTTTGTGACAATGCTGAGCTTGATTAATCGGCTTCGAAATCTGGGTGATTATTGGGTGACGCGACTTTCTAACAACGCAACTGGAGTTACAGATTTGTGGAGACACGCACACACAAAAGGAATTTTTATTAAGTCGTCTTAACGACCGTTTTTCAAAAACTACGAGAAAGAGAGCAGTAGCGGGCCCTTCTGTTTCTCTGCTGAAAAGAAAAAGCTTCCTGAAAAATTGCATATTCAGGAAGGAAACAAACTTTCGCCTTCGAAGTATGGAGGGTTATCCATACATTGTCCTACTCTGCATAAATTTTGCTTCGCAGCAGTCACTTACCAGTGAACAGCTCAGTCATGATGAAGAATGCATAATATTAAATAGTGCGTGATTGAGCGGAATCAAGGGCATCTTTGCTGTCTGAGAGGGAGGACGATCTGGAAAGGAGAGATGAATAAAATTTTATTCTGTGAAAGGCAACTACTATGAACAGAGTGAGGCCGATATATCGCTGAACGACACACTAGTGTTAGAAGAATGAGCATCACCAACGATAGCTTTTATTGGGAAAAACAGTCCCTCAGAGGACGAGGGATTTTGGATGGGAGAGCAACGAGGAAACGCAGTCTGAAGATGCCAGGAGGATCTCATCATCATTTTCAAAGCATCCATGACCGAGGAATTTCCACCCAAAGTGGAAATAGAAATTGCGGGTTCTGATAAAGCAGATAATCTCGGCTCAGAAAAAATCAACTAGAGTAGAGGTAAAGGTTCTTCGAATGCAGATTTTAGAGAGGCCTGGGTGCCACATATTTCGTTTCAGAGGTCACGTGGCAGAATTTCGACAGTTTAGCGAGTTTTAGCAGATGCAGTGAACCTCAGACTGGAATGTGTGAGCAAACCTAAGAAGAGAACACCGGCATAATATGACCTTCGCTAAATCAAGCAACCTATTACGGAAATGAGACCAAATGGAGCGACTCAGTAGTGCGGATTTATAATCAAATAATATCGCCGCCACTGCACGTACAGCTGGCATGCAAAGGAGCTCATTCGAATACTTCTGCAATCTGAAGATCTGTTTTAACACCTGTAATCTTCATCACTAGGTCAACTCATATGAGAGACTTTCAGAAGAAGAGCACTTGCCTGTTTTGGGATACGCCCAGAAGATACAATATGGAGTGCTGTTGCCTAGGGAGCGAAATCGAAAGGATGCACTGCCAAGGTAAGAAGGTGAGAGGGGACTGCACAACGCAGTTTAACCTTCCGTAATTAGACCATTTAACGGTAGCAATAAACTTTGAATGAATAGTACAAGAGCAACTACCGCCACCTTCCACCAAAGAACTCTTGGCGACTTTTTATTCATTGCGTTTTTCAGTTCAACGTCCCAAAGCATGAAAGCATAAAAGATCATATGAACATGAACAACAGAAAAAAGTAAAACGTTCAGAATGCCATAAATTCTAGCAAACAGGCATTCTTACGTAAGAGAAGCAATGAGGTATGCACCTAAACGATCCAGCCGCAGTTCGAAAATTGAGGGAATGTGTGCACTTACAATTTCGGCGAGGAACAGAATTCGATCCCGCACAACGCGAAACTGGAAACTTGGCAGAAGATAGCTTTTACGGCAGCACGTTCGGCGACGTGAAAATGAAGCCAACATCGGCTTCGAGGAGGGGGAAATTTTTCGGATCACTCAAGCCGCAACCCTTCCTACAATCGTTCTCTTCGAGATATCGGAAAATTTATTAAAAGGCACAGTCGATAAAATTCCAACGCTTACCCTTTTCATCAAAAGGGTGTAACTTCGATGTTCCCCTGTATAATCTCCAGGACCATTGTTTCATCTCTGATTATTTAGGGGTATTCATCTATCCTATAGTAGTAGCAAAGAAATAGTTTTAAACCTCACTGTAGAACCCTGGATTTACCAGCTATCGAGTTTTTTTCAGACGTGTACGCAACAGAGAAATTTGCCATTCTCGTAACTTTCCACTTAGGACGTATAGCTGATGCGGAACGTTTCCGCAGAATTTTGATAAAGCACCTTTGGGTTTGTAAAGTTTTGAAGTATTTTATGATATGAACGTGGGAGTTTTTACATGCGATGTTTTTCCGAGATGTGCAACTGGGCAAGAACTTAATTGGAGTGCTGTCGCACTGTTCTGGGGACATCGTTTGTGGCATCACAGTTTTGAGATAATCGGCATTTTAAAGTTTCTAGTGTGTTTGCATAGGTGACTCTCCTATGAAACGAATTTCAGTTACTGTCTCGAGTGCAAATTTTGTCGCTACGGTTGCTCTTGCTGTTGTGGCTTACTTGCTTTCAACTACGTTAGGTGATGTAATTTATTTGAGAGGAACTTAGCAAAGGAGGCAGAAAGGTCGACGGACAACAGCCGAACTGCGCCGTGAGAACATTATTTAGCAGCAGAGGAGAGGAGAACATAACATCGGTTCAGCACGTTGTTTCGCAACTTCATAAAACCATATCGCCTATAAACGCATCATTTGACGACATTCTAGCAAGCCTTAATAAACATGCGGTAAGTTATTGGTGCTTTCATTTTGTGCGCAACTAAAAATAAAATATGTGATTCGCCAAGCACAGTTGCGTCGAATGCACCATCTGGCTGAAACGCAACGAGAAATGGTGGAACCTCGCTTGAAGTTCGATATTATCACGATGTGCACGGTTCTTGCGAAAGGATCTTATGGTCAATGTGTTCGACCGGCGACGTGGGTGTGATGCTGAAGACGGATCGATCCGATGCAAGTTGGCCTTGACAGCATGCATCCACAGTAAGAACAGCAGTCGTTACGAAGGAAGCACTTCAAACTCACGCAAGAAATTTCCTTCACACTCTACTTTATTTTTAAACTTGATCTTATTATACGCCTCTTTCAGCATTGCACAACCCATTTGGTCCATGTGCCTTGGCATCAACAGCAGTATCTCTATCTTCACCAAATAGAACAGTTTTTGTTACCTGCAGTGAACCTATCGTATATAGAAGAGGCAATACCGAACTGCGAAAGACTTTCCGTTGACGACTATCGCATAAGGGATATTTCTGTGCGCCAATGCTATCCGGGGATTCGTAAGTTTGCTTCACATTCATTAAATGTACAAATATTGTTCGCTAGGTGCGACAATATGGGGAAACAACATCCGGTTTTGCAGTCCTCGGAAGCAACTTACAGCGGCATTGCTTTTACGCATTTGAACTACGGCTTAAAAATTTGCTAGCAGGTTGATAGGGCAAAGAACAGCAACAAGAGTTAGACTTGAAGATGTGCTGCATGGTGTGGCGAATTTTCTCTCTCACTCACGTCCCCTCTACGTGTGCGTATATGCAAGCATATGTGTGTTTGGGCATGTGAGTATGCTTGTGCCTGCTGCCAAGTCTGAGTATTTGCTGCTTTTGTTGTTGAGTGTAATGTATATTATTGGCGCATTGTTGGAGATTCTGTTGCGGTGTTTGTACCAGACGAAAGAACTCGGTTGTTACATCAGAACTTACAACTTCGAACATTTTTCATAACCGTCAATACCCTGCTGAGTCGAATCGCATACCTTGAGGACAATTGCGAGTCTTTTAATTGTGGTGTAGGTGGTATTTGTTTATCCGCACTGAGTCAACTGGCCACCAAATTTTGTTCGTAGAATGATTGAAATGCACCAGCAAATGTCCTTGTTGAGAGGCTGTTTTCGTAATTTCTGTGGCAGTCCTGCATTTTTCGGGAACCTGGGTAAGTGCAGTATTGAAATGAAAGTGGCACAAGAAAAGAGTGCCGCAGGATGGTTTGTAGTGCGTTGCAAAAGAGTATTGTTGACGCTCAAGATAATGCTTCAAGGGAACTCACAGCACAGTGAGGAAAGTTTTCTTGCGAAATGTTGAAACAACGCTAATGGCAACTTAGACTGGCACCTTTTATGAACGTCCAGATCACGGGTGTTGTTATGGTGGATAAGAGCAAATACACAGCCAAAATCACTCGACACTCGACATTCTCTCAACATTCTCACATTATACACTCGACATTCTCTCATTAGCGTGAAAAGGAGGAAAAGATCGCAATTGCTGATTTCGTATTCCACTGAAAGAAAATCTGCTCAACAGGTGCTGTAATTGCATCCTGCACTATAAGTATCAGTTCGTGCTGTTTCTTGGTGATCTTAGCAGGTGGAGTTTTCTTGCGCAATAGAGCCAGTTACAGCGCTCGAAAGTATGTGTCCTTTTCAATACTACGAATACAATCGAACAGAAATGGCCACCTCTATGCACTGTTGTTGCAACAGCGTATCCTTCTGTAACTACAAGGTGAGTATTCCATATTGACAAGTTAGTTTGCTGCAAACAGCTAAAGATACTCTTGATTCGTTTGAGAAGTCTCAGAGGTTGGAATGCGTGACGTATTGCTTTGGAGAAGACACCTGGAAAAGATTTTAGTAAGAATGTGCAAATAATAACTCTGAAAAAGTGCTTAGCCAGCGCCGCAGGTACTCTTCGAAGCCGTAAAGTCGAGGCCCCGAAGTCAGCCTGGGAGGTTCGAAATTTCAGGGACTACAAACCCTTTTACACTTGCAGAATTTCATTTGGGAATCAGCCCCCAGCCGACTGCTTCTGGCGCTGGGGAGCACTGAGGAAGTCAGATTCTCTCCGAAATCCGATGATTAGGAAAGGCGTCGAGGAAAGAAGGAGGAATTGCCTCAGGACCGATCGACTGCCTCCAGTTCTTCTGTGTCGAAAAAAACAAATCGTTCAAAATTTAAAGCAAGGATACAGAAATGTGGTATTGAATGGCAGGCATATTTTAAAAACATACAAGGATCGGGAGGAGGATTTATTGCGGTTCTTTAGGCTCTGTGCAAATGATATGTAACGGTTGGTGGGAAGGAACCTTTTGAGTAGTGATGCACAACAGGTTGTGCAGTCACCCTGCTGTTCCGAATAGTCACTGTGTAGGCAATGCAAATCGTATCGTTACTGGAATCTGTGTTCTGAGTTAATTTTGCAATGGATAATAACACACACATTCTAAAGCGGTTACTCAGAAGAGTGCAAAATTAGCCATCTCGTTTGCAGTGGAAACAAATAAAGCACTGAGGTCACTTCCGTAATAGGATATAGTCTCGTCGTCTTGTTGGAATTGGTGACGGTTTGTTCGAAGTTGTTTCGAGCAGGTGTTGTTGCTGTGGTCCCAACAGCATGTAAAAGTTTCTCACGATAGGGAATGAAACCGAAAGCAATATGAAAAACCCATCTTTAGTTTGAGCAAAAATCAGATTAATCACCTGTGTGCACTCCACATCAGAGGTACCGTGCAGCTACAATTTAAGCACCTTTTTTCGAAGCAAGCGCGATCTGTCCTAGAAAGTTTACACAGTCGATTTAATTTTGAACGGTTCGTATCGGCTGCTTTTAATCAGCTATGTCCCAGTTTCTGCTGTACATTACCGTCTAATCTGGGTTGAATGGCCGAATGCTGACATAATAACCGGTAGCTTTTTCTTAGTATGCAGGCTGAGAGACATAAGTCGGCCATTTTTTGCCTTCGGATGATAAATCAGAGTTGAGCGTCCGGGAACTTGAATGCAAAAAATGGAAGTTGAAGGAAAATATCTTTTGAGATGTTCAATCAGGGCACGATATATTGTTTTATCAGTGTACTATGAGGTGTCTTTCACGTTTCTGAAAAAACAACGCCAGAGACTACTGTTACGATGTTTGTGAAAAACGGTGCTCCGAGTGGTCTCTGTGACGAAGGAATGAAGAAAGGTGTGTTTTAGGGCGAAATCAGAGCGAGAACGTTGTATCTTCCGATGCAGCTATGTCATTATAACAATAATTTTCAACAGCTGTTCAATAAATATGCTATCAACGATACAATGAAGCATCATTCCTGCTTAGTGCACTACGCAAACGCCGATGTCATGCGCGATATCTATGAGGAGTCAGGAAGCGAAATCATGAATTCATCTGTTTTAAACGTTTTACCAGGTATCACTCTGTTTTGTTACAGTCCCGCAAATGTTATAACCGAAAATGCATACATAAGGAACAGAAGCAATTACAGTATAGATTATTGCTGCACATGAGGGTTAGACTGTTTGCAAGTGCAGACTTTCTATGAGAAAGTATATAGCACTTCAGGTACACACTTCCATGGTTTTTCGTACCCCGAAGCCTCAGATGGACTCAGGCGCTTATTATTTCCTTCCTTTTCCATATGCTTCGTCAAAAATCTTTCTCTCACTTTCATAGTTCCTCATGGGTAAACGGATATGGTTTAGGAGACGAAGAAAAAGAGTTTTCACAGCCGCGATGCATAACGCTTGAAGCTCGCTGTGTTGCAAGTTTCGCCTTTTAGACTGTATGGTTGTCTCCTTCTGAATTCCTTTCAAGAAATAGGTCCTAATGGCTGCATAAGTGCGTGCTTTCAACGATTAATCCGAAGTGCGCTCGAAAATTTGCTGCCATTTCTTAAAAGTGAGTGAAAAATGCCTATGAGCGACTCGCAGGCTACTTCGAAATAATTAGTAGCTCGTATCGCAAGGGGTTGCTGGATGCCACATCCATCAACTGAAGAGCACAAAAATTGTAAAAATCCCTTAACCTTTTCTCCCGTTTATCTCGTAGCCTCTCATGGAATTTAGGCTCTGCTTTTTCTTTCCTAATCGTTCGTTCTCGAAGGCTGCAAATTCTAAAAGTCCCAAGAAGAGGTGTGGTTGACCGCAGGAAAGGAGAATCCACTTTGTCCATACACCGCAGTCCTACATTAGAAAGTGGAAGGACAATGAAAATGTACGCAGTGAGTTGCTTGTGTAACGTGCGCCCGCTGGTGGAATGAGGTCATATAGGCGCCACAAGGTAGAAAATCGAAATTTACCTTTCCATACAGTGGATTCATAGGGAAAAACCAGAGCATGGTGTAGGCACGCAGTTTGGCACTACCCGTTTGCTTGCTCGAAATATCTTGTGCACAAACGTCGCGTAGCCCTGATGCTGGTGCCACTTTCCTCTCTTCTCGAAAATCCCTGTTTCGAAGTTCTTTGCGACGTTATTGCTATTGTTGCAAGCGTTCCTGTTATAAAGAGCACTCAGTGCAAGCATATCCGGCCAGGTACACCACGGCGTAGCGTTGGGCGGAAACGATGGAAGTGGTTCAGCTGCAGACTTCATTGTTGCTGTACATCGTAGCATCTACTTTATAGCACTGAATAATTGTGAGCGCAGAAGTGAGTAACATAAACTCCCCTCGACAAGATGTTGATAGCAGTGAAACTATCTTTCTCAATATTCATGATTCAAATAAGCGAAGATGTGACGTCTATACCCGAAGCCAAATTATGTGAAGATGCTGACAGCAGAAGCGTCCATATTCGTACTGTTAATGAACAGAGTCACGAGGAAAATGACGACATCAAGTATCATGGCAGTGATACCACGTGATCAATCACCTTCACATGATGACTTCGTACCTCGTAGGTGTTGGTAATGCTGATATCCAGCGCCATGAAGGCCAGCACAGGTGTCCATAGAACTAAGTTCGCATGCCCCCAAAGCATAGATGGTCATGACTCACATTCAACGGCGCAAACTGCACCTCTCAATTGTGCCGCGTAATGTAAATGTTGACAGTGCTAGTGCTCAGCGATTTCCTCTATCGCTGCGCAAATGCGTTATAACATCAGAGGCCATGGGCAGAACAAGAATCGTAGACACAAGTCTATTGAGAGAGCTTGAGTGGCGATAAATTCAAAATCCAGTTTTTCGCGTCGTGATGAAACTCATATGAGCTTCATAGAACGTTTTGACTGTAAGGAAATTCCCCCATAATCACGATGGCGACTAGTGAATACTCTAATAAAAATGTCTTCACGACCGGCATCGAATACCACAAGCGTTTCATCAGGAGGCGCTGCAGAAGCTGAATCTTTGCCGGACGACTTTATAGCAGTGGAAAGAGCAGCAAGCCAAATCAACTTCCGCCACTGATGTGTGAGGAGACGAACAGGCTCAAGGTCCTGCAGACACAAACTCGCTTTGTGTTTAATTCTTTCCAGTTTACGAGCCTGCTAGCACATTAGGAGCGATGCGAGTTGTACACTTTTTTTAAAACACTGTTCTTCTGCTCGAATGTCTGCAGAATTCAGATTTATGATAAATCTGAAGGACATCGAACTGGGAGGTGATTTCGTGAGAACTTACACAATTCTACTTCCATCTTCCACCCAAGGTTGCAGCATATACTATGTTCCCAGCGTTGTCCGCGACGAAGATGAGGGGGTGAGGAGAAGCGGACGTAAAATGCAAATCGGAAAATTTGTTTTGCAGATTTAGCGACCGGGACAGAAGAGGGAAGTGAGATTATACTCCTCGCGATCTTCATTCGTATTGATTACAAGTTTTCTTAATTGAAAAATACGAACAAGTGGCAGGCCAAGTCCCCTCGGTGTTTTTCTGGTTTAGGGACGTCTGCAGAGCTGCATTAATTCCAACAGGCAACGATTATTCAGTGAGCTACTGATGCATGTCGCCTTCATTCCTTTCTGTCAGCACCTTCTGAAATATGAATGTTGCCAGCAAATATTTCTTATCCAGAAGTTGCTCTGACGTGTTTGTTATTTTAGGTGCACCACTAATTCCGATTGATTATGCTTATGCGTTTCTCAGTGAAAACAACAGCTGCGGCTACGTGGAGACTCTTGTATGTATATCTCATGGCATGACTGAAAAGCTCATCCTGGCAGTATCCCAAACTTGATTTTCCCAGAAGTCGTTCCAGCGTAGCTCTAGTGTGATATGACGCTAAGTTGAAATGCTTGTGACCTTTCCAAGCTAAGCATTGGCAGAAAGCTGGGAATTCAACATTCATTCTTTCTTCTTCCTCTTCTCGTGAAAATGCATGTTTCAGAGGTTTGTTAGCAGTGTACGAAGTCTGCCGGCCATGCTCAAAGAATGTTACAAAGTGACGGAAAAGAGTAAACCAGTGATTTTTGGTGTTTTGTGCTGTTAGTACTTTTTTCTGGTGGTCGCGGACAAATTGAGTGTATGACGAAGTCACTTATATTACTCTTTTCCTCAAGAAAAAGGTGAACTGATTCAGATGGAACAGAGTAGAAGTGAATGCAGATTGACGAAAGTGAATGGAAGTCAGCGGATTTTAGTTGAACTGCATAGAGCTGAGTGTGGTTGAAAAGAAGTGAACTTGCCTGAAATTGGGAAAAGAAAGATGAGCTGAGTTGAACTGAACAGGAAACCCTAACAACGTATTTAAACGAAACTCAGTGAAATTTAATGTATCTGTATGAAACTGAGTGAAATAGATCAGATTTGAGCGAACTAAGGGATCTACCAGAATCAAAAAGTACCTCTTTGGAATGAAGTAGGACTGGAAGTAGTAAGGTAGTGGAGTTGGCAAAGTTGGATGGAAACAGATAGAAGCTGATGCAGTAGGAAAGAATTAAACTGCATGAATGGAATTGAGCAGACATAAGTAGAGATGTTAGAAATTTAGCGGAACTGCCTGGAACTATACAAGATGAGGCCGAGTTCGATGAGATTAGAAAGTATCGAATGTGCACAAATGAACACGGATGGAACTTAATGTAAGGAATACAGTGAGTTTATGAAATGAATGAGGATGGAATTTTCATGTGAAACTGAGCGGACCAGAGTGGAATGGAGTACATTGCGTTGAATTGAGTCAGACACAGTGAAAGGAGTAGTATGGGTTGGAAAGTTGGGATGTAATGAAATGCGACGAGAGTGATGGTGTGGAATAGGAAGGATGTGAGGGAATCTATGAGGTGGATTAAAATGTATGGGGAGACGACTGAAGCTAGCGGAAGAACGGGGTAGAATAGAACGCGATGCAGCGGAGGGAATCAACAGAATATGAAAGTAGGACGTAGGTAAAAAGGGAAGACTATGCTGAAATTTGAAGAAAGGTGTGCAGGGAATGGCATGGAGTGGCAAGAGTGGAATGAGCTAGAAAAAACAAATGGAATATAACCGTTTAAAATAAACGAGGCAGAATAGATGAATGGAGTGCAATGGGACGAAATAGAATAAATGGACCATGACGCCGTAACGTAAAAGAAGCAGGATAGAATAGATTTGAAGGGGTCAAGTGGAGTGGAGCTGCACAGAAGAAATGAAAGGGAACGCTACTAGTCGAATGGAGTGAGCTGATTTTGTGGCGTTTCCGGAGCATGTGAACAAAACATGGCAGAAAACGGAGTATGTGCAGCAATATTGAATGAGCGGAATGTGATGCAGCTAAATGGAAATGGTGGCGGAATACAGCGGAATGGGATCAGTGAAATGGTGTGGTAATAAGAAGAAAGCGGATTGAATAGATTGGGACTTAACGCGGGCAAGGTTGAGAAGGAATAAGAATGACAACAAGTGGGGAGAGAATAGTTGAGAATTAAATGAGTAAATGGGAACGAAGATGAGAAAAAAGTGAGAACAACAATGAGAATAGAATAAGAATAAATGTCAACAACGGAGAGCAAAAATGAAAAATCGAAAATAGGCAACGAGGATAATGTGCCAACGTGGAGGTAACGATGATGATAACAACGATCAAAATTTTAGTTTTCGAATTAGGCGTGAAGGTTTACGAGATCACGGTGAATGTCTCATATCGTGCGCTAGATGGGGTTCCGACTACCTGTTACTTGAAACCCTTATTTCCCGTAGCCTCTTTTTCCATTGTGAGTATGCCACATTCCGCGTTTGATGCAACGATGAGATTTGTTGACGAGTTTATGCGGTAGATTCTTTGTTGTCCGACAGTAGTACACAAAAATCTTTATAGAATCGCTTTTTATCACTTCTCGACTTTGCTCCATCGAATTCTTTCCTGGTGTGTGTGCAGAGGTATTGTTAATGATACGAATGTCCTATTCCTAGACCATATATATATCGGTGGCAAAAAAACTTCCGTGACAGAATGTTGACGTTGTTTAAGGGCTTTGTTCGACAGTCAGTATTCTCTTTTCTTTGCAGATTTCTTATGTTCTGTTAGTGGTGATTGTTTTTTCGACCAAATTTTCCTTTCCAGACATTCATCGATTTCCACGATCTCTTCATTGAATTTCATTTCCAAATTATGCGCCTCACCATTGGCTTATCGTATATTCCTGCAGAAAGAGATCAAACACTGCTTATGCCTGACTAAAGTTCTCTTGGAAAGCTCTGAAAAATTTAATCCTCGCTGCGTTTATGAAATATCACAACGTCCTTATATATCACGTGCTTTGCAGAAAACTGTCCGTCTAGGATTTCTTGACAAAATGGAGTAAATAGCCAGATATTCGAAGTGAACTCTGAACAGGAAAGGTTTCGCTGAATTTCGTTGATCCAAACAAGACGCATTTTCTAGGTGGCCGAATAAAATTCAAAATCTTAAGTACTAATGTGGACGAATATTTTCATCGAAGCCGTGTGCAAGCATTCCTTAGGTGCATAATGTTCACCTCACTTCTTCGCAGAATCCTGTAAATCAGTATGGCTGATTTCTCCTTTTGCGCAATTTATTCCCCAGTTCTAAGACGACGCTGACTTTCCTAGCGACCTCCCAACGGGTCACAACCGTAAGAAGAAAACCGTGTATGAGCAGCAAAAGGAGCTTTGAACCCATCAGTTCATCATTGCATGAATATACGAAATCCTTGATAGGTTTTTTACAGGTGCATAAGAAGTACCTCGCCACTCGTCGATGCAAAAGTGATGTGCGGCTAAATACGGAATTTCTTCCTTTGAAACTTTACGTTTGTCGCTGTAAAACTCCTGTTGACGAGGGAAAGCCACTTACGCCATGTGATATACACCTAAGGATGGAAATAGCAAGGAGAGAAGAGGAAGAGGTAGTTCCTTATTGCTGACTCGATCATCAAAGACTGGCGTCGCTCGCATTTTGTTTGGGTTTACACTCGAAGCAGTTTTCCATAATGTTCTAAGAAATTCAAGATAGCACAAAAGAACCGAAGGCGACATAACTATAATAGCTGTGAGTGACTTAGCTTGGGTTAGAGTGTTTCGGGGACAGGATTTCACTAGAGCCGTTTGTATTTAAACAGTGGCTTATCCTTCGATTACCTCTCTTCCCAGCTAAAATTAGTAACCACCGTGGATGTGGCGGATAATATCCGAATTGAATTCATCAAACAAAGGCATGCCTGCAACCGACACTTGCCGTACGAGCGGATAGCACTCATTTTTACTATCAAGGCATCACCTAAAGATAGCGCAGCGTATAATCAGTGCTCGTTTTTCAACGGTCCTCCTTTTCTCAATTGTGATGCTTCAGTGGTCCTTTCCCAGTCCCCTTCTTAAAGCTGGCAGGTAATTTGCATTTAGTGTCGCTCTCAGGCTGTGCTGTTTCGTACCTCACATTTCGGAGGAGGTGACTCATGAAGCAGGGGAGACCCGTCGCTCTTCAAGGTGTCCGCACTTTATTTTGACATTTTTAGCTCAACATTTTTCGAAGATTATATCTAGCGAGAAACGGAAAGAGCAGTCCAGTAGCTCCTCTGATGCCTCAAAAGTTTGTGTTTTTGATCGGCTTCCAGCTTTCATGAACCCTCCGCTAGTCTTCCATCGTCAGACATTTTTCAGGGAGCCCATGGAGAGGCAACACGCTAATTTGACTAAAGCGGAAGGCTCTTCATTTCTCCTACTAACCAATGTATTATATTAGCTGGTAATAGGGCGGCTTCAAGCTTTCCTAGCGTCTGTTGAACATACATGTAATATTTCCACCTCTGTAATCGCGCAAACACGTTGTTATCCCAATTATTTTATCTTCAGTCGATAGCTATTTCAGCAAACGAAAAAGTCAGCTTCTATTTGTGCCGTCTATAGTCAGCTAAGTTCTCAGCATGCGGTCAGTAAAAAGACAGTGGAAGTCAACAACAGGATTTCTGGAGCTTGTCACGTAGCGGTCAGACTCTCCCGTGTTGCTGACAATGGTGAGGATCGACAAATTTTTGTTCGTATTGTTCGCCACGTGAACTCACATTTGATGCCCTTTTGCTTTTTTTATTTTGCGACGATTTGCAAGATACGCCTTTTCACACACGAGACCTTCAGTGCGTATCTGCCCGGGTGCTGGTCGTAAGAAATACGAGATACCACTTGATGGTTTTCACTAGCGTTCTTCGAAAATTGATTATTTAACACCCCAATAATACCGCCTGTTTCCAAAACGAATGAGTGAAGCGATTACGATCATTAGTTGGGCAGCAAGAAAGTTCCGCCAGAATAAGACCATTTTTATCTGCAGCCTTCTTTAGCTCGTGTTTGGAAGCTGCATTATGCATCAAGGACATGGCTGCAATCGTTGTAATGATCCAGTGTCGGACTGATATGCGTTTTGGGATGTCCCATTTTTAAGAAGCAGATTCATATATAGATGGAAGGTTGTGGTGGCCAAACGAATTCGTAATATTCGCACCAATTTCCTACTGCCTTTGAGCATGTCCACTTTCTTTTCTTTTGGGCGCAGTTTGTGTCAGTCCTTCAACTGATGGGATTTTTTTTTGCTTTTATCATGTTTAGTGGACCTTCCGATCTCACAGCTGTCCCACAACTCTGCTTGCTTCGTTTCCAAGACCATGTTGTCTTGCTCAGATGGTAAAAGTTTCCCCCTTTCACCAGAGAATTACGAAAAACCGATCATTAGATGAAACTAAACTCTCTCGGCTCGAAACACTATCCTTCTCGAAGGCTAGGTAAATAGGGTGCTCGAATTGAAAGTTCAGCATTCAGCTTCAATCAAGATCGGGTCTCGCATCAAAAGGTAACATCCCAAAGGGTAAAAGTAGTCAGTGAAGCCACTAAAAGTTTCCACTGGCTCAATTAGAGGAAAAGAAATGTGACGCGAATTTGTACTGGTACAGAACAAAGCAGAAAAAAAAAATTCAGAGGATGTGCTTATGAAATAAAATGGTGATTTGCTGAACCGTATTGTTTTCGCAAATTTCAACTCTCACCTTCTGGAAAATGAACCCTTATGCAACACGCTGTGGGCAAAAAAGATAGAAAAATTAGTCATTATTCGATTTTTCGCTATAAAAACAACGTACACAAGTGCAGTAATTCCAAAAAATTAAAAGAAGGCAGGTTCGGATTCTCAGTTTTTGCTTCCAGTAGCCATTATGCACGCTGAATGTGTTGCACTCCCGTAGCACAGCATATCAGCTCAATGGTGATGAGAGCACACTGCAGCTGTGGCAAAAAAATCAAATCCGCTTTCCTCCAGTGCACTGGACGCCGTAAATAGCCGAGATACTCCCAAAAAGCCGTCAGCCAAGTTAACAGGTGGTGGTGCCGTCACTCCGAAAGTTATTATACTTCCCGCGCTGCATTACATTCAATCAAAATACAGTGCGGTGTTCAAGCAACTTTAGAATTAATTGAAAGTACAGTATGTCAACAATGCGATGCCACTTTTACTGGTAGCATCTTATGGCCGATGTTGTGCTGTCTTCTAAGAGAATGTACAAGCACGCCGGGCATCATCCAGCTGTTAATTGTCTATCGCAGCCATTTAGCGTTTTGCGACGCGGCCAAGGGAAATGGAGACTGTTCGAGGTGCACAAATCACGAACAGCCCCTTCTGAACATGACAGGCGCTGTGAAACAGCTGAAATGGATACGCAGAGCATAAAATTGCAGTCATATTTCGGGCATATGAATTAAAGTGACATACACAGCCACTGACACTTGCAGAATAGAGAGAAATATCAGCTAGGATAGCGCAACGTTGCCCAGAAAAGAAACTACTCAGAAAAGCTCTACAGAAACTGCCAGAATTGCCGAACGCGTTTCTAAGCCTCCTCCTCAGCCACGAACTTTGCAAGTGAATAGCCACGCTGAATCTGCAATTCACTGCCCAAAACTCTCCAGGCTGCTTTCCTTAAGGAAGATGTACTGAAAAAAGGCAAGGATAATAGTGCAGCAGACGTGAAGACGCTTGTTGTGGTCTCGATCATTGCTGGCATATGCAGCAAGTAGTGTAATTTGTTTACTGCAGCGAGCCGTTACGTTGGAAGAGGGTTCCTCAAAATACCTTCGTGGGTTTGCAGAAATAACCTGATCATGAGAATATAAGCATCCTTAAATGGGCCTTTTTGAAAATTATGCAATTCACGGAGTATGGGCTGAACAGTGCGCAAGCGCGGTATGTGCTTTAAGAAACAATATGGGGTGCTATATCTCGCGAATGAAACGTTGACCACGAAGCGCAGAATGCAGCAGCAAGTCAGGTGACTTTGATGGCAGCAAATCTGCCAGTCCAGATATTTCGAAGAAATAAGCAAAATTATGACGTCGAGGCGGTGATTCAGGAAAACACAGTTAGACGAGGAATGTCTTCATGAAAAGCTAGGCGTCGCTTTAGGACGTACTGACAGGGTTCTTTCTCAAAGCGTGTGATATGCTGTATTCGGGTAATGGGTCTCCTCGTGAAACGTTCGAAACGAACGGACGAACGAAAGTGTTCGCTGTGGAATGTTCCTGAACTGATGAGTTAATCTCTTCGTCTTATTCAGCGCACATTCACGCATATCTAATGAATCCGGGGTTTGGGAAGTAGAGTGGGAGTGTAATTTCAGCATATTTGTGCCGAAGTACATGAAACCGTATTGCATGAAATTTTGATGAGTACAGTGCAAATGCAGCAGACTCCATTTTTGAAAAGGTCGTGACCAGGCAGGACATTGTGGGATCTTTTGAGAATTGCGAATGCAGCGCTACAACGCAAATGTTGACTGGACCGCATTAATTCTTGGAACATTTCTGGTCTGCAGTAGGAATGAGAACTAGTGTCAGATTTATATTCGATTAGAATGCCGCAAGAAAAACCACGCAAGAAAATATTTCTTCTTCAGACTGTTCTTTCATAATGGGTGTGGAAAGATATGCGATCAAAAAAATTGGCACCAATAACCATACCGGGGTATTTACTTATTATATTAATCGACAATTATTTACCGTACTTATTTACTTTAATAAATGTCTCTTCATATCACTACTACTTCCGTTCAGATGAAGCTAACATGAAGGTTACGGGTTAAGTTCATCTCCTGCCCATTGGATACTGGCAACTCGATCCACCGTTGTTCCATGCGAGTTGCGCCTTCTCCCCCGTCCCGACGAAGCCGATGGTCGCGGTGACTAGGCAGGGCTAAGCCAAATGCTTTGCTCGAGCCATCTTAAGAGCGACCGCTCAGGAAGCAAAACGAAGCAAAGAACGTGCATGAGTACCAACATTTTAATTTTCAGGGATGACGTTTAGTATTAGCGCTGGTCCAGCAGTGAGCCGAGATGTAAACGAAGCGGGTATTCTACTGAACCATATTGGCTACTCACTGTACGAAAGGTAGTAGCAAAATCTGCCTTCCTTCTGTTGCTTACCTACAGTTACGTAAAAGAGAGCGGTTAATAAGGCTGTAAAAAATGAATTCTTGTTCGAAAGCGAAAGCACATAGTGTACGAAGCACTTGCTCACTAACTAAGAGAAGATGCAACAGAATATATGCAGTGAAAATGTTAGGGTTTTGTAATGGGTGGACCTTATCACACGAACCCGTGCTCAGGTAGCTTGGAATATCGCATAAAGTGTTGTAAGAAATGAAGGTAGAAGAACGTTTGTGTGAACGAGAGTTATGTGACCAAAGGGATGTGGGGGATTACGATTGTGCAAGATATGCTTTGGTTTCTGTAGACAACTTTGCGTTTCGATAATAACGTTTTTTGAAAACGGCTAGCAAAATATGCGATTGCGAACACTGCACTGAATGCAAACTGAATGTCTCAGCTGTAACTTGCATATCGTGCTTGAAATTAAACGACTTCTTTGCATTTAGCACCAAACCACTCACTCTACGGTCCTCTCGCCATTTCATCACTCTCTATGTCTGAGGTGCTTTTGCTCAAGAAAAAGCTCCTTGCACGATAGAGTGCTGCAAATTCCTTGAAACAAGACCAATGTCGTTCAACGAACATTCCTCGTCTCGCGCGCTGCGCTTTGTAGCGAAATCATGAGTCCATCATGTATCACCAAGGAATATTTTTTAGATGAACTCTCCAGTCACCTTGTGGCAATGGATTTGGCCTATCTAAATCAATAAGGTTGCTACAAGCTTTTCAGGGGTACTGTAGGAGACAGCGCGATTGAAGAGGACTTAGTTTAAAGAAGCTAAAATAATCCTGATGTCTTGTCCTCCATATTTAGCCACAAATCATCGATACTCCTTCGCTCCTTCCAAGCTTCCCGATCTTAGAACTTTTACGAAAGAAGCAGAAGTAATGCCGGTGGAGGGATTGTGCAAACTGCCAAAGTCGGAAAAGAGTCGCCGAATCTGGGCCTTGAGATTCTCGTTATCTCTCGATGCAGCTAGGTTTTTGGAGATGCCGCGTCAAGCTGTTGCCACAAGCCTGGACGTTGAGCTTTATGCGGAATCATCGTTCTCTAATCACTGGCAGGTGTAAAACTTTCCCATGAGTTCGTTGCCATTCATGTGCACTGTAACCTGCAAACCCATTAGCTAGGAGCATGAAGAGTTTTAGAATGCATTCTTCCAAGCGCAAATGAATCGGGCATCTGCTGGGCGTTTTCTGCAAGATTCTGCAGAAACGGAGTGTGGGACCGTCATATGTTTTGTATATGCACGTACTTTTTTATCTTTGCGATATGAGTATGTGTGATCGACAGGTTATGTGTTTACATGATGTCCATTCGTGACTGAGCAAAGACGTAAGGAAATTAAAAATATGGTCTGCGCGACAAACACATTTTAAAAAGTAATTGATTGGGCGCTTCTCGAGGCCAAGTTTTCAACCTCGTTGAAATTTTATTGGCTTTTTCATCAAGATAGGAGATCCAGAAAAAAAGCGCTGGTTCTGGCCTCCTTTCACTTATTATCCACCCGTTGACCAATGACTTCCCTATCGAAGAGTTATCCAAAAATGTTCATGAGAGTTCTGCTACAGCTGTACGTTCCCACTCAAAGTAAGTGATATATCTGTCGGATATTTATTGGGTGATAGTTCTACGACTACGTCAGTTCTATCTCAGCAGAGAGAAATTCTTTAATAGTGTGACATACTGAACAAATTTTCTTAGCACTGCACGCTTATTTCTCTCCTGGCGGTCTGCTCTTGACGGACTGAAGATATGGCGCATGTAGCGTTTTTGCTTCGTTGATTCAGTGTTTGGCTGGAATACAAATATGTAATTCTGCGTTCTGTTGGCTTAGGACAGGAGACCCCTCCACACGCTGCTTCGCCCGCAGTGGAACGGCTCATTGTTTCTGTCGCTCATATGAAGATGGTTCCGCTTGCAATGCTAGAATGTCAGAAGTAAAGGCAACTATACGCGAGGCAATTACAAGCCTCCTCAGGAAGGTGCGTTGCCATAAATTCGATTTTTCTTAAGTTTCCCTTCCAATGAGGACGACTTCTCACTGTTTACTGATTTTCTCTACAGACTGAAGCTTTATTCAAACCTCACTTTGCTCTTTTACAGTAATTCATTAAATACTGATAAAACTTAGTATTCTTCGTCGAATTCGAAATCCAAATTTTTTAGGAGTACTCTAACTGTAGACTGTCATCCTAGGGTTCATTTACTCCCGCACGTCAAATATTTATGGTGTTTCCATGGCAGTACTTCAAAAAATTACTCATTCCATATAAAGAGACGGTTGTAATTCAGGAATCGTCGAAATTTACCAGTTGTCGCTAAATGCGAAATGCGTCATCACGGCTCACTTGAGCCAGCGTGCAGCAAAAAGGGCTAGCCGCTTCAGCGGCGCCAATGATATGTGCAAGCGATGATACATCCGGCGGAAACAGGAAATCAAAAACTAGAAGTTTCAGTAGAAGAAAGGTGACACTAGACGAAACTGAAGGTTGAGCCAGGCGGAGCAGCGGAATCTGCCCAACCAAAAATTCATTCATGCTGTGTTGAATGGACCACGGTGGAATCCTGGGGTCAGGTGCTCAATTTAGCTCCTTATTGCCTCTGTCTTCCGGTCCTCACGGCATGCTACAATTTCTGCACACTCTTTGTTGTTCATGTTATTGCGCATGCTGGTAATTTATCTATTCCCCTTGCTCAATGCTACCTCCACCAAATAGGGCTGCGTTGCCTCAACGAATTATTTAACGTTTTTTTGCAAACTTTTAAAGAATCATTCTTCATTTCTTCGTTCAATACACCAATGATTAGTTATTAAATGAACAATGAATAGTTACTGCGTAAACTGACGAATAGCTTTGGTCATCTCATAGCTAAGAATTTCGCTCGTATACTGGAAATAAGAGCACAAAGTTGAAAGCGGCGGTTTTTTAGATTGCTTCCATAAGCACCTTCTGCCCCAGAGCTCGAGCTTCGCTTAAGCTTGATCGTTTTATTTGTAAAACAGCTAAATAGAATTCAAAATGCGTATCGAGATGGAATAGCAACTAGCAGATCCAAAGATCTTCCAAACCAAGAATGGAGTCTAAGTCTACGCGTAATACCTCCACAACACTACGTTTTGATGAGGCACAAATGACCACATCCAAGGTAAGCGAGAGTGAAATTTATGCCCCAGAAAAAAAGCTGTTGTGGAGCCGCGATATTCGTTTTTAGGGCATTCGGCGTAAAGAAAGCGTGTATGAGACTGCTGGCAATCGGCGGTGCTTACGATAATTTTATATAAGGTTGATAAAGTTTCAGTCCAGAATCGAAAGCATTAGAGGTACAAAATTGACTCACTGTAATTTGAGTCACACGATGTTTCAAGTAGAATTTCTCAAAGCAACACTCAAATATCGGCAAGAGCGGAATAAGGTAAAGGAAAGAGTGAGGAGGAGCTGGTTTTGTCACAGCTGACCAATGGCATTACGTGGGAAAGGCTTTTGCACTGGTCCTTGGTTATCTGCAGAAAATTTGTTTCCTCTTCTTTCAGTACAAAAATTTTTTCTACTCTTTCAGCTTCCACTCGTTGAGCTACAGCTGTGATTATTCGGCGTTTCATGGGTAGCGGGACTAAGTTCGTTCTTGATCCCATACTGATGTTGACTTGGTGCTCTTTAACGTGTAGATAGCTTTCTTCCCTTTCTTAGCGGGATTTACTCCGATCAGCATTTCATTACAGGATGAAACCCTTAATTAGGACACCAATTCTTGATAGTGCACACGTGATAAGGCAGTATCATTATTGCAAGCTGCAATGGGAGTTCATCGATAAAAGTTCCAGTTTATTAAGTTCTATAATGTAAGTTTTGGCAACCACTAAGAATCCGAGAAGGCTAGTTTTGCCAGCCTTTATTTCCCCAGCTACTTTTTTTCAAATATTCGGAGCCGTCCTGGTAAATAATGGATTAAACAATGTCGTCTTCTTTCCACACCATAATCAGAACGAGGACACATTGCAGGATCGTTTGCACTATGATATCGGACTCACTTCTCTTCAAAAAGACACTGACGCCACGACTTGTCGGCACAGAGGGAGCGTTGCAGTTATAACATATAATCGTATGTTTCTTTGAGGCAGTTCGAAGCTAAAACGCTGTAGACTGATCTTCATTTATATTGACGCATTACTCGAGAACATAGGGTCAAAGCAGTCAAGAAAACTGATTCTCAGTAAAGGCGACATATTTGCGTGTGAAATCAAAAAATAATGTCGAAAAGCGGAGAGTGAATAGATGCGTCATCACAGCTTACCAGTGTGACAATAACGTTTTTCTGGGACTCTTCCTCGAATTTCTCAACCCCGAATTTTTCATTCCTCTCAGTGCATAAAATTGATGAACTTCAAGGAAATGTGCCTTCTAACTTTGCAAATTTGTCCTTTGAAGATAGATTAAGATGACGTTATGAGTTTATATGTATGTTAGTTCCTCAATACGATAGTGATCTTTCTATGCTAAAATGAACGAAATTAAATGATTTGAACGTTGCGTCGAATAACCCCTTCCATACTCTATTTCCGGTTCATTAGTCAACTTCGAAACCATAATGATCGCTAATAATTTGCAATAGCGAAAGCGGCATCTTGGAACACATACTTTCCAAGTTGATGGGCTTATCATGATTTATTTATTTATGGCTATCATAAATGCCAGAAACATCCATCCTTTACACTGAAGGCCACAGATTTCTTGCTGGTCTTTCACCCAGGAAACATAAAAATGATTATCTTCTACTGAACTGGAACTCTTGCCCATCCAACAGTGTGATATCAGTGATATCAGAGTATATGCGGAAATGGACCAATGAGTTTCTCGGTTACCCAGTTTATACGATTTCAGCATTCACGGGTAAATCGCAAGTAAAATCCAATTGCCTTTATCGGCGCGAAAAGACCCGAGGTGAGTTGGTCATGTTTGAACACTTCGGCCACGTACTCTATAGGATATATGTTGTGTCCGATCTCGATCCGAGATGTCATTCATACTTCTTTCTCGAATCCGAGAGATGATCCATTCGTTCAGTTATAGGTCCCACAGGCAGCAATCGCCTAGAAGCGATCGGTCGTGCAAATAATTAGCAGTGTGCATCTTTAAGCTACACGGATAACGACCGAACTCAGATGCAACCTTGCAACCTACTGATTCTCGGCTAACGCTAAAGAAACAATAAATATGCACATATAGTTGTGGGCAAGTACTGTTCCGTTCGTTGTTATACTGGAGCATTTGAAGCGAACCGAAAGTAGACTGCATAGTATAGTGCACAGTCTCTCACACAGAATATCTTGAAAGTTGAAGCACACGAAATAATTTCCCCAAGCTGATGCAGTTAGGCGGTTTGTAGTGTTTATGTGGATGCAGAGGTTTCGTTTCTAACAGAATCCGTCAGATGAGTTCGTTAACAAATCGCGCATCTTGATATCTAATTATTTGTGAGGAGTGGACTGAATTACTATATTTTTTGGATTGTTATTTCTTTACTGAAGAGACTTATAATTCCCTAAGCGTAATTACATAAAAACGTTTTAATGAGAAATGTGCTAAGGGAATGGCATAAGGAAATATTATTCCCATGATTTCAGTGATCCACTACTGTTTCGTGTTTGTTTCTGTCAAAAATGCTAAGCGAAACAAAAGTTTGCAGAAGAAGGATTAGTTTGCCGAAGAAACTTTACCACGGGACGTAAATGCGTGCTACGGAGTGGTCGTGTAATATGCTGCTGCATCGAGGAGGAAGAGTGTCGGCAGCTGGAGTCATCTGTTTGGGGCCTTATGAATGCCATTCAGTACATCGAACGCAGATATTAGTGACTATTTTTCACTGTAACGAGCAATGTTGTGGTCTTCGAAATGTTCTGTCTGTTACTATATCGACTTCATTCAGAATGCAACTTAATGGTTATGTAACCTACAAAACAGGAAGTATATGTAAGTGGTCAACCGTCGTCATATCTCTTGTTGCCTTAAGTGTTATGATATTTCTTTGAAAACACGTTGTGAGGCTTGTTGACGTTAGGCTGCCTGGTGCATGGCGACATCTCAAACGGCAAGATTTGCGTCTTAAAAAGTAAAGCAATTATGACGCTGATTAACTGGTAATAATTCATTATGGAAATTAATTATGAAATCGTGGATGGAAGGTTCGCCGTCGGGGAGAATATTTTGGCTGAGCAAGCGAATGGTAACTAAATTGTACACCATCTAGGAAAGTATCTATCATCTTCCAATATGACATTGTTATTATCATCGGATGTGTTGTCGGACTGCATTGGCAAAACAATTATTGCCATGCCACACACGTTCTCCAGCTTCAGTGCCCTCACATTGAACGTGCCTCAGTAAACTGTGCAGTACACAGTTTTGCGTAACGTGAATGCTTGAAGGCTTCAGGGCATCTCCGGGGTGCATGACAAAAGCTGCCCCTTTGTCCCCTTTCTTCCCCCCCCCCCCCTCCCCCCTCATGCTTGGTTTATTCCGAGTGGTACCAAGTGCACATTTACGATTGCAATGAAAGAGTCCGGAGAAGGGAACTGTGGGTTCCATCTTCCAACGCACCAAAGCAATCACTGCTTTACTTTCAACAAGGATAGGACCCACAAGGCCGAAGTGGGGCCAGTGATTTCGCTATATGTGCAAACCGTACAGAAGCTGTACACTGGAATTTCATAACTTGCTCTTTATGACAAGGCTGATTAGATTCGCCTCGCTGCAGATGTCATGCGGTTGGACGTATGTTTGAGCTCGCTTAAGGAAACTGGATGTTTGAGGTGATTTCGCGATTTTTTTGCTATGGTGCAGGATTAGGTGCGCTGCTCCGGTGCAGTTGTATTGAGCGGTCTAAACTTATAGAAGGCGCAGTAATACATGTAGGTTTTTACGACAGTCACAGAATTGGGGTAGCGTCGACAGCAGATAGAGCAGAACTAGTGCATTCGGATTACCGTTTGGAAAATCTAATCACTCTCTATAGGAGGGACAGTTAATAGTGAATGTGGGTACTTGCCCGCTGCTTGACAAGGTTGCTTTTAGCGTTTCACATGAGGAGATATTAGTTCCCCTCGGCTTCTTGCACGAATTACGACATTTCTGAAGGAACGTTAGCTCATTGTGGTTTGTTTGCTGATACTTTAAAATGCTGCAGAGCTCTCGCAAACCTAGCAACGAAATCTTTGGAACTAATAGAAAGGTTAAGGCAAGTCCAGTGCACTCAAATCTTGGACCATCAGAGCTACCTTAGAAAAAGGCCGCAAATAACATGAAAGTTTTCATCAGGGAGGTCGACCACATATATGCGGAGACGCTCTTGTAATTAGAGAAGGGGGTTATTTCATCAGGGAGGCCGTGCAAGCTTTTCTTTGTTAATAACATTATTTATGGTCACTACATCAGAATCTCTCTCAAAGGAATGCATTGCTTAGGCGATTCTAAGAAATCTTCCCGAGCTGCCAAATATATTCTGATATCTCTGCGTTAAAATTGCTTCGATTATCAAGGTCAAGCTTTTGCGACAATGGCAACAGGTCATAGTTTTGGCTTCATCATCCTAATCCCTTCCCCATCCTTTTCAGAACTGATTTTATTTCACGTGTCCTGCCTTCCAGAAAAGAATCAGGGTGAGTAAAGCTCAACGTTTGATCAATACGTGGGTGCTACTCACAAGAACAGAATTCTGTGCTATTTGATTTTTGTGATGTTAATGGCTCTTCCAACAAGCCCTCATACATCAAACTTGGCGATTGGTGCGCGCAATTCCTCCCTCACATGAAGGGTTTCTTATCGTTTTCGTATCACTCCGTTTTTCACGCTCAGAAGGTTCTTAACTAGTTTCATTTCTGACTTTAAGGCGTCGAAATTAAGTTGCTGTCATAATACCATTGGTGAGAAAACAGTCATTCTGTTTTCACGAACACGACGCGTTGCCAATTACGATTCTTACAGCACGTCATGGCACTTGATGGTACCTCGTCCATTAGTCCAAATTTGATTTATATACCTTGAAGCCGTCTTTATATGCCTTAAAATATTCGTTGCGGATGGTGCAGCTCATTGACACTGCATCGAAATATCCTGTACTTCTTTGTGGTTTTACTGCATACGTCAGCAGTTCACATTTTACGGAAACATTTAACGCGCTTCGTTTTACCAAATGCGATCGAATGACGACAGTTACCAGCATAACCGTCCCAACTCTTGCCTTCGTTTCGGTCCGCAATGCATTTCAGGTCCAGCGTCCAGATTACTCGAGGGCAATCAGCCGATTCTTTGCGCGCCCTTGCCACCAACGGCAAGTCAACGGATGAGTGAGTTAGCCTGCAGTGGAAAACACTTCCGGAAGAGACAGAAGACCGTTTTATTTTAAGCACCAAGCATAACGAGCACGCAGTGGAAGCTTCTGACCATCTGACGTGCGAAAGAATGTAAATTCAGCCGCTCTTCAAAAACGCTTTGAGACAAACAGCTACCACAGTGAACGTGGGGCGGGACTCTTCTGGACCGATGCATTCCTCCATGAGACCACCGATTTTGCGTGGCATTAAATTGGGTGGTTTCAGTCGGTATCCATTGTTGACCACCTTGTCGTATACCTGCAAGAGTAGCAATGAAAGCACGTTTCCGCTCATCGTTATAGAAAAGAATGCATTCGGACTTGTTTAACAGAGGCACGATGACGAAACGAAAGCGGCGTTGCAGCGACATGTTTAGCCGTCAGGATCTCCGTTTATCGCTAGAAAAATTCACTCGTGATATCAGTG
This sequence comes from Parascaris univalens, assembly GCA_037576465.1. Taxonomy (NCBI): domain Eukaryota; kingdom Metazoa; phylum Nematoda; class Chromadorea; order Rhabditida; family Ascarididae; genus Parascaris; species Parascaris univalens. The sequence goes on from CM075173.1 coordinate 28,543,962, forward strand.
AGCTCCATACCTGACGGCGGATGGAATGATGAGAAGGGTATGACTATGGCCATGAGCATGCGCAGCAAATTAACGATCTGGTGAAAATTGGGAATCCATTCTATCTTTGGGGAGCTTTCTAGGCATATAGGGACTCCAAAGCTGTTTGTAATACGGTGACCTTTTAGTCACAAGATCTTTCAGTATCGTGTATTTGCTGGCTCATAGGATAGAGTGAGATAAGCATATGGCGGAAGTCGATGTAAAGCACACATTAAATGGAAGTTTCAGCGCTTCATGTGACAGGAATGATGTTGCGGGTGAAAGAAGATAAAAGCGAGACTGTACCTTTAGAAGAAAATATGGCAATACTTGCCTTGTCTGCCTTCCAGTCGGCATAAGGAATGGAATACGGTTGCGTAAAGCATTCGTACATGGTGACTCCGAACGCGTACACATCAGTTGACTTATTGACAACCGCCGACTCATAGACCTCCGGTGCCAGCCATCGCAAATTCATGGGCTTATTCGGATCAATTTTGTAATTCGTTGTATGCCGAGTCATTCCAAAATCAGCCACCTAGCAACAAAAGCAACTCTGTAGACGTAAATGAAGCATTTGCCTGTTACACATTAGAATTATTATGTAATTCAAGGCAACCGTTGAGTCCACCTGCAGCAGCATCCGATCTCGAGCGCAAATATTGTACACAAATGCACGCAGTAGAACCCACATTTAACAATTCTTGGCAGTGGCTGTAGCAAATCGCGACATGCCGCAGTGTCACCACCGCCGTTTACCATTAATGTACAATTTCATTTCAAGGGAATCATCCACGCACTAAGAGCCTGCCGTCTGGTGAGTTGCCACCATATGCAGTAAACGTCGCAGAGGAAAATATAGCACGTGCCGTACTATCATGGAAAACCAAGCAAATAAATATTGTCTGCTTTTCCAAATTTTTAAATTTCGTCCCTTCACATGATTTGCTCAATTTTCAATGTCATTTTCTACCGTCCAAACTGAAAGTTTTGAATTCCTTTTCGAGAAGCTTCTTGTTCGGTGCCGATCACGACGAGTTGGATTCCTAGAAATGAGAACCCAGCTATTTCATATAATTTTTGCGCCACTGATTTACGGAATGAAGCTAAATTAGTCGGCAAGAGCAAGTATTCGGTGGAGTTTGGACCTAATTAGTTCAACCCATTATACACCAGATTCAGGACGTCGTGAAATTGGCGGATTGATTTCTGATGCATTTGACTTGCTCTTTTGACTTAAAAAAGTCCCGCAATATCTTTCTTTTTCCTTCGCATGTAAAAAATTCCACTAGCTTTCCAGTGTCAAAGAATTCTCACGTAAAAATCCACTTGTCTCTACCATCGCCTTAAAGTTTTTCTTTCCCATCCACCGGCTTCTTTCAGCAGCCAAATTTTGCTCGTACAACCCCTGCCATTCACGGAGGAGAAGCGGAACAATGCACAGAAAAATTTCACTAAATCGTTCGATTTCAATCATTCGTGCATCCAGCATAACTTTATGTGCAGCAGACGTGGTAGGCTATACGGAACATTCCTCCAATTTTTTGACTGTCTCAGCTGGAACGAGGCCACTTCTAACGAGTTCCATTTGTTATGGTCAATTTTATATGCTCCCTACACCCCTCAGTCTTTGGAACACCTGCATCGACAGTTCACAAATCACCGTATTTTTTCGTCATCCTCGACGTGGGAGCAGCACGAGCTTGGTACGCATTTGAAAAGAAGCTCTAATGCGACGCTATGGCAGCCTTAGTTGCGCGCAGTTGCTATGCGCAACTAAGATTTGCTACCCTCTAGGCCGCTGTCAGACATCTTTTTGTCACAGCCGGCTAGGATTCCGCTGCATCTTTCCGGAGGGTTCATGGGTCGCGTAGCTCTTCCATTCCTGCCGCCGGCCGACATACTATGCGACACGAGAGTTACGTTTTCGCTAGATTCTGAGTTTGATTGTTGAATTCGAGAAGATTGCCTGTGGTTTTTAGTTTAGTCTTAAAATGTGAAGGATTTTTCACACCAAAATGATCAGTGGTAGCCCTTTGAAAGTTCGAGCTTAATAAATTCCTTGATAATCGGTTCCCAAAGGCAAAGAGTGAAAAGGGTGGTGATCTTCGAGAAGACGAACAGTTGTACTGGACGAAGAAAAATGAAAACTGTTTAACGGGATGACGACTTACGTTCAGTAATTCGATGTGACGATACAGCCCAGTTCACAGCAGAATAGTGTTGAACAAATAAAATACAACAATTGACAGAAATTCAAATATTACGAATAACAGAGGATTACACCCATTGGGGAGGATGGGTTGAACGAAGACGGCTCAAAAATGAGCTCCCTGAGCTCCTAACCAGGGGCTTGTCCCTGGTCGCTAGTACTGCACGAATTCCGCTGATCCGCCTAGCTCCGCCTTTCATTTCCTCTAATGCATGCAACGTCACCTTTCTCCCACTGAAACGTTTAGTTTTTGTCTCCCAGTTTCCACTAGGTGCATCATTTCCTCCGCTCGTCATAGGCGCTGCTGAGGCGGTCAACCTTTTTTTGTTACACGCTGGCTGCAATGAGCGGTTTGTTACACCTCGCGTTTCGCGACAACAGTATGTGTTGAGATGAAACTGCGGCGCGAAGATAAACACACACCCTTCGTTAGGAAGTAAGACAAGAAATTAGAAAAAAAGATAATGGAAAGTTTGGCTTTTGCATAGCTAAACAAGACAAATTTATATCTCAATAAGTTACGTCCCATAACGGGTATCACCTTGACTACTCTGTCGATGAGAAGATTTCTACATGCGATATCTCGATGCAGGCAGTCCTTTGAATGAAGGTATTCAAGTCCGATGGATGCCTCGTAGAGAATCTGAGTTCTCGCTTTCACCGATACCTTGGAACCTTTCTTTGCCAAATAGTCATCCACCGACCCACCAAGGACCAACTCCATTACCAAATAGTAAGGCTGCAAATGCACGCCTCTTCAAGTTTCATCCGGAATCTCTCAATAAACTGCTAAGAAACCAATTTTGTTAGAAACCTGAAGTGACGCCCGTGAAGCCCAATTCCACTCCTTTATGCTCCACTTCAGCTGCTATATTTATCCGTTATAGCAACTCGTTTTGAAATCCTGACTACACTATTAAGTGAAGCTGGAGTCTCACCTATGAATCCATCGATGAGTAATTGTTGAAAGGAAATGGCACTGCGTTACGCACAGCAACTGCTGATAGACAGTTACTCGACGTTTGGGAAAATGATTATCGTCTGGAACATGTCCTCAACTGCAGCTATTATTTATCAGAACCTTAAAACTTCTACCGTCAAAACAGCTATGATGGAGCAATGGCTTCTTCTGCAGTTAACACGTTTTTCAAGGTACTTCTCACTACTAACGGAATTCAACATTACTGCATTCGCGACGGAGTCGGGAAATTTATATTTGCCACAGTGATCCACATTACTTGTCTAAATAGACGCATTCCCCGACCCCAACCACACTTCACCGACACAAATGCATTGGCACGAAAACGCTATGACCACATGCTAAATGGTCCGAAGATCAAACACAATCGCGTGTTCGTCGTAAGTCGTACAGAACGCTCACCATATAATCGTTGGCAACGCCGTACAATTTTACAACGTTCGGATGGTCGTACATTTGCATTACCCTAGCTTCCTTCCACAATGCGTTACTCGCTTCCACACCCATTTCAGTTAGCTCCTTCACTGCCACCTAGAAATACTGTTCATAACAAACAAAGATTTGCCTGAATGCTTCTAGCTGATATTCGACCACGGCCAGCGCGAACAGCAATATAACACCATTCAGGGTGCCCTTTGGCAGAGGATGACAAAGACCAACCATGGTACCCATTCCTTTCACTTCATAGTGTTCTGCACATCCTGTGGTTCAAATTACATATTCATACCTACTAAGAGTCCCGAACCTGCCACCGGAATGATGAATACACGAAAGAACGTTACTTTCTGCTCAATGCAATTGCCCTTCTTGCCCTATCGTTTCTTTCTTAGAACCACGACTTTCTTTCTAGCGGTTATCAAACTCGTCATCTTCCTATGACCCATAGCAACGTTGGAGTCACAGGAGTGGAAAGAATTCAGCCTTTCTGAACTCTTTTAAAGTAAAACAAGTTCAAAAGTTGAGGCTGAAAAAAGTCAGCTTTCTAAATCCAGGCCAAATGACGCAGCTACAGAACCTACGATGTAACAACTAATCGTCTGCACCAAATGCGCATTTTTATTGGTTCGTGACGGAGAATCTCCAAATGAAATATGAGGTGGAAATTATCAAACTGTCTTTTGGTCCATGTCGTCCAACACCACTGCAGGCAATTTGTCGCCTTCAACTACCTCTTTTTTCCACTACCTTAATCATACAGTAACTTTCTGGATTGATTCTGATCATGAGTAATTTTCAAAAAATATCCAAAGCGAAAGCAAATGAAGCAACAGATTTCCTTTCCAGTGAGTAATGACAGATCAGCGCTGTACCTCCCACTACTCTAAACAACTTGACACTATACGTTCTCCTGTATTCGTCGCACCCATCCTCCTCACGAAATTTGTCCCCTCGTCTTCTCCGTCGTTCCACCTGCACTCATCTGCGCCTGTGCTCCTCACGGGGGAAGCAAGCAGCTGTTGTTAGATAATTGCTACTCGTTGCAGTAATGCTATCAGTTGGTCACAAAGTATCAATATAGCTCGCAAACATGTGGTATTATGCATCGAAAGAATGTATGTGCTCGCAACATCAGTCGTCGTTCTTTCAGAATGAGAAGAAATTGGATCACTCATAAATGAGGTCGACTTTAAAACAAAAAAAAATTTGACAGTCAACTCAATTTAGGGAATGTTCGAAGGGGAACGAACCACAAATGGTTTCTTGGCTGGGAAGGTCAAGGTCCCTCGATAAACAACTCCATAAGATCCGGAGCCGAGCTCTTTCTCCAGTTTTACCATTTTATGACGCAACTCCCACCGTTTTCGCCGAACCGGCATGTCGAGTGTCACTTTTACTCCGTTGATGTTAAGTTGTCGCTTCCGAACCTGATCGTAATCATTTTGCAGCGGAAACTGCTTTCGTTGATTAGCTACACACACTGGTATTAAACTTTTGGCAATGACTGTCACAACAACAAAAAGCTACTTTCAATAAACTAGTGATGAGGGGATTCTAACGAGGTGAAGTACCGCGTCGAGGACTAACATGATGCCTAGTAAAGCGAAGACTTCTGGAGGAGAGCCAATGGTTGATCGAAACATCCTCAGGGACTTCGAATTTTTGATCTTGTTGGAGCAGAACTGTTGATCAATCTCACTACCTCTTAAACTAGGTTAGAAATTAATGCAAACTGCACTGTTTTCGATTTTGCAAGGTTTTTTATGACAATAAATAGGTGCGATGCATCATATGCTTGGCATTCCCTTGCATTACTCGAAGCATTAGAACACAGGTTGGGGCAACTTAACGGCACAAGATTGCCTCTGATCCACAGAATATACTCAGTTTCGCTGTTTTGAGACATTATCTGTAATTCTTAACCTGTACTGTAGCAAACTTTGCTCTCCTGAAAGTTCAGGAGTATATAATGTGTTATATTTCGTCACTTTAAAAATTTTTTAGCTGCGTTTTCCTCTACCCATGCCTACAGAGGTTTCATAAACTACGCAATAATGCACTTGAAATGCTTACGAATTATGACGTACTTTACACTGCAGAATTTTCGTGAACTAGAACATAACGCGCTATGCTTTTTCTAATACATCATAATCTGTATTCTCCTTTTACCGCGATGAAGTAAGGGCGAATCTTACAATGTAAACTAAACTTTGACGGAAAGTGTTCCATTCACTGATGGTAAAAAATGAGATGGAAAGAGCAATAAGTGCACTCCGAAAGCAGATCCTCCCGATTGAAATTTTCTGATTCTCAGCATGCGAAAAAATGCTAGTAAAGAAGCCATGAGCACAATCCCCGGTGAATGAGACGTTTCAATGCTTGTTGGTTATTACTGCTGCTGTTGCACCGAAGTGACATTCAATTCATGCAGATTTGAAGGGCACAGATAAAATCCAAAGTGGTAACTCGGATGCATTTGAAAGCGGAAGATCTCTCACATTAGATGCCACTTAGAAACTCCACTAATCGCTTCACTAATCGCTTTTTGTTATAGCCGGCCGAAGCTTGTACATCAAAAGGTGTCATGAAGAGCACAACGAACTGTAATGCAATATATAGAGTTGGTAAACCGAGAACTCTGGATTTCGTTTGCAGCCCTGATTCGTTGCTGGTTCAAATATTATTCATAAGCAAGCACTTTTTGAAAACGCTGCAGCAGCTACATAGGTCATTATGTCCGGAATAAATGTACATTTTAAGCTTAGACTGTAATTGCTAGTCGAATGAATTGCGTTCCAGCGCACTGGCTGCCAGTCTTCCGAAAGTGTTGTTTCATGCAAACATAATATAGCGCAGTGGCATAAACCATGCTGAAACCTGGTTCATGGTTCGCGTGATAAAGCTAAGCATTTTCCAGTCTCTTAGCACGTCAGAAGCTTCAGCATCCGCCGAGATTTTTCAGCGTGGGAAAGAAGGTAGGTGGAATATAAACCTCTTCTTGCGAAGGCTTTGTGAGGGTAAATGACTCGCCTCTTCGCAAGGAAGATGATGTATCACATCACACAGTGAGGACCGACTGATCGCATAATTGTTACAGTCTTTGACGACGACGGTAAAATACGAGATTAGAAAAGAGCAACATGCTTACCTGATACAAATCCACGATATCTTTGACGGATGTGAAAAAAGTTCCTTGGCATTCATATCCTCCGTTCGCACATTTCGATATCACCGTGTTTACAATATTCTTGCCCCATCGAACACTCAAAATAATGTTGTTTGCACCGTTTCTCTCTAATGCCCGCAACAAAAACTGACCGCTGTTCTGAAAGAACGCACAAACAAATTCATGCCTTAGCGACAGCCCAAAGGCTAATTGGCACATTTCGAAGTGATGCACGGAGGTGTGCCAGGAGAACAGCAAGTTTTCAGCATTGATAGTTCGTATTCACTCATAATGAGTTCTCATCAATGCCGCCAGCTGATTAATAGGCTCTGAGAGCCACGACTGTTGGCGGTTTTCAAGGGTTCTTTGACGCCCTCAGTGGAAGAAACTGCTGTTATAGAAGTTCACTCCCTATATAAACCTTACGTAATCAAGAAGCAACTGCACACAGACGGCGATCCGAGAAAATGTTCAGTGCTATTGGAACAGCTGATTAAGACGTTGGCGACATTCCAGGTCCAAAAGCAGTGGATTTCAACAGAAAGGAAAATGAAATCAACTATTCAAGACGAAGTGCCCAAATGAACAAGTATTTGCTCATGGGGCCAAATGCAAACAAGGTTCCGCAGTGAGCGGCCAAATCAGGGATGTACTGTTGATTCTGTAAGATCCATTTGGCTAACTGTGTGACCGAAGATCTTAGTCGACTTGCGTGAGAATGCGAATTGCTCTCAGCCGGCCCTCCAACTCACTTTTGAAAACCTTCGCAAAACGATGGAGTCTTCTTCAACGCTTATTGCATTTCATTCGTACATAAAGTGGGAGTTCGACCACTACACTTCCTTCGCTCGCCCGATATACGATGTAACATCTCCAGTGAAACATTAGACATCACCTTCGCAGAAACCACTTTCCCGAAGATATGACATCAAAGAAAAAGGCTGCACGCATGCATCCATCTCTTTCAACGGTATTGGTCGCCGCAGTCCTCCGTTTAGGACCAACTACATTTGCGAACGCTGGAACCAACGCTTTGCACGACCTTTTTAGAGCAAACCACACATGTGTCGAGTTTATCGATGCTGTGATTTCGATTTCCCATGTCCGCTTTAATGGATTTTATTACTTTCTGATAATATATCGAAAGATCCTCTAACTAAAGGTGGAAGAGTTAAAGTCTTTGACGGCATCTTAGCGACTGCACGCTACGGGGTCTGTGTCGGTGTTCGGAGGGTCGACCAGTGAGGGCAACACTGTACACATTGGTCATGATCACACACAACTGAGAGCACATTCAATTGCTACGCGTCCCTTCAGTTGGAGGGACGGTTAATCCTAGTCTTAAGGAAGAGACTGGAGTAAGATCATGAGCAAACGTCAGAGGTAACCGAAAAGTCCGCTGATAAGCATAATGACACTCTCCCGATCCATACTATACTTCCAGAGAAACTAAGATTCGCCGAGTTTGGCATAAAGTTCGAGAGTGCTTCTTGCTGCATTTGTTGGCCACAAGCAACTGCTCGAAAAAGTAACACAACGCAAACGCACTCAGTACAAACCTTTAAAAGGTTAGCGGTATCTTCATTTGGCAGCATTCCGTGCCAGTAGTCCAGACCTGTATGGTCACCACTGCCACCACGTCGAATCATCCTGCTGCATTCCGACGCCAGCAACCGACCCATCTCGACCTCTCGTAAGCACGAAATGTATAAAAATAGCTGAGCTACCGGGCTCTCCTATATATACGCTTGTGGATATGGAGATTTCTGTGGGGAGCTATTCAAGAATTGTAGAAGCGTAAAGATCAGCGCTTTGAGACACTTGCTCTCGCATTTGGATATAACACGATTTAACTTAGCGGTCCTTGCATGCCATACGTACTAATACAATTATCATGTTTTCATGCAGCGTGTGTTATTCCAGTGTCATGCGTTGGCGCATATAAATACGTTTGTGTGCCCGTCCATCTCGAAGTTTCGAGATAGGAACTGAAGCTGCCCTTGCGAGATTTGATGGATCTATTGCAACCACATCAAACTACTGTCTTTCAGTACAGACAGCAAGATTCATATGTTATAGTTTCATACGCATATTACGAAGGCCCATCGGAGTGAGTTAAGGTGAGCTGAATTAACATAAACCAAGTTCGAAACAGCAAAAACGTTGTAAATTTACAGTAAGAAACTAACGGTGATGATGAAGGCACTAATTTGCTTTTTCAGAAGGAAAAGTGCGAACGGATGCATGGGAATGCGCCGCCACTTCTCTCACCTGCTAACGATTTCTCGAGGAACATATCATTAACTTCCTTTTGTCCAAACCTATTCCTTTTGAACTCAAACTGCGTTTAACCAACAGCCGAGAACCGTCAAGGTCCTAGAACGAACGTCACGATATGCAAACAGTCATACACGATGCTAGCACTACAGGGTTTTTTCGGCCCTGTTCCGCAGCGGACGGCGCAGCTTCCGCCTCCACCGTTCTCTTCAACGAGGAGGTCAACGGCACAATCTCACTGCTTCCTGCGCCGTCCGTTTCTATCTTTGGTCAATGCGGTTACAAGCACGTGAATCTTTTGGAGCGCACGTATACGCCTGGCAGAATTAATTCAAAATATGAATACATTACCTGGCACTGTTAATACCTGCTGGGAATTTATAAAAATGGTTTTTCAGGCGAGAAGAAGACAGGAATTGTCGCAGCTTTTCTGAAGCAATCCACAAATTTTTTGTGGCACAGCTAGTCATATCGTTTGGTCTTATAAACAGTATGTGGTAATGTAAATCATCAGACTACTCACTTGAAACTCATCTAGAAGGTGTCTCGCTGCAAGCGTTTTCACATGATCTAACCTTGCTGAATCTCGTCCAACTACCTTCGCCACTGAGAGGGTTATCGACTTACCCTCCTCAGGAAGGGTTATTTTCAGCACCGGTAGCAGCTAGACCTAGGTCGGTGAATTGCAAAACTGAAGTGACGGAATAAAACAGAAAGACGGACGGACCGTACCGAATTGCTGCCTCCTGGTGCGCCAAGTTGACACATCGTGTCGTTGTGAAAGTTAGTAGCGAAAAGTGTCACCGAAAAGACTACTACGTCAAACGAGTTTCATCATAAGAAGGCGGATTCCTAGTGCAGTCACATTCTTTATCGTAAAAAAGTGACCTTAGAAAAAATATTGCATGTAAATAAGCCAAAATCTTCCTTTCCGGCTGCTAGCATTATGATTCATTTGCACCAGTTTCTACGCCATAGATGGTCGGTTGTTAATGATCCAGGAGCAGGTGCTGGTGTTTTTCGACTTTAACGATGAGTTTTTAGAGCCTGTCGACTCAGATATTTATTCTTTCTTATGGCCTACTTCACCGATAAAAAACTTTTCCAAGAACTTTAGAAGTACTTTACTCAGAGGTTTAAAAGTACGTCTCTGCCCCCTCTCCCAAGCTTCCACCACGGCACTTAAGTTATAAGCACTTAAAATTGGAGAAAATTTATGTGAGTATTGCATCGAATGTCCTTTTTATAGGGGTTGCACGGTTGGCAGATGAACATTTTATCGTTCGTACGTGCGTGCGCTAGAATCAGTTGAGATATGAACACATAATCCCACATATCCAGCTTGCAAGGTTGGGTGAGAAGAACGCGGAAGTGCATATGGCATCAGTTCCGCTGGTGCACCAGCGCCTCCCCTCGTTCTGCTTTACTGATTTTTTAATGGATGTTTTCCTCTATCGAGTTGATGTAATTAGTGCCATTCATGCGATACTAACATCGAGGTAAATGAACATCCCAAGTGGCGCATAGTTGCATCGGTTCGAACTGTTCACTTTTTTACGAGTACAGCGGTACTAGCTTTCAAAGGACCGATCTCTGGCATAGCTCCTGTGTCGGTTCAGTCGATTCGAAATTTTCACTCACAATTATGAGCACCTTAAAAAACCAAATTTTCGCCAAGAAACCCACGAAGGTTTTGATAAGTGTGGTTTTTGCGGTTTGCTCAGACTGTAGGGAAAAAATGAGAAATTTCAATGAAAATTTCCTCCCATTAGCGTCTTTGATTTCTTGAGCGCAGCATTCGTGACGTGTTCCTTCTACACTCTTCGGCAAAATGATAGGTACCTCCCAACAACTGAAACCAATATTTGTCTTGCAAATCCAAAAAGTTCCACATCTGTAGAAATCCCAACTCTAACAGCAGCTGTTCCCAAAGGCTATCCTTGCTTGAACTCAACTGATGTTGATTCGCTGCCATGAGACCGAGTCGAACAGGAACAGTTATTCTTACTCAGCACTAAACATTAAAAATAAAGCACGAAAAACGATAACAAGAGAAGATGAAGGAATACAGTTAACACAAACGATACGTGTCGCGTACACTGAAATGACCATCCCCCTGGGAAAGGCGCTCAAAACGTAGCAGTTGAAGGGTCATGGTTGAGATGCAGGATAGACGGTTCGGGATAGATACAATAGAAAAAACAAATAAGCTGAACTCATTGGTAAACATATCAAGCTCCAAAAGAACCTTGAGCGACCCTGAAACAACACTATAGGGCCGCACCGGTCCCCAACGAAGCTGCAAAACCTTAAAAGGCAAAACTGACACCTTTGCTCACGACGCAGCCCACGTAGGACTCGTAGTGACTTCATAAAAACCGTCGTGTTGACGCCAGTTTCCATAGACGACTATTGCCCGATATTTGTTGTCCAAATATATGTCTTCTAGTGAACTCTTTGGGGATTATTAAACTATATTAGCGGACCGGCTCAACCTTTTAAACTTGCGCTGTTCAGATAGCAGAGAGGCATCGGATTCGTCATGGACGACGTGCTCCACCTTACCTGGAAGTCGGCATGCTTGTTGCCGGCAAATTCCGTGTCCGGAAAATGCTCGGCGGTGGAGGATTCGGACAAATTTTTGAAGTTTTCGATGAGGTTTATTCGATGCACTCGAAATACTCATTCAGCAGAACAGTTCATGCATAATTTCGTTAAATGTGTCATTACTAAATTTTACAAGTAACAGTGACAAAACTGCATACATATCTCGGTCGGGAATGCCTGCAAAGTGACTACTTCCATTCTTCTCAGCCGTCCGTGCAGTCAGTTTTCTTTCCCCTTCAGCATACTTACTATCATTTGTTATAAGACAATTGAGGGCGAGGTAAGCACTTGACGGAATATGAACCATAAATAAATTGGAAGTCACAAATACTGAAAATTTGAGGAAAGCGGAACTGTGTTTCACTGGAGATAGTGGGTATCATTTTGGGTGTTTATATTGTGTTTTTAGGGGTATTTTGCGTATTCTGTTGCGTTCATAAGAAGAGCAAATGCTGCGAAGTGAATCGACTTCTCTCGAGAAAACTGCATTGTCTCTTAAAAACGACCAGTAGTTTTTATGAAAAACTGACATAAATGTAAAAGAAAGAAGGAACAGCTAGGTATCCATAGGTGAAAGAAGCAGTTTTAAGCTAATCATAGTATCAATGGGCGGGATGATAAGACGCAACTAGTGTTTCCTCTTGGATGGTGCCCGGAAAAAAATGATTAAAAGCATCCGTTCACTCATTTTGGTGTCTTCCTATGTATTATATGAAGTAGCAAGTGAAACACTTACAATGTTACACCTTTGCAAGCGTGAAAAAAAGCGGTCAGTAAAGCGCTCTAAATGCAGTGAATGTTGAGGCGCAAATAGGCGCTCATGTGGACTTTTCTGTCATTGCAATCCGATTGACCCTCTCTGCACTGCTTCACTCACATCAGTTGAGACAGCAACAGAATTCTAAGCAACGCGATGGGTAGGGCTTTGCACCGAAATGTTTTAAATGGAAATTTTTTGCAGTCGTCCAGCAATAGTACCTTGCTGCCCTATGAACATGCTTCCGCTCTTGCAACAGTTCGTTTGCTGTGTCTATAAGGAGTACCGTTTAGGGACTTAAGAAGGAAGTTGCGATAAAGCTGGGACCGAGAGATCATGAACCTGGCCGAATAATACTCGAGCAAAAGGTTATCAGCGCGTTGAGTGGAAGACCACATTTCCCACAATTCGTAAGATCCACCCCTCTTTATCTATTATTGCCTATCAAAAAGGAGATGCTAGTTCACTGGCCGCTAAGCAGAACCAGCCACTTTATCCACATAAACAGAATATCCTCTCGATTTCTGCAGCATCCGAGCGAGCACGGTTCTATATGAGGGCTCATCGTTCAATCCCTGAACGGTTTTGCTGCATTTTTTTCGGTGTGTAAGCTGGCCTTGCACATGATCTTCGAGTTTGATCTTTGAAGACGGTGACAGCGTCCATGAAGCACCACGTGTCAATTTGTATATCGGATCTTAGCGGGGGAGCAAGCGCCGCTCAATATTTGCGGGCATAGGAAGGTGAATGATGAAAATTCCATGGTGGCACAAGTTCTGGAACGCACGGTGCACATGTCCACCTAATCTTAAAGTTATTATGATATCACTGAAATCCTTTTCAGCTCCTTCAAATTCCCCAAAGACCAAAATCAATGTGAAATTAATGTGTGGCTTATCTCAAAAATATTGATAAGTCTGACGGAGTCAAAAACATAACAGTGTGTCATGCGAGAATTGTATAATAACGAATGCTCATAGCTAAGGGTTTGCGATCCTGGCTTATTTAAGATACGGCTTACAGCAAAGTCTCGAACGCGCTGACTTCGGAAACTTCTGGACTTGTAGAACTCTCCTGTTGACTTAAGGAGGTTTCGAACTTGTTCAAATTTTAAAATTTCGACTGCTATCTCGTGACAGCTCAGCACGAACAGACATTACGTTCAGCACAAATGTTAACAGTCAAACCGATTGCTAATGATTGAAGATTGTTCCTCTTCATCTTTCATTCATTAGCAATCAGAGTACTACCGGCAACAGACGGTTTTCTCTATACTGCTATCGTATTCTTCACTCTGCCCTCTTCTCTGTTGCGAAGCTTTTCACGAATTCAAATTTTTCTTTGATTCCTTTCCAATCTGGCCTCTTTGAACTGCTAGCCTGTAGCCACACTTTCCAAAGTTGTTGGTGTGGTTGTGAACGTATAAGTGTGAAATCTCAAACTGCTAGTAGGCATAAACTTAGTCTTGACTGAATCACTGGCTCAGGATTCTCAGTAGTTGTTCATTTTATAAGGACGGTTGCAGGGAGCCTCAAGATCTTAAAGGCCAGACAAACCTCTGAACAAGCCGCAAAGAATTATTTGCAGGTGGCATCTGGTGTATTCGAAGATTACAATTATATTGTAATGGAGATGCTGGGTCGCAATTTGTCCGATCTTCGTAAAAGAGAACCTGGACGCCGTCTGAGTGTTGGTACTGTCACTCGCGTTGGGCAGCAATGCATTGTTGCTCTGAAATCTTTGCATGACATTGGCTTCATTCATCGGTTCGCCGATATCACTTCCTCTGTTTTTTCTTTCCATGAAGTTCTTTCTGCTTCATGGAAGAATGAGACATAATTCCGCGCACATGCGTACGAGGGCCTATGCAACATACTCCCCACAGATCAGCTGCAGTGAGGCATGCCACAATTGATGTACATTTGCGTCAGTTCAAACGACCGCTGTCGGATTATTTGCATTCGATGGGATTTGCCTCCTAGAAACCGTAAACTTCTTTTTTAAATCGCAACGATGAGTACAGCATAAGAAAGAGGAGAACTCATAGGTTATAGATATTCGCGTCAAAAATACTTTCATTCTTCCTATCAGAGCACACGGAACAGAAAGTAATGAAGTCGAATAGCAAAAATCAGCCAATCTTAGCCCTACTTAATTCTTCAACCGAAACAACAGGGTACGTCTATAATGTAACCTTGGCGTCGTAACAAGTTTTATGCGGGTAGCTTTTGGCGAGAGAAGCAATTTCGACAGAGAAAGGCAATAGGAAATTCTCGACCTCAGATCGGTGAGAGGATTACAAAGGTTCTACGAAAAGCGTGTAGTTTTTGAAAAATCTTACGACCATTGGAGGAAAGAATGGGGTTCCTCGACCGCAACGCCAAAATCCCAAGAAAACTGACGATGAGGAAAATATCCCCGACGGCTGGGATTTCTCATTTTTTCGCGGCAACGCTGCTGATACCCGTCAATTCAAATTTTGAAATGCATATCACATATATTCTACACCCCAAGGCGAAAGGTCGGTACCTCATTTTGCGGTGTTGCAGTTTACCGAGGTTTGGCGAATGTGTAAAGAGTAGCGAATCTTGGTGATCAGCGATATCACTTATTTATATTCAACCACGATGCAACTGAAGTAGCAATGTGGTAGCATATCTAAATGAGCATCTTTCAGAGATATAAAACCTTCGAATTTTTGCATTGGACACGAGAACAAGAGACACATAATCTATTTGGTTGATTTCGGAATGGCAAGACGATTTCGATGCAGTGATGGGAAAGTCCGAAAACAGAGACATTACGCCGGTTTCCGAGGTACCATTCGATACGTCTCAGTTGCGATTCACGAACGCAAAGAACCGGTTTGTTAACCGCGTATTTTCGTAAACGCAAAAATGTGCAAACAGAACCATAACTGAAGTTACCACCTTCATTACTTGGGCCTATCTGATGGCACTTCCGGGATCCTTCATAAGCGTTGTTCATTTCTAAAACTTCCTCCTTTAATATGCTACAGTTCGACATTTCCTCACTGATGAGCTGTCATTGTGCAATGCAAGGGTAGTGCACTAGCAGCAGGAAGTCTTATTCATCACAAAATTGGCTCATCGTATGTTAGCATCCAATACATCTCGGATTCCTCGGACGCCTCGCATTTAGAAAATGCCATGCTGCCCTGAATTTTGCACCGCTTTCTGAGCTCGAAAATCGTACAGACATGGGCAAGATTATTTTCCAATGATGCAACGCACTGAATGCTGATACATGCATCTGAAGATACGTGCATCAGATACATCTGATGGATTTGGCATATGTATCTAGTGCGGGGAATATGCATTTCATTGACGACGGGGGAGTTGGATGCAGCCTCGCTTTAAGCATCCTGGGCAACGGCGCGAAGCGGAAAGAATTTCGGAGCCTTACGACGTTCTCCTAACACTGCTTTTCGAAGCTCATGATTTTCCATCTGCGTTCATTTAAATGTCTTCGCCGGAAAACTTTGAATGTCCCAAAGCACGGAGCTCTCATCATTCGCGTGTTTCTCATCACAAATGCATGGGAAAAATTTGAAATCCTTTTATCAGTGGCCTCGTTTCAAAGATCTCGACCATGAAGGGTGCCGAAGGTACTGAGCGCTAGTGGCAAACACCTTCGGGTTTCAGCGCAGTACATATGAGCACCATATGCTCCACCATATGGCATATAGTAGTTGATCATAAAAGTTGCAGATGTCATGCACAATTTGTTACGTACAAATTATCGATAACTGTTTATTGACAGTGCTTCATTAAATCACTTAAAGGTTTCTTTCACTCAAGGCAATGTACCGTGAAGCTAATTCTTTCAAATTTCACAAAAATAGCAGTGTTGTAGGGTCACGCTCTCTTTTTAACTCTCTCTTTATTCATGGTACCATATTAATACATCACTTTTTTGTTCAGGCACTATCGATGTGCTCCTGAGCTAAAACGCCATGCAGGACCTTTCATTACTCTATCACGCAAATTTAGGGTCCAGTGGATGATTTATGGAGTTTGTTTTACTCGCTAATCGAACTAATGGAAGGAACGCTTCCATGGACCGATATTACGGACGCGGATGAAGTGGCTGAAATAAAGAATAATATAGAATTCGACAAACTAGCAAGGTGGAGCTTTTATTTCCCAAAGTCACTTTGAAGATCTGAAAAGCCGATGATAAAAATGGGCCGACGCAATTTCGAGCGACGACTGTAGAAGCCCCGCAGCGTTTGAGTGAAAATGCAAAGAGCAGTGAACCAAGCTCTTCACCGCTGTTTGTTAAGGAAAGGCTGAGCTGCTGAATAAGTCAGGAGACAAAATAAAGGCAAGACCTTGAAACTGAGCTTCAAAAATATCTCAGTTTTTGCTTTCATTTTGCATTAAGCCAACTGCAGTTGCCTGCTATCTCGATTGAGTAGGCTAGTGATTTATTGGAGAAGGGAAGAGTTGGAGAAGAATTATGATGGTATCTCCTCCCTGTTACTTACTGTGAGTGTCGAATACTAGATGAGGTTATCGACGACAGCCATAGCAGAGGTTAACCGTGAATGATAAATCAGTCGTTTACCCAACGGTATATTACTTTCAACGCATGAAGAATACAAATTATGAGACCTAGAGGAATCTAAAACCAAGATTCCTGTGAGGATGTTTAAGCAATGCTGGCTACACCCATTGCTGTAGGTATCAATTTGGCATTGTCTATTAGCATTACTTATAGGTTCACCGTGTCGGTGAATGGCGGTTAGTAGAGTAAGTGCATAAAAAAACGAGGTTCACTGAAAGCAGAGATTCCACATAAAAGTCAAAAAATATTACTTCAACAGTGCATTATTAAGATAGGAATACCTTCTGTTGGATATAAGCAACTGTCCGCAATTCGAAACGCCACAGGTCAGCACTAGTAAACTTCAACCGACATGTTACTGCTGAATGCATTAGACTTCTGTCTATAAAAGATTTATCTTTAGTTAAGGACGTCTGCTCATAACCATGGACAGGAATTTGTGGAAGAGGTGTAATTACGCGAGTAGAGCACAATAACTGAAGTGTTCACTTCCGTTGTAGGCTGTCACCACCTGCGCTCGAGGGATTTAATAAGTACTTAAGAGCTCTTGAATACAGCAACCTACCGAACTATTCATTTCTCACCAGCATATTAAAGGTAACTTTGTAACGTGCAGTTCATTGAGTAGAAAAAACTATGCAGCCGTACGCATACATTCACCTCTCATTCGTTTAATTTCAATGATGTTGTATCCAAGTTTCCAAGATAACTACCCAGAAAAGTCAGCACTCCAACCTATTATTTCTGACTTGGTGATCAGCGTAAGATTGCATAAAAAAGATTGGTTAATCGGTCAGTGGTGAGCAGTCCTTTCCCTAAAAATGCGATCTGTGTTAAGTTTAATCCCAATTGCATTTCTTTTGGCGAATGATTCTTCGATAGACTTCCAAGTAGCCTTTCCTTCAAAAATGTTCAGAAGGTGTTGGCAGGCAGATGGATTCGTTCTGCTACTTGACCTATCGCTCATCTGCAAGAAAAAAGTAGCTGCAATTGTGAAAAGTTCATTTGTGCTCATCATTAAAAGAAAGTGTTCAGCAGAACTATTCATTGATATGTGAGTTCTACTGAATGCTCCGTTCGCCAGAAGGGTCTTTGCTTTCTCCTCGCATAACAGCTTTACCATTAAATCTAAATGTTTGCATTATCGAAATGGCCGTTTTTTTATAATCTTCTGAATTTAAAGCATTAGAACGGTTTAAATGCGCACCCAGATTTTAGAAAAATGGTTTTGAGGTTTGTACGCTACAGGGCATGCATGGTTTGCATGCAACTTTTACAGCTTCCGTTCACTCAAAGTCATGGAGATGGCCTGATATACTGTGTACGGGCTGCCCTCACCTTTATGTCTCCCCTCCTCCTACTTCTTCTAGGGAATTAGTGAGCACGTCGGCGAAAGTCACTATAAGTACTACTATCCCTTGGCTACATGGTTTTATGTAGACCAGAACAGCTTCTACACGATGCAGCAGCGTTATGAGTGGTCGTCTGAAGTTGCCTTCCTACATATATCGAATTGCAGCGTTGCCAGCCTGTAGATGTCACTGACGAAATGCCATTCGAGTGGGAAACTAATATGAGCGCAAAAGAGCGAATTGCGGGACATAAAATGGAGACCCCATAGCACACACAGCATTGTGGAAATCTAAGTGTTCTGCTTACACCTATCTATGTGGAAGTACTATTAAGATGCAATAAATGCTTTCAATGTCTTGAATAGTCTATGCGAAAATTTAAATGCAAGTTTCATTAACACAACGTAAAATTCGATTCCCGAACACCCAGCAGATAACCATGGAACGTGAATTTCGCCCCTGCAGCTTTCGTGGTCATTTTTTCGCATTGATAAACATCAAGCTTAAATATACCGCTCAGGGATAATGCGTTTTCAGTGATATTTTAATGCCTAAGAGGCTATCGACTTCCTAATGACATCGCTGACGGAAATGCACTGAAGTCACCACTGACGTAAACAAATGCAGACCATTTTCGAAAACGATTCCTAACGCCTCAGCTGAGTGGGAGATGAAAGGTGAAGTGGGGTTGGAGGAAGAGCGACAGAGATTGTAGTAATCCCCACAACGTTAGGTATCGAAGAGATTGTCGGCTCGCTCAACGAAAAAGAAGCGTAAAGATCTCTTTTTATCCCTCACACAAGTATACGCCGAACGAACAGTAATGTTTCTTGGGGATTTTAAGATGCGATTGAAAAGTTGTAGAAGATAAACCGCGGCTTCAGTAAAAAATATTTTTCCGTCCCCATGTTCAAATTTATAAGATTTATTCTTCAGCATCCCTCCAAAACTTATTGTTGACATCTGGCCTGATCCGTACACAGCAATGCCATAGTTGGAATGCCAACAGCGCAACATTGTTACATTTCTTTACGAAATTGCGAGCTCAAAATCCGTCAAATCCAAGCAATGAATTATCATACCTACTGAACACCGACCGGCACATCTAACTGGGGAATAATTATATCCATTACTACAGCAAGATTTTTGCAAACGCTCGCTTTCCTATAATTTCCTGAATTCCTCTCTGCAGCCTATGTAATGCGGTTTAAAAATAAAATACAAGCTATATTCAGTGTTTTCAGGAAAACTATGTAGCCGGTTAGGAGAAATAAATGAGAGGCATCTTCGAGAATCTATCTTCAGACTACAGCCTTGAAGCTTTGTAGCCAGCAAGGCCAGCTCTAGCTTATGATACAATAAGGAGAAAGTGCGCTTCTCAGACTTATCCACGCTTCGCGGACGTTCCATATATTTAATGGACGAATTGCATATGCTGCCGTCATATGCCACCACACACATTGTGCAAAGCTGGCTGCTGGGTCAGTCATCTTTCGCCACTACACTTCAGTTTGACAGCTTCATTAAAACCCTTTCACTTCCCTGCTTTTTTTCGCGGTGGTGCAAGTGTCTAGAATAGGATCTTTAACCTTTGTAGAATAAAGCGGAAAAGGTTTAAAATTCAAGCCTTCCCGCGTGCCAATTCAAGCTTGTGGTTGAAATGTAACTGGCAGGTACGGCAATAAGGATTATTGCCCATACGTTCGAATCGTTCCGAGTATGGATCTGGATTTCTGTGCAAACTCGTTGATGTGCTGCGAAAACGACAGCTCGAGAAAAGCTCATGATAACACTCTGAAGGGATGGCGATCTGAGTGGATCGCTAGCAATAAATACCGCTCATAGGTGGAACCAATAAATGCTTGTTAACCGAGTCAGTGTGACGTTTTGTACATTCAGTGAATTCATTTCAAAAGGTTTTTTTCCTCAGTTGCCGAATTGATTTATCAAAGAGTGCGGAGCGTTGCACAGAATATAAAGCAGTTTCGGTTAACGAAGTATGGAGTACACGTGATCGTCTGAACTTCACTGTTTATGGAAAGAAGAAAAATAACTGGAGAGAGAAAAAATGAGGCGGACCGTTGCATTATGGGAAATTTGAGACCAAAGGAGGATTCATTCGAAAAATTATTTAATGGTCGAAAACATGGTCAACCTTTCAACATCTCTTGCGCTTTCGGATGTTCTCCTCTGCAAGATGATACAATATTTGGTTATTGTTCTTCTGAAGACAACACTTATTACTGAGATGAAAATGTAGCCCAATGCAAAAAACACCATTGACGGCAAGGAGTGGACCGAACACAGCTGAAAACTCTCACACTTCGTACGGAAAAAACGTTCTATAGGGAACGGTCAGCGGAACCAAATCACCATTTGCAGTTGAGAATACTTGCGATTCCAAATAAATTCTTTCAAATGATGTGACAAAAACTCACCATTAAGAGGGGCAATACTTTGATTAGGAATATGAGAAATAAGAAGCCCATCAAGTAAATCATATGCGACTGTGCTCAGGTAACGGCGGCGCGATAAATTCCTACATTCCCTCAGATCCGTCCGAATATTTTCCACCTCTAAGTTGTCGCAGGTCTAGCCTCTCAGTATGATTTTCTCATACGACGCCCAGTTTAGTGCAGCTCCTATTTGTTCGACTGCAATACAGCAGTACGTTAATTTGCAAAAACCGATGTCTTTTCCTTCGTTTCGTTGAACACCGATAGTGCGTATAGGTAAACTATCATTTCCGTTCGTCCTTACTGTGCTTTAATCCGATGTTTTTTCTACTTTCTGCTTTTCTGCTGATTTCATTCGAGCATTTAAGTCTCCAAAGTGATTGGGAATTGCAATGTTGCGCGCTTTATGCACATCCACAGCCTTGAAAACGTCGCCCTTTCCCCCCGTTATTTCTCGACATTTATTATGTGCTTTTATTTCGTTGCCGGAGAGCAACTTTGTTTATTTCGACGTGAATAGAACGGACAGCGCTGTGACTTGAAACGTGATTTTCAAACATTCAATCTTCTTGTGATGTTCACTGTTGTTATATTCTGAATACGACAACCTCGCCTCATAAATCCTCGCTTCTATTCTCTTCCAGTTCGAGGAAAATTTTTTGAGGTTGAAATGCGTGAAGATTTTGAGATCCACCTCCTGCCGCTTTTGAACACTTCATGGTTAAATGGACGTAACATAACGCGAGAACGATTCAGCTAAACTTAGTAGTCCATAGGTGGTAGCAACGATGGATGGGGCAGAAAAATTTGCAGCAACAATCCTCGATTCCCCTAAACTACTGAGACTTATGCATATTGGAGACTTATGCATGTCGGAGACTTATGCATATTCTCTGAGCGGGTCGAGGATCAAGGTATACTTCATTTGATGAAGGCTACATAGAAAGAGAATACTGGAGGCTCGTGCAGCAAGCTGCGGAGTATATCGTCGAAAGTGCTCCGCGCCTTGTTTCGCTTAATCACAGCACCAATTTGGCTTATCGTCATGTCTGCGAAATTTGGTACTTACAGTTAAACCAAAGTAAACTTCGCATCCCTTCCGTTTAAAGCAGTGAGCCATTCCACAATTATTCCAGCTATAATTTACGCATTAATCTACGCTACCGAAGAGGGACAGCGACTTTACCTACCGATTCTCAATTTTTACACAAAAATGTTGAAGAACTGAAGTTAACAATTACCATGCCTTCCAGCTGTCCTTTATGAATAGATGCTTTGTAATAAAACATACAGTCATTGATTCCTTGAACCAGTCATTTGTGCCATTCTCATTTGCTTCTTCGTGGATTATCACTGGTCGTGATGTGTTTATTTATTAATGCTGACGCCGACAATTGCGATATTGTTGTAATACTCAAAATGCACATCACAACCAACTGATGCTGAGGGCAAACCAACGTGCAGTTGTCGATAAGCAGTATTGGTGATGATCCCATCTCATTCATATTACTAGTAATCATGAGTTCACAGCATTTCATGTAACGCACAAAATCCTAAGACGAATGGTCTCTCATAGAACAATGGCATTGACATGATGAGCTGCGTTGTGTTTACCCACTCTAAACTCCTCTTAGCACTCAGTCCTAACAACGCGCGCGCACGTGGCAGAGGCACATCGCCGCATATAATCCCACATGTTTTCACGTGAGCACTTCTCGTGTTGTGTTTGTTGGCATCCCTCCATACCTAACAACAGCTTTTCTTTCATTGTCATGAGTGAATCCTTTACTACTGGGATTCTTTTATGGACAGTGACCTAATGTAGCCTTGAGGAACTGTAGAAGGCACAGATGAGCTGTTGCTGTGATATGTTTAGTGTAGTGTCTTGCAAGGTGGTGCCCATATTAGTTAAACACTCTATTGCTATTAATATCAAAGAGAAATGTAACGCTTGCTTTATCCGCCGCTCAAAATTGCATGCACAACTTACTTCCCATATCTAATTTATTACTGCCAGTAGCAACGTTCTTTTCTGCACTGTTATTTCGTAAAGAAATTCCCCTCTCCTTGTAATAGAAGAAATTGTATTCCTAATCAGCCGTATTATGTGGCGAGAAATGTTTTGTGTATTCCTAATCAGCCGTATCATGTGGCGAGCGATAAGATCCTCGAAAATTAACCCCCCAGTTCGAAGTCAGTGTCACTGTATCGATACTGAAATTTCGATATTATATACGGCGAAATGCGTACTTTGAATCAGCTCACTGTTTTCCATAAATTTCTCATCTAACCGATTCCTTGGTCTTATTACAAATTGTTTTGGTCACAAACATCATTAGCCGAAGCAGAAATACTTCTTTTCTTCTGCGACTAAATTGTGCCATTCAATGAAATTTAATTTGAAGTGTGTGATTATTGGTGCCGATTGTTTTTGATCATATCGATCGGTTTTCGGGAAACTTGCAGTAGACATTACGAAAATCGTCATCGTATTCCAAATTTACTAGTGCATATTTTTACAGCGAAATCTGAATTTAAGAAAAAAGAAGATAGTCTTTTTTCGAGTCCCAAAGTGCAACCACAATCAAATCCGAAGAGTAAAAGTCTGGATTTTGCCTAAGAAAAACGAAGTGTCTGAACAACGGACAGATGGAAACACGAGAAGGGCCGAAGCAGAAGGCGTACCACAAGTCGCTGCAAACTTCAAAAGCAAAAGCAGAAACCTCCGATCGGAGCCGGATAAACACGGAGAATTTATAAAATTAAGCCTCGGAGAACGTGTTTGTAGGTAGAAATTGAGGCCGCCGCATGATAGCTCTCATTGCATCTATTGATAATTTTTCTGCAGAGAAATCCACTGATGATGGTGTGAGATTTACCCTAGAATTTCTTAATTTTATAAAACTGAGTGATTCTTTGTGTCACGTGGATCATCTGGTGAGATTGATTTTGTTAGATTTTATGAAACATTCACTGAGAGGAAGTGACCATTAAACAAATCACTTTTCTTTGCCTACAGCGCGCTTCAAATCTTGCAAACAAATTATAAAAATCTATAAAAGTAAGGAAACGAAAAACCATGAAGCAACCAGAATGGCCCAGCATTTCGAATGGGCTATTGGGGAAATAAGTTCATCAGATATTGTATTCCACACTAGAGAGATTTTAATTTTCCCTTCCAAAAGCATCCCAGTCAATGCTTTCTCATTTCTGAAACGGCATCTCACGACGTGTGATGAGGGATTTAAAAAGACATACCCACAGCATTCTTTGAAAAGGAGCTGCCCAACAACATCACCAGCCACCATAAGTGCTTTCCGTAAAAACGAAAAGGTGTTTCATTCCAACCATTGCCAGATATATATTTATATGATGAGGAATGGTTTCTTGCCGTGAAATAAGAAAAAACGTAGTCTTTCTTTTTCATTTACGAAATATGTGTTCGCAAGACAACCGCAACATGGAAAAACCTCAAAGAACCCCAACCCTTCAAAATTTAATGCTTCCTATGGTCAGGTCAAATTTGACACCCAATAAAGTTGAACAACCCACTTTACTACGCACATGTGATGAAATATGGGACTCACTTTTTCTCTCAAAGTGACAGTTAGAACTATAAAAAGTCTTAATAGAGGGAATGCGAAGGAAGGAACCCTCCAGTGTTCTGATTCCCTAGCAAACCAATTAGCATGGCATATACCAAGTAGACCTTCGTAACCTAGCAAGCGTGACACTCGATTATTTCGAATTTAGTCTGAAGGAATGCGGTTATGGTTACTTTGCAACGGCACAAAATTCTCGCAGCCTTTTCTTGATGTTCAGTTCCGAAACAACAACTACTGCAAATATATCCATTGCTTCAAGGTGTGCTTATCAAAGTACCCTTCAAGGTATGTTCATTGCCTACTCGCCAGTATGTGGTCTACATGCGATCATCTTTTAAACCCCAGTACGCAAAAAACTCATATACTGACCTTCTCCAAGGAGGGGCATTGAATATGCACTTTTTGATGTGAAACATAAAATGAGCACTTTGCACCATAGCGTTCGTAGTTTTCATAAAAGGAAGGAAACTAATGAAATTAATGGAGAAAGACAATAAAATGAAAGGCTGCGTGTGTGTTAAGTGCCAAACATCAGCTCGGAGACCTCTGCATGAGTGAGGAAATGTCTACGCAAAAACATTTACGCACTTTTAAATGCGATGGCAAATATTTGATGGGATACATAGCACACAGCTTCTGGTTCTCACCTCAGAAACTTCCAACAGAAACATTCGAAAGTGCGCAACTGCAATTCTTCACCAGATGCCGTAACTGAAATTCTTCCAGCTGTCCATGTGGCAACGAACAGCACCCATCGTCGTCCCACATCGAACATGAAGTTTTTGACGTGAAACGATTGATACTCAATGAAGCATAGCAGCATGTCTCCTCAGCTATCCATCCCACCGTCCTCCTTCTGCGTTATATTCTAATAACGAGCAAGTCTGAGAAATAGATTGTACTACTGTTTATTTTATATGCAGATATTTATGTGTAAAAAGGATGTAGTAATGTGTTTGTGTCATTGTTTTTTAGGCGGACGGATGTTCATCACGCAGGTGATCTTTGTACACACAGACTGCAGCTCTTATGTGCGTACTCACACATATTGATCCAATAGTTCTCTGATATTCACGCAGTGGTTTTTAACAAGCCAACTGAATAAATGAACAAAGAACAGCGAGTTAGTTACATGAATAACGATGCCCATCAACAATCAGCCATTTGGCCCCTACACGACGTGCAAAACTTTTTATGACAGCAACTCTGAGAAACGTCAAATGCCCACTAATTTGCAGGTCATGAATACTCCACTGTTGCTCCTCTATAACGTCCAAAACTGGCCTGATTATCGCCGACGAGTCGATACATAGCATTCCACCTGAAACTGGAAGAATCATCTGTCGTCTGAGCAGAATGTATCCTTTTAAAGTAACATAATGCACTTCAATTAAGGAGATTTGGCCACAATTTCCCTTTTAACATAAAGGCCGTTTTGCTTTTGTGCATTAACTCGTTTATAACCTTCCAATCCACATGTCCACAGCCACACACCAAGTTCGTCTCTTCTCGCCTTGCAGTGTATCAGAGACGTTTGCGGGTGCTCACAACGTCGCGTTTCGAGAATTTACAGCGAAACAAAAGAGCACCGGAATCCACATTACGCAAAACTGGTAGGAATTTTTCAAGATCAAGTGTGTTTACGTGGAAAAATTGCGAAGCGAGTCGTCGAGAACTGCAAAACTGTTTCTCCGCTCTTTAGAGCACAGATGCCCTGAACATGATCAAAATGCCTTTACTGCCTAATGCCACTTGAGAATAACTCGCTCTTTTATGGTCTCCCTACTTGGTTTCTAACATCAGCCTGCCATCGAAATGCATCATCCGCATTGCTTTCAGCAAAACTAACTGTGGTCCATAACAGCCAAGTTACACTACAACGCTAAAAAATCTTCAGTCACTGGAACATCATAGGCTCGGATCTGGCTTGATTTTTTCTCATAAACTTTGTTCGGCTTCTGCGACAACTCGAAACTAGAAATATTTCAGTTTGCCCCTCTCCTCTGTCGAAATGAGAATTAGTTTCAGCTCCCAAAAAGACTGCAGTACAAACAGTGATTCGCATAACTTCGAATTTCTCATTATAAGAGTTTGGAATTTGCCTTCCGCTGCTGCCGTTAACGCATCCCCCCCTCAGCTGTTACGCTGCGGGAGTCGATTCAATTGCACACTACTGCTACTCCCGTGTATTAAATTCGTTCCGTTTCCTCTTGATGTTCAAGAACACATATTTCTAGACGATGGATGCTCAGAGGCAACAAAATAAATAAGTAAACAAAGAGTGTGCAGCTACGGGAATTCTTGTTTCTTCACACTTCTTTTTTCTTCTTTTCTTCATATTTGGTAGACAGCATCCATTAGCATCACCAGAGCTCAGCCGTTTCAGTGTACCATCCCATGGGTCATCCTAAATATTCTTTGCCTTTAATCACGATAGAACGGCAAAACCAGTTTTCTCATCACTTCATTCAGTGATAGATATGTTTGTGTTAATGTTCGCTAAGCGACGACCCTTTTCGCTCATTCAATAAAGAAACTGGGAATAAGAGCTTTTCAAGAAACTAGGAATAAGAGCTTTTCATGTGTTTTCAGTCCACTTCTTCATGCGCACTAAATATGCCTACTGA
Organism: Parascaris univalens; assembly: GCA_037576465.1. Taxonomy (NCBI): domain Eukaryota; kingdom Metazoa; phylum Nematoda; class Chromadorea; order Rhabditida; family Ascarididae; genus Parascaris; species Parascaris univalens. Next base: position 28,571,049 of record CM075173.1, read on the forward strand.
ATTTGTTACTGATTATGACTAGGCTGTAAATGCCTTGTTCCGTAGGCGAACTCTTTCTGAAGTACACAGAACAATCGTCTGTTAAATAAGAGGGCAGAACAGTCATCGACTAGGCTAAGTTCATGATTATATGACCATGATGGTTGAAGATACGAGCAACTGAATGTCGCTAGTGAATGGTGTAATAGGAATGGCAGCTTCAAAAATCAAGCCAAACAAAAAATCGATTGCAATGACGAGGAGAGTGCGAATGAGGGGAGGCAGCAGAAATAGAATAATCAGGCGCCATGATGCCCCGACACTGCCACCGAGGTACGGTATTTTGGATACATTTAATTGTCATTCACCAATGAGATGAAAAAAGAAGTGATACCTTCTTTGAAAGGATTATGTAATTCCACTAGAGAAAGCGCCATTCGTAGCGATTTCACATCAGCAGGAAGTTCCCAATAACGTGTAGAACTGCCGCCTCTCAAGAACCACTGCAATATTCTACATTCGCCTATAATGATGCTGAAAGTGTTGGCAGGAAACATAAAAAACTGCTTTCAGGAATGACTTTTTAATTATTCTCTTAAGTTGATGATTGTTTTTACATGGATCTGACTAGACCGCCGCACCAAGTTCGCTAAATTTTGTCTCTGTTCGTATACTAAGAAATCATATTTCCCAATAACATTTATAGAGGATGTCCTTATTTCATATTCTCAAAAGTTTATTCTTGACGTGCCTCGGTGCAGTATTGCGGAGTGCCAGGATGGATATCGTGGAATGACCACCGCAACTTCGGTATAACGAGTTCATAGGATGAAATGACCTGACAGCTTATTGCATTGGACAAAGAGCTTTGCAAGACTGTACTTTATACTGGTACACTGTCAGTGAGTCTTAACCAACCGCATTTGACCCGTAGCAAATCGGTTTGCAACAGCGAAGCGCATGCCACAGCAGCACGTTTTCAGGCCTAACACCTGCTATGAGATCTGATCTCGATCAACCTTCCTGATTACACAGTGCACTTATCGGCACTGTTACTCAGGTTTATGTCGTAGAAATGGGCCTGAACAGCGCCTTATAACGATGCACAGATATCTGCAGCCAAGCGAATCTCTTCTTCTGATACGGTTGCTTCTCGATCATGACCTTCCAAGCACGAGAAACTGCGCGGCAGTTCAGCAAGGTATTTCGCGTTGCAAACTGCCTGCAGTGAACCTGTTTCTGCCTTCTGTCACCACCGAGGTTAAGAAGGATGGGAGGGAGTAGATGATCACACTTCCTTTATATATAAACCATTTGGCGCTAGAAACGAAAGAAAAAATTGGATAACCACAGCCATTTTCTCGACTTGCCCCATTCGCTTAAGTTATTGCGTCTTAACTTTTAGTCTCCCGCTTCCTGTCTCCATTTTAATTTTAAAAAATTGAGGAACTCGAGACCTCCTTCATAACAATCATTCAGCACCTGATGGATCGTCTGACAACTGATTCGAGTGGGATAAATGATGGCTTTCTCTGTGCACCCTACACCAAAGGGTGTGTGAATTGATTTTTCATTGATCTGTAGAAAAACAGCTTTCCGATGAATCGCTGCGAAATCATTTTGATTTCGATATCTGCAAACGGGTGTTCTGATCCGCTTTCATGATAGCTATAGTGAATGCAACGTGAACTTGTCGGAAGAGCTGAGGCATCGCATACTTTTAATATGAGAATACAGCTTGGCATTCTAATTTTGACAACAGATGGACGTCTATGGATGATGCCGATGCCCCAAAAAACTTTATTCTCTTGGCAGTTGACACATTTTCAAATTCCATACTCTTTACATGTCGTCACCTCCCCACGATTCGGTTGAACCCACCTAGATATTAAAGACTTCTTGGTGGGCCTACGTATTTCACAATAAACACTCTTTCCGCCGCAAGGGCGCAATTCTGAGCTTTGCATTCTGATATCTGTTAAGTTTAGAATTCTGCCAGCCCCACACGTTCCATGGCGACTAGCAGTACTCTTGATGCTGGACACTTTGTAAGGCCACAAAAAGGTCTTTCGCAGTTAGTGCACTTTTGCATGAGCCACACTTTTGGTTATGCGAAGCACGATTTTAACAATTGAAACGCCTAACTGTATTCTCCAATAACTGTTTGATGCGAACGGACAAATTAACACTAATTTGGAAAGTCTATAAGGGATTCATGAAAGATCAAACGTAGTACAGTTCCTTGGTTCTCTATGGTCAAGTGGTTTTTGCCAATTGCTGTACTGCCTACAGCATATTCAATGCACACCAATATTTTCTAACAGAAAGGGGTGCTAAACTGTTTGATGGGGGAAAAAAACAGAACTCACCAAATATGACACACCATCTCGTTAGGGAGGTGGACGGTCAACGAATCTTCATCCAGCGACTCCCGCCTTTCCATGCCCATCTGAGAGCACGTTATTAGTATCAGCAAATCAACGAGTTAAGTAAAGCAATGAAGGGGACTGTGGCAATGCTTCGAGGTGAATAACAAAATATTAGCTTTTTTACGGTAAAATTACAAGAGAATACTTCAGTTACTATTGGGCATCAATAAATGAAAATCGGCTCGCTCTCCCCAAATTTTTATGAAGATGTTGTCTCGAATGGAGCATTTATAAAGAATAAAACACCAAATTATGATGCAGCCAAGTTACTTGTCGATTACGGCAACGCTGCATTCAGTAGTATCACACTGAGCGCAACTACGTTGAGCACGTCTGCGAGGAAAATACGAATATCCTCGAATGTATGGAATATGACAGCGCGCACTGCGTCTTTTAAATTCAAAAGTACATTATTTACTACATTTACTGGTGGACGCTAAAAAGTGAAGACATGACATGCGGCGAAGAGAAACAAAATAACGCATCGGATCAGAACAATGGCACAGTCTAGAAGTGAGAAAAATGGATGACAGGTTCTTCCTCTTTTGGACAAAGTCCTTCAGATTTTTCCAGTCATCCAAAACAACTCATGCTTGAAATAACTCATCCTATCAAACGGTGGGTTTGCGATGTGAACTTTGCTATGTTAAATGAAATGAAATAGACATGAAAGTGAATGAACGCATTTAAGCGCACATTGATAGCGCACGACCGCCACGACAACTAACTCAACGGAGAAAAACGAAGTAAACAGCACAAATGGTCGAAGACCAATGTTTGGCACGAAGCCACGTTTGCCTTCTGGCAGCCCTTTAACGATCTTTCAGACGGCTCCGCCCAATCGATGCTTTGACGCTGATGTCCGAAGTTTGCACTTACTAATCGATGCGGATGTCCGCACTCAGAGAATCGATTCTCGGTCTTCGCTCACGCATAGGGAAACATTAATGGATAAATTGTCTACCTCCTTTACTCGATTCAAGTACAGCATTTGCAGTAAGTGAAATGTCGTGTAACCTCGTATAAGGTTACCTCAACCCCTCTTCCTGGACACTTCGAAGAATCTATGGACCCAAGGGGTTTTCTGGAGATGGAGGGCTCACATGGTAAATAGAATATGGTAAAAGACGCCACGTTTACCAGCTAAGGAAAGAGTAAACCGATGGGGCAGCAGAAATCAGCTTTCTTCTTTAAAATAAATATCAGAACACAAGTTGATTATGCGCAACATTACCGTGCATGTACCGCTTTGGGCACTTTAACGTCCAGCAGTAACTATCTCTTGCCTACCTCAAGAACAACAGCTCGTGATAACCACCGCTGTGCCTTATTTATCTCGGATCGGCGCTGTGCCATAAATTAATACCTCTAGAATGTATGCAGCGAAAGGTAACAATGTGCAAAAGAAATACTTTTTATAGGCACAAATTTCAAACTTTTCCATAGCTGCTTCAAATTTTTCATTCTCTACTCAAGAGACAAAATAACCAGCTGTCTGGAACTCGCTCAGCGCCATCGTCATTGAACTGTTAGCCACTAGTGGAACGACATTCTGAGCTTCGACGAGTCGAAAACCATTACAAGCTCGAGCATATAGAAGATGGTAGCATTCATAGCGGATTTTTCAAATACAGAAGCCAGGCTGCATGAAGCAGTGAATAGCCGAAAGAGATCGAACAAAACGATAGGAAAACGAGCATTTGGTCGATTATGCACGACGACTACAGCGAACGCGACTAGACAAACGGAAAACGAAGAACGTAACAGCGAATATCTTGGCCGTTTCGTCTGAAGCGTTCAAGTCTGAGTCAATAGAGTTTAAATGATTGCCCCAAGCAGTCTGATACATTCTGATCATAAAATTCATGCAAAAAAATTTCAACGTCACTCTCTGCGAGTTTTAAGTAAAGAGAGGAATTTTCCTATTAATGCAGATATTTAGGAATGATGGATCAAATATTAGCGATTGGAAAATAAACTTGCAAAAATTCTTACAACACAAACTTCCGGAAATTCACTGCAACTATACTGATTGGAACGTGATCACAGAAGTTCCCATAGAATATCCGAAGAATTTTGATTTGCGGCACCGATGACCTTCACTTCTCATACAGAGACTGTGATATTTGATCCTTGGGCGCTGAGAGAATGCAATTTATGCTGCATCGTTCTCTCGAATGGTAGCGGACACTATTCAATGAATGAGCGTTGAAGGTTTCTTCGTAAGGAAACCAGAAATGAAATGATGGGGGAATGCAAATGATTGCACCGCGAACTTCTAACGAATCAGAATTGCGATAAACCGAAACGCTTAGGGAGAATTACTTCTTATATTCGCAGTTCTCTTCAAAACAATATAAGAATTTATTTCTCTTGACAACCCCCCGACAGTCGCATTGATTCGAGCACCGTAAAGTAACAGTCAAATAGTGAGTGCACTTCGCTCATTATCCATTGAACAGTCTTTATTGTATAAAGGTTTCCTATGTTCTTTTCAAAACAATTGGTTGCCCTTTCTATTAGAACAGAGGTTTTCCTGCAAATCTGCACCTCTGCTGAGCCATAAAAATTCCACCCACTGCCATATGCGATAAACCGAAAGGCTTCGAACGCAGAACGAAAATAACAATATATAATACGCATTTATGCTCCCTATAAATATCGAGTTGTTGCGCAACGATTAGCAAACGATTGTTTATTACGGCAACAAATTTGGAGAGTAGTATTATTTAATGTATACCCAAATGCCTTGTTCAACAAGTGCTAAGAGTGAATAAAAAATTAACATCAAATTCCCAAACACAGTTCGATTAACTGAATCACTTCTCGGCATTCTTCATCTTAGTACTCCCTACACTACCACTCGACCGCTAATCTTTTGTGCGCTTCGTCCACTACTCATAGCTCATTTTTTATCGGTAGTCTCGGGGCTGGTGCTTTTTCGTGGCACATCTTCATTTGGTGTATTCACTCGTGCAGACGAATTATCGCCTCCTCCTCCTTTACTGGTAGAGGTTTGAATTCGCACGTGCTTTAAATCGCTTCTCCTTTCAGCCGAAGCGCTTGATTGTGATCCTAAAACTGCGCACGGGAGAATATCCACAAATAACATCGTTCCGTGCGATACAAGGGAACTTTCACAACCAAAGAGCACCACATAGGCAACACCGTTTTGAGGATAGATGGGTTAGCACTAAAGTAGTCCTCAGAGACTATAAATAATCTGCAGTTTATCATGAAAATGAGGCGGCGTATCCAGTGGTAATTCTCATACTTTCCCCCCTCCTCCTCTCCTGAACAGTGGATGTTTTAATCCTGATATCCTGATCACTTAAGGAATAATGAGAATTTGATAGGGACTGTTTTCTCCATGCTTATTTGCGAACGAACCTCTGCAATCCGGACATGAGGGTCCGTCCGATTTCTTTACGCTTCTTTGAGGTATTACTCAAATCAGACAAATGCAATTTTGCACCTAGCAGAAAAGGTGTTTCCACTCCACTTGATTGGGCAATCAGCTTCATGATTAAGCATTAAATGCGAAATGTGCATGATAATGCCTTCCTATCTTAACCGATCTGATCACTTGCACAGATCTACAAAAGGTCCACTTTTCCGCTAATCCACAAGTGTAAAAGAAAGTAAACTTTGGTCTTCAACATATTGTGCGTGGACGAAAGAAGATAAAAGAGAGAGATGTTATAATGAAGTCTACTTTAGCTCTCTACATCTGGCAACTCTGGTTCAGTGTTTTGCAGCTTGGAGCTTGCGGACAAACCGACATATACTGGTGCAAACTCAGGAAGAAGGTGCAGCTGACGCTCCGCGAAGCGAATTCACAGAAGCGCACAAAAAAGAACAGTTTGTGACCTTAATCCTGAGCAATTGTTCTCACTCGATTTCTCAGGCAACTGAATGGAGCGATGCAATTTCTATATATACCTTGGGCTGGTGTCTTGTCTTCGACGTATTCGTCCTCATCACAGCTGCTGTCGCAGTAAAATTCAACATCTTTCATCACCACCTGTAAATATCGCATATTTCGCTGCAAATTCAGGTGAATACCTCTATGAAACTGTAGACGACGTTAGGAGAATGAGAAAGCATTCTATGGACAGGAAGAGTAAAAGCAAGATTTGTCCTCAAATTTCGTGACTCGTTTTTTCTCTCACTGGCACTCCTGTTTAATGAAGTTCTCCACACCATTCTGGTTGAAACGGGATCGCAGCAGAAGGTGCATAGCCCGATGCCATTTGATTCCTTTCAACTGCAAACTAGTCTACGGAAAGAGGTAAAATTCGCTATATGGCCACTTGCTGCTGACCTCAAGCAACACAGCATTAACAAATGAGTAAACATCCCAGATTTTTGAACCTTCGCTAAGTGATCGTATTCGTTCGGTCCTTATCGTTTAAGGACGACCACTGTAAGGTTAACAATCACTTGATTAAGAAATAAACTTATTTCACCCCATGCAACAACATCTCATTCGTTAACGGAAAGCTCCGGAACATTTCGGCCTTTCCTGGGCCAGCTCCATCAGGTCGTCCTAGAAATATGTTGCTCTCAACCTTCTGAAATTCAACGGCAGCTGTGATCACCGCCCAGAAAACCTCATTCCCCGTCTTTTACTAGAATAAAACGTAATGATCCACTTATGGACATCATGGTGAAACCGAAGATTAGTTAGTACAAATATTTCAGAAGCTGCATTAACTTCTTCGGCTAGGTACTTTCCCTTTCTTAACCAATTAGACATGTTCTTCGCCAATATTTCAACCTGAAAGGCAATCTTCCCCTACCGCATGGAACTAATATGGCCTTTACTAGCATGTCGCGAGCAGTTGACAGCAAAGAATTCCACTCGTTGCAGGTCTGAAAATGGAACCAAATCGAAAACATTAGGGAATTTTGAGATAAAGTAAAGCATTTAACCTGCATTCACTGCAGAGTTATATTATAAGGAGAAAAAAATTAAATCTGCATAGTTAAATGTTTGGGAAAACCACAGCAAAATGCTGAACAATGTAAGTGTCCCCGCCGTAAAAGCATGTGGTCTTAGTACTCATGATGCAACTGCTCGTGACTTAAAGGCCCATGACGTGAAGAAAGTAAAAGTGAATGAGAGGATAGCCGAGGATCCCCTTATTGACAGCGACCGAGTACATTATTTCCCAAAAAAATTCTTCAATAAGCAATAATTTTCCTCCGGTGGGAATCTCAGATTTAACTCACCTGCAAGTTGGCTAGGCAATCGAGACACGTCTTTCTTACCGCATAGCAATCGGTGCAATACAAACCGTTACAATTTGGACATATTCTCGAATTACTGTAATTTATTACGATCTATCCGCTATACGCATATTTTGACCACATATCAGATCGTCAACAGAAGATGTACGATTTTAACGGATAGAATGATGAAGTGATTTTAAAAAACTGTATGTGATGGAAAAAAGCCTATCGTCGTCGCTGTGCTCACAAATAGCAATGCGCTCTCAATTGGGCGATCTCGATCCTATCATATGTCGCTGTTGCCGACGAGATAAGTGCATTCAAACTGTGCAGTAATTATGGACGGAAGGAATAGGGCGTACTCAACTTGCTAGGCATGGCCAACATAAAGCCAACTCTGCGGACTGTCCAGGTATGAATGAAAGAAACTGATAAATTATAAAAGCTCGTCGTCAAAGCGTCTTAGGTGTACACAACGGAAATAGTGGATGGGCTACGAAAGTGAGGAATCTCATCCCTTCCGTTCTTCACACTTTATTCACACCAAACGTTGCTGGAGGGCATCGATTTTGTAATTTAGGCGTATACAATAAACGACAACCTATTCATAATAAAGAAAAATATGAGCCAGATGAATGCACAATACACGCTATAGAGGTATAGTTTTTGTACAGATAAGCGGAGAGAGGGATAACAAAAGATGAGCAGCAGTTAGAAGGCCGCTCTTTAATAAAACAGCCTAAGATTCTTAGGAAAAGATGTCGAATTTCGGATTTTCTGCAGCACACATAAGCAGTATGAAATCCTCACATCAAATTAGAATAAACCTTTCTTACACATTTTTTTGCAATTTTTTTGCCTCTATGCGAACAGGCTTGCAAAAACGTCAATGAATCGCTTGCGCCTATGTGCATTTATGCGTAATATCCATATATGATCAAATACACGTTAATTTGCAGGAGATTAATAGTGGAGAGGAAGAAGAGCCAAAGTGGTAGGTTGGATCATGAAAAGCCATAAAGTGAGCAGGAATCATTTGTAGGAACAGCGGAACTCGTCTGATGAATAACCTGTATTCGATATACAGCTTATGTTGAGAAACACGCAGTACGCAAAAATGCGCAGAACGATTCCACGAAAAACGCTTTTAGAACAGGACAAGAAATTTCTTCAACCGAGATGCAATCCGTACTTCATTGCCACGCGCACCCAACCAGCAGTCGCAAATAAAAAAATCAAAGTTTGTTATACTCGTTAATGAATGTACGCGCATAGTGCGATGAACTTGTTGCATTTGCACCACTGCATTATACGAGAAAGAGTAAAGAGAAGAAAATCACATATAGCTTCGTATATCTTCCCGTTTATTCATTTTCATCTAGTAAGCACAGTACTGTTCTTTTTCCTGTTATTTTCAGCGCTGAAACTATTTCTAATTAAGGAGCCTAGTTTGAAAAATTGAATTAACAATAATGTCAGCATTTCACGCTCAATGAATCCAGTTTTCGAGCATACAGTGGCACAGCATTCGCGGATAAACGAAAACAAATTTCAGTTTTCCGATTTCAATCTTTAAGCATGATTTACACTTTCGTCCACGTGCACCGCTCATTTAACTTATAGCCCTTCAGTGTTAAGATCTATATGGACTAAGTATATTCGCGTTGCAAATATTTGGATCGTCTTCAGCTAATATTTAAATAATTGGAGCGTAAGGTGAGACGGAGAAGAGGATTTGTTTTATGAGACGGAAAAGAGGATTTGATTTACCTTGCATCAGTAATGCTCAGGTCTGGTCGACAGCAACGAACGCACTGGTACTGATCTGCGCCTAAAATGGGCAAACCTCTATTTATAATGTGCGCACGTCCGGCCAGTTCGTCGTGGGCTAACTGCTCTTCCAATTCCTGGGAAATGAGCGCTCTGCGGTTAGTGTTTAATTAGATTAACACATAACAGTTATGGAAAATGGACACGAAAATCACAATTTAGAAGAAAATATAACAACAACAACGAATGACGATTCACATCAATTAAAATGTGTTTGCTTGTTCTTCAAATTTCCAATTGCTTGATCACAGCAAAATTTGGTTTACGCAGTTCTGAGAGAAACAGTGAACGTAATTAACATTAGCTGAATTAGTCTTAATTGAATTTACTGCGATTTTGTGTTTGGACTTCATATTTTTCGATAGGTGACAGTTTTCAGTCTTCCATTCTAATTCTACCTAGTTTGCCATTCTTCTCAGAAGCAATAAGAACACAAGCAGAAAGAAAATTAGGTGTGCATGATAATGACTAGAATATGGGACCACTGAGGAGCAAAGGAAGCAACTCACTCTTTTCTTTGCAGCTTTCACCGTTTGTGAGAGAATATTTTTTCGCCCTTCGAGTATTTCATTGAAAAGATACAATGCTCGAGGTTTCGATCTATGAGGCCAATAGTGAGAGGCCACCAAACGACGCAACCTGTTCGCGTAAACCTGCCATTTAAATATTCTTATTGTAGAAACACTTTACTCTATCTACGTTTACGGCTACATGGGTTCGCTGATATAACTCCACTTAACCAGGAATCAAAAAATTTCGTCTATTATTTAATTGTTAAATGTACCGCAACACTCATAAGTGAAATTTTCTATGCAGTCAAAATGACCTCTTGCGGAATGCAATATACAATCAATCTCGTGGAAGAAAAATAATTTTTATTGACTGAGAAATTTTAGAGGCGTTCAATTTTCATAAGGGAAAAAGGCATGGACCATAAAATGTTCAAATATCACCGATCCGCAATAAGAGCCATCAAATCAACTTGTTCAGCTGAAAGGGCTATCAGGGGTTACTGCAGGAACTGATTTCCCGAACTGCTCTTTGCCACTCTGAGAGAGAAAACCTCTGGGCCATTTGGAGATATACGATGCATTTCATTACACATCAACGTCCAAAGACGTGGATACGATTTGGGAAATATAAAGTAACTTGTTGCTATGAAGTTAGAAAATACTATCTTGTAACCCGACAAACCACTATCGCAAGCATTTCAACGATTATTATATAAATAACCCAAATAAGGTGTACTGCAGTACTAAGTTTCCTCCAAGATTCTTGAAAATGAGCGGCTATTATGCTGAGCTAGAAGTTTTCTCCAGATAAGGTGAAAATCTGAAGAGGGATTCAGCCGCCAGAACTGACACTCCTATTATTGCTTTAGCTATAAAAACTATATTCACTTGCACCTCTTCATTGACAAAGATGCTAAAAGATGGAAAAGAAGGAGGATGCACCAGGTTCTAGAAATGAAGCAAAAGATTCATACACTCCTGCCACAGCGGGAAAATGAAAACTGCCACGAAAACTTCTGTGGCAATCATGACAGACGCAGCTCTTTTCTATTCCGCTCTTTTATTTCTTAAAGTTTCATCTAGATTTCTGTGAGAAGGAAGGGGAGACATGAACTAATTGACCCTTTTTCGTTTTCTCTTTGGTGAACTCCTGCATTTATAGAGAAGGCATAAAACTCTACGAGGCTACTAACAACCGAACTATATGGGATAAATCCCTAACAGTACAGTGAAATACACTATCTAGTTAGATGCGCTCATGCAGAACCGTGTAAATTAAAAAATTGTATAAGGTTCTGTCATCTTATAAAGTATAAATTTTTCCACCTGCAGGATGCAAAGAACGAGAGAAATAACGTAGATGAGGAAAATGAGTTGGAAAAGAGAATAGTCAGGCGGAGTCGGTTCGCGAAAGCAATTGCGCCAGTCGTCGTCGTCTGCCACTCCACCCGCAATCGGATTGAAAATCTTGAGAATGCGCTTCAATAAGTTAGCAGCAAATCCCTCTCCAGACACCTCAAAAAATTTTTCTTTCAGATTTTTGCTGATGAACAACCTCAACTGCCATGTTTACTTGAGAGTCCTCCACATTGTTCTATTTGTTCACCAAACTGCCAACCTCTCAGGAAGGAAAGCTTTCTAACTACCTCCTAGAGAGCCTATTCATCGACTATTCAAACCAAGTTCCTTCATTCCAACTTCACTATGTCATTCTGGTCGCGAAATCTCAACCGGAATTATCAAAGACCACTCTCAGTGCTTTTTCATTGCATTCAGCGCTATCCCCTTGCAGCATAAATGACACTCTAACAAGTCAAACTGACACATAAGTGAGATAGAAGTAGGAAAAGCCTCCTTAATAATATCGAGTGAATTCGTATGGAAATGTCGAAAGTGGCGGTCGGCATGTCGAAAAGGAACAAATGTGCTGTAAATGCAAAGTGAGATATAGGTTTTGTGGTTGCATTAAAGAATAGGAGAGTTCCCCATGAAATTCAATGCGTTTGATTTCCTAATGGTTAAAACAAGTAAAGAAATAAGGAAATAATGCACTGGAATAAAATATGCTTCTGTAGAAGCGGAAAGCTAAGCCAGTCATTGTATCCTCCTTCGCAAGGAATTCCTCAAAATTGTTTTTCCCTTCATTTTTTATAGTCCTACAGCTTTCCAAAGTGGGAAAATAAAAAAAAAATTGAGAAATGCGAAAACAAAGACAGATAGCTGAATAAACAACAAAAGAAATAAAATGGGAAAAGCGAAGCTCTCATACATGTTCAGTCGAACGAACAGGAAACGCATCGCGAATGATTACTTAAGGATAGCTGAGTGTGAAAAGTAGGACTACTCATCCGAAGCCTGAAGGACACGCAATGATTGCACTAACGACACAACAAATGGTAACACTCAGAAGTCACGGAATGCGGTTGCTGATTCCTTGTGGAACAGTGTCTGCCGTGCAAAAGCATTGGTCAGCCAGAACAAATATCCAAACCGATCATTCGTAGCGACCATCACGTTCGATACGTGCTACCCATGCAACTTTTCGAAGCCCTTCCAATTCAGCCTTCCGCGCGATGTCAACTATCGGCCAACTGTAACGCCGACTACATGCGCATGCGAAAAATTAGCATTGCTTAAACATTTTTTGCCTGCTTCGCTTGCGTAAAAAGGCACAGGAGAGACTGGAGTACAATTTGCGAGCGATCAAAGAAACGATAAGAAGCGACGAAGGGTATCGCAACGGTGTGGAAAAAATCTATTTCATCCGTTAATAATTGCTGCCTCGATGCTTCGCAAACATCATTCTTCCGTAGGTCAGCACTGGGTGGATGCAATTTTGCGAACAGCTCGTAAAAATCTATCTGAGCAAAAAGTACCAATCAGCTGAGCAGCCACTCCGCAATTTTAGCATTTAAGCAGATTAGTACGAAACTGTGAGGATGCTAGGCTTCTCAGCTTGGAAGTTGAGTGGACGTAAGAATAATATGAAGGGAATTTAACTTATGCGAAGAGAACTACCGGAAGGCGGGAAAACTCTTCTACCCTCATTATTTATCCTTCATAACTCTAAATCTTCTCTCCTTCACGTCATCATCAACCACCGCGCTCAAGGAAAACCCCATTACTCCTTTAAAATGCTCGAAAAAGTTGAAGTTTTCACCAGCGATAACGATAAATCATGGCGGTGATCGATCAAAAAGTTTAGGTTTCGACACGCCTCAGGTGCCATTTAATTCTAATTATCACTGGTGCTATGTAATAAACAGTTTATTGTTAACAAATAAAGGAGAAGAAACTCGATTTCAACGAATTGGAAACATTAGTGGGCCACAAAGTAACCTGCATTGCATAGTGGTCAAGTCGGTCAGTACGCGTTAAGTTCGACTGAAAGAATTCATATGAATAGTAAATGATGTGGTAAGTGAATATATCGAGCAGTATGAGAATTAACGGCAAAAAACCGCCGATAATTGTGGTTGCAAATGCGATTATCATCACTGTTTTCTCAGCGGCAACCATATGCAGCGTGAATCCTTCGATGTACTGCAAATAACACCTTCAAATGATTGCAATCGATGAAGACTTGGGAAATTCGTTAAGAGAACTAAGTTACTTTTTGTATTGGCATTCGTACAAACGACGATTACTTAAGAGACTAAGCAGTCTATCTAGTGTGTTTAAGTCTTGGAGTTTTTGGTACTTTTTACTTGGAAATAGCAAAAAATCCAGCTCACTGATTAAAAAAGTTCTGCAGAATCCACTACAAAATTTGACGTTTTTATGCGGAAAGTGGGATTCAAAAATGAGATAATCCCCCAAAATTTTACCTTACTTCACATACCAGCGCAACCGCCTAAAAGGGATCGATGACTTAGGTGGGTTTACGAAGTATTATAAACCATTTTCAAATGTGCATCTTAAAGAGACGGTAAGTCGACTTTCTGTTGTAGAGAAAACATATATCAGCGGCCGCACGGTTTGGGCTGAAAATGTTGAGATATACAGGAATATATGAAATGTGATTCAACTTGGAATTTACGTTGTATATATATATATATATATATATATATATATACGTATATATATACCTAACAACGATATCCTTTTATCCCTAGCCTTTTATGCAATATCAAGGACTCTCGTCGGCAGGCTTACATTCAAAATATTTTTTTGCATAGCAACAGAGACGTCTTCTATTTGAAAAGGTCGAGCGAACTCCAATCAAATAACGCCTACTTCAGATTTTCTTCATTCCCAAAGCGGTTATCTCACTTCAGATTTTGCAGTTAGAAACGATTTCAGGCACCCTAAGAAAAAAATGGAGCTCCCAGAAGTTCAATGATATTTGAAATCGCTATCTGAATTCCGAAATTCGGAAGACTCCATAATTCGGGACCTCTTGATTTTCGGAACTCGCAACGCTTTAAATTTTAATGAATTTGGAAGCTATAACGCCCACCTTATGTTTATTTGCTGCTGCAACTGAATGCAAGCTCCTATCAAATTGTTGGAATTCTCAGTGCAAATTACCACAAAGTGAAGCAAAGAAAGACTGCATCGCGATACTGAACAATAGACGCTATGCTTTGACGTGAATTTTATCAATGAAAGAATGTTGCAAAGATATGCTCATTCGGAAGCGCACTCGGTGCAGCAAATCATCTCCGAAGGTACATACGTTCTTCTTCTCCCGCGGTAGCAGTGGCAGTATCGTTGGCTGTCCGGCTGCTTCTCTTAATAGGTCTAAATTGCGAACGTCCTCTGTTATGTAACAGTTATCAATTTTCTCATTCCTATTATATTGTACAGCATACATAGTGGCCTGCAAAGAAAACATTCAAACACATATGAGATCACAAGAGAAGCAACGTAACACCTGTACCACTTGCACGTGTTGCCTATTGGTGACGAACAGACAGAGTTATGTCTGCTCCAAAGTTGGTTACCAAATGGTTGGTGAGGAGGTGGTCGGGGAGGATAATTATTTCCATGTTTTTTCTGCATATTCATCTCCCTTCCCGCCCAGTGTCTGTGACTTTTTAGATAATTGCAAAGTGAAGCCAAACTATTCAAGCTGTGACAAGCACCCGACATCCCCCAGTAATAGCGGTGGGAGAGTGAGCTTTTTGCTGTGCAAACTTATATATCTTCTCTTGGAATACACTATGCCTAGGACATGGTCATTTCACAAAGATGCATCACTCCGTGGTAGACATACTGAAGATAAGATAACGTGGAGCTTAGAACTTTGAAGAAAGAATAGTTTTTGTGAAAGTTAGCCGCAAAAGCTTAATGCATGCTTCTTCAGCGGAGATCGAGTAATATTGATACATATATATGTACTGTGGAACTTGGGATATCGATGTCTCCTGGAACGATGACTGGTCTAGTAAACAGCCATCCTAATCATCTTCTGAGGTGATGAACATCACGGTGCGTGCACAACTGCCTACGAATCACTTGTTATGATGGCGTGACTTACAATAAGCAGATCTTGGTTAATAGTGTTAGCGTTCAACGAGCAAGCATTTTTGCAGCAAGCCCATCTGTTATTTAAAGAAACGTAATCGCATGATATTTTCTACTGCATTTGTAATTTCATTCATATATAATCGCATCTCCTTTGTCATCTGTTATATGTACGAGGATCTAATCACTCTTCTTTTCGAATACTTCCCACACATGATCTCTTTAAGCTTCTTCTTATCAATAAGCAAACGGTATTCATTCGAAGCAACATTCCACTTCAAATTCGCTGTTAACGATGTATGATACAAAGCACTGGAAGAAAGCAATATCAAGATGTAACGAATGTTAGGTAGGCGTCTTAATGACTTACGACGATAAATGGCAAAAGGATAAGAGGAGCGATAATAAGAGTGATCACCGAGCTTAGATACTGAGCGAACATTCCATAGCGTCGCACTTGCTCTCGTAGACTCATCCTGTGTACTCAGCAACAAACAATTTCAATGTCAAAGCTATGTGACGTAAGAGAGTTTGCAACTATATGCATCACTTTCGTTCCATAAAATAGAAATTGGACAGATGTGGAGAATGCAGAGTGGTCAAGTTTGCGGGAGGGGCGAACCTCAGTCACACATGTTATCTATAACGAACCCGAGGCGCTCACACCTATAATCAGGGAAGCATTGGGGCGAACTTCTGCACAGAATATGATGGTGAATCCTGAACATTTTCACAGACAATTTTCGACTGTTCCTTACTTCAGCGGAGGAGGATATAGACAACAACGTGTACTCACTACGACGTAAACAATAAAATTAGCCCTCAAGAAATCAGTCAAAGACGGCGATGAAAAAGCTCTGCTTTATTCGAATCTGTAACACCTTGTGGGCGCTGTAGAATTCTCAAGAACTCGACAGTGAGAGTTTGTGGTTTGACAGCGTCGCACATCGATGCGAGTGACAACGATCTCAACTATTTTGTGTGGTAATATGTGAAAGTTGCGTTGCAAACATAATAAGTAAGTGAGCAAAACAAACAACAAATGAACACATTACTTCATTCTTTTGAAGTCGACCGAATGAGTGGAATCGAAATCTTCAGACATATTGAGAGAAAAGCCCAGTTCCTCTTGCCAAGTTTTCTTCAAATTTTTTGCCTCTCGCTGAAAGCAATATCCACCTTTCCACTGAATAAAGTTCGCAGTATTCGCCTTATGAGCGAGAATGAAACAAAAGTTTTTCGAGAGAGCGAAGAAAATACCAGCACATATCCCAAATGTTGCTTTAGAGCCATATGCAAATCATACACTAAATGAAATCTCACAATCGCTTAGCGAACAGTGAAGTCTTTATCTAATGAGTATCACAGCGATCAAAATCCCCACCTAGCAAAAACAATTCCGGCTGTGGGAGCATGGAATCTTTCAAATTTTCATGAGACCATATAAGATGGTGCAACAACTTGGTGTAACCGAGAGGGCATCTGAAAGTAAAACAAGATTGCTCCCAGACAACACAAGACTGGCCAAACCCGCTCTGAATTATATTCTGCATTGCAAATACGAATATAATATGAGTATTTTAACACTCTTTGTGAATCGAGACGAATGAGGGTTATGTAACTTTAATGAGGATGCTTCAAAAACAGCTGCACTGAACTAACCTGCTGCTCATAACGTTCGCATCAACCACTCGGTAGAAACAGTTCACAAAACTCAGTTTCCACGAGTTTCACCTAATGATTCTTGATTTCAGCGGTAATTTCCCCTCCCTTCTCCATTTTATTCTCCGTTCGTTTATTTTTTCTGAGATTTACTTCCGTTCCTTCATTCTGATCTTGTTCCCATTTCACTACGTAGTGGAAGAGAAATAAACAACAACGTCAAAGAAAAAAAGCTTTACTGATCGCCTTCATCGTGGTGCGTGCGGTAATGAAGAAATAGTTCATTTCAGCCCCCATCCCCCACCCTTTCTCGCCCACCTTGCGTTCGTTGTATGTGAAGACTTTATGATGGGTGACAATTGCAACGTATGTTCATTAACCTTCCAAATGGTAACATTTCTCAACCTACCAAGAATCAACGACTTTTACCGATGACATAAACCACCGTGAGCTAGTGGCGGGACGCAAAATGACGCTCTTGAAAAATACGAGCTTCAAAGGTGGAATTGACTCCGAATATGTTGATAATTTTAGAGCCGTCCACTTTGAGTCATCCGAAGGTAACCACTTCTTCGATTTCGCCCTCTTCCCTCGGCTGTCATCAACTATTTTAAGCCAATGGTGCCATTATTCGAAAGTTCCGAGAATTTCCCATCATTATGTTGTATAAAAAGACAAAAAGATGCAGCAGACTTCACTCCTAGCTGGACGAGTTCGCTCAAAGGATTAGAAAGGAGCGTTGCGTACGTTTTCCAGCTTCTTTAAACAAACAGTTTCAACTGCGGAATTACGTTAGTGGGGGGATAAACATACTACAAGCCTATTTCTCCAATCGTGACCTGATGTAATGGACGACGTTTATTTCTTTGAGTTTCCCACACTACTGTCTATTGTTTTGGCGATTGGACGCAAGTGGATGCCGCTCTTCAAATGACTCCATCGCTCCGATAAGCGTGAAACTATGAAAATAAATGAGTTTTTGAGCCCATCAGCACAGTTCTCGTTTAGTCCGTCCGCCGCGGCGAAAAATCCCCGGAAAAAAGATTCACCTCCCGGGTTTACAACACAGTGAAACCAGATGTCACTCAGCCAACAGTCTTATTTCGTTACTCATTAATACAAGCTGCATGCACTAGGAAGCAGGGGACTAAGAGCATTGATACGTTGATGCGTTGAAATCGCACTTTCCTCCTTGCCTCCCCTACTCTCATCTACTTCGCACCTCTCGCTCTCTCCTTTGCAATCGTCCTCGAGAAGACCTTTCACTAGTAACTGCGTCTTGCTCTGGAAATCTGCCTGGCTGTGAGTTAGGTGCTATTCTTGCCAATGGCAAACGATGAAAAGAAGAGTCGTCACCTATGTCTGGAATGTGCCGCAATTACTTTTAAGTGTTCCTTTGCCTTGCGCACATGAGCTTCTTCTGCTCATAATTTGTCCAACTGGGAATTATGCACCTTTTTGAGAAATCCTTCGAATGCGTTAATCAGAATGCGATGCAACTCGTTCCGTTTGATCGGTGAACCTTATTGGGTCACTGGCAAGCAGTTGCTTTTACGTAACTCACTAATTAGCGCATATGACCTTCTAATTAGTTCTTGCAATGTGATTCATATTGCACGAAACAGTCCACCTCTATTTATACTGTTATGCGTCCAGTGACTCGGGTGAGTTGAATTTTGTGCTATAGGTCATATTTTGGTTATTGCGGCACGGTGAAGGCAAGGAATTTTTGTATTTTTAGCAGATCCCATAGTGCAACGAATATTGCAAACGAATACAGCATGTCCTCAAACATGTTCTCTATCCCACCACTTTATCCATCTTTAATAACTTCCGGCATCTATGGTTGAAATGAAATTATCATTACAACTCTGAATTTTGGACCCATCGTTTGTCCCTCGAAACGAGTTGTTGCCCTCATCGAAATAGCGAATGAGGTTATTATAATCGAATACCAACCAGGTAGAGCTTGAAGTTGAGTGCTTTGAGCACCGTCCCAAGGTGGTTTTTGACCTGATCACTGATGAATGACAGAAAGCCATGTCTGAGACTTTCCTTGACCCTTTCAGGTAGTACGCATACTTGCTCCGTGAAACGAGCCACATCGCATATCTTCAAATTGAGCATTTCAATGAGAAAATTAATTGAAACGATTCCTTTAGTGAACTATCTGTCGGCTCATAGACTTGGGCGTTGTCAAGTAACGAGTGTTTGACCGCATTAGCATTCTTTCATGTCACTGACTGCTCTTCCCACCTAAATGTCCCACTGGATTAAAGTAAAGTGAGCGGAGGTTTTTTCCCTTGTGATGGCGACTACGGATTGTTTTCAACGGACTTTTTAAAACTCACTCGTTTCAGTTCCCTAATAAACTCGCATCGGTAGTCGCGGCGGAAAATTACGATACGATTGCAAGTGGTCGCCGCATCTTCGAAAATGCTGATACACTGAAATCGAGCGTCGTTTCTGCATCAGAAGGTTGAAGCCATTTTCCGCTTGAGGTTCCTTCGGATTACTCCAAAGAAACATCGCAGATGCGAATAAATCGAAGGTTTCTTTCAGATGAGAATAGCAGTTCGTTTGGATTTAAACGAGTACTATATGTGTAAAACTTGAAACTTCTAAGTGAAAGCCAATTTCTCATTTGTTTCACTGCACCGGATGAAGAGGGCGTTTCTAAACTTTGCAAAAAAGAGTCCTCCGAGTATTTATTACCCACTATGCCATCTCAGCTCAGCATTTTTTCGAGGAATATGAAAGACTCTCACTGTTGCCGCAGTCGAAACTTTATTGGTGACTCTCAATAACAGTACATTTTTACGTGAATTAAATTAAGTAATCAAGTAATTAAACGCCATAATCTGTTAAAAGAACAAGCGTTTATCGTATATTGAAGGCCTTGGCTATCCTCAGAGAGACCGAGTATAGGACATGTTAACCAAATTATCACTAACGAAGTGTTGAATCATTGCAACACACACAAATTAATGGAAGGTTTGTGAATGCAAGCTTCTCGCATGGTTGATCAAGATTTTTTTAATCCAAAGAATTTTAACAGTAAAGACGTTGTGGATTTTCCTTCGAACAGAAATGCACTGATCTCTTAAAAGTGAGATTTCTGGATGTCGTTCTAATTAGGTCCTGCAGGTACTAGGACACCCTAACCAATCCTTTTCCTCCTTCGCAGTCAAGTACACCAAAACCTTCCAGAAGGACACATGCATGTTGCCGTTTTCGTTTGCTTTACGATTTCATATCGATGCACAACAGCGAGTTATCGCTGGTTTCCTAGATTGATTGGGAATTACTCATTCCTATCAATAACAGATAATCCTCAAAGAAAATCTCCTCCAACCTGCCAAACAATGAAACATTTTTTGAAAGTTCTGAAATTTCCAATACTTAAAGGAAAAACTGCTCGAAGCAAGGTGCATAAAAAAACCTACGAAGCGAAAACTCACGAAGTAATATGGTCCAACAAAAAAGCGTTCGCAGCGCTGCTTTATGAGAAGCACGTTTTTTAAATAGTCCTTCGCTTGTCTGCCAAACCTGGTACCAAAAACTTCTGTTAGGCCTATGCAAACGAACCATTTTCCTGTCACTTCCTCCGCTATCATAAACACTTCAATCCGAACGAACGAAGCCTTTTACGACTCATTCTCAAACATAGCCTGAAGAAGGATGAGGACAAACGCTAGAAAGCCAAAAGATAGCCGATGAAAATGCCTGTCTCCCTTTGATCAAGGATTAACGACATTTCATATATAGATGACTCTGGAAAGGCATATAACGGCTGACTTTTCAAGATGCTTGCATGCGTGGGTCTCTCCATCCGTCTTTAGCTTTCCACACGCGAACTGAGTCTAGGGTCATGCAATTTGGCGAATTTAGCATGCACTCTACAGAGACGTGCAATACTCCACGCCGATGCATACGTTCAGGGAAGTGTTGACCTCTGCAGAGGACATGGATCCGGATGTTGGTTCTTTCACAGAAGACTGGACTTAGTAGAATATCGTATGATATGCAAGGGCTATTCTCATATTTAATTTTTTGCTACTACTCCATTGATGAGGTTGGCTGCTCAGCTGGATATAAGAGTGCACGACATGCCATTTCCTTTCTCTAGCTTCATCAGGTTTTTTCGCGGTTGAATGACAAATTTCACACAAACACAGACTATCTATAATAAACTGAAGAGTCAAATCAGACACTTCTAATACCCTCCTTCATCATTTCCCATTAGAAACAAATAGCTATACTGAGTATTTAATGCAGTCTTCTAAAGCATCAAGTAATCTCTTCTCAGTTTGCTTCACCTAATATTTTCAGAGGTTCAGTCAATGATGCACTGCTCCGCAATGATGCCAATAATCGTCATTGAAAGCACTATTTTGAGCTTTTATCAGATATGATAAACAAGTGACGATAGAAAAACTAGGGAATATAGGCCGCTTAACCATTTCTGAAAAGCAACGAGTGGTTAAAACAGCCATGGAATTTTCTCAATTAGCACAATAACTGCGGTCAACGAACCCAGCCACCACTGCCTGCAACTTCCGAAGTGTCTGAAGAAAAGTGAATAGGTGCTTCGTGAAGTATCGAACATGTGCTTTGTACGCCTCCAACGAGAACTAAAACATGTCGCCATTAATTTCGCGCTGTGTAAATTATGTATGACTTGTTTTCAGTGCAGATCATGATTAGGGAGGGTTTCTGTTTGTGCCCATGTTGTTCATATTCTCACTCTCGCCCCGAGTTTTGTGAAATCTGGTAACAAAACATTTTGAAAAATGCTAAGCGAATCAAGCACCTTTCCACCACCTTGTTACAAGTATTAGGGAAATCCTGTTCATGAATTGAAACTTCAGCTTAAAATTTAGTGTTCTTCCGGCCTCCCGTCACCCCTCTCTCATCTGCGCGCTAAGCAACCTCCACATCAGTTACCCTTTTCTTTCTTCTTCCGCCATTCGCCAAGAGAAGCAGTGAAAAAAACAATTTCTAAGCCCACTTTGAACTTACGCTTGAGTGAATCTTGATAGGCAAAAAATTGATGCACCTTGCTTGACTGCTGGTTTGTCTCCTCGATGACTTGATTGCCGACTGTTACTATCGAGTCGCGTACACATCCAACCGATTCGGCTAATGACTCCAAGTTTTTTGTTGTATTCATCGCAGGGATCTGAGCAATTTCTTTCCTTCAGGCACTTCAAAAACCACAATTTACATCCTTCTCGCTCGGCTTTATTTCCCCCAAATTTCGATCCCCCTAAGCCTCGAAGTTGGAAGTGAGATATTTCTCAGCTCCATAAATTCCATGACATCAAAGGATGTCATTAATTTTCGAGGCAATATTCACACACTGTCCTTTCTTCTGGAAATCTACAGGGATATTCAGTGGATTCATACATAGCCGCGTACGACATAACACAAGGAACAGAAAAGAAGGCAACCACAACGGATGGAATTCTGCCCAATACAACACTGCTGCGTACGAAATCACTCGATAAATCGAACACTTGCTAACAGAGCGCGGATATTTCAGAGTTTCAGGAAGAAGGAAAATAATTCATTCACTCTACCTGAAATGACCAACTTAAGATGAACAAAAGTAATATCGAGCGCAATTTGCCGGTGACAAGCGACGGTACTGCGATTAGCACAATCGCACGAATCGACGGAAAGGCAATCATCAATCCCATAATGGCTTGCACGAATATGCTAACGTATACGCCGAGTCTACAATATCTTCGTGCAGAAAGCGACAACACTAAAAAACTCTTTGCGCATTTTCTGCTTCAAATGCCCAAAAAATACATTCAAGTATCACTGATGTACAAAGCTTATTTATAGTGGTATGCTCAGTTGAATGATTTAGCTGTGTGGGTGCTGCGTCAAACATACTGATTATGTCCACATCAAGGCGAACAATTCACCGAAAATGTACATAGCGATGGCAGTTTTCAACTCTTAGATTCCCCGTGCCTCAGATTCCTTCGCTTCCTTCTGCACTTTGAGAGTGATTATTCACTGAGATGCAGGGTAGTACGATTAGAATTCTAAATGCGACGTGCAAACAAGATTTGCAATATATACAAAACGTACCGACTGGGAAACGTTGCATATTTGATGGCGAGGGTGACGAAGAAAAATAAACCGACACTTTCGCATATTATGGTTGTTAAAACTATTCGCATTAGATCATTCTCCCTTCAACGAAAGCGTCGATGGATAACGACTAGTTATCAAACAGGTATAGTCCGTTTGCGAATGTTACTTCGGCACATCTCACAACATCAAGTACAAGTGGTGTACCACAAGACACAAGCTACCTCGTCCCAATTCCTGCGTCCCTTTTCGCCGCCCTATCCCTCTTTCCCTCATTTCGAAGAAATTTCGAGGGGACTTTCGCAGTCCCGAAATCGGGTAAAATTTCATCTTTTTAGAGAAAATATCACGAAAAGTTCTTGCGAACTCCACAATCCCCAAACTCAAGCACCAGGATAGGCACTGAACACACGCCAAAATTAAAAGCGATAACAATACAAGGGAAATTTAGAAACCCAGATGAAACTTCAGGAGGACTTATGTAGAAAAAAAAAGAACTTTCTTGGGTTAAAGACTTTGTACCAGGAAGAATAGTCCTTTATGGTCATGAAATATGTATAATTTGTCAGGAGAAAGTTATCAAATATCATTAGGAAGCAAGCGTGGAACTCGGATTTCAGTCCCCTTAAAATTAATGTGGCAGAAAATTTCCCCTCGAAGCAACGAGAAAACTGCAAACAAACTTTCGGCACAGGCGGATTAGCATAAAATCTATCAGAAATTCCGACGGATGCCATCTTATGATGCATTTGACAATGTAATCTCTCGAAGTGGCTCGATACCAGCTTCCATCGCTTAGCGAGGTAACTGTTTGCGATGCTGTGCGTTTGTTTTTTATGGTTCCACGCCTAACAAAAGGCAGCCTTCGATTCGCATTCAAAAGAGAACAATTTCCTAAAAGATTTCTGTTAATTCGTCAAAATCTTGTTAGCCTATTCATATTCAGTATGCTTCAAAAGGCTACGTCTTTCCTCTGTCAGGAAAGTATTTGTTTGCAGCTTATTTCTTAGGCGTATGACCTTGTTCCATGATCGAACATTCTTTCGTAGACATTAGAAGGTGGCAATCTTGGATGAGGCCGCAGAGGTGGAAAAATTTTACCGATTTTCCTTCGAAAGGCCACCCCTGAAAGAAATGCCACCAAATGGTTGTCGACCAGCAATATAGTAAAATATGCTTAATGATTTAAGCGTCATACGGTGATGTAAAATTGCTTTTTCCGGACCCTCTCTAGAAAGGTCACTTTTTGGTGTGCGAGCGGCTATCTTTTCATGACAAAGGGGACTCAAACCCTAGGCGCAGTCGCAAAAAACAGATGGATGTAACTTCTTGAGCTGTGAACGAAACCAGGAGGAAGACTGCCATGGACAATATGAGATTATGTACGAAATAACTGCAAAAAGATTGGTAATAATTTAACTAGATAGTCCTTCAACAGGTTCCCACAAAAGCTGAACACCTGAGGTGATAAAATTTGAAAGAAGCCTTGCACACGTTTCTAAAATTCAAAGAAATATATGGGCTAAAACGAGAGGAATTAATGAAACAAGCGACTGAATAAAGGAGCTCACATTTATCAATCAATAGCGGTTCTCCAGCAACCGATCGTCTGCAATTTTCCGCAATCAGCACGAACTTTTGAAGCTTCGCCAGTGCCTTATTCCTCTGTCGATAGAGAGAGAGAAACGACATCAAACAAGCTGGAAACGAACCGAAGCAAGTGACTAGTCGATAGCGACTTTACTGTGATATTTTGAGCATCGATTATCTTTTCACGGATGACATCTTGCGGTCTTGAATATCGAATAAACTCTTTCGTGCATTACATGTACAGCTGCCGTTCAACGAACAATAAAATGACCAGTAATCGCTAGAGGGGGCAAGTTACTCTTTATTGGAGGTTTCTAGGTGGTATATTATATCGACTACTCGAAGCCAGTTTCTTTTAAAATTCTTCTGTGATGTAGCAGAACTCGTATGATGAGCAAGAAAACTAGAGCCACCGCCGATGCTTTAATTAACAAACCGCAAAGGAATGAGCACCAACTTTGACGACCTGAAGGTATCGACCACTCGCAAATACTCACGACAGCAAACTGATGTTACCTGAGTAGAAAACATGGGCCAAAAAAACCTCATTTCATCAGCATATTTTCAAAAAAATTATGGAAACATGCAAAAATGTTGGCCAACTAAGCAATGGCTATTGTCACAACAAAGAGGGCGAACAGAACTGCACTGGAAGCGAATGAAAAAGCCTACTAGGAATTTCTGCACGAATGAGAATCTTGCAATTTGGAGGTTCGGACCGGTAGGCTGAAAAATGTCCAAATGGACAGCAAGCTGTTCCCGCAGATCAGGAAAGCTGCATTCATTGTTCACTCCAATCGAGAGCGTCCGCAAATGCTGCCCTTAGATTTTGTTCGTTTGTATACGCAGTCGGCAAATTTTAAATCTGTACATAAAGTTGTACGTTTTTGCACTGAAGGTGTAAGAGCGAACATTTTATTGGAGTATGCCTATCTTCGTATCCAGAAATTTGAACCGAATAACTGATTCGAACAAACTGCGGTCCCGTGGGCAAACTTTCTAGTCAATTCGCCAAAGTTACAGAAATTTGTAGACAATTCTTTACGAAAGAACGCGAGCGGCTGAGCAGAAAACACCGATTCGTCACTTTACACATAAGTGGGCAGTGATCCAGATTACGGCGAATTTACCTTCTATGAGATTATATTGTGGAAATTACGTATGATTTGAGGTTATATGTCCCTCTCACTTCGATACGATCGAATGAGACTTCGTCTGTGATATTTTTAAAAGTCTTAAGGAGCAACATAAGATGATAAATAATGATGAGCAACACTTAACGTGTTCGATCAGAAAAGAAACTGCATCAAACGAAATCATAATGTGCTTCCACAGATGGCTGTCAAAAACTGTGACGACTTGATATATACTGCGCAACTATTATCGTTTCGTTTTTCGAATTTTGGGCCACCGCTGAGCGCTTACCTCAAGTGACACGAAATGAATTAATTGCTGAGAGGCTTTGGATAATGTCCATATACGTCGTTGTTCACTCTCAACTACGGGACTGAAGTCGAGTGTTGCAAGCACGTTTGCGGATAGTGACTTTCTCATTTGTCCGAACGGATCTCTCTCTGTTAAAGTTGCTGTAAGGTCTAATGAGATATTGGATGAATGGAAACCCACTATGAAAACTTGAAGTACCGATGCCGAGCAGCCTTACCTCCACGATGATGAAGGAGCGATTTATGAGGCCAGTAGATAAGGTGTCTTACAATGTGAACGAAAAGCTTGAGGGCGGAAGAAATAATGCCCAGCTAAGCTAACCTCAGCAATAATACTACTCGAGTTTCCAATCTATAGGAGAGGTATCGCAAGACCGCACTGATCTACGTGAAGTCGTGAGAACAGTTAAGAGGTCTGACGGTAGCAGCAGAGCCCGCAGAATGCAATCATAGCAGGATCGAGCCGACGACAGAAACCATTTTATTGGACATCCTTATTTTGTTCGCATACTGTATTGTATAAGTACGAAACTACTTCCTTCATATCTTTGTCGGCTAGCGTGCTACCCAACTATGCCTAGGCAGGAGCTGCAGATCACGATGAAGAGACACGATCAGAGACAGCCAAGTGAACCTAACCTTTCCAGATTTTCAAAGTGCAGTTGACGAAATCTTGGACGTAGTTGATATAATGAATTCGGAAAGATTGAAGGAAAGCAGGTGCTTTCTGAAATCCCGGTGCCCCATCCTTTTAGAATCTGTAAGACTATGGGAGACCCATTATTCATTCCTATATACGTCCTCTTATGCTCCATAAATTTACCAGAAAGTGCAAATTAGGTGACGTAATATAACTACCCAGTGGAGAAAGGGGGACGTCTCTCCTCCCATATGCACGGTCCATGAAACTAAGCGACGAAATAATTGAAGGATCCGCCAGGTGCTAAGTGAACTTCCGCATATGGGGTTTCCTTAGGAGTTCGCTGAGATTCGCATCAGAGAGTTTTCGAAACGTCAACTGTTTTAGTGCTGTTGAAATGAAATGAAACCGCGTCTGTTTTAGAGCAATAAAATAAAGGAAAAGAACACTTTTGAAAATAAGCTTAACGGTCCCGTGCTCCTGTCCCACAAATTGATATGGCTCATCTATGTGGCACACCTCTGTGGGGTTCATTAACCTACAAACTTTAACCAAAAGATGAATGCCCATATGTCGTTTCCACCACCGAGCATTAATTATAAAAATTACGCCTTCTGCCATTTTCGTTCCCTTTGGTATCTGAATCTAGCTATGATTGCACCTTCCGATCAACGTCACATTTTGGGAAAAAAACTAGCATTCTGCTCCTTGCTGCCATCAACTTCGGCATATTACGCTTTAATGTTGTTTTCTGGCAGTTGATTCACTGAGTCGGTATTCATCGCTTCTCTATGACGGCAGCGAGCATTCGTTACGGTATCTACAACGACTGCCTTATATCAAAGACGGAGCAGCACGATCCACTTACCTATATTTTATGATGTTTAGTGAGGCAAATGAACCCTCGGAAGGCTCCTCGACGGTCTACAATGTGTGACAGCGCGACTGAGAAGTTAAGCACATCAGACGTAAACTGTAACAAATGTCCACTATTTCTGTCACATTAACTTTCTGATTACACCTCAATTCCTTAAGCTTAATCGATAGCTTCTCGAGATCCACAAGACGTCATTTCGAGTTGCGTCTTTTCGTTGCGAGATAAATAATTGCGATTGATAGTGAAGCGCCTTATCGTGCCACAGTCCAAACAAGTCCTCACCACTTGTTTCTTTTTATTCAGCCTGAAAGAGGTCTGAGATTTAAAAGAAAAAAGAGTTTGAAGGTTTATGAAGGGGTTGAGAGTCTATCATTTTCAGCAATGTTTGAACGAGACTAAACTAATGAAAAAAATCGAGAATTTCTGTGAACTAAAAATATAGATAAGCGTAGAATGAGATAACGAATGGAAGGTATTCGACAAGGAAATAAAAGCAGGAAAAGTCTGAAGTGGCCTCGCAGTACTGGACAATCTCATGGTTCTCACTCGCGTTCGGAAATGAATAAAGTCCAGTACTTCTCCTCTCTCATGAATGTGTAAGCCACCTGGAAGTCGTACCTCATCCTAATCGGATGACAGTTGCTGTCGGGATTAGACACAAAAACACGTTTGCACTTCGCACATAACGTACGTCCAATTTCCCTGTCGACTTTGATATGCTCCATAAGGCAAACATCGTTCATGTGCCTGATATATGTGGAGCCCAATTTACTCAACGCATCACCGCGCCCAACGCCTGAGCATTTACAGCATCGTAGAGTGGCAGCTTTAGTTGATGTATGCCCAAATATGAACTTACAATGACCGCTATTAATACTGCAGTGGCTGCATCAATCGTGAACACATCTAGGACTTTGCTTAGACCGATCCCAAGCCAGGAATATTTTTGTATCGACCAGTATTTGTGCAATAAAGTGCAGCACTGCAGTATAACATGTGAGGATTTTCCACCCTGACTGCGAAGCAGGCTGTGGCATGGCATAACCAACGAGGAATCTTGTCCCTTCACACATTACTAAAGACAGTATCATCTGAGAGCTCATTTGTCCCATTTTCGCAGGAAACGATCCTCATAAAATTTAGCATCAAACTCATGTGGGGAATTTTTGGAGCAACGTCACATCTCTGTATTGAAGTAAGTGAAGGAAACAAAGCAACAATTTCTTATCCATCAACAAGCGTTAATGATGTAGGAAAGTAACAACACCGCAAAAATGGCGTTACTCGTCCTTTCTAAATTATTTCATCACAGTCCCTCTCATATTCAGTTTTTCGCAATAATCCGATGTGTGCAATAATTTGAGAGTATGAAGAGATCCACGAAAAAGTGTCACTTTGGAATTTTATTGCAACGCATTGGGCGACGACTTCTCGTGATTAAATGCCGCTGCAATTAAAGCAAAACTGTTTCCCTTTGAAGGAAGGAAAGAAAATTATCTCATCGAAGTTTTTGCCAAACTGCACTTTTGGTACTTCTTTGAGTTGCTAGTGGAATTCCCTTCAAATTAAAAATTGGAAAAATTGCTGTATTGAATTCGTTAACACTCACTTTGTGAGAACAACAACTGCGCCGCATGATGAAGGAAATTGACACGCAGATGGTTCTCGTTTGGTCTTGTTGAAGCTGCCTTCTTTCCCGCTTTGCTCTCCTTCGATTTCATTCCCCTGAAACGATAACCTACTTTGCTAAGATATAATAAAGTGATCGAGCATGGTTAATGCGGATTTGTGCTGTTCACTCTCTTCACAAGCAATCAACGCCTCCTTCGACATCGTCTCTACGCAAACGCAGAACGAGCGAAATCTTTCGCTGAAATTTACGGACGATGAATGGATCCAACCCAAAGCGAACTTCAGAGAAATAGCGACCGCAATCACTCATCATTTCCATGCAACCATGCAACTAAGTTCCTCGTACGTGCAAACGTCTGCAAAGTCATTGAAAGACAATTCACACTTCACTTTGTGCGGAAAACAAACTTCTGGTCATGTGGATTTGCCGTTAGTGAAAAAACGAGCGAAGCATTTGAATGTAGGTGCTTGAAGAAAAGGATGTCCGATAATGGTTCTCAGAATGTACTTCTACGTGAAAAAATAGTTGTCGATGGAAATTTTCGGGAGGAGTGGAATACCTTCGATCAGGTCAGAATTGCAAAGCATTGGTGCCATAATCATAGCTTCAATCTCCAAGATGTTCACTGTCTCAGCACGATACAGATACAGATCTAGTTCATTAATTACCCTTGAGAACGTAATCTGCTCAGAAAATAAGTCCGAGCTAAAAATGCTTCCGTCAATGGAGCTTAATAGAGTGCGCTTAATCCAAGCGCTTCCTGCGAAGACATCGAATTCGAGTCTGCGCGACCATTTCCGTCATCCTGCCGCTGAGCGATATTTGCTCCGCCCGCTTTTCATGAAAAACTTCGAGGAAAGGCTGCTGCGTTCGAATGCTCGCCCCAAATCGGTAGATCATCGAAATGCAGGCGAACCTACGAACATTTGCAGGGAACGGGAACCCTGACAAATGAGCGCGCAGACGGCCGTTTTGTGGATCTAAAGTTTGCAAAGCGCTTCGTGAACCTTCAAGGGAGCACTAAGAAGTGCGTAGTGACTGGCAGGCTATCGAATTATGTTGCCTGATGTGGTAACCAGACATCTCTGCTCAAAGTGATCGCCACTGCCGCCGACTGAAAGACAGTTTATGACTCCTTTTTATATTGGTGCTCCTCATCTTATTACTACCGCACATGGCAACTGAAAATTTTCTTCTTTTTTTATCGAAATACACTCTGTGCTTTCGCAGTAATTGTGTTCAAATATTCGTACCGTGCATAAAAACTAAAGCATTTCTAGAAGTGCACTTCTTTCCCCAGTTGGACGGGACGAAAGAGAAGTAGCAGATGGGAGGGGAACTGTGGACTGCAAATCCCCCACTTAAATAGGGAACTTCACATTAGAGTTTCCACGACGTCTCAGTGCTGCCACTCGTGTTAACACGACATTAGAAACGTACTATCGTTTGACGCGTCCAACCTATCCCAGAAATCTCGTAAGCATCAGCTGTGATTTTATGACCTCACAAACACAACGGTCACTATAGCGGCGTATTTCGAAACAAACGTTTGCGAAGTTTCGAACGCAATAAACCCGACTCGCAACGTGGTCAGCTACAAT
This sequence comes from Parascaris univalens, assembly GCA_037576465.1. Classification (NCBI taxonomy): domain Eukaryota; kingdom Metazoa; phylum Nematoda; class Chromadorea; order Rhabditida; family Ascarididae; genus Parascaris; species Parascaris univalens. The sequence goes on from CM075173.1 coordinate 28,602,059, forward strand.
CTCCTCTCAACCACTCATGCACTCGGTTATTAAGTACATAATCAGCTACCCTCTTCCCTCAACCACTCATGTTATCAAAGTATATCATGCAACAAATACATTTGAAGGGAAATATTCAAGCATAATGAAGCGTTTATCAGCAACACTTCAGAAAAATGATCAACGTAAGTGTAAATACAACGATAACAAAACACGACGATGGCATAAAACAACAAATATAAATGAGGTTAAAAGATGAACGCAGTCGTGTGAGCATTATATTATTTGGTTGCTGCAAACAACGAAGATGGCACTGAATGCTCAACGGCCACGAATGAATGGCAAACTGGACAGCGAGTCCAACGGCCTCATTTAGCGTCACTACTACAACTGCAAAACCGTAGAAACGATAATGATGCAAGTTTACGGATGTTTCTTTACTTTCTAAAGTTGATGGCCAACCTATTTTAGTGATTACAAATTTGACTTGCGCTGCTAGGGCACCACTCCACACTCAGGAGGAGTTACAGCCTCATAAGCTAAGCATTACTCAGGTGGCATGAAACACGATACTATCGCTTGATGCGACCCTCATCATTAAACAGCACCTTCAAAGGCTTTTTGCTCACCAATGCCTCCAACCATCAATTCATTGCAAACAGCTCCTTCCCTCCCTCTCCATCACCTCCATTCTTTCTTTTCAGGCCTTCTAAGCCTTACTCAGCGATCATTGCAGGCATCAGTCTCTCATTCGTTTTTCAATTTTCTCCAGCAGAACTTCAATTTGAGCATTCAACTTCGGCTGTCCTTTTCTATTCCTCTTCAACAAGACCTTATCCATCTTGCGCTTCGTTGACAAATAGCTCTGTAACGCTCTCTCTCGACCTTCTCTTTCTGCTCTCCGCCTCTCAACTTCGGCCCTCCTCTCCGCTTGAATCCGTTCGTAGGCAAGACGAGCGCGCTCATATGTGTGCAACCGTCGCTTCTTCCTTCAAACTGTGCAAATATACCTCAAAATGTGCAATTGTAATCAAACTTGAGCGAAAGAATATGGCGCGATGGTCCGTATCGATGCAGCTAGAAATATAGCACTTCCCACAGACTGCCCATTAGTGGCGAAAAACATCGCGGGAAACTTCGTTGTGGGCATCAAATGCTTCCGGGAAAAAGTGGGACTTTCTTCACGCTGGTGCAATGTTTCATGGCTTAAACAAACATATTCTCTTTTTCCCTCATCCACAACCGTTTCATTCCACTTATCAACTGGGTGAGAGTACTTGCAGAGAGGTTTGGAGGGGCGGCATCGAACATCGGAAAAAAAATCGAGGCGCTACTATAAAAAAAGATGGGCAATACGCAGTTCCGGGAAATTAATTCTATGAAACTCGAGAAGTAAGAGGGAACACGTGTAAGAACGCAGGCATCCACAATTTCCAAAGGTGAGATGACCTCTGCATCGTTTACACAAAAGAAAGGAGCGAAACTTCGAGTACCCAACAACAACACATGATTTTACGTCCCTAATAACGCATAAAGTCTGTCTGAAACGGCGAATAACCACTCTTTTGGTACACTCCGACTCTTAATAACAGAAGGCGTTGCAGAGATAGATGTGACAAGAAGATAAGCAGATGCGATTGTTCCGTTCAGTGTGATACTGCGCCCACTCCTTCATTAAGCTCATTTCAACAAAACAAAAATCCAAAAATACGCTCACTTTAAGAACTGCCGAGTTTGAGTTACCACAAGGAAGGGTGCAGATTACAAATATCTGAGAGTCACTGCTACCCACTGTCTTCACATTCACTGAAGCCATCAGGATAGACTTCTTTCTTTTTTATGCGCGATTCAAGACCACCTGCATGACTTAAAACGTTCTAGCTGTACGTCCAACTAGTATTTTTCACCAACTTCCGCATAGTTGGATGATAACAAAGAAAAACTAGGCTAAACAGCTACCACTGCCTTGCAATTATGCGAGCGGAAATTCACGTCATGTTAATGACAGCGCAAGTTGAGGGGCTTACCCATCAGCATTAGTTCGACCTGGGACGATCGTTATTGATCTTTAGCAGTTTTCTGCGATCAGGAAAACTACAAGTATCCACCTGGCACTCTTCTCTGCCCACTGTGTGCTGGAACAACCGGCTGACCCTACACTCCTATATCGCAAAAGTCTGTGTCGGAGCAGTCCCCAGCTTTTAGGTCAACTGATATGCTTTGCGACTGCTTTAAAAGTCAACAAAAATGTAACCTGTGCGGTACTTCGGAAGTGGAAGGATCTTGCCCAGGCTTCAGGATTTTCTGTGAACAGTCGGCTTCCACCGTCATATCTTTCGTAGTTCCTCCGTTTTTCCGCTCATACCTCGTCGACGTGACAACTGAGTTCGCCATTTTCAAATGTAAACAATCGGGCACCTTAAATGATGATTTCAGCAGTACCAGTGAAATAAGGCGCAGTAGACTGTATGCTGACGATCCCGGTGAACCCTCTCAGTGGGAGATTTCCACGCTACGCCTCTCTTCAATTTCGACAACAAGCTTTTCAGTGCTGTTACTTGGACTTATGATGTGCATGAGACAGCGTTTTATGGGGGTTCCACCGACGTAGAATAAAGAAGGGCTTCTGCGTTTCAGATTCGCGAAACGTTGGCGTTAACTGTGGGATTTTATGGAAAAAGCTGGAAGTGAGTGTGGCCTCCTTCGGTTACTATCGTTTCCTGCATCCCCTTCCCACGAGCTTATGAGTGAGGTGCTTTGATCAATAGGCAAACATGAAACAAGGCTCACGATAAACCAATTGCCTCTCATGAAAAATTTCGAGTGCATGTCAGGGAACCAGAGAATTGTTGTCGGCTCATTAACCAAACTAAAGCTGTGTCCCAACGAGAGGGCTGAAGTTAAGATTTGACAGCGAGATGGTGGAGCGTCGTGGCCTTGGGCATTCTGGGAGGTAGGCTGAATTTCTGAGACCAGGAAAATGAAATACATAAATACAAGTTTGAGGATATTGTCTATGAAATCTATAATTCACCTTCACTCATTCCATTTTAAACATACCACTTCTGATGAAGACACAACCCCTTAACATTTACGAGGAACAACGAAGGTCAATCTTGAGCACGACGTAACTCTTAAGCTTTATTTCACTCTTAAGGGACCTACCTGTCCGGGTATCGGCCCCAGATGATCAGATGGCCAGAGGTTATTTGGTGAGAGGCGTCTTTTGAGTACGCTTAGCTTGACCACTAGCTTTCCTTGAAACTGGGACGGTCCAACCTCACCAGCTTATTCAAACCTAGCCTCCGATCTTAAAATACCAAACTGTCCGCGCTGTGCTCCCACCTCCTGTTGCAACCCTCCCCAACTAATAAGCACCGCCCTTGCACCGTGAACGGTTACACCCGCCAAGTTACACCCCTTGGTATTCTTCCTATTCGATGGCGTGAAGCCAACGCATTAACTGGAAATGCTGTTTTACCCACTCGTCCATGTTTTACCTTTAATCCGTGGGAACTGCAACTGCAAATGGAGCCAGATACATTCTTTAGTGCTAATTCCAGACTACAGTGGAACACTCAGTGCCTAAGGTGCAACACGATGGCATCGTACCAACGGTCCTGAAGATATGCCTAGAAAGCGAGATCGGCGGAAGTACGTTAAATACCGAACATTTGGCGGATGAGATACCTGTCGTATGGCGAGCGTGGTTATAGAAATGTTAAGACCTCTGAAAGGGAGTATTAGAACGATCGGAACAATGAAGAGAACATACAACATTTCTACACAGAACTCTCTTAGCGGACGCAGCAGTCATCGACAACATTGCCATTCCCATCACTATCGTAGCAACAGCAGCGGACGTTAGCGGTGCTATTTCCCCTATGATGAGAGATCGATATCCCGGGTTGTGTAGTTGAGATGATTGCGAGGAAACGTGAGATTTGTTGAAGTGAAGTGAGAAGGATCTCCCAAATGTGGTTCCGAGGATCCTCATTCCACCCCCTCGATCCTGCATCCCCACTCGTTAACAAAGCCCATCTGTGGTTGCTTCAGCAAGCTGGCAACCTCATCGTGACTGCCTTTTGCAGTGTTCCTAGAAGCAGATGTTGAGCATTGCGTTGTTTGCATGCGTTCCCGCACAATTCCAACCTCGTTCATGTTGCTCTTTTGCATTTAACGGTCAATTACGTGAGAGTGCAGTTCAGCAACTGAAGTCGGAAGTCTCGCAGTAGAGTCGCGTGCACGTGGGTGGTGTTAGTGTTTTCCTTTGGTAATGTGGGAGAGGAGGTAGGGGGAACCAGCGTATTTTCTTGATGGTATTATGCGGAAGTTCCTTGATCCAGAGCATCTTGGGATGACCTCATGTCGCTGTGTTGGTCCCTGAATGTGTTTGCCTATCGTGCTCACCGGCAACCGATCCGGAAAGAAGCACTGGTGTAATTTTCATTATAGCGGCAACGGACTCTAGCTTCCGGGATCTGCGGTACCCGTTACTTCTAGACGTTGCTCCATCCCAGTTTGCGATCATAGGTGAAGTTAAGGAATCTCAATTCGTCGAAATCTGATTGCGACTTGCAGAAAGCTCTTCGATTGTGGCTTCGATCGGGACCGTGATCTCCCTACAAATTACGTCCCAGCTACTTCCGTTTACAAATTTTTAGCAGTCAGCCGTGCTAAAATATTTCTATTGCCCACTTTTACTAGAAGGTCGAAAATGTGGTAAGATTAATTAGTGTGGGGAAATGGATTTTGGATTTGTGGTGGGAGGTTTACAAAAAGCGCATATCGTGCCGATTATTGGCATTGTTTGATGGTCATTGCTGTGTTTACGCATTGTGTCGCATGCGTGGCTTAATGTGAGCTCGTTGCGGTGTTGTTGAGTGTATAGATAAGCGAGTTTCTCGCAAATTTCGCGGTCGATAGACAGTTTGTTTGTTTGGGAATACAATTGCTGAGAGCTGTGAGAAGTGCGTCGACGCTTTGCGAATGTCGCTGTGGGTCGCTGCGTTGGGGGAGGTCGATGTTGATGCGATTTGAGACGTCTTCACGGCTTCGTTTTTGTTTTAGCAGAGCTCGTCATGTTGCTATCGTTGTAGTATCCATCTCAACTCTGAAATTTTTGCGAACAGGTGTTCTTTTTGCGTAATATTATCCAGGTATAGTCAGTTTTACCTCTTCTTGATCGGACAGTATTCAGCACATAAAGAGGGAGAAGCTCCCAAATTCCGTGGATGTTGCTGCCTCCAAACGCTTCCCGCAGTAGCACGTGAAGCATGAGGCTCTACCCGCACCAATTATCATATCGTATGATAGCTGCCCATAAGATTTTGTCGACCAAAAAAGATAGCCGAATCTCTTCGTCGCATGTTTTCAATTTTCTTCCACTATATCGGCGAGGAAGTATGTGCGCTCAGTTATTTCAATGAGCCTTACAGAGTCCTTCATTTCAGTATCTGGCATGGCACCTCACAAAAGGGATGATGAGGTTAAAGCTGAACGGCGTACTACGGAGTCGAGCAAAGACAAAAGTGGAAAAACACATTGTGCCAGTAATGTACACTCGAATCTACCTGTGAATAGAGTTAGTGCTTTTCTAGTTTTTGTAAGGATATGCGCTATTTGAGCATCACCGAGCAAGTCTCAATGAAGCCCATGAGGCGTATTCAACGATTATCTTTCAACTTCTGTGGGTCCGCACATTTATGAAAGAAAGATTTCAAAAAATTGTATTGAAAGGCAAATACTTCGCTGTATATTCCAAGAGTATGCGGGCAGTGCCCGTCGTTGTATATTTCAGGTAGTTGTGCATCCTTTAGTGCTGCTCTCGGTCGTCGATCACTTCAATCGAGTAAGCAAGACTCAAAATGTGAAACGTGTCGTCGGTGTGCTTCTTGGTAGTATGAAATCCGATCGTACACTCGATATTGCGAACAGCTTTGCCGGTTCGTTTCTCTCACTGCTTGACCGCTGATGGAGATGGGCAAAGTTTGAGAGGAAACCAAGGGGCTTTTTTCCAGCGGAAGTAAGCTTTTCGAATAATGCCATAGAAGAAAAGTTCTTCAATTATTTGCTGTAACCAGAAGTTGCTTCTTAGCACCCCCTTTTTGTGATTCAAACCGTAGCTGCTGCTCATATTTCGGTTCGGTTTCCATCCCTCTAAAAGCTTCTTGTAAAGCAGGTTACCGGAAAGTACCGTTGTATAGATTGACATAGAGGTTCACATTTTATAATTTGATATAGTTCAGTAGTACATGTATACCTTTTATTTGGATGGGTCCATGAAACCAGTGGAAGGAAGAGATTGGTGACGTTAGGAATGTTGACGTTCGGGTGAATCAAAATGCTTGTCTAGGAAATTGCTGTTGAAGAAAGGATAATTTCAGTTCCATTCGACGAGGACGATAAAGACAAGAGGACGTGGTTTTTAGATATGGATTATTTGGAGAGCATGTACGGCATGTTTCATAAGGTTGTCTTTTTGACGGTTTTGCAGATAACTTCATATTACCTCAGACGAAACTCCCTCAAAGAAGTGTCTTGGGGAGAGAGTAGTGCCCCTCCTCCTTAAGCTCTTGAATTTCTCTGGTAGAGTTCAAATGAAAACTCCTGTTTAAATGCGTGAGGAAATTGGTAACATGAGAGGAGTTTTTGGAAAGAGCAGCCCCCTTATTCGGCAGCGCCAAAATCCTCTTAACTGATTGTTCTCCATGCCGACCTCAGTTCTCGGAGGTTCTTTGAGTCGCCGAAATCGTAGGTTTTTTTCTCAATCAAGAGAGTGTATGTTTTTACCTACCTTATTTGCTTTTCTCAGTGAATCTTTTTTCCAGTCAGATGTGATTCCGACACACAGAAATGATTGAGAAGTTCAGAGTTGATTTTGAGAATTCTTAGTCAAAGTTGTTTTTCCCGTCGCAAAAAAATGTGACTGAAGTGGTCGACTACAGCGCAGCTATATGTGGAATGGTGAAAGAAGGGGGAGGAGGATCTTGGAACGGAGACTTAGTAAAGAGGAGGTGCAGAATGAGAAGCAAGTGGCGGGCCGTTTATCTGTGGGGGGAGGTGTGAGTGAGGCTCAGTGCAGAGGAGGTTATATAACATCCCGTGGCAGGAAAGTATGCGACAGTGAGACGTGGCGTTGGGCGAATTGGCCGAGTGGTGAGTGGAACAATTTATTTTTGATATTGGCTTACTTTTAGCGGAGTTTTTATGCATTGGTATCTCCACTCCACACTTAATTCGGTCTGTGTACAGCGTTCGTCAAGGTGGTTGCCTGTAAGCGTGTTGGTTTTCTTAGTGGAAACGTCACTTAACTATTGAATGACGCATTTGCTTTTATTACGAAGAGCTAGTTGCTTAGCTTTGTACACTGAGGTATTTATCTGAAATGACCTTGCTGTGGAAATGAAAAGCGAATTCTCAGTCTTCAGGTGGCCGCTCGTGAACGAATTGTTGGATGGTATCATACTGGACCTAAACTTTGTCAGGTAACAAATCTTGCGCTTACTTCAAGACTGTGCGGTTTTATTGGTAAATGAATAGTTAGCAGGATAGATGTCCGAGAAGGACGATATAAGCGGAAGTGATAAGAAACTTTAGAAAGTATAGCTTAACTCTGTGATATAGGAGATGAGAAAGCTATTCCTGAAGGCACAGTGTGAGCTCAGTGCTCAGCAGAATTTTGGTGTAATGCGCTCGGTGCGCAGAAATTTGCTTTCACTTTTCGAATGACTTATCGGAGTGTGCTCTTATATTGCGACGACGGCATGTTAGTTCGTTTTGCTGCCGTTATATTTGTCGTCGCTTGGCGACAACTAGGACGGAGGAGGGGAGTCCTTTAACTGTGCTACGCGTTAGCACATCTTTTGATTCCTTTGAGGAAGGCAGCAATATTAGGCTTTCGCTGTTTGTCTCTTCTCCATCTCGAGCTAGAGGGATGGTTACCTAATCAGAAATGAAACTTCGATGAGATAAGAAACATCTTAACTCATCCGTTTGTTCAAAGATTTGTATGAGGTGCGGAATCCGCGTTTAGAGAGATGAGGGATGAGATCTGAAGGACTGCTCTTTAGCAGTTTTGCGGTGAAGCTGTTCAGAATCTCAGTGGAGACGAGGAATTTTAGAGTCAATCATTTGCAAATACCTGGAGCAAATTTTCGAACTTATTCAAAAATTTCACCTCATCGACTGCTTTACGAACTAATAACTGTACAGCTGGCAAGTCTTTTGAGTTAGATTGTAGTGTTTATATTCTCGTTACGTAACCTTGTTAATAAATATATCTGAAATGTATAGTTTATGCCGATTATTCGTTCAGTTGCGCTTTAAATAAACTATAAAATTATGAGCTATCCAAGTTATTTCCCTAATGTAGATTGCCTTCAAAAGTAAAGATTTGCGGTGAGTTGGAGCCAAGCGACATTGGCAGCACGTATCATTGATCTGTACCTCCACGGAATGGGGAGGTGGTGGTGGTGGTTGGCTAAGTGGGCATGTGATGTGCTGTTGGCTGCGGGAGGGTTGGTTCAACGCCACCCAGTGGTTGCGTAACTATTGTGTTGAAAGAGGAGTGTGATTGATGCAACGGTTGCACTGGGCTCTGATGTTGGTGAGGATAAGGACCGTACTGACTCCGCTTTTCATGCTCTGCAAGGTGTGCATCGACAGCGAGAAATGATAGATGGGTGGAGAGAGAGTTATTTATCGTAGTGATTACTTTTTTATTTAGAATGATATCGTGATAAATGAGCAGCTGAAACGTTTCACGATGAATCCAGTTCTGGTGGTTATCGAAGCAGAACCGAAAGACCTTGGCCTTCCAACTGAGGCTTACATCGAGGTCCAGGAAGTGCATGATGTGAGCTTTTTACAGGAAGTACTAGTTTCTTGTTTCGTTCTTCTTTAATAGTTGATGTGAATTGGCTTTAGAAAATTGTGAAGTCGGAACTATTTATCATTCATCCAGAATATAAATGGGTGCGGGTGCACAACATGGTTCATTTTGGACTGTTGAGTTCATTTAAATGGAGTCTCGTCGTTAGAAGTATAAATAGATTGTATGTAAGGTTTTAAATAGGTATTAGTGATTGCATGAAGATGTGGTTCTTTAGAGGTTAGAGCAACCAATATAGGACTCACATTGGTGTGATTAGTGGCAGATGACAGAAGGTAAAAAACCGATTGGGCCATTGTTTACTGCGGTAGCGTAACCGAAGCTCCACCAGGCAGTGCCTATACAGACATCTCAGGCGAGACAGTAGCACATATGAGCGGCAGTGAAAGGTTTTGATTGTTCGACTATATGGCACCGCTTTCAGCCGTACACGAGTTGTCCTTGTTCACCACCTCGCGGTCGCTGAAATATCACTGATTATCCGCATGAAGTTTCGGGTTGTATATCGCAGTTGGCGTTTTGTGAAGTAATTAAAAAATATGGGAGGTCTTGTTAGAATGTAGTTTTCCACGGATTTTTGGATCTGAGGTCAACATTGTTGGGAGATTGAGGAAGGAAGATATATATCAACTTAAGGGCAAGTTTGAAAACTTGCATGACAATAGCGGGCTAAGAGGATGATGATCACCGTTATGCATAACTGCTGCGTTTCCTTTTCTCGAATGTAAGGTAAGCTGTGGTTTAGGATGGCACGCCTCCGATCAAAACGTTCGAGCACGTGCCTAGTGAAATTGGTGCAGAAGAAGCTGAAGAAGTTGGCGTGGAGCATCTCTTGAGGTATAACTTTGTGGTCATATTTGTGGACTTTTGCATGTATGGGTCAAATCAGATTCGTTGCGGGTGCTGGCCATACTATCGCAATGTACTATGAATCCCACCTCTTCCCCCACCACACACCGCTCCAAACCTGCGTGAATGAAAATATCGTAACAAAAATAGTGGTGGGTGGTAAGCGACAAATTTGCGGCGAATGGTTGCATGTCATGTGGGAACGCCTATTGATTGTACTGCTCGAAAAGTCTCGGCAAACAGCAGATATCGGTTGACTTTGGCTAACTCATCGTTTTTATCACGACAGAATCTTACATTTCAGCCGTTTGTCGCTGCCAGCTCATTTGGCTCATTTCTCTTATTCCTGTCAGTAGGAGGAGCGTTCATTGTGGTGTTTTCTCAGTGTTGTATGCTGCCTGTAGAGACCTTTGACAGCTTGTGCACCATGTGCTTATGTTGAAAGAATTTTGCAATCCTTTTTCTTTGAATATCTGAAGGGCGAAAAACAAGAGGGTTGTTCTTAATGTGCGAGCAGCTCGGAAAAAGGTTTTTCATAAAATTTTCTCAAATTCCCCGGAGTAAATGCATCCAATGAGGCTAACAAACGCTCAAAAATGCATTTGTCCGCTTCCAAGTGGCTCTTATTCATGGCCAGTATAAAAAATTCTCCGACCGAGAATTCTGCATGTGGGCAATATTGTCCTACTATAGATTTCAGCGGCCATGGGTGTCATATGAGAAAGATTACCTCTATTACTTGTGCCAGCTATTAGGCCATTGGCGCATGTTTCTTTGCTGTTGCTTCATTCGGCAAACTCGGGCTTCGTCTAGAGTCGTCGTACTTCTCGAGTTGTTTAAATGTGTTATTTTGTACAGCCTCTTTTGAACAAGAGAGGCGGAAAACAGAACGTCTTGCTTTGAAGATGGCCGAACTTTGCTGATATCAAGCGTGTTTACTCTATTCGTTTCTTGGTCATAGTGGGTAGTTAAACGGTGCAGCAGCAATATTGCATTAGCTATTAGGTATTAGCCGTTCTGTTGTTTTTCGAATTGAACCACCAAATGTTTGAAGGGATATAAAGGATCAGACGGCGGGCACATTGTCACAACGAATAACCGACCAGCTGATGGGCCTTCGTGGTCTGCATGGACAGTTGCTAGAGATACAGGCTTATTTAAAGGAGGTCGCGGTGGGAAAATTGCCTATCAATCATGCAGTCATCTACTACATCCAGGTACGACTAAATCATGTGTTGTAATCTGGGAGCAGTTGCCCTCATCCTTAGCAAAGATGGGAACTACAGAGTTGTTGTACGCAACCAATGAAGGCGGATCTGTAATACGTTCTGTGCGTGAATCCGAAGAACATGCTATTACGGTGCTATTACGGTCAGCTCTATTTTCTTGACCTTTTCATAATCAAAACGCAAGATGTGCACTTTGCTTCTTGATAGAGTAAGGTTTGCGTTTTCAGGGCAAAATGCCTTTGTTTCATTGTTTTCTATTCAGAACTTTTTTGTTTATTTCGCCCAGAGTTCTCTATTCTCCAACGACTGACGATTTATGCTTCAACTCTTCAATAACAAACAATCTCAGATGATAAAAGCACCTGAGGCCTGTGGCAACTTTACCTTTGAATCTGACAGATGATGTAGGTGGTTTACGGCCGGAGACTTTGCAGACGAATATATCTGAACACTCCTTGCAGGATGAATAAAGCATCTTCAAAAAAGTGCACGGCATCTTTTCTTTTAGAGTGAAAATGGAATGAAAACATCGTTCGCCATTTGAGGCATTCTTGTTTGTGGTTGAATTGTTTGACTTCATTAGGGAATCGGCCCATTTAGTTCTGTTATTCACTCATTCGAAATCCTTGCTCAGCATTTCCATTTTACGTGCCTGTTCTTCGGAGATTCATGTGCGCAGTCTGAGATATTTCCGAACAAACTTGCTGGCCGCGTCACATTGGACCCTCACATCTCTCAGTTGAGGTGGGAGGAAAATTTCCAAGGTTCATTTAAGGACGTCAATGAGTCGCAAACATATTCTTAGGTTAATTCTATCCGCCAGCATCAAGTTTTGCCATTCGCCGCTCTTAACGATTCTGTGCAGCAAAAGTTGGGTATTGAGGCGTGACGTTTGCGAACCGTCGAACGAGGATGGGTGGAGTCTCAACAGTCGTTTAGCGACTCGAAACATTCGGTTGTTGAAGTGGAAGCTTCAAGTAGTATGGACGTTGTGTTACAGCTTTCTCGCTAAAGGAAACTCTTTCAAACCAGCTGACATTAGAAATCTTTATGTCCCTGTCCAATTCTCGATCTGGTTCGGCGCTGGAATCATATGTTTTAAAATCACCTCAAAGCTACGCTTATTATCCAGAAATAGGGCACCACCACCCTGGCTGTCATCAGGAAAACCCTTTCTAAAACTTAATTTGACGCATTGCACTAAGATAAATGACCTCAGTACTAATCGCCATTTTCTACGACCGCCAGTTTTGCTGAGGCAGATAACTTCCTGTCTTGAACTGAATCCAGTGGTACAGAAATATGATTTCAGGGGTCCTGTAACCTTGTTAGCTATTCCGGATCGCTCAGATTCTGAACGTAATATGTCAGTGTCTTAGAGAAATGTGGAATTTGTTGCCGCGTGGGTTTGATTGAGTCGGTGTCGGTGGTTGAGTCGGCAGTAATGTGCTTGTTCAGGAGGTTTTGAATTTGTTGCCGGATGTGACGTCGCCGCAGTTTGTTGAGGCGCATAATGTGCAGACGAACGATGAACTTATGTGTGTCTATATGGGATCACTTGTACGCACCGTTATCGCATTGCACAATCTCATCGATAACAAGGTGAGTATTCATTCCAGCAGCCACTTCGTCTGCGTATCTTTTAATAAATGGAGACTGGAACATGGAAGGCTGCGTCTTACTCTTTATTGAGATTTGTGTAAAACGATGCTGCTGCGATGAGCTTTGAGCTTTCGTGTTTTCCGATGTCGTTTGGAGCCGTTTGGCTCACGGGCAACGGCTTCCACACTGCGGATTTCTGAACTCGTCTGGTGAGATCGTTTATAGCTGGTGCCATCAGATTCAGTGATCGCCCAGAAACTTGGATGAAAGGTCTCCTTATTCACTGGAGTGCTAAATTTCGGGTCTCTTAACACCTAGCTCATGCATACGGCAACCCCGCGTTGTTTCTTAATCTGTACATATGAGATTGTGATGTTTTGTGGGCCTTAAAGCTTGGATTTGTTAATACTCATAGAGTGAATTTTTCACTTAATAGTTGCAAGCTCAGGCAGAACATCATTCAGTTTTGAGGTTCGAGCAAATCCGTCCCTGAAGCACTTAATGCGGAAGGGTTTCGAAAGCCCGATTATCGAATTGCGTCGCGTTGTTGAGCGGAGTGAGACCGCTCCCTCCCTTCTGCGGTTTGTCGCTGTCTCCTCTCCACTTGTTTCGCATCCTCTGTTCGAAAAACTTCACGTTCCCTAGGCATTCCTCCGACGTTGCGCAAGGTCATTGTTCCATTCAGCAATGTCACTTTAGTCGCCATTGATGCTCACTAGTAACGAAACGATGCGCAATAATTCGCACGAGCTTTCTACTTATTTCAGCTGTCGCTACAAAAGGCAGAAAAGGACAAGGAAAAAGGTGATGCACAGGTGAAGAAAGAGGACAAGAAAGAGGATAAGAAGGAAGTCAAGGAAGAGAAGGAAAAGAAGGCTGCCAAGAAGTAATGTTGAAAATGTGAACGAAGCCAGTTTACTCTGTCATTTTTAATGGCTGTTTGTTGTGTGGGAATAATATTTATTGCCCAGCAAAGGCCTGGTTTACAATTTAAAAAATATGGCGAAGTGTTTATGGTTCTTTGAGGGGAACAGGGCAAAGAAGGGACGGCAGAGGCATGGCTGAACCCTCCGAGTAGTTTGGCCAAGTGTATATTATTGGTGGTCAAAGATCCTGCTTATCATCAGTGAGCTTTGGAGGTGTTGATGACTTCACTTTCTGTTCGATGGGTTCTGTAAGTGAATTTTTGAGCAGTATGACATCAGTGATTTATGTTGATTTCGAAGTATACTCGTTGAAATGCCTCATTCGGGTTATTGCTTTGTAATGTGTTAAACCTTTGAATGAATACGCTTATGAGCTTCATTAGGTGAAGTTGGGGGTGTTGTCTACTGCTGGAAATGTGCAGTGGACGGTTTACAGTTCTAGTTAAGACGGCACTTTCTTTGCGTTGCTAACAAAGGAGGTTTCGCTGTGAATACGAATGTTTTTATTGCTTCAGAGATGCGCTTCAATATCACTCGCTGATGCAGTATGTCTTGTATAGTTCGAAATCATCCTCGCCCTTACTCTCCTCTAATCTAAGTGGATTTTCTTGAAATTCGCTGAAGAGATGGAATCAGGAATTTGCTGTTAGAAGCTGGCGGATGTCTTGAAAACGACTGTTGAATAATGAGGTTGTGGGTGCTCTTTCGTGACTCTTTGCTGCGTTCATATATTCAAAGATCATCAAGTGCAAACGCAGACGACATCTTATGCGATCATCCGAACGGTGATTGTTTATTTTGTTTCGATATGTTGGTGCATTATTGTTTTGAGCGTGCTCTGATGTGCTCACTTCCAAAAATCCGCAAATAAAAGCTCTTGGAAGAACGTCTTCGTATCGATGTATTGCCGCTTTATTATACATTGCGGAGCTGACGTTTACTTCTGCATGTGGTTCACCTTGAATATGACATTAAATCTATTTTATTGTGATGAGGAGCTGAAGTGTTGCAAGGATGAGGTGAGAGATGTTCTTGCATCAATATTCGACTCTTTCCCTCAACTGGACACTTCGGTTGCGAATTGTGCCCGCCACTCAGAGGCAATGTGGGGAGCGATTTCTTCTCGTGAAGAGGGATGAGGCGATTGGTTGTACTTGGCTGCGTTCGGGTTGCGTGCTCGCCACCGAACTTGCCACTTTTGACGAAGGCAGCGGATGTGGGAGTGTACCGCTTCGCGATTACTAAGCATAACGGGTCACAGGGAATCTAACATTCTGAACCATTCAATTGGCTGGCATCATCTAGTCGAAAGGGAAGGAGCGTTGCTTTTCAGGCTCCAAGAATTTTCTATTCGTCCGTCGTATGTAAGACTGGAAACGGCAGTAGAAGCAGACAGTTTAAACGGCAAGAGGACAGTATAATTTCTAGCATTGTTTGAGATTAATTGAATAAAAGATTGCAATGTGCATATGTGATAGGATGTTTGATCCCAGTGAAGCCGCAATTTGGGTTGAGTGGAGTTAGAGGGAGTGAGTAAATTCAGGTTCGGTCTTCAGTTCACAGGACAGCAATCGTGAATATGACTCGTTGTTGAATTGGTGTGGCTTTCATTGGCGTAAATGATCGAAGAGGAGGACGGAGTGCAGTATCGCTTTCGTTGGACGTTGTTGGGTGAAGCGGAGCTCATCCTTCCGAATGATGCATCGCGCTACTGTGCCTTCTCGCGCGCTGCATTAAAGTTTGTTTGCATCTCTTTTCACAATTACTTTCAGCCAGAGCTCTTTCCTAGTCATCTCTTTCTGAAGCATTCGACGAAGATATATGCGAAGGAGGAGTCTTATTTGAGGATATCGTTTCGTTCCTTTACCTATTTAGTATGAAAACTTTGTTCACTAGTTCAGTGAAAGTATTCCACCGCTCACCACGAACGAACGCTTCGAAGCTGTTATTAGCAGGGGCTGGGCGCTTATCAGTTGTCTATATACGATATCAGCAATGGCGGTCGACTTTCATACCACTTTTTGCTTTATCTTCTAAGCAGAGTGTCGGTCCTTGGTCGCTCTTCGTCACCTTCTTGGTCACTTTTCCGAGTACCTGCTCATTATTTTTTTGTCGGAAATGATCACCTTGAACTTCAGTAACCCTATATTTCCTCCAAGTCCGTCTGTCATTCTCGTTAATCGCGTTTTCATTTTCGCTTCCAAGATGTTGCCTGCTGTTAATTTCTTTCCACTGTTTCCATCTCTCCACCTTTTCGATTGAGCTTTTTTGTTATGCAATGAAGTACACGAAAAATGCTTTGGATTGAAAATAAAAAAAACAGAGTTCACAAGGAGGTATCGGTGAGTTTGCAAACAGAGGGATGAATGAGGATATTGGATGGACTCGTATCGGTCAACGCGGTCTGTGACAGGAACATGTCGGTCAGAGCTGGAGCGATCCTCGGAATGGTGTGCACGGAGAGTCGAAGCACTCTTCACAGCAAGAAGGTTGCAGAGGAGGAGCGAAAAGAGTAAGGACGGATGTTTTGAGAAGGATGAGATACAACTGAATGGAAAGTGAGCCGAAAAGAGCATCGTTGGAAAAGGTCGTGCGATACATCCCAGAGCAACTTTTGAGTGTTCACATACGTGGTTTGAGTGTTTGCGGGACTCTTTCATAGGAGCTGTAAGAGGTGGCACTAGCGGGTCTCCCTAATCATAGCTTAATGGGTTTTGTGCACGGAATCTTCAGTAAAGGGACTTGCGAGCAGTCCATTTAGTGGATTTGAATAAAGATGTGTAGCGACCCTTTAAAACTTCATGTAGAAATTGAAGCACTCAATTCGGTCATTAATTCGCAGTGGGTCTCTTATTGATGTCACAGAGGAAGGATGTCTAATTCCTGCAGGTTCGCACTGCTCACAAGCAGACTCTCTCCCCCTTCCCAACGAATCACCCCCCTCTCCCACTGCAGAATTGCGCATTTGGCACGGTGCAAGTCTCTAGTTCGTCTCTCTCTAGTGTCCCTTTCTCTTTCGTGATACTTCACTCACTCGTTCTTCATTTACGCGCTCTCCGCTTCATCGTTTCACATCTCGCCTTTTGTTAGGTCTTTTCATTCAACCCGTCTCCCCTAATCCCCTCTCGAAGTTGACTGACTTCTTACTGGTGGAGCCACAACCACAAGCCTGAGAGATCGAGTGTGGTGATGGGGAAACACGTTGCATGGAGTCTAGCTGAGGTCGGAGGAGATTTCGTTAAGTGAATTTCGTATAACTGAGAAAAATTAGCAGTGAGTTAACTAGTGCATCCTTTCTAGAGCTTTTACTCTCATATAATTTTGAGCAGCGGAATCTTCCGAAGAAAAGATTTTCGACTGCTTCTTTGAAAGAAATCTGCGGAAATCGCAAATATGACTCTTCTACTCGCTTTCTTTCGACTTGAAAACTGCAGTTTGTTTCCGAAGTTTTACATTCGTCGTTGCGTCCTCGTAGTTCGCGAACTTCTGCAGCACAGAAAGTTTTCTTGAATTGGAAAGTGTCGTAAAACAATAAAATTGTGATTTCAGAGATCACGATTTGATGAAATCCGTTGAGCGCATTCGACAGGGAAACGGCGAAAAGTCTGCGGACAAAAAAACACCTCAAGAGCAACTGTGTGACGTGTTTGGTCAGAAACTGAATCTGGATCCGGAAGCATCTTCTTTGTATCTGTCCGGACACCCTAAGGAGCCTGACGAGACGTGCACTATGGATGACGAAATTCAGAGTATGGACGAGAGAAGTGCTTCATTAAAACACTTAAGACACAACCTAACCAGTTTCACTCGTGAAAATTCTACAGTTAGGTGAATGTTGCGGAGGATGTTTGACCAATAGAATGTTCGTCCCGTTCGCTGTACTTACTTTCATTGTTATTTCATCTTTAATCCTGCCATAGTGAACTAATGGATTGAGCCTTAGAAGATATGTTAACCTCAGGAACGATTGAGCCAACGTGGGAAGCGAGTTCAAAAGCAATAGGCTGATTTATATTCGCTGACCACAGACCATTAGGTATCGCACAGAGCAGTAAACTTATTTGTGGAATAAACTTGCTAATGGCAGCACTGTATACTTCTTGCAAAACATGCATGCGAACCGAAATCGTTGAGTGGCAGACGGTCTTTTGAGTGGGTCGTTCCACTTTTGTGGCAGAGGAATGAGGTGGGAAGAAGGGGGTAGTTGGACGAAAATGACTGCGCTGAACAGCGCTCTATGCGCCTGTCCGTTATTTTACTTCTGCAACGAAACGTTGTTTGGCACTCTATTTAGTGGCAAATTTCGAGTTACTTGCCGTCGATGAAGTGTCTAATTTCCATTGCTTAGAGATGTGTCGTTTCGCCAGTGAACTACCCAGCAGTGAAAGATTGCTGCATCCGTTTCACCTCCATCATATGCTGATCTGTTGATGAAGTTTGCGCCTCCGTTCTGATGTCTTTATCAAAGGGAAATGATGTCTCATGCTGGGATTTTCGCAGTTTTTGCGATACTCGATTTATCACCGCAGGGCTTTGCGAAGGTCTGCTCTATGAGCTTTATGAAATTTATCGAAAGAATGTTCCATATTCATCAGATAGACCAGTTCGACGTCGGCACTTGGTCGTTGAAGCGTTGTGTGACACTTAACGCTCGAGGTGAACTTCACTTGGTGGTTTGCGCATGAACTACGCTGTCTTGTATGCCGAGCAGAATCTGTTTTTTGCTCTCCACTCCCACATAGTCGACGTCCGATGTTTGAAGGTCATATTTCCATGTTACAGAGATGGCGGCATTGGGCCTTCCAGTTGAATTCTGGCAACCAAGAATGGAAAGAAAAAAGCGAAAAGGGAAGAAGCGAAAGATCTGGGATCCACTTGGATGATTGGACTCGGATTTGACAGCTATTGGGATATGGCTGGTGAATATATAATGAACCAAACATGGCTTAATGATTATGGCAAGTTGCTTTCATCCAACTCATTGTAGCGCGTTGCTTACCACTTGATATTAGAATTTGATTTGTAATGGCGTACGGGTGGGGGACAACCGGACGAAATGACGGGCAATGTTTTAAGGTTGAAAGCAGCCCTCTGTATGATTGGTGTTGGAGGGATGCTGCTCATCGGGAGAAGTAATTCATCCTGCTTGATCGGAGGATATTGTATCAAAGGTCCGTGTGGGTTAAACTGAAGTGCTGCGCTGTTTGGAGCAGTCGATGAAGTTAAGCAGGACGTTCGAGGAGGAGACAGGGAAAGTGAATGGTCGTACTTCTTAGGAGGGGATTACGTTTGCTTTTGTGGATATTACGTTCTTTGTTTCTGGTCGACTTGTTTGAGAGTTTAATGTAGTGGTGAATGTGGCTCTCCTTCAAGGTTCGTCACCGTCGAGATACTTAAGATTGGATCAGCAACCGGTTCCATCGCGAGCTTTTTGTGTCCCATTTATGTAAATGGTTGAATGTTTTATTTGGGTGGGTGAACACTAAAAGAGGACGTTTATTGTCATTAGGGTGCCAGCGTTGCAGTAGTGAGGAATTTATTGATGGGGTGACCATGGTGATTTTCTTTCGACACTTCCTGAGAAGAATCGTGCTGATGAGAAGCACTTTCAAAAATTTAACGACAGGAAGTTCACAGATTCGGCCTCGGTCTTCCGCCTTCCTTTTCCTTCGTTCCGCTCAGCTCTTCCTTTGAAAACGCTTTTAGGAAGCATCAGATATCTCGTCGTAGATGAATGCATATAATGTGATTGATAATCGTGAGGACATGTTTAGCAGTATCGTCCACTTCTAAAGGCGATCGTCCACTTTTAAGTCGGTGGTTGATCGAGCTCTAATGGTTTCAGGATCTCAGATGGACGAGAGTGTAAGGGAACAGTTCAGGCACAGTACTATGAAATGTAAGCCCGAGGATCTCATTGAACGGCATCGTGATTTGAAAGTAAGATGATTGAGTTCATTCGAAATGATTTACGTTTCAATTTGGAACCGTGGAGTTTGCATTGCTTAAATTGCAGAAGCGGCGTTATTTGATAAGAGGAGGTTTCACTGATGATATTGCTAGAAGTCTGTGCCTTTGTTGGATGTGCAGCTTTGTGGGAGTGCTTATTTAGCAACTTACGACAGCGATGAGTGAAAGTGCTTTTGCGATATAAATCTGAATGATTGTGAAAAATGATGCAGATTTTGCAAGAGCCTTTCATCTCTTTGAGTATTTCTCTGGTGATATTTTCGCTATCCTTTTAAGTCACTGAATGATCGCCTGAATAGCAACGAGCTTTATTTTAAGGGTTATGCAAACATCGTTTATTCGACGGATACAGAGCGAGAGTATGTCACATGGGAGGATTTGTACAGCCGACATTGTCAGCTTGTGAAGCAAAGGGCCAAGCTTGATTTCGAAAAACAGCAGCAGCGAAGTGCCCTCAACCGTTGCAAGCAGTTCCTCGAAAAAGTCAGCTTATCTGCATATAATTCTTTGTTTGCATAAAGTGGGCCAGAGTAATTACATTAAAGTAACAGGGTAATGCGACGTGAAGAGTACGGGTAATGTGAGATGGAGATATGTTGTCGGATGGGATGGAATCGGAGACACCTCATATGTGGATGATTGCGAGCTTGTACAGGCAGAATTATCTTAGAATCTTCCAGCATTGGGGGACTCTTTGTTATAGAGGCAGGGGTTGCTGTTGCGGTTTCCACGATGAAATCCGGAGCGGGTTTTGCAATTGAATCCGTCAATGAGGACAGTTCATCAGCGGCTGCATAGCGCCGCTTCTTCGGAATCGGTAAATGAGGAGTGATGCATATCGCTTGGTGTTGTCTTTGAATTAATTTCAGCCTCTCTCTGGAACTTCCTCTCCCTTGCTGAGGTCGTTTTTTTTAGTTTCACATCATTTCAGATTTCTTCTCTCTTTGCTGACGTGTTTCCTGCATTTTTCATTTTCAGATCCTTTTGAACCGTCTTTTTTGTTTCTTCACTCTATCACATGCCTTCATTAGGCAATCGTTTATCTTTCCTTTTTCCGATCATTTAATATTTGCTCTGTTAAACTGCGATGTGATCTCACCGTATAGGGAAGGCTATGGTGGCTCCAGCTATGTTTCAGAACGTAGGTAATTTCCAATAAATGATTATTATTAAGAACTGGATGAGGTTTTTCGTTCTCACGATGAACCACAGGTGTAACTCCTTGTTCTCACTCTCACATTCTCCTTCCTCTTCAGCCTTCTCATCCGCCCCCGTCTACGTAGCAGATGTGGAATCTTAATAAAGTCCTCGCCTTCATGTTTCTCATTTATTTGCTAAGCGAATGTCGTTTACCTAAATTTTTCATTCCGCCTGTAGTATTTCATCCTGGAAATATATTAATATTTTGCATTTATTCTGTTTTCGCCATATTACATTTATTTGCTCAAAGCGGCTATATAGTAAGAGAACAGATGAATTGTCCCCAATGACGCTATTATCAAAAGCGATCGGAGCGCCCTTTTTGAAAGAAGTGCGATTTCCTCATCTCTTCTCCGGTTGTTACACCCCTTCTGAGCTTTAAGCCCATTGACAAATGAGGATTGACGTTTTAAAGATGTGCTGCCTCAAAGTAGTCATAATTCTATTAACGGTAACGCAAAACATTAAACTATAGCAGCTGAGTACTTATATCTTGGTCGAGACGGCGGTATGCGTCTCTGCCTTGGCTTCGGCTGATATTAGTTGATTTTCTTAAGGTAAAAGGTCTTCAATTCGTGCCAGGATGTGATCTTATTTCCTTGCCGGATGGAACCTCATTCACAGACGCTGATGTTGGGAGCAACGATAAATTTGAGGATCCACCATCGCAAGCAGCTGAAAACATCAGCGAATCTTTGAATAGCGTCGAACCACCAGCCAAAAGGTTTGCTGTTTATCAGTATGAGCGTTGTCATCTCTGATATTCAAAGTATTCATTGCTGTAGAGCATCATTGCCAGCATTCGTTCGTCGAGTGTTCATGTTCTCGTGCAATTCTTGTAGTATTAATTTAAATGTATGAAGCGCACTTGCATTCTGTACAACCGAAAAAGGTGACGAAAAGGCGAATTTGCTAGAGAGGGAGAAAGCCTTTGCACCAAAAGGCAGGTGAAAAGCACTATGGGATAGATTTTGACGGTTTTAGGCATGAGGATTTTCCTTGTAAGGTTTCTTGAAATGTTCTGCTTAACAGAAGACGCTTCCTCCAAGATGGTGAGAAGGTTCCACGGAGAATATCTTTCGTTGTTCCCGCAAATTCTTATCCAAACTTTGTTTGGATGCTCTGTTCGGGATATTTTTCTTTTGCAGCAATGAAAACCTCCTCGACATTTAGGGTAAGCGAAGGTAGAGAAACTGCGCTATTCAGATTGTTGAATTATTCAAAACCATGACTTCCCGTCATTCACATAATTGTGTGTTGACATACATCCTGGAACGTAGCGAACGTTATCGAAATTTAGGTTTCCGATGTAATTTCTCTTAGAAGCATTCATTGTGGGAAGTTGCAGTTTGTTGCTCTCCGATGTGTTGAATGTTACAGTTGCAAGTTTGCACTGAGAAAGTACCTTAGGGGTTGATTTTATGTGAAGATATTTGCTGCCAACTGTTAGTCTAACGAAAGACGATCGCCCAGAAACAACGAGACGTATTTGCCCAGGAAAGAAGATTATTTGAGGAAACAGTTCCAGACATTCGGTGAGCAAAGGTGCTTAAAATTTTTTATGGGAATCGTTCTTGCACAGGCATCGCTGATGTGATAAGTGGAACCGCATGTTTTTTTGCCTAAGGAGGTTCCTTAGAACTGTGGAAGATGTTTTCAGCTGCAATGATTTGGAAGTGTTCAATGATGTTTATGCGGATTTCTATAGCGATTCGCATACTACTCGCCCATTAGTTTTTGATGACAACACGGCAACTCATAGTGATCTACCGTGCACTGTTTCACATGAGGAGGTTATTTTCTGTCTTCGATCCTTCGGATTTACTCTCTTATATTTTTACGGTCGTGAAGCACAGGAATAAACTCGACTGAGAACGGAGAGAAAGGACCGGAAAACATATCGCGATTTTGAGCGAAATAGTAATTACACATGAGAGCATTTCGTTGATATTGTTTGCGTCGAGCATCACCGCTTCCTCTCCGCTCTTGTCTCAAAGCGTTGCAAGTATCACGGTCTCGAATCTTCTTGGAACACCTTTTAATTTTGCATCCTTGGCATCGATATCGTCGCTGACAGTGATTTGCTCATGATATCGGGAACTTCACTTGGAGCTTATTAATGGCACTTAAAACCAGCTGGCATTCTATTAAATGGCGGAAATGCGCCTGTAGTAGAGATTTCGCCTTAAACATCTCTTCGCTTGTCTTTTTTTATTAATTGTGAACGGTTTGTGAGTGGTGCGATAAGTGCCGTTGGGTTACTTATAGGTAACAGAAAGCGGTCAGGAACAGCCCTTGATGATGGAAGGAAAATTGAGTTTCGATTTCGGCTTCGATCCAGAACGCGATGCGAATTTGATCGCGAAGAACTGCTTCAGCACTTTTGCAAATGATCCAGTGGGTCTATCTGAGTGCCTCTTTTCCGTTTCATTATATCCTTTTGTTTTTCTTTTTTGATGCTGAGGGGAAGTCACACTTTCATTGGTATCGCCTGTTAGTTTTAAGGGAGTCATCTGGCATTGACTTCAGTTCGTTGGATAAGATTCAGCAATCATGCGTATCCATTGTTGTTCTTCACATGAGAGATATGTGCCACTTAATGCAAGTGAAGATTATAAAGACGGAATGACGCTCAGAGATATGTTTCAGGATGGCTTCTGAAGGTGTTTTTCATGGCATTTAAAAAGGCTAAGCGTCTAATTTTAGGAGATGAAGAAGTATATGTATCAGCGTTTTCGACTCTTCTCCCGATTCGACGAGGGCGTTCTCATGGATAGAGGTACGCTGACTTCTCCATTACGACCCGCTGTGAAAATTTCCACTTCCATGGAGCAACGGCTGAAGGGAAAGGGAGGAGAAGGGGAGGGGGTGGGGAGGGAAGTTAAGTGAAACGATATCTTGTTGGGTTTAACGATTGATCGATATATGGTGTCAGTATCGGAATGTGATGGATATGTATTTGTAAGTAACAAAATGTTATAGCACCGAGGCTTTATACTAATTAGGTATCAGCTCGCACTGCTTGGGGAATTTAAGTGATTTCAGCGTTGCTTGAATGTAGAGGTATTAGTAATGTTGGATTTCTGCCTCCGTTCGTGAACAGAACCATCATATTTTCCACAACATAACAAAGATCTTGTTCACTGTTCGGTGCTTCTGTAGTCGGCATACTAAATTAATTATAAAATTTCAGCCATTTCTCAAAATAAAAGGTGTTTGGAACTTGATTTTCAATCTCACCGTTGAAATATTCAGATGGATGGTTTTCGGTGACACCAGAAAGAATGGCAGAACACATTGCGGATCGTATGGTTCGACGAGAGGGTGCAGTTATAATCGATGCGTTTACCGGTGTTGGAGGAAACGCAATACAGTTCGCGTTGAAGGGGGCTTTCGGTATAGCTTAAGACCGCAAATGTGTTTGTTTTGGATGCCATAATGAGATGGACGATTTCATTTGCGTTCGGCCCTATGTTTCATTCAGCAGTATTTCGTCGTCACAAACCTCTAATTTTCCTCAAGTTTGATCGGCAGGTGGGATGCATCTCTTCGTCGTCGATAATTTCAGTAATAGGGAAATATATTTAAATGGCTAAAAAATATCTGTTAAGGTTTAACTGACACATACTGCAATTTCATCTATGTTCAGTTGTTGCTGTTCCAAATTGGCGATTATTTTGTTTAGATTGGAAGAAGTTGCAAAATTCATCCCTATACGATTTTTGTTATATGAGAATCACTTACTGCAAAGGTTAACATCTCAGCTTTTAGTCCGAAATGCCAGCTTGGCCAAACTTCGATTGAGGGGTCTGCCTGCCAAATTAGTGTGAGAGTTCCAAAAAACCCATCCCGAGGCACTGACCCCTTTCCATCGAATCCCATCTGAAAGGTTTCCCTTACGTCATTGTTTCTGTTTTCAAATTCCCTTGGTAAGAGGTTCGTTTTGCGAAATATGTCGGCTCTGTCAAATTAATAAGAGTTGCAGGACGAGAATTGCCCCCTTGTGATCTGTTTTTTGCCTGAATTGACCTAGTGGTAATTAATTCGTCAATGATGTAGTCAAAAGCGCGACCTTCTTGGAAAGATGCAAAAAACTTCTGCTCGGAAGCACTGCGACGGAATAGTCTGCGATTACGAAACGTAATAAGAGGGGAGAGGTTTCCGTTTGTAAATTCAAGCGGCATTTCATTTTGGAAACATCACCTCGAAGTGTTTTCAGGCATTATTTTTGTACTAATTGAGCCTTCTCACAAGAAAGTCGCATTGTTTCCTACTGGGAAGGGAGGACATCGCTCAATTTGTCCCTCATTTCAATGCCATCCCAAAGCAGTCGGTTAAAAGAGTGATTGGGAGCCAAATGCTTCGCTTTCTTCATAATTTTCTTGAATTCTTCGAGGGAAAAGATTCGAAGTTAAATGCGAGTCCTCACTAGATTTTTGAAAACGGTGGTGGGCGTTCTAGATTTTCACCTATTTTTGCATGGATTCAACTCTCATGTGCTCGCATCCAATGCCGAGCTTCAAGGAGAGAGGGTGTGGTGCAGTAGCTTAATGCTGGGGTTCATCGAGGGAGGGTAAATGAAAGGCCAAATCCGGAGTGCTCTTTATGGCACCTACTTGTACTCTTGTCTTTGTACAGATGACGTTCCAAGCGTGAGTTATTTAGTGATCGCGATTGACCTCGATCCAGTTCGATTGCGATGTGCAGCCCGGAATGCCCAGGTATATGGCGTTGCGGATCGTATCAATTTCATCTGCACAGATTTCTTTCATTTTGCGCGATCTCCACGTGTGCGGCTTCCTCTGGTTGAAGACAATGAACAAGAAGAGGTCGGAAGATCACAAGAGGGTACTGTTGAGAGGTATCCGGTAGATGCTGTTTTCCTCAGTCCACCTTGGGGTGGACCGTCATATCTGAAAATGAAGGTTGGTTTTGCTTGTTTAATTCCGCATTGTATGATAAGTTAACGCGGCATGATGTCTTTTCGTAAGTGTCAATTTTTATATGTGGCTTTATTAGTTCCAGCTGAGGAATCCCTAGAGGTAGGGGTACAAAATATGATGATATAATCTATTTCAGACGCTGAACCTTGACGCAAAAATTCAAAGAGCCGTCCAATTCGAAAAGAGATTACCATTCCAGGGAGCTTTAAGACCTTGAAGCATTGCGTACGTTTTATAGCCAATGAGATTTTCGTTATGCATCGATAGGCGCGCAAAATTGTCTCGTTTCTCGGGGATTTGTGAGGATAGCGGGATGCTTTCAAATATAGTTGTGTTGACGCCGACATTTTATGACTATTTGGTAAATTTCTAAACGGTTTAGTCAACAGAATCCTAAGGCCGCATACTGCTTCACCTCACATGCCTCGCTACCTCTCCGTTTATTAGGTGAGATGGGACAGAATGACTATGAAGTTACATGTGCGTGAGTTCGGACCATGTTGATTTGTACATTCTACTGCAGGAGTTTGACATAAGTACTCATCTGACACCGAACGGCTTTGAGATATTCAGAGTCGCACGAGGACTATCGCCAAACATCGCTTATTTCCTGCCGCGGCAGACAACCGTTACCCAGGTTAATTCCTTTATTTTGGGGAATACGGCGAGAATTCGACGTTTGTTTACATTTGTAGACATAATATTACTAACGACTTAGATCACACACAATCAATCCCCCACCCCACCTCTCACTGTTCTTATCACCCTAAGATTACGCAGTGCATAGATCTCGGTGTTTTGAGGTTGACGGCCGCAGCAGAGAATCCTGGAAGGAGTTCAGAGAAGTACGGCTTTCGTTTCTTGGATATTTTGGTTACATATTTCTGAGGGATAAATAGGTCAGTTCTTCGAGGCTTCTAGAGAATTGGATGTGATGATGTCTCTGTATCATAAAACTTCTACGCACTTCGATGTATAGTTTTTCACTGACAGGTAGACATGTACGGAGTGATGTGCTGGATTTCAATATCGATGAATGGCAGAGTCGGCATTTTTTGGTTTTCGTTTTAAGGCTCTCATGCTCATCCACAATTGTACCAGAAACTGCTGGTTTCGTTGAACGATGGCTCGAAATATTAGGGGGTAAGATGTTCGTTGCTGAGCGGAAAAAACCGCAGATAGTTTTGACAGATACATCAAGTGTATAGCCGGGTCTTCTTCAGTGAATACTTTCAGCGACAGGGGAGGGGATGTCTTTTTTTTCCTTTATCATCTCTAAGTACCATTCCACGTCTGTTGTTTTTGGTTATCACGTCACAGTAATTTATGAGCATTTAAAAGCAAAGAGTGAACAGCTTTTATTTGAGCTTCCGTCAATTACCACAATTACCTAAAACAGCCTAATCACATCAAGTTTATGATTGGAGTTGACGGGCAATCGCAGAATTAATTATGGACATCGACTTTTTTTGCAGCTGGTCTCACTAGCTGGGCCGGGTGGTTCGTGCGAAATCGAGCAGAACTTGCTAAACTCAAAGATCAAGGCGGTAACTGCCTACTATGGCAATCTCATCACCGGCGTTGATCTCTGTCGATTAATATTCGCTCTTACTGATTCTGCCTTCACCTTAGTTGTCATCTCTCATAGACTCGTTGCATGTGTTCTTTTTGCTGATTGCCCACCGTGCTAACCCCAGCATTCACGAGCGGAGTGGAAAGCACCAGGCTTTCTTCAACCACAGTCTCTTTCCGGGTGGCAGAGGAACGAATTCAAGCAGTGTAATTGTATCATTTATCAGTTGTCTGCTGTCGGCTACCGTTGATCGTTACCTACACTCATTACGTCGATGCCTTCGTATGTTCACCTTCAAGAAGATGATAAATCGTATTCTATCACTTCTAACCACAAGCAGTGTGAATGTTATAAAGCCGGAACTTACGATTTCATAGATCGAAGGTCACATTCTGTGGATAACAGAGGGGATCAATGAAGCGTTTCCAACACCTTCACTCTTGTGTCCTCTCTGACTCTGACTTAAAGTGACCACTGATCGAGGATGAGCTTTGTTGGGTGGGGGTTTTTTTTGAAATTTATGGGAAATGAAGCAACGAAATACCAACGGCAAAAAGCAATCCATGTAATTTTATTGAGAAAAACAGCCAAGAAATACGAAGCCGAAAAGGCAACTGAGGCGGAGCCGCTCACCTCCAGCAGCTTATCAAACAACGAACATCGAGCGATTTTGCGGGATCTAGCTCAGCATCAGTAATATCACTGACTGTGACGGAAGGCGGCGAACAAATGCTTTACCTCTTCCCCCATGGATTTCACCAAGGCAGCTAGGTGGCTATTAAGTACGATACCGGGTCACTCTCCCATAGAGGCGCTAGTTAATGTATGTGCGCTATCTCACGCTGCGTCTTGGACTACCGTCTGATGTTACTTGATTGATCGTTCTTAACCAATGACCTTGACAGTAGGAGTACCGCGGCCCATATTAAATCCGGTCTCAGTCCAGATTCATGACCCGATTGGGGTCAGACTGAAGCCCTTCCCTCCCACTTGACCTCACTGTGTGCAGCTGATTTCCGAATATTGCTGAAGATTTCCGAACATCGTTGGCGTATGAAACCACTTGGCAAAAACTATTTGAGAACAACTGCAGTTAGAGAGCAAGTTCCGGGTAACATTCTTCAAAAGGAATACGTCGTGGGAATTTTGGTTTGAATTACTGATAAAATGATGCTTCAAATGCTGTAATGTCGAAAATCGACTTTTAACTTCGCAGAGATGAGAGAATCGGAGACGAAATCTTCTTTAAGCGAAAAATGCAATCGGAAAGAAGCCAAGAAGTAATTTGCAAACAGTCACGAAACATCCAAGAGGCACTTAATACTGAAACGACGACAACATCGATTAGGCGTTTGAATGAGATGAAGGCAACGATCTCGAGAATATAGGAAGTAAGCGAAAGCTTGACGACTGCCACATAATTGTCATGGCGGAATCCCAAAGAACGTGAAGGCGATTAGCGGAAGGAGAATTCCAATTGCGCATTAAGCTTAGGAAATACCCCACCACTGTTTAAACAAAACGCCTCATGCCAAATATGTTTTCGGCAGAGTGTCTCATGCGATGAGGAATGTTACCTTTTCCTAAGACGAGAAAACGTCTCGAAGTGACTAGGAGCATACCAAAATGCGACGGGTAAATTAAAGTGTTGCGCGAAGAATTTTCTTTATATTTCCTTAAGGAAGAAGCCCACAGAAAGTGCAGACGCCTATGCTGTGCAAGCGGAAACAACCAAGTGAAGTTGCCGTCGAAAGAAACCGATACTTTATTATATGCGAACGGTTTCACAGCAAGCAATTCACAGAGCGTAGACTTATTCAAATGTACAGAGGAGGGTGTCGTCAACGGCAAAACTGCTCAATTGCAAACAGAGAACAAACAACTCCCGGCGTGCATCTCATAGAGCGTTACTTAAATGAAGTCTGGACCTCCCATGTTACTCGTGGATCTTAAGCCAGGGACGACACGAGAGACAAACGCCGGACAATTTAAGTGGTTGTGAATTATATTGTAACAAGTATTTTAGACAGCTCCACGAGTATCTCCTTTCTTCTTCCTCCCATTCTCAATGCAGACGATATTCAATTGACGGCTTCTTGGTTTCTGAGACGCAGTTTCCCCCTCAGTAACAATCTCTCCTTGGCTTGAGGCAACGTGAGGCATCGAAATAGAGATGAACGGAATTGCTGCTTTGCAGTGTTTCGGCTCCTTAGAAGGACCTTGATCAGAAGATATCACTTCAGTTTTGTATAATCAGGTGAGTCTAACCGATCCGGATAAACACTCAGGCTTTTGTTTTTAATGCACACCTGCGGAGCTGAAACATGGTAAATACAGAATTCCATTCCACATTAAAGCTTGTTACAAAGTGTATGTAGAGGCAATCTCACATGGAGCAACGCAATCGAGACTCATTCGTTTGCCGTTCTTTAACAACACATGTGGGCTCTGTATCCTTACCGCTCGAAATTTAATTCGATGGTCTGCCGATAGGCGTCCACAATGGATCTCGTTCACCTTAAAAACAATCACTTGCGAGGACAATAAACAAGCGCTTTTACATTTGTCCCCAGATCACCGTCCAGCTCTAACTGATTCATTATTATCGCTAATGCACGCAAAAACTTGTTAAACAGCAGGAATTAACTGAGGTAACTTAGCAGCAGAGCCAAATATTCGTCCGATTTGCAAATATGTGGACTGACGGTAACGCTGGACAAAATACAACTTCCATATGTGAAGGGCGAAGAGTAAGAAGGAATAAGACGGCCAGTATTTTCACAAATTACTTATAGGCGATTAGAAAAAAGATCCAACTCAAAAACAAGTATTAAAATCTCCTACGTGGGTGCTCTATTCCCTGTGATTACAACTTAAATGGTCAAAGGCAACTAAAGACCCGAGTTTATAGCCTCATGAGAACATTCACCTGGTGATGTTTAGGCTGCACAGTGCAGTCAATATGGTTGCAAAATCACATAGGCACTTTATCTGAAAAACTTCAAGTGAATGAAAAAGCGAAGAGAGAGAAAGAGGAGCGATGCAGAGAAGAAAAGAATGGTCAGCGGGCCATCGAAAACGCTTTCCGCGCTATGAACCGCATGAAAACCTTAAGTTTTTCTCTATCGTCGGCACTGTAATTTCCTGACGCACGGTAATACCGTTTCGCGAAGCTTCTCTTGCGTGTCCTCGTAGAAAACGAAGCAACCATTAATGTCTCTTAAATCTTTTTTATTGCTTAAAACGTAGGGGATTTTTTTTTAAATGTTCAACCTTAACGTGTCCCAAAAGCTTCTTCCTTTCCCTTCAGGAACTTCTATTACCGCATCATGATAAAGCTGGATTTCGCGCAAAAGTCTACCACCACACGAGATGAGAAACAAACATCTCTGGGCATCTGGGTACGAGAACAACCCCGGGGATCCCTTCGAAGTAACACGATTTGTCCACTTCCAGATCGAAAATGAAACTTTCAAAAGTATGGCTTTCCGCGGTATCGCGTTTGAATAAATGAACGAAATCCGTTGGCATTCTGAGCATTCCCGGAATTGTTTTGGTAACGCATATCACTCAAATAATAGTGCCAATCGAAATAAGCAAGATAAGCGACAGATGGTCTTTCTCCTCACGGATCTGGTAGGTTGCAGCGCGTTGAAAAACACTCGAATATGTGAAAATCCTAGACGGCGGCTGAGAATCCTAAGAAAGGTGAATGATGGGATGGACTAAGTGAGGGCATACGAAGCCGTTCTTAAATTGCGAACCATTCATTCGACCATTCTGCAGAGTTTTTGCAATGGTTGTTCCGAATAAAGAAGTAAAACTTACATCGACGTCGATGACGAACGGGTCTGCAAGTGAGAATAAATCACCGATGATCATACCGAAATTCTGTGAGAAATTATACACAGTGAACGCGAGACACGTTCCATTCTTGTCACAGCCAACAAACGCACTGCAACACTGCTTCGTCATAGAGTGCACAACGTGCACAACATTCAAAACATATATGATGTGTATTCTAAGCAATCTGCTAAGGTTTAAGAAATTACACAGAGACTGAATCTCAACGTGAGATCAAAAGAATCGCGTCGAAACGCCAAACAACTACCTAAGGGAATGGGCTTCTGCCCCGAAGCCCCATCCAAAATGTCAGACACTGAGGAAGTGTGCGCAATGTGCATTGCAAGAAAGCGGACAAATACGAGCGTTGTTGAAACCACAGGTAAAAACTACTTTCCTTTCCTATAGCATCCTTTTGGTTAAAGACACTCAGTAAATCTCAAGGAACCTCCATCCACCGTTTTCATCCTCAACTTAGCCTTTTCCGAAGTTATTCTTTCAGTAAAAAAAAACGCGATTATGCAATTTATCTCAAAATTTGCGCATAGTCTTGTCAGTTAAGGTTTTCTGATAACAAAAAAGATGCTTTCTCAAAACAGGTGAGATCCTTGGGGACTTTGTATTCTTCTATGAAAGCACTGTTGGAACCTGCTTGCGCTGACACGTTCATTTATACCTGTATCCTTTTATGCGGTTTTTACATGCACATCAAGAGGTCTAAAAGCGTTGTGCGCTTGAGGCTGGTCTAGCTCCGTCTAACCATTGCGATCCTAAAAGGAGGTTGGGAAGAGCGGTGGAAATAGCTTCTGATACATCAAGAGGAGCGGACGCAAAATGAGCGAGTTGCAAAGTTACATAAAACTGAGCGCGCAACAAAAAATGTATGACTCACGATCGGTGTCATGCTCGAAGTTGCCAGGAGAAGCAAAATATTCTCAACGAGAGGAGCGGAGGGGGAGGGGGGAGAGTGGGAGAAGAGGAATGCAAAACTCAACCCATTCGAACAAACCAAATGGAAGTACAAAGACCTTCGCGACTGCAGTGGAAATGTAAACGAACGTACAAAAACCACTTATAAAGGAAGTCACAGATGCTTGATTTTAATCGAATTTATCTTATTTCAGCGTCCATATAACGCCACAGCATCTGAAGCTCCAACCCCAAGAGTCAAGTCATAATTTCTACCTCTCTAGCATCCCCTTCGCATATGAGACCCTAACCTTACCTGAAACCATTAGAGTCCACTATTGCGAAATTAATGGCGCATGAACGAGAGCAGCTAATCAGGGGTCAACCTGTAGGCCATGGCCTTCTTCGCCTTAAACCATTCATACTTTAAAAAACATTGCAGAGAATGTAAAAGCAGTCATCAAGGAAGCATTTGTTGACGCAAAAATTAAAGGAATGACGACTGCTGACGACAGCAGATTTCTGTGATCATATATGCAAGGGAGGTCAGCTTCGCTGGCCAGGAAGTAATAGTTCTTTTAACCCACCGAAATCTCTCCTGACGGAATTCTGACAACATGCATATCTTCTTGCCCCATTTCTCGCCAACCACTAAAACTTTGCAATTTTAGTAGCCGTCGAGTACAAATAGCTGTTTTGTGTGAAGTTAAAAGCCCTTGCAAATGAATCAATCCAAGAATTCCTAGCAGCGTTGCTGCGATTATTTACGTACGCCACAATTACTAGACTTCAGCATATGCTGATCAAAACTACTTTCAAGCAAATTATCACAAAGAAAACAACTGACAACGGAATGGCGTCTGGATTAGGGACGACACCAACAACTTTTCCGACGATAACAACGTCCTCATTAAGGCCCTCACGGATGGAGCCGAAATCTGCTTCTTTCAGTGTTCGTTTCTCGCCATCTGCCAGTCGCATACTGATGGCCCGACTACGGTTGGGTTCAATTTGACTCAATGACTTTTGGAACTCGAGAAGCCGTTTCGTCTTCAGTTTTCCTGAAAGAAATCTTGTTCGAAGAATTCATGAAAGAGGAACTCTAACGGAAAACTAAACTAGCAATGCGGGCAAGAGCAAAGAAGAACCTCTCTTATCGAGCAAAGTTTCCTTTGTTATTTTGAGGTCAGAGAGGAGAAAAGACAGAAAAAGAGTGACTAATACTTTGAGGGAAAGTCGACACTCATGGAAGAAAATCTAGGAATCTTCGATCCATTTTGCACTAATACTCCCATTTGTTTTCGTCATCTGCGATAAAAACCATGAGGAATTTTTCAGAGAACAAACCTCAGATTCGAGGGGTCTCGAAAGAAGTGGAAAATGAAAGACCATAAACAAAATGTCATACACTGCTACGAACGCTGTTTCAACTACTCAATAATACAACTTTCAAATTCAAACGGCTCTTAAAGCGGATTTTAAACTTCCGTTGAGATTTCGAAGTTGAGCGGACAACTTCTTCCATCCGCCGCAAAATGGGCGACGCAAAGAAAATAAGGGTTTATGTGAAGACCACTTTGGCACAGCAATTCACCAACGTTGCTCATCGTTTGTGGAGGGGTCTATTTTCCGACCATGACACGATGGCACAGCACTTCGGAATATTCGAAAACCACAAATAACAGAACCTTAGACAATAGACAGCTATAAAATCAGCAACTTCTCTTGAAGGTGACCAAGTATAAAGCCTCACGAGGCAGGGAAAATTTTCGAACGCAGGATGCTACTATCTTAGAACACATTGTAAGCATTCGAGCACTTCTGAAATTATAGATCCGTGTTTCATGAGCACAATAAAAGGTTCATTCATACCTTTGCGCTCAACGGCCTCCGAAAGTCGTGCAAGAAATATGCACAGACCTTCGTATCTTTCTTTAGCATCGAAGAACTCAGGATCGCGGGTGCATGCAATATGTAAGTGCTCTAAACATTTCCTATAATCTTGGTCGAATTTCAATGCAGTCGCATAGTTGAGATGCAGATCTGCACTCAGATACTCGTCGCCCAAAGTCAATGCTTTCTCGTATGCTTCCCGTGCATTCTTCTGCAATTATAACACCGCTGAAGATTTAACTTACGAAGCACTCAGTCCATGTACTTTATAAAGGAAACAAAGCCAAGATATGCCTACCTTCCACTTTTGTTACCCTCATCAAGGATCTAAACTTAGCTTCCTATGAACATTTCTGCCTTCGAGATACCTCTTTCCCTTGACGACGGCATATGTCACCTCAGTTATTCTGACCGTATTATGAATAAAACAAGAACTCGCTGATTTAATGATTTCCAGCCAGCAAAACGTCTCTTGTGGAGTGAAGTGGTTCATCTGAAGACTCCCCTGGTAGTCTTCAGGATAAGGCAGAGCAATGAAAAAACGTGCAAAACATGCCACTGAGGCTGTGGCTTCATGACTCAGAAAATATAATAGTGCGCATATTTACCAACAGTGAAAGCGTACCATAATTTGCTCATCAATCTGTCCCTTAGCGAAGAAGTCGGTGAGATGCGAATTACCAAGTGCGTGCCACGCAGTACCACTATCGCTGTCGACACGAACTGCTTCAGCACACAACCGAGCCGCCTCTTCCCTCATCTCGTCACGCTTCTTCTTATCTGTTGTCATTAACGCATGCTGACGAAGTGCTGATGACAAAGCACACATACATTTCGCGGTACGTTCTCGTGACAGCGACTTCTACAGACAGACACAATAATCAACACTTCGGATTCCTACCAGTGAATGAATGAAGGAAATGCAGACTTTGCAGCCCTTCAGTTCAATCTCCCTGCTTCCCGGCTTGGGACGATGCTAAATCGTTCTGTTCCCTGTAGTATTCATTTCCCTGCTCTTTCCATCATATATGCTGAAAGCGCAACAAGTTTTATCGAGAAGCATCGGACAGTCGTCACGGCTGAATCCGCTTGCAAGTACTGCGAGCTATGAGTTTCAGTGTAGCAACGCACTGTTCGTCAAGCAAATATCCGTCACCCTTCACAGCACTCCCTCGACATTACCACATAACTTTTAAAAGGTTCCTTCTTGTATAACACATTTCATGGCACAAAAGCACTGCAAGTGAAAAATTCTGCTGCAAAATAAAAGTTGAGAGAAATTTGTTGACTTTCAGCGATGAAAGACATCGACCTCAACATTACAAAACTCAAGGACACCACACACACAATATCTTCATCCCAGATGAAGTCGAGTTAGAAACTGCAGCAAAAGTGGACAGAACATGAGATATGTTACTCCACTTAATCAGAAACAACGATAAGTTTGTGCTACACCTTAACTTCTTTTCTTTTCATTTACGCACATAATATTCCACGAATAAATGCCCTCTACGATGTTCATTACAGAAATGTTCGCCAATTCTAGCAGGCACGACAGAAAACGCACTGTGAAAACGACTCTTCGATGAAGTGAACCGAGAACATCCCCGTCCGTTTACGATAAAACATGAATCCGGCCATGAATATTCCATTGCTGATAGCACGTAGCACAGACGTCACGACATCACATTATATGCCGCTACCCCTCCGAACGAACAACAACAAGAATGGGAGAAACGGACGAACCTTGAAGCAGTCGATAGCTGCTTCATGATCATTCTTTTTCCATAAACATTCCCCCAGCTCCTTCCATGCTTCTGCCAGATAAGGGTTTAGTTTGACCGCTTGAGTCAGATGTTTCTCGCACTTTGGATCGTACTCCATACAAATATTCAGGATACGACCGCAAAGAAGACTGTGCTCAGCGCTTAGAGATGACGATCCACGGATTTCTAACGGTATATCCTGAAATTAACATGGGAAAACAGCGAAACTTGAGGTAATCAACACATGAATATTAAAGGAGGCAATCATAAGGATAGGCCGTGTAGATGAAATTCTTTCATGACCCCGAATCTTTCCTCTTCCTCCCTTGGATTCAAACAGCAATTATGGGTTACGCCTAAAATCGTAACAAATGGAAATACGAGAGGAAGAAGTATATACACATATTTAAGACTTTGTACTACAGCTGCTTAGTGTGCATTGTTTCAGACGTCACTTTAACACAACAGCCTGGTGGCTACGAATGAGTTACCAGGCAATGATTAACAACGTGAGACTGAATGCTTTACCAAAGAGAAAACTAAGCGTAATATCTGATGACCGGCTAAATATGAATCTTCGACGTATGCTGGAATACATGCTAGTCCCCAGACTGCAACAACCAAACAGATCATTGGAAATCTCGACTATTGAAATACGCTGATAGGGAAGCAAGTTATTTTCTCAATGCAGAATGCAAAAAAAAGAAGAAAAAACAAGCAAATGAAGCGCGATAGGTTATGTCTCAGGTATGCGAGGAGGACACATGGCGGAAAAGTCAGATCACTGCTGACGGAAAAGAGTGACCTCGGTTAGAAATCGGGAAATGAGGGCGAGTCAACCGGAACAGAGACGCACGTCGCCAAGGGCGGCTATGGACGTGCATGTTCCGGACTCTTCAATCACTCGATTTGCTTGTTTGAGTTCGTCTTGCCGGAATTTCTTTTGTGCGGTCGAGCTGCGCTGCACGCATGACCTCACCGTATTTCTCAGTGGTGGTGAGCAGAGAAGCGGAAAAGAGCTTTTCTCCTCAAAGTGCACCTAATAGGATCCAACATTTGCTGGAGAGGGACGGGACAGAGCGAACATGGCCGCGTCACGTTTTTCGCTGTCAGCTGTCGAATATATAGACTGCGTGGTGGAATGCAATTTCTCATAAAATCACCTGCAGTAGGGGAATAACCTTCTCTCTGACCGCCTTCGATTTGTCAGCGAACTTCGATCCAGGATGATACTCGTAGTAGCGATCCCGAAATTGCTCTGCTTCCCTGATCTTTTCATTGAGCGCATCCATCGCTGCAAATCTTTTCATCACTCGATTTAAATGATAAGCTGTCCAATCACGAAGTATGAAATGCACGGCGATGACGCCAACGCCGCATAAATCCACCAATATACGCATAGAAAGAAGCGACGATATTTGCGAAGGGACACATTCATGGAATGAACTCTTGCAAACTGCTTTGCTGAATCCTCATCGGTCGCTGAAAAAAATGCTCAACAAAGGCAAGAACCCATTCTCCTCTATTGCACTCAACGAAGTAAACAGGAACAATATCTATTCTCGGCTCCACTTAAAGTTTAACAATAGTCAACACACAATGCACTAGCAGAATAATACTTTAACTGACTGAGACAGTGTCAATCCCCCACAAATACGTCGTATTTAAGAGCTCTGCAAATCTCCACATCAGCCCGCTATCACTTCCAGCAGCTACTTCATACTGCTATGCATCCACTCGCTCACCCATTGCTCTCGACCCAAAAACCACCTGCATCACAGCGCATCTCCATTGTGAACAGCGAACTTAGCAGCGTGAATGTGAACGGACGGATACGCAACAACACCGTACACCTCCATCGCCGAACGCGTAGTTTGGTTGTATGAACATGGCACTGCGCCCTCAACGGTTACGTCAGCCATTCGAAGTGCTGAAACGAAAATTCACAGTGAGAGTCGACAGTTGGTGGAAGTTAATCCAGTGATGAGAAGCACTCAGCCAAAAAAGAACTTGTCGCCGACGAATGCAATTCGTAGATACGGAGTCGCGATGGAGCCGAGAAAAAACGACCGACTGATGCTTTTTTCCGGTAAAAAACCGCCCGAGAATACGTGTCGCAAAGTGGGCCCTTTTAAATGACGCAAATATAGCACAGAGCTTTGTTTGGTCGGTGCGGTCGCACTTCCCACTGCTTCATTCCAACAGCGATAGCTGCATCATCCATCAGCTAAAAGTACCGAAGAAGCAATAATAAGAAGACACACTGCGGCCGTATCGAAACGGCAGCTAAAGACCCTCTTCGCAGGGAAGGAAACACCGCCTAGGTTTTAGCGAATGAACCTTTTTTTAGCGAATGGGTAGAAATGGGGAACACACCAACCAAGTAGTACTTTGGTAGAAGGCCACATGAAACAGCGACGAATAAAACTGCAGCTTCCGGAAATATGGCATAGCAGATATTGAACAAGCATGCAAGTGGGAAACGTCCCTCCTCGGATGCGGTTTCGAATTTGAGAGGGAAAACGCCGTGAGGACAGAACGGGAAATCTTCGCCTCAGAATGAACGAACACCACGTTCCGACAGCCTTCTTTTCTCTCTTTCCTCCCTCTCTCTCCATCCATCTCTTTCAAGATCATCTTCCACCTCCTTTTACTATGTTCAGGCAGTTAACAGCGTCGGAACTATCAGCTACACTTACATTAATCCACAACCGATGAAGACCTCACTAAACTGTAATATATGGATGAGCCAGTACACAAGACGAACTCAGAGCATGGAGCAATCAAGTATCATTAGAGATCTGAGCGAACTGTACTAGCATGCAAACTAGGGAAGTGCGGAGGTTTTTGCGTCGGCCTCACCATAATGAGCCAGCAGCGAACACAAAAAACACCAAGATGGTGGTAGCATTTTTGTTTTCATCCAGTTTTGACTTTCAAGTATATATCCCTTGTTTCAGAGGTGATTCTCATCCTGTGTCGTCGTTACTGATATCGCCATTAATCCAAGCAGTTAGTCCATACAACATGGATATGGGATCTTTGTTTTGTGCGAGAATGATTTTAGAGCGAAATTCGGATTCCGCTAGAACATCAGGCATACATACGGAGGCGCCGCTACCCATGCAGCACTACCGTCCACTCCTCTGCCGGGATTTCTTTTTTCGAGTTCAGTGTGTTCCGTTTTCCATTACTTCCCTATTTCTATGTCCATCCTTCTCAAATGATTTGAATCCGTTGTCTTAGCATTTCTCATAAAGTCCCGCTATGTTTATTAAACCTTTATATCACTGTTTTGGTCGGTCTTCGGTTATCTCACTGACATTCGCTTAATTCGTGAGGTAGTTTCATTAATAACAGCCTTCATTAATAAGACGCTTCATAAACTTCATTTATATAATGGACGACGAGGTAAATTGAGGAGGAATTTGTGAAGTTTTAATGAGGTTTCCAGAAATATATTGTTTTCGATTTCCGTACGGTTTTAAGTGAAACAAGGACCGCACGTCGCCGGCAAACTAGAACAGAAGCTGTCAGCTCAGCAGTGCGGCTTCATAATGAGCTTTTTCTATACGATGTGAGAACGTGGACTGTTCGCTTCATTTTCTTTTTTGTATCCGTCGCAGAAGGCACAAAAATCTCGACCTTCTGTCTCCATTCGTCTGGCACTGCATCAAGCAAACGCAATCCATCCATCTGTTCACTCCTTTTCGCCCCTCCGATTGTTTCTTCTTCGTGATCTCAACATTGCAATCTCTTTTTGTTCATTAGATGGCTCCATTGTGGTAATTCTCACTACTTTTCGCCTTCCAAGATTTATAGGAACTCATGTGTTTCTTCATATTCGAAACTGTCACGCTTGTGAAAGCAGGTGTCCACGAAGGGTCGCACCTTCCCACTCGCGATGTCTAGACATTTTATCCGTCGTTGTTTTCTGAGTGTCGGTTGTTTTGCACAGTTCAGGTGCCACATGTATGTCCTCTGCTGTTGTGTTCTCCGCAAGTTAATTAGGAGTCTTCAAATAAACTGAACTAAAACTTTTTATTCTATTGAACTAGTCCATCACGCGCACACCGCTTTCAGGCATCAAAATATATGCATTTCAGAGAACGTGCTGATTTGAGCCTTCCATCCCACAAGATCTCGTTCGCTAGCAAGTGTTCTCCGAGTCAGGACTACCTGTTCGAAGTTCATACCGCTCTGATTCGCTCGTTTGTGTGCAAGTGTGCGTGTTTTGTTTTGTTTTGTTTGTGTGATGGTTAAGCGCTTAAGTCATTACACCTGAAGGTACCACATTTAATGCGACATTCCATACCACAGATTGCCTTCCTAGTCATCCGTCAACTTATAAATGAGTTATCGACTCGAGTACGGTCGACGCTTTGCCTTCTCGCCTCTGGGGCCGCATTTTGTAAATCTATCCGGATGTCAGCTTTTTCTTATACAATTTCAAAGCCGTCTTAATCTAAAGCTTTTTCTTATACAATTTCAAAGCCGTTTAATAAAGGAGATATCGTGCCAACTAGCTTGGTATTTTTTCACGTATTCTTGAAATGAAAACGGTGAACAATGCAGTAAGGGTGGAAGACCAGACCTACAATACTGCTTCATCTTCTTCCAAATATACTTCAGTTCAACAGCAGGTAGCATAGTAATTAATAGTAACTAATGCATCTCTAAAGAAAGAGTCAGAAATTCTCAGGAAATGTTAGAGCTGTGTTTGTTTTAAGAGGAGGACTTTTGACCGCTTAAATTTAGTTATCGCGCGCAGTGGTTGAATTGATTTGGGAGCTGCGCCTGAATCTTATTTCCAGCGGGGACCCGAACAATGCCCGGAGGCAAGTGCTGATAGCTGCTGTCGGGACCGTTTTAGGGCATCTGAAAAACACGACTTGTTAATCGCTTCCGGCCTCAATAAACAATTATATCAACAAATGTTGGTGTGCAGTGCTTTCAATAGCTTTCTGCTGTTATCCTATCCTGTTTAGGATGCTGGGTCATCTCTTTGTGTTTATCAACAGGATGTTATCAGTCATTACGTCTGCAGCCCTGTAATATGGGGACACTCTAAATGGAGATTCATCGCATTTCACTATTTCGATAACTATAATTCAATATTCGTATTTCTTTAAATCTCAGCAGTTTGCAAGATGCGATCTGAAGACAAATGTGGAACCTCATTGAGCAGGAGCTGCACTGACTGCTTCAGCAGTGTTAAGGACGAATCATTAGGGCTTCAAAAAGCGTCTTGTGAGAACAGCGAAAGGTGAAGAGCCATATGTGCACAGTTCCTTTAGAGCGAGATGTGCACAATTCCTTTCGCACAATTTGTGCTCAAATCGCAAACAGTTTTTTCAGTGGTAATAACCAAGCGAGTTCATTTAGATTGGAATTTTTTGCGGTTTTCCGGTGATCGTTGGGCACCGCGCCTCTTTTGAATGCAACTCTTAGTTTGGCAATGCACGACAACATTACCTTCGTGTATGCTTTTGCTCCTTTAACCTAAAAACTTACATTTTAAAAACTCCTGGAAGTTGAGACAAAGTTGGTGACCAGTTAAGTTCAGGTTTAGCCGAGGTTTTCATTTTCTGGATTCCTTACAAAAACTTAACGATTCTTATTGAACACAGATATTGCATAGGACCTAATCTGTCCACTATTTATTGGTCATTATCTCTCCATCGCGGAACCGGTGACTTTTCCAAAAGCACCCTGTGAGGACAGTTATGAGTAAAAATTGCGGTTGACCGTCCGCTTTTTTTGCATATTTTATTCAGCACCACAACTGCCCTACTCGACTGTTTTTTAGAAGTGGGTTGTTTTAGGAAGTTGTATGAATCCCAAATCACCCTTCGAAGTGGCATATAATCACTTCAAAACTTAACAATAGGGTAGGATCATTCTTGCACCATGAGCCAAAATTTCTTTATGAGTTCTGAGCCTTTCACTTGAAACTTCCTGAAGTTTACGCAACGCTTCGATGATCGAATCATCAGAATAAATACGCGATATGTTCCAATCGAAAGTTCACCACATATGCTTTCAAAAGATCTTCAACCAAATCAACAGCACCGGGAATAAGATTTTCTCTTTGAAATCATTAAAATATCTCTATAATATTGCACGGGCACAATTTTGATGTTTTTTCAGTGGCTAATTTCGCGATCTGTTGTAGTTTAATCAGTTCTACATGGCAACACTAAGTAATAACAGTAAGTACTCCAAGAGACTTGTGACTGGTGCATGTGGCA
This sequence comes from Parascaris univalens, assembly GCA_037576465.1. Lineage (NCBI taxonomy): Eukaryota > Metazoa > Nematoda > Chromadorea > Rhabditida > Ascarididae > Parascaris > Parascaris univalens. The sequence continues at coordinate 28,643,885 of CM075173.1, forward strand.
AAACATACGAGAGGATGGTGTTGATGGAACCGTCACATGAGGTCGGTTTATTTCAACAACGTGAGTTTGACAGTGTTCAGTTCCTAAAGTGCCAAACTTATTCTTCCAAACTGCAAATGTCCTTTACTTAGTCAGCGCAACGAAAGGATGTACTGAGGCAGCATGCTTGATATCATGTCCAAAGAGACAACGGAATGCTAATATAGGTATGCAACATGAGCGCGTCGCTTGTCAATGAAGTAGTACGCTTTGACAAACAATAATAACAAGGTGGGAGATCGTACATGGTGGGTAAGGGAGAAGCACATCGTCTGTGAAGGAATTTCAAGTCGCCAAATCTGCAGTCTTAAACGAACTGTAAATTAAGTGCGAAATTAAGTGTTCTAATCATTTGTTGAGGCACCTCATGTGATTTCGTCTAAATTGCCGCTAATTTCGTCTTAAGATGGATAAAATTTCGTCTGTTTTATGCTTATAACGCCAGTTTCCACGTGCTCTCAGCACATATGAGGCAGTTCATTGGCTCCACCTTACACGATTTACTGCAGGTTCCCTCACCTGTGACCGTTACTCCAGAAAATTGTTTTCGGGTGCTTTTATTTATTCTTATATCATAGACAGGAAAAAAAGAGAATTCCTCATATAATCATTTTTAAGAAAAAAGGATGTTCGGCTGCAAACAGACTGGCACGCAGCAAAACTGCACTTTCTCCTCTGGGTTATTTGCAGTACCAAAGATCTGTGGGATAACAGAAAGAATATCCCAAGTACTCGATCTCTTGTGAATGCAATTCGATTGATTATGCACGACCGCAACTTGTCATCGCAGTGACTGCCTGCCTCACTTTAAAGCGAGTAGCATTAGGCAATAAAAGATATTGAGCTGTGTCTTTGGTGTTCTCAAATTAAAATATTACATCTATTACTATTAAACCACCTCGAAGAAATTCGCAATTACTGACACTTTAGGAAATTATGGACAGTCTGAGTTGGTGAATTCAGGCTCAGTTCAAATCGTGGGCAGTCTGGAAATTAAAATCGTAGATTCAGCAATGCTGAATGGAAATTCAGAAGCTAAGTTTTGTCATTCAAGAATTCCAGAAACGAGGATTTTAGTGACTAGACGAGGAACATAACGGAATGAAAAGTCTTGCATTATTCTCCATCGAAAATATATGCTGCCGATTGTAGGGGCCATCCCCGCACACACAGCAAAGCTGGTGGTGCTCCGTTTATAAGATAAAAAGAGGAGCAGAGGGGGAGAGCGACGGAATTGCCTTTCTTCAGCACTGCGCAATTAGCGCAAAGTTGCTCGAAGTTGATGGCTGCAGCTAGTGGTCCCAAGGTCCGCATCCTACTCTACAGGGAGGTGAATATTTTTAAATAACGAGAATGAGGGTAAGATAAGGCCGTTTGTTGGAAGTGGTGAGGTGATGGTGCATTTGGAAAAAAGTTACAACTAACGTCCATTCGTGATTGGGAGCACGAACGCACCACACGGGTGGCTCTCTCATGTCATAGCACTCCGTATGTGTGAAGCACTTTTGAGGGCTGAAATAAGGGTCATCTCGACGAATCATCGAAGGAATTCATTCCACTCAACTTTGACGAAGTTAGCGCTCACGCGATCGCAACGAAAAATTAAAAGTTTCAACATTATAGTTGTTCGGTTCATCAGTCATATCCTTCACAGTCCATCAGAATACATCAAACTCGGCTTTGTTGATTCTTGAGTAATTTAAGGACACTTCATGTAGTCGGCGCTTCAACTCAGCTAAAAATATTTCAAACGAGCAATAATCATTTTATGCTTTCATATAGTGATCATGGGCAAAATTGCTCTTGCGTAAACAGAGAAAGCAACGAAGAGACCCACAGTTGCTAACAGGGCAACCTCATCCATTACATAAGAATTGTCGATTTAAGTATACGAGGAATCTTTTTTTTTTTAAATAAGGAATGCGACGCATACGAACGAGAGGGTTGCTCATTCAGCAGCACAATGCGGTGCCAAGATGATTATCAAGAAAAACACATATCCACTGATTGGGTGGGAGCCGTGTTTTCCATGCCGACTGATTGCACATCTCGCGTGAAATTTTACAATCGGTTCGATGGGAAAGAGAGGTGAAGTGGCACCTGCGCGATATGCACGTCTGCAAGCCCACTCACTGAACCAATGAGGATGTAAACTGCAAAAAGATGACAAGAAATGCAGAATAATGCTCTATTTTTAAAACGAACTGATCTTTCATAGCAGTCATCTAAAAGATTTTTTTCTTCTATGCCAACTGCAAATTGCAGTCCAGCAGGTGTTAATTAGAGTAAGGGTGGCCGCTAAAGGCATGTGATATTCTCAACCCTTTAACTGTCAAAAACTTATTCACTTAACCTTATTTAACTAGTTGCGAGGTCAGGTCTAAAAGAAAGAGAAAATTATATAGGCGCAGACGTAGAGAGCCATAGTGCCTTTTGCACACGCATGTTTGGAATGGAACGAATTTTCCGTTGAGGGAACTTTTGAAAGCTGTCACCCACGAGAGTATCGCCTTTATTTTAAGACTCCTCGAAGATTTGTGACAGCTGCTGCTCTCTGAGGGAGTCAAACATATTGCGTTAACTCGCTGGCACGCCTCTCCACTTACCTGTTTAACTCACTATTTGTTAAAACCTAAAGCATTGGGAGTGCGGAACGATATTCCAAAATAAAATTCTCATCACGGCAGCAGCCATCAAGCTTCAAGAAGAGGTAGCTCACACTGGACCTTGTTGGGAATGGGTAGGTTCAACGACAACATGAATGGAAGTTCAGTACGATCTGTCGCCGGCTATGAAAAGTCCGACGCACACTTGTATGAAGTTGAGGAGTACAGCAGTGATTCTGGTGTGTCCATATATGCTAGATTTTGACAGCAGGATTCACACCACACTTCCTGAGAAACTGACTTCGGAAACTTATTTAAATCTGATTTACCAGTCCTATGAGGCGGCAAAGTAAGCCTAACGCTTTTTGCATCAAATTTTCCTACGACTATGTCTACGGAAGTGAAGCAACAATAAATAATTTTTGGCACACTGTGAACGCAAAAAATTGTCAATTTTCTCATTTCTTCACCTCGATATTCGTTCCTAACGATTTTCCTGGACGAATCTAAAAAAAGACTAACATCCCATCGGACAAAAATGGCACCGTTGCAGTCAGCCATCGGATCATTACTATATGCACAATTGGTACCCTGCAAGAAATTACCTGTCAACGCCTTCTTGTTTTACAAAGATGATAGTGAAAATCAGACAGGCTTACATTGGAAGGCTCAAACATGCTTTTATTCGCACTCTGCTGTGATTATTTCATTTCCTTCCTGTGAAACGATGTGATTGCAGAAACATCTTTGAAAGACAGTCAGTCATTCATTACATCTCACTGCAATTTCAAATTACACCCAAATATCGCATATTCTCGGTCCTTCACTCCTTGCACCTCAAATGACGAAGGACTTTTAAAGGCACTTTAAGAGAACGATACGGGTATATCTGCGTTATCACTGCGAGGAAGCGTTCGAAACCAACGGTGCTAGGAAAACATTGAGTGTTGACGTTACAGAGAATAAAGATGGCTGGTCGTGATAGCATGTCGTTGTGAATCCTGAAAAACAATATATGAATCAGAATTCTGAGTGCAGGGATTGTTGAGCTCACTCCTCGAAATCTCACGGAAGCTAGCAGTTAAGCCACCAAACAGTATTTTACAACTGATCTGAAATCCGCTTTTTATTTCTTGTATTCCATTTGCGAAAAGGCTTCTATGAGAAAGCAATTAGGGATGAGCAGTGGCGAGCAGTTATCACCTTAGTAGCAATATTCTAGCAGATTACCCCTCTCTGGTGGTTCTCTATCGAACCACCAGCCTTACAGTCTCTGAAAGCTTCCAGAGGGAGTAATTTTTATTAATACTGATATTTAGGTATTTAAAAGTGTTGTGTCTGTGTTTCTGATAAAAAAACCTGTTTCCTTCCAGAAGTTTTAAGGAACACACCTCGAAAAAAAAACAAGAAGACTTTGCTGTGACAACAAAACTCCCCCAAAACAATGTCCCATATCAACGTTTCCACCCTTCAAAACGGTCACCCCCACCACGATTTAACTGTTGTAAACGCGCACGCATAAAGTAAGGGAGTCGATATGCACCTCGAAAAGTCGACCTTTCGCGGAAAACATGTTCCACACCATCAGGATCATCTTCCGGCATTGAGGACTGATATTCCACGAACAAAGGTTGCATGACGATGTCAGTTTAGTTCATTACAACAGAAAAATTGAAACGTTCTGTCAGAAAGGTATAGGGAAGAACAGCGCCAAGGATGCAGTTTTTGATAGAACAAACATCTAAATGGTAAAGGAATGATCGCAATGCACTACAAATTCTGTGTGAAAATGAAACGTTTTGCGATGAATTTTGTTGTCGAAATATTTCCATCACACATACCTCAGTTACGACTTAAACGAAAAATTCTTGGTGGAGGAGAATACTCGTTAATATGGGAACAGAGCAAGGAATCGCTTTTGTGCTCAGGGAAAGCATGCAACGGAAGTAGAGAATGTTTGGCAGTTTGCTGCTCTGCAACGAATTGCCAGATGAGAATCTCAAAACCGGGATCATCGACAATTAAAATGGATCCACTTCTGATCCAGATGACTGTTCGGTCTGACAGAAAACATTTGCTTCGTGATCATCATTCAGGAAGCAATACCCTGAAATAGCAAATCACTACCATAATAAAGAAATGAGCAAATGGCGACATGTCGCTATGCCCCTTCACCATGCTCAGCAGAGCCAGCAAACGAGTTATTCAAATGGTTAATTGCAGTTCAGCGTTTTCCATAAGCGAGTAACGAAGAATGATAGCGCAGGCGTGCTACGTTTACGTTTATGCAAATTTCCTTCTCTTATGGTTTACTCTCCAAGTTTTCGAAAATTTTTTGCCGCACGAGGTTATGCTCAATGAAAGGATAGGAACCAGGAGGATATGAAGAAGAAAACACTGACGACAAATTCAATTACTACCTGGTGCAACGACGATATGAATAATGGACTGCTAATGGCTCTTTAGAGTAGAGATATCGGGCCTTAATCAGGTTCACCACGAATTTAAATAGGTTTTAACCCTTCCTGTAATGCAGCCAGGAATTGAACATAATCTTCTCTTGCTTCGACATCAATCCTTTTTTCTTGAGACTCTTCGAAGCTATTTAAATCAAACGTTATCTTATGGTAAGAATGCCTCTCCTTTAATTGCTGGCGAGGGCAAGCAGCGTTCATAAACGATACGAAGTGGTGCAAATCGTTATACTAAGAATACAGTGTTGTTCCTAACACAACGAATAACATCACCATATTCTCACTTCAGTGTTTTGCTACATTAGACAAAGAAGGTCTGCGATTGAAGCGGTCAGTGGTGCAGTTTGTTCTCTCCGCTAAATGGCATTGCGTATAGCTGCGTTTTGAACATTTTGAGCTGCTGGCTCTCACTCGGAGCCATAACCCGCAATAAATGCTATGACGAAAATGTAAAGCGGTTATTATTCATCTGCGACGATACATATAATTGATGATGGAAAAATATATCAATCGGCTCAACATATGGGTTCATGTGGAATTGAAAATGACGTGATCCTAGTTGCAGATGGAAATGCTAAAAGGTGCTTCTACGGAAGCTGATTAGTGTACACTTTGGCCAAAGTATTTTATCAGTACACAAATATGAACAAAATAACATAGCACAACAAAACGTTTAGCACAACAACTGAATCGATTTTTCGATCTGCACTTTTAACCGCAAATGGTGATGCCTTTATGATGCGACGTTAACGTATCCCATTTCCAAATAGCACTTACCCAACTGTTTTGACTCATCTGAACCTATATAGGTACCGCCTGAGTATTTTTAACTAAGTGTTCTCCACTTGAACCTATTTACATACTTCCCAGTTGCTGAAGTGATAAAAGCTGCTTTCAGTGCGATTATGCATGCAAGTCATAAGGCCGCAACATTTTGTTGCAATAATGCCAAGAAGGGAAATGTCATTAGCCGAGAAGTGCATTACTTGTAAAATTAATAAGTGCCTGGAATTTGCCAGTAGTCTGTTTTCTGCTTGCAATGAAAATTGAACAGTTCCAGTTATAGGCCTATATAGCAATAAAAATTCACAACGGAACTCCAAACACAGCTGTTGAAAGTAATTGTTGTAATCGCAGAAAAGTTCACGTTAACAGTTGCTGTCGCTGCGAAATATATCGGAGTATTGCGGCTAAACTTTAAAGAAGCCACGTATCACAGGAAGATGATCGCTAGTTTTCTATCATGGCTATGAACACTTACAAAGCCGAGCAAACTGCTGCTATAGACGGCTGGAGAAAATAAACGAGAAAAAAATGCTGCAACTTCTCACTTTCAACGCTAAATTAGCGCTCAATAAAGAGAATTTGGGCAGAAAACGTTTTCACCGTCTTTCAAGGCTGATAATAGGAGAGGCATCCAAAAAGCTGATGACTCGCTCATACAGCGCACATTATTCTGAAACAACCATTCACATGGAGATCGTAGTGTCAGTTACGAATCAAAGCCATGGCTGGGAGGCAGACGAGAAAATTTTCAGATGCCGTGTACTCTGTCCCTTTTTCGATGCCAGACCTGCTTGATGTCGCATTCATGGCTTAACTTTTTTCTATGATCAGTGCCAACTCACGATCGGTAAAAAAGGTGAAGGACAAGAAGAAAGCAGTTCGCTTAAAACTTCTCTGACTGAAGTCGTTTGGCGAGATCACTCAACAAGGTCCAAGAAAGCTCAAAAATTTTCCAAGATGGAGCGCTGTCAGGTGTGAGATGCTATTTTAAAAACCGTGAATTGAAGCTACTTTTGTACGCCAAAATGCACCCGTATACGATGTGGCACGTAACCACACGCAATCAATACTGCTTTACTTCCATGTCAAAAAAGTAGACTTTGGGCAGGTAAATGAGAAATCAGTTTCGAAATTTCGCTTTAGGTACATAATCCTACTAAAGAATAGAGTGCTTCATATGTGCGTAAACAGGAAGTCGAAAGCGAACCTCATTTCAGATAAGTCAGTGTAATCAAACACAGTCTGCAAGGAATTCGCCTCATTTATGCCATTTATGGCATACACAATGCTGTGCACTTGCGTACGATACAAACACGTCCTATACACCATGTCGTTGTTTTCAGCTTTCCACATGGTCCGATGCACATATATTTCAAAGAAACGGATATCGACTAGACCTTTAGGGGTCAACGGGTCCTTTCTCGAACATGGTGTCACCACAGGACGATTACGAAATTTCACACACCGGAGTTGATATAATAGAATTGTCACCTTCTAACTAATACAAGTTGGAATCCTCGAGGTAAGCTGCAGAAGCAGCGATTAACAATGCGAAGTCACGTGCAGCAATCATATGCCACAGATAACAAAGGCGATCTAGCGACACTGCTAGTGATACCATAATTTGCATACGATTAAGCGACAGATGAATGCGCCTCCTGTTTAAACCTCGTTCATTAACGGCAATGTTATGCCGTCTGTGTAGACGAGATATCAGATTTCTCCTCCATTTTTATAGAGGTGAATAAGGCGCTGCAACTCGGCTCGTTGATCAACTCCTTGAAAGACGTATGGTGCCGAGAAGAGGATTCCACATGTGCCACCAACAGTAATCCCAAAAAATACATACAACAATAAACGGTCGATTATCATCGCCACATATTTCCAGTCATCTCGATACTGAAATACTTCCTGGTTGGAATAAAATAAGCTCCACCGTCCGAAAAAATGAATCCGACCACAATTAGGAAAAAATGAGCTGTACTACTCTCCAGCGAAGGAAACCGTTGAACAAAAACTGCTATGTCTTGCTCATTTTACGCAGCCCGTTTCTGAATTTCTGTATCAATTACAAAGACAGACCGGATGCCATTCCCACCGGATGTGATAATTTGGCAAGCTTAGAAAAACCACATACGAAATACCTAAAGATATGGCGAGCTTAGGCCAGACTCGTATGCTTCAATGTCGCGAAGCCCAACCCGGAGACCTTTCATGGATGAAGCCTTCAAAGAAAGCGATCTATAGCGCAATCCTCTGCTTTCTGTGTAGTCTACGCCCACAAAGCCCAGGTGCATGATTCATTTCCTCAGATGCAGGAGGAGCAGCCTTCATGAGGTGAGCTCGCCCTTACCAGGCAGTGGTTACTCATTTGCTTCTGTCTAAATCATCCGACTTTCCGCCCTTAAATAAAAAGTGTCTATAGATGGATGAGGTGAAGGGAACTTCGTGAAGAACGAGACCTCGACCACCGCCACATTACCTCCTCTCAGAAGAGCAGCTACAACTTTAAAAATATGCGTAGGCGTGAAGCGTTATAACCACCATATGGCACGAAAATTTTATTTGCTCACCTAAAAATATTTAATTCTCTGTGCTCATGAACCTCTCTCTGATGACTTCTACTAGGCTAACTGATGTAATGACAACTTTGTTGGCATTTCCCGCACAATGCCTCAATCAACCGCCAGTAGCAACGAAATATCGTCACAACATTTGGCAAGGACATAAAATCACTAAAAATTCGCCCCATGAAGCGACTGCAGAAATTTGGGAGCTAATGCTTCCGGGTCTCAGCAGGTTTCGGTTAGGACTCGCTGTCTCACTGAAGCTGATGTAAGGTTCAGAAAAAATCTGTTGTACTGACTGAATCGCTGGCGGTTTCCGATGAAATCCGACTGAAATCCGAAATCCGATTTAAAATTCCCCGCAATCGGCTGTACCGCCCAAATTGACTATAAAACCGGCGAAAATTTGTTGCACTGTGAATCGTTAACGGTTATCGATGAAATCAAGCTATGTTGCCAAATGGTTTAAGCTTAATGATTACGCTCCTTATCACTGAAGCTTCCCAAAAGTAATTGGCGCAGCATGACATCGCTAATAACCTACGTACTCATCAAAATTCAACCACTGAAAGGGATTTTCCGCACAATTTTGAATGACTTTTAAAATGCTGGACGTAGCGGAAGCCGTATCAGTCAGTCTGCGTCGCAGCAGGATGCTCGGAGAGAGGCCAGGGAATATTAGCATAAAGACGGAAGTTATGGACGTCAGGTAAGAATGTGGCTTGGATGCATCGAAAATTTCCACATTCGGCTCTTCTTACAATGTTCCGGCTGAAGAGTTAGTCATTCCCTTATTGTAGGTCAGATTCCGTGTATTATATGCATAACATACACAATCAGGTTTGCTAAATACGGCAGATTTTGATAATTTACCTGCTCGTCACATATTACCTATCATAAAAGGTGTATATAAATATAAGTGACAGATTTTTCAGTGAGCTTTATCGACATTTCCATTCGATAACAGAAGTCTTTAAGGACAACGCGTAAGAACGAATTAGAGGCAGTAATTTTCCCAATGGAAAGTGACAATATCAGTTAGAAAATTAGCAGAATTAGATCAAATGAACTAGTAGTAACTCCCTGTAACATTGTAAGCTGCAAAATGAAAGAGAGAGGATGACGCTGAGAACGCTGCAAGCCCTAAATTCGAAGCTAGGTGAAGCGTTCCTTCAAGTCTGACCTAAGGAAAAGCTTTCAATATTTTCAAATAGAACGGATAAGCTGATTTTATAAAAACAAGGAAGGATTTAGTAGGATATTTAAACCGGAGGTTACAATGCCGATTCGAAAATAGGATGTTTTGTGAAATACGTTCCATAAATTATTCTACCTATTCGGACACACGCCTTATGATTTCACTGGTGCCATTGTTAAAGGCAAGTTAGGGGAAGGAAATGAAGTTTTTATGGGGCAGCGACTCGAGGTCAGAGCTTCTAATTTTTGAGCGTAGAACGTCGGCTCCACTTTTCACTGTTTGCAATGTTTACGCATTTGGTTTAGCATTATTGCGGTCGAAGTTTTGACGCTGATTAGATAAACACTCAAAACGATGATGATTCTCGACTGTCTTTCATCTTACTATACGTCTAAGTTGAAGAATAATCAGAGGCACTAAGGTGAAAGCGAAAGTTTCGGAAGTGAAACAGCACATCTTGAACACTGCCAACCAATGCGGCTATAAGTAAATAATAGATCACTAAATGAGACAATAAAAATCGGACTAAAATAATTTAATTGCCATAATGAAACCACACCATTTTGTACTCTTCATCCTGCTTGAGATGATCAGTGATGTACTCTATTGCGTCAATAGCTCTTAATGCATCAGCACTCAGCGGATAGTAAGCACTCGTCATCGGATCCCTCTCAAATTGCCGCACACTGTCTACGTGTGTCAGTTCGATCGATGGTGCATGGAACCTGAATACAGTCTCGAATACTTCTGCAAGCTTTTCAATACTAAACAGCTACTGTTTTTGCCTTGATGCTTCTTTGCTGACTCATAAATAGACTGTACCTCCTCTTCGGTAAATAATTAAATAAAGCATCAATCATACAATGAAAAGTCCAGCAGCCAGATTGCAACATATGGGTTACCGTCCATATTTCCGCTCTCCCTAAACGTGACCCCTCCCAAGATAACGCCACATAAAATTTTGCTCACACCATGCTCTTCACCAAACTCATGCACTATTGCTTGAGGGCATCCCACAAAAAAGATATCCACACCGTCTGACCTTGTTTGAACGCTCATTTAATCACTGCGCAATCCGGACCGATGATAAGCAATAGTGAGGAGAGTTCGATCGGAGGCATTGGTACTTCATGAAATTACATACCAATAACTTGCTGCTGTTTCCTATGACAGGCACTTGCGTTTACAACCTACATATACTGTAACAATGGTCCTCGACTAGTCGCCTCACTGTTTTTCAACATGAACGCAAACTTTTTTTTTCAAAGTGACACCTGCATGTCGCCGTATTTATAGTTACTCTTGAAGGAACCACTGTTTCAACGTCAGATTCTTGTCACTGGAACTTCTTTCAGAAGGATTCCCTCAACGGATATATGCGATTCACCAGCCTAACCAGGCCTGCTTAGAGGAAGAACGGAAGAAAATTTAGTCAAACTTCTGATCAGATTCCGAATAGGTTCTGATAAAGTGCCGTATATGTTGACAAAACAGAAATCATTCAATTCACTGGAAGAAAGCGCTCATACGCTGAGGCCCACCTTTAATGGGAAATCCTGCAGCTTCCATCTCACTCCTTGACGAGCTGAACGGCAAGGAAAGATAAGTCTTTGTTAGCAGCAGTGTATCATTTCGACCAGAAACCCTGCTTTGATTTCGCTGTCCCTTTCTCAACCACTCACTCCTGTCTCTTCTTCCTTAATTCTACAATAAATGTCAACGAATCCCTCCTCCTACTTCTCCATTGAACTGTCATGGTTTTTTCTTACCTCTGTTATCCATCGTCGTTAACTAACTAAAAAAATGAAACATGAACCATTCAAGATACCTGCTATCGTCGGCTGAGGGGCAGAAGGGATGATGTGCGGACGGATTCAGCGTGAACTCGCCTATGCCAGGAAGGGCAGCTGCAACAGCCGCACCGTTCGCTTGCTGCGCGGTCGCATGTGCTGCCATCTTGCGCAGCGGTTGCTTCGGCCTTTGCATGCATAACAGCTTCGGCATCACCTCAAGAAAACAACTTTGTAGGGCGGGCTCTACCACATTTCCCGATGTTTGATTACGGCAGCTCTGTAAATGCCAATATCTGGCGTTTTTTGCGGAATTTCCTTCTTCCCACCTTGTGTGCAAGTTAAGGGCGGCATCTCTGAGCTTTGCTGCAAAATTTTTCAGGTCCACAGAGATTACTACCGCTTTTGCACTATGCAGAAATTCAAGCGGTGGTTTGGCACTACACGAAGCACAGCATCGCCCACATATGGTTTTTTAGATCCATTTTTCTGCACAGCAGGTCAACAGCAAGGTAGTACTGTTCTTCTGCTATGCTATGCATCGCATAGATGAGCTAATTTTGGAAAAGTGCTTCCTGTCTTTCATCATAATCTTGCGCCCGATGCTTGAACTTCAGTGACAGTTCGACCTCTGCATAACGCCGAGGACGTGTTTATATCCTGTTAGGTGTCATCAGGTGTTATAACTGAGCCACAAGGCCATCAAAACAGTCAGCGCAGATGTGCGGTTGAGGGAAGGCGATGCCCACTGCTTTTGGCAAAGATCTCGTCAATGTCGCTATGTTGTTTTTCGTAGAACTCCGGTCGGCGCTCTCTCTTTACAGCCTCTAATATTGTGCGTGATTAGCAATGCCACTCACGACTAGTTCGTGATCGTTTTCTTTATTATGAATAATATTTTCTACTGTTACGCTGGGAGCTTCAATGAAATAATGAAATCACTGCACTAGACCGATCTCAGCTCATATACCCTTACCACTAAATATCGTACACAACTCTACCACGAGATCTCTACTGTTGTGGCATAACCCACATTGCATATGATTTCTCTGATCCGTTCAAAATGATATTCGTTTTCGACCGCCCAGCCAAGACTAAGGAGCGACTGAGTACCCGCAGAATCTTTGCTACGGCACGAAACGGCCTTCGCTCTTTGCTCGTTACACAGCAACAGAAACACTTTGGTTGGGTGTTCAAACTATCAGCGGAATGCTGCACCAAGTCTAAGGTGTAGCTCATACCCCGAATCCGTATGCAAGAACTGTTTTTCGACTGGCCAGCTCTACTCCTCTACTGCCTTATGTTGTATTTCATAGATTGCAGATCGCCTGCTGACTGCAGATGCGCCTTCTCTACCGAACACAGATATCGTCGTCATTCGGATGGAAAACAGATCGGAAATCACGAGGAGCGTAGCGACTTTCGACAGCGGATCAGCAGTGGGGCTATGTTTGTTTTGACCGAAATTTTCGACTGATGAAGATTAATCTCCTCAGCAAATTCTTTTCGACGACACATGCCACACGCTTTTATAGACAGTCTGCCAAATTCAAGAGAAGACCACCCTTCTGGTGCAGGAACCATTCTATAGGTCCTGGAAAAAGAAACCTGGTTAATGTACGAGCAGTCGTGACTTTTTCACTGTGGAAACGATGGGCGGAAATCCTCACTCTCTGCCATATATGGCACATGGATAAGGGTGTGTGCAAAAGTTGTATATTGAATGTTGTGTGAATCCATCATATGCGTCGAAATACAAGTTAACTGATTGAGTTAATCAAAGAATGAATGAAAAAGTAAACGCGTTCACCTGTAGAAATGTAGTTCTGACCCATTTAGGCATACGATGAGTGGTCGGTCCCCGAAAGTAGACATTAATAATAATCACAGTGACAAGAATGGTAATGACGTTGAGCACGAATGTGAGCAGCAAATACTTTGCCATAAGAGGGATCGTCGATGAGGTGGGTGGCAGGATCTTCGATACGAGCAACAGGAATACAACGATCGAAAGTAACACTGATATGGTGAGCGTCATCTTTTCGCCTTAACTTTTTTGCACTTGTTTGCATCACGGAGGAGCGTGTTATCCTCGCACATTGCTTTGCAAAACTTTGCAGCTTACATATAGAGACTTTTGACAGTTTACACATACTGCGTTTCAAGATTTAAGCATATCAATAAGATGGCGTCATATAACGCTTCGAAAAAGTGATTTTGGGAAAATGGGTTTTTTGGGATTTTGGGGAAAAAACCGCAATGGCCCAAACTCAATCCATTTGTTATCTCAATTCAATTCCTTCACATTATCAGAAGTCCATTGGTTCCGTCAGCTGGTAGCCTCAGATGATGCATTAGGATCGGTTTAACGATGGGTCGGCGCATGATGATCCCAGTACTGGCCTTTCGAATGTTTGAATAGGTGATAGATAAATTGTGGAAACAATCCTAAGCAAACCAACACATACTTGGCCCAGCTTACACGTTCACACACAAAAACATGTGATGGTCTCAATATCCGTTTTTCTACAAAAACGTAAAGAGCGCTTGCTTGCGCTTTGCTGGCTGTCTATATAGAAGAATGCCTCATTGGTAAGGTTAAAGAGTAAAGCAAGTTATATGATGATGAGGTGAGAAAGCGGTGAAAAAATACCTGAATCAGTGGGAAGAAAGAATACAGCCATGCTGAGAAATGCCATCAATACTGTAGGAATGATTAAAACAACGGTATAAAACAGCGTTTTCCTCCTGCAGTGAGCAATTTTTTCATATGGAAATGTTGAAGAGAGATTGCAATGAGCCAAAAAGTTCTCTCCTCTAAGTGGTGTTTCTTTTCCTTTTACTTCGTATGCTGTAAAGATGATGCGGCTCTAAAAATCGCTCTATTTTTTAACAGCTGCAACATAGCCTCCCACGGCCTGCATATTTGAGCGTTCCATACTCTTCTTACTTCTTCAGGTCAGCTCTCACTTATATAATTGTGCATTTGTGCACGTGTATATGTGTGTGCGTTTGCACGCATGATCCGAGTGAGATTTTTTAAAGTGGATTTCCCACGGAAATAACAGCAGTTTTCCAGGTGAGGCTGCAGCTACTCAACCAATGAAACGCTGTTTAAAGCGAGCGAGCAGTCATTTTATTTCATCGCTGTCGACGAACAAACGGTTTGAAAGGAAAATGCGGCGGCGCATATTTGGCGTATTTATGGGACAAATGCCTTAATTAATGGTGGTGTTGAACTTAGATTGAAAATTAACGGAACGCTATTGATTTTCACATGCGGCATTTCATTGTTCTTGTTGATCAGTGAGAAATGTTTCTGCATCAATTAAGTGGTGGGTTGAATGGCAATGTGTGAATGCTGCACAGTAAAACTGCAATCGCGCTGTTGCATTTTGATGGAAAATGATGCCTATTTCCCTCCCAGTTCCACTAGCAAAAGTAACTTTAGATGTGAAGATTCGCATCCCTGAAGAGAAATTCATTGCAATTATTTGTTCTGCGTTTGCAGCCGCAAAGTGGACGTTATTCTTTAGCGAAGTGAGCCAAACTGCTCACGGTATTCCTTATGACAAAAATCCTTCATGGATTTGGAACTGCGTTAGTTACAGAGTTAATGAAATAGAAATACAAGGGAAAAAATGTAAATAAAATTAATTCCGGCCAAGCATGCAATAACGACATATGAATGCCTGCTACAAACTCAACGGAACCATGGGACATAGCTGGAAGATAGATGGATGCATTACCAACTGTTCCCTTCACAGGACCTTTGGAGATAACGATGCTAGAACGCCAACCGCCCGAAAACTTGACCGACCACAACTAGAGTTTCGACGGCTGTGCATCTTCCTTTCTCACTAAAAACCCCGCCCAGCGATATTGATTTGTAGTGGTTCATCGAAAAATTGGCCGTTGTCGCGCTGCTGGTTGAAGTGGATCTTAGAATGCAGGCGCCAAAGTAGGAGGCAATTTTTGATTCACCTTTTTTTTTTCAGAATAAACGCTTCACGGAAACAATGAAAAGGAAAGAGCTCACCGGATCCTCACTTGAAATTCTATCCTCGAGCGCTTATTAACTAACGAAGCGGGTGCATCCATTACATCCCATATTGAGCTCGGTGCATATTCCGACAGATCAACCCACTCAGCTTGCTCGAACTCCAACTTGATCTCATTCTCATTGTACTAAAATATGCACCTATATTGTGCAATATATATCTAGGATGCAATATGTCCAATTGATGGGTGACGAAGGAAGAGTGGGGGTAGCATGTCGCAGTTATGCGGTGATAGAAAAATAATGTGGGATGTAATGTTTGCATTAGGAAGGAGATATACTAAGTACTGTAAAAGGATTTTTGTGGTGACCACTGCGCCCTCATAGAGGAGTGCGAGAGCACCTCACATTGCTCGTGAATAGCGTATCCCTCTATCTGAAGCAAAGCTACACAGTTATCTCTCCTAATATTTCTCCTCTTTACCGAACAGGGTCTCCAATGAATACGATAAAACTCACTGTCCATGAACCAAATATCAAATGGCAAGTCTGCTCATCGAATGGAAAGAATTCCACATCAATAATGCATGAGCTCTTATATATGGCGGGCGGCACCCACAGCATATCGCCTTTATGGTTGATAACCACGTTGCACATAAAAGATACCTCGTAGTTACCGTCAGCACTAAAATTTATTCCACACTTTATTAAAATCGAATTGGCGCTAATGAAATAGAGTACTAATGCTGCACTGTCGCTCACTTGGAAGTACATAAAAGCTACGATTCCTCAATGAAGGCCAATGAAGTTTATTATGAAGAAACGACTACCTCGGTTGACCAAATCCAAATTTCCTCGGCAGCAGGAAAGCTGTTCTGAGAGCTTTAGGAAAATACCAGTTTACTTCATGTCGGTCCGTTATTGCAAGCACCTACATACGTGCTCAATGGCAACAAAATACAGTTGAAGCGGTGGTGAACGGTAATGCATCGTTTCTCTGGCGCTGTGTGAGGTGCTTAATGAGCCAAAATTTCACCTTCATCATCAAATGCAACTACAAATTTTTAGAGAAAATCGGAAGAAAAGCATACTAAATTGCTTGGATACGTGCTTTGACAAACTGATGGAGGCAGAATGCACAAATCCTATACTTTTTGCATGGTGTGCAGTTTGAAGGTAAAAAGCATCTCAGCAATATTAAGTAGAACTTTAACGAAATCGATGCTACTATAGAATGGATGGCTAAATCACACTTGTTGAAGAGAACGATGTCTGGGAGCCAAACTTTATCTGGCGCCACCCTGATATTCTGGATCTCGCCATAATTAACAGGATTCCATCTCATTTGGAAGTCATGCCACTTCTGAAAACATAGTTTCGATAACAGAAGACGTATTGCAGAAAAATTAAGTTGAACTGACATAACAATTTGAAAATGAAGCAAGTTTTCCAGTCGCCTTAGTAACAGCTGATGATATCTGAAATTTGAGGCAGTAACTACGCTCCCACTTGAAGAGTTTCTAAGACTATTGAACCGTGTATGTGACACGACGACATCTTATTTTAGGAGCCGCTGTTCTGCTTTGTTTGCCCCTTTTGGCGCTATAAACAACATTCCCTCCCCTCTATATTCTGATGCAGATATTTCATTCTGATCCATATTCTGATGCAGATATTTCATGAGCACGATATATGCTCTCGATTTAGTGCATAAGACAACATACTTTATTTTTCTCCTTCCCTCACGATTCTGTAGATCAGGCATTTAAACATATCTCACCTAATACGGACCCAGCCATAGAGAGCCGGCAGAGTGTTCAGTACTGGTTGGACTGGTTGCTGAATATTTTCATTACACGCCATTCCCTCCCTGCCATTTTTAGTTTACGTTTTGGTTGGCGCATATTTAAGGGAATGCGACTCATCCGGAAGCCAATCTGCCTGTTTAAATGAGAGAAGGGAAGGCCATAAGCTATGACGTCTAAGCCATCCTGATAGGTTTGGATCCGACGGCTGAGGAGTTCAGTCATCAAAACTGCACAACCCATATTCAAGCAGTGCACTCACTGCATTCTTTGTTTTCATTTTCGTTAACAATAAATATCAATGAGTGCGATCAAATCTACTATTTTGATGAGCTGATGGAAGCTAAGAAATTGAGATGCCACATCTTTTCAGCAGCACATCTTCTGAGTATGGCACCCATAGTTCACTTCTCAAATTGATTCCTCTGCGTATTTGACATTTTATGTTGCACTGTTTGAAAAAACCCAGTTTCGATACGTTCTTGTCGCATATCTTGTAAAGTGGAGGCAGCTGCTTCCAACCCCTTCAACAACTCTTATTTCAAGTTGTGCAAATTGCGTTTTTTCCTAAAAACCCTTCAAAAATGATAGTCAAATCTCCCAGGAAATGCACTTCAATTCGCACTACACATATGTGCACTCTATTTATTTTATCATTTGAGGCAAGAGTGCGGAGATAGAGAAGTGATGTCAAATAGTGTGGCACACTGCTTTTGAAAGGTAGCGGAAAAAATACTGCTGATAAGTATGCAAAGCTAATCGACCAACAGAGCGGCGAATCGCTCAGTTCCCTCGAGACAAGAGAAGTGTGAAACGGTATTTGGCGTCCCGACCGCACAAAGGGTATACGGCACTGAACTGGATATTTTCACGAAAATCAGCATGCTCAAATACTGCAGCACCGCATGTTTGTAGTATAGTGATGAGTGAAAGAACTTATAAGGTGACACCAAGGCGTCTGAGCTTTGGCTTTCAGGACTGAGGCAGAAATCAGCTAAGTTACTAAAGTGCTTTTGTCTGTTTTTCCGTATTGTCATATGACTTCAACGTCACTTTTTCTTGCTGATCGTTTTTCTTTCAAAAAACTAGGCAGGGAAGCTTTTAGAAGGTGAGCGGGCAAAGAAGTGACCCATTTTGTTTGACGAATCGATCCAATATTTCTAAAAAGCGACCCAAATTTATTCCCCAACAAACGAGCTCAAAAATAAATTTACAAACTGTGCGGTATTTGGAACTCCACAAAACTGAACTACTTTCATTTTCAACAAAGAATAGGAGAAAAAACTTACCAATGTTAACCAAACATTTGTATGCATGACTTGGTCCCTTTCATCCTATAAAAAGCGCATTTACTCTTCCACGTCAGGTTATATGCCACTGAGGACATGAAAACTAATACAGCACAAATGCAGTAACTTCAACAGCCGAGAAATTTAGAAGTTGCAGTGTTGAACAATATCCTGGATGTCGTATATTGGGAATAAGTAAGTGCTTGGCGCGAAGAGTTATCCTGAACTGGAACAAAAAACGGAAGGGACGAGTAAATAAGTGCGGCAACAATCATATGTAGTTTTGTATCCTATTCACGCGACCAATAAAACAATTCTCAAAAAACTGTCAGCAAACCAAAAGCTGCGACAAGCCTCCTTTTTTGGGATATTTGGAATGAGCAACCCGCTTCGAAACTGATGCACCATCTCCCCATAACTGCTGATTAGTGTGCTTCATTTTATCTTTCTATTTATATGACTGAAAAGTTCCCTAACTTTTTTGTAAGGAACCAAGAATAAAGTATGGTTCAAAGAACGTAACATTACTGAATTTTTAGTATGTGAGGAAGTTCAGCCATTGTAACCCTGAATCGAATGAAGTACCCACACCGTTAAAAAGTGCTATCATTGCCAAGTGAAATTCTGTTACGCGGTTCTTAAAATGGAAGAAATGATTCAGTCTAAGAGGAGCGGCAAATTTTTAGATAATTAACTGCTCGCGTAGAAGAACCTTCCCTGCATCGGAAATAGCGAATTTCATTTGAGAATTTAAAACACTCAGAAGATTCTGCTGAGACACATTTCGTCATTTCAAACATATGACAGATGTTCGGCAGTGGTTAAGAAAATTTTCTTGTTAAGTTCTTAACTATCGACGGGACCATTATTCATCACTGGGATGCAGAATTAGAAGAAGCCTGCCAGAGACGGCGATATATCTATCGGTTCTCCTTGAACGGTCAGATTACGTCTTGTCTTAAGCTCGAAATATTTTAGAATGAGATGTTTAGGAGGGGTTCCTCCTATCCCCATTTACTTTTTCATCAGAACACCACGGTTTTACCCCATTCCATTGACCTCTATATATTCCGAATTTGGCTTCGAGCAGTTTTCCTCCTTGAAATTTGAAAGAATATGGAAACGGATACGGAAGTGATGAAGAAGACAAATCTGTTGTGGGGAACTATTTTCAACTAGGGCGAAAAACAGTTCTTTTTCAATGATTGGAACGTTTAAGGACGAAAATCAAAAGCGCACTGATGCTGGGTGATTCTGTTTTTAGTGTGATAAAGAAACTGTTTTCCCGTGATTAACGCAAGTGTTGTCTGAAGAGACAGTATATATATATATATATATATATATATATATATATATATATATATATATATATATATATATATATATATATATATATATATATATGAGTTTGCTAATGCTCCCTAGAAGTCTTAATTTCGAAACATATCAAGCACTCCTAGCGACTGAGCCCAGGCCACTTTGACCGTGCTCCAGCTACTACTCATGAGCTTCATTATTCTTTCACGTGACTAAAAGACGATGTTCTACGGAGCATGTCATTGGACCCCTCACTGTCCTCTAGCGGTACTCGGCTTCTTTGATAATGACACCGTCGGTCCTGAAACTGAGTCAGCCTCTTTTTATTTGCAGAATCCTCCACAGGCACTTAATGCCTCTGCTGCAGATTTGTAAGTTCAGAGCAAATTTGC
Organism: Parascaris univalens; assembly: GCA_037576465.1. Lineage (NCBI taxonomy): Eukaryota > Metazoa > Nematoda > Chromadorea > Rhabditida > Ascarididae > Parascaris > Parascaris univalens. Next base: position 28,664,148 of record CM075173.1, read on the forward strand.
ACGTTCAGTGTCTACTCGAAATGTAAAACTCTGAACTGCACAAAGGAAGCACCACGAAATCCGCTATGCAAACCCTGCAATGCCTACAATCCGATGTCATGCGCCAAATTGACACATGAATGTTTGGAGCAGAGGTTTCCATCGGCACCAGAACGTATCCCGCAAGGGGCTAGGTGGAAAGCATAGACCGATTTCATTTTAACGGATCGAATTATGATATATATCAGCACTTTATAGACCGCCAGTTATGTATGGTGATAACGTTGCAAACCGAAACTAACTGCAAGTAATACAGACGCAACATGACGTCCGGTCCAAAAAATCCCTGGAACTCCCTCTCGCACACTGCTAACTCAGTTCATCAAGTTCCCTCAGCCCAGCCCAGTAGACCTGACCCTATAAACCTTGAAGTCGAGTTCCTGGATTTTCTAATGAAATACGTCACTGAGCTCGAAAGCTGCAACAACTATTAAATAGACGTGCGCCGATAGCTTAGATATATTCTCCAGACCACCATGCACATAGCGCGACCACTTCGTGGAGCAAGAAAAGAAGTGCCGCTGAAATGCGAAAGTAATTAGTGATTAAAGAGTGTGCAAACTGACAACGTTAATGAGCAGAACTAGCTGCAGAGCAATTTTGACGATGATTGGAGTGTCGCTGAGATTGCGTACTGGCTGAATGAGTGAATTATAGCCACGAAATACATCCACCATCAGTCGTTCCTCGTCATCCGAGCACAGCACAATACCTGCATATTATTTGCTTGCTTCCACCTTCGAACTTTGCTAATTTACCAAGAGATATACAATAAAGAAAAACTGGACACACGTAGTCATGGAAATCAAGGTCTCATAATTCAGCATAGCAAATTACATGCATTTATACAAAATTTTGTAAGAGTAAATATCAAGGAAACTGACTGTTTTGTTCATAGGCATGTCAATGCTGTAATCAGGTTGCTGAGTTCCCATTTATTTCAGGATCCAAATGAAGGCCATTCCCCGCACGCCTAATTGCAATAGTGTGCATTACGGTTCCACCATGCACAAAGAATGGGCACTGGCAAGTCTAATATGATGTAAGGCAAAGCAAAAGTAATAGCTCATAAGGTATTCACGAAATTGTGAGGTTGCAAAGAAACACTACAAACAGCAGAGGTGGATCTCAACTGGCAACTACAACAGCCGGTTTACAATGCTGAAGTTGTCGTGAAAAACAAGGAACAAAGGTGTGCCTGCACTCATATTCAGAGTGTACTGATGATTCTTATAGATCACAAAAAATGTAAACGTGATTAGAAAGAAACGTTTCACAAACCAGCTCTAAGAAGCGTGACTGGCACATAGTAGACGATGATGAGGGCGAGTGATGGCAGGTGCATAACTGCCCTCAATGGCTACCATACTAATTCCACCTCACCGCCCACCTCTCACAATGAGTACTCATCGAAACACCACTGTCCAGTGACAACAACCTGAACACAAGCACACATCAGCCGTTTACGTGATGATTTCGACTTTGACACTTGTGTCAAGAAGCAAGATACGAATGACAGCAACAGAAAAAAATATTATAATACGTCAGATAATGCCAAGATGTTCTATGCAATACTACAAAAAGCTTCAAGCTGAAATGTAAAACAGAACCGAAGTCTTTATGATTCACCGTCGACAACCTGTACACCTAAATCACACTCATAAGAGCAAATGGCGAAAAAACAGCTGAGGAAGAAGGCCACTGCTCCAAAATAGTTCGTTAGGAGGTGAACAAAAAGAAGTGTTTTGCTGTATGTAGAGGACACAGCTACAACTGGAAAGATTGGGTTTCAAGAACTCTGCCGGTCCGCCGAGTTTATCTAAAAATATCGCAGTTCATATCTGAGAAGAAACTCCTGTGCTTATTAGACTATTCTATCTTTGTTAACAAGCAAACCTAAGCTTTTAATAATTTTATGTGACTGTTGATAGCACATTCGACAGACCTTCGTCGCTAGCTGATTTTTTTTTTACTGCATTCAGGGCAGTTGAAAATTGTTCTGAATAATAGCACATCATTTTCAACGCCTCCAATTACTTCCACAGCCACTATTTTGAGGGATAAGAGGAACTCGTAAAAAAGGTGTTTCATATAAACACGTGGAGTGCGTGACATTAACAAAAACGTGAATAGGAAAACGAGCATGAGAATATGCGTTGTTGCAATGTTCTCATCAAGGCGGTGCGAATCGCGACCACTCAACGTATAACAAAATTTGCGCAAAAACATATTGAAACTATTATGGAATATAGCACTCATCCACATTTACCACCAAAAGATTAGACTCTGCAAGTGAAATGGTTGCAGATTATGACCTGACCTGCCATAAAATAGATAAAAACACCTGATTTCTGCAGAAATTGAAGACTCGAATTATCACTGGCAAAGAATGTCATCGTACAATATAAGTGATACCTGCCATATCTCTCCTATTTCAGTCGTTTCCGAGTTGCAGGTGCTGTGGAGACAGTGGATTTCTTAAGATAAATACTGAAAGACAGTCACCTGGCTTATAACTAATTCAAAGCAGTTTCTGTAAAACAGATCTCTAATCAAATGTACCCATATCATTACAAGCAACCTTGAAAACAGTCATTTCCGCAGCAGCATATAATGTTCCTGCATTGATTATCACTTTCAGCACCCTTTACATACTTAACAACGCAACTCACTTCATATCGGCGCACTAACGCGTTCTGCGACTAAGGATAACATAACCACTACAACAAATACTCGAATAGTGGAACATCTGGAGGAGAATTTCGTAGTAAAATCAGCAACAAGTTTTACTGCATAGGTGAATAAGGAGTAGAAAAAAAGGCAAAAAAATTTCTCGTTGCTTTTTCCTCTCCCTCACGCGCTCAAATACCCCCTTCGCTCTCTCTGATTGCGTTGACTGAAGAAATACGAGAGCGAGAGAATGGGGATTTTTCCCGGAAGTTGCCGAAACGCGGAAGTCGGCGAAATAATTATGATTTATGTGGTCGTAAAATTTTATTCATCATTTCCCGCTCCATAGTATGAGTTTATCTCACTTGGCTCCATTAGTATATAGAAGGCAGTGTAGCTAAATGGGACCATAACAGACGAATCGGCAACTGGACCGGAAGTAGGAAACTAAAGTCTCACGAACTCTACGCGTCCCACTTGCCCCACTTTCGAATTGGGACGTAAACGAGCGGAAAAAAAAAACAAAAAAGTTCATTCAGTAGGCGAAATGTTTTTTGAAAATGCGGTGATTTGCATAACAGAAAGCGAATGGCTGCACACTGAGCAACTCTTGTCATAGCGGACACCCCGACGCACTTCTTTGCGGCTGTCTGAAACAAGACACCGACTGATGGCGATCGTGTGCACAACGCGCTTCTATGCGCCATATTCACATTCACAGACACAACTTACAGCAGCTAGGCCATCCTCAAAGCTTCACACCTGAGACCACGCGACGTGGACAGCAGCAGGTGCGAATCATCACAACGAGAGGTTTAAATTATTCAGATATTTTTGATTGTATAGTTGAACGACTGCGCGAAATAGCCACACTTTTGAATGAAAAGACATTCAGCCATGAGGTCGAAACCAATAAAGTGTAGAGCAACAGATGTGTGGAACTTTTTAGCGGTGTAGGGATTCAGTGTTCTGATACTGGAAGATATCGAGTATTCGAGTGGAAGTTCAGTTAATTATATTTGCAGTAGCAGAAAATGCTTGAAGCGATCTTTTTATCAAATCATATCAAGTTTTGTAGCAATATGATATGAAGCATACTAAAGCGAAAACACGGGTTCCTTTTACTGTTGCAAAGATGGGACAATTATTCCAAAGAGACTTGATTGTCTCCTTCAGAACAAAATGAAAACTCCTAATAATGCCTTCCTGCAGCGCGTTGCAACTGCATCTTATTAGTTGCAACCTTACAAACAATTCATAGCTGAACAAGTGAGGTGGCATAGTGGGGAAGCGAGGGCATGCTTACGTAATAATACTTGATGTTTGATGCAGTATATAAGAAAAATGTCGTTAGGAAAACGAAGAAACCGAAATGAACGGAAGCGAGTACCACATGAGCGTGTACGACAGGAAAATGTTTACGAAAAGTGCGCAGTGATGTATTCATTGTTTTATCGAAGATTATATTCTCACCGGGAGCAAGCACTGATCATAAATGCCCAAGTATTTGACGAGCTGGAGGATATGGGTCCACAACGCTTACGTCCAGTTGTTTTCCAATTGATCTGCGGTTCCTTCTGTCCAAATCTATCATTCGCACACTCTTTAAAAAAAGATTTATTTCTTGCGCTTTTCCGTTTAAACCTAAGGTGCATTATGGCAACGTGGGTGCGCATGTGTTGTATGTATACATGCAACCAAACCGTGCTCATACACATGTGTCTCTATGTGCATGAGCATGGTTGGGCTACTGGATAATTCTGCCTTATCAACCAAGGTTGCGAAAGTTAGGAAAGCCAAATTTTCGCCTATTCATTGACTCCTGGAAGGGATTTGTTTGGGAATTTCGTACATTTTATGACGGATGGAGTCTAATTTTTGACTGATCGAGTCTAAGTGACAAGATTGCAGATTATGAGTTTCACTTATGAAAAAAAAAGTTTCATAGCTGGGCACCAAAAAAAGCACAGCAATGCATTTATATCTCTAAGGAACGATTGGTTGCACAAATTTGGTACATATGAACGATCCGGGCGCTATTTACAATCCGATGAAATGCAACACAAATAAGTAGACGTGAACTATGAACCGAATATATGTTTCATCTTATCATATTATCATGTCACATAAACGAATTGATACAAAAAACACCCTCATCACCATCATCATCATCAGCATTCCAAAATTTGAGAACGACCTATGACCGCAGAGACGGTAAAACAGCTGAACATATGAGTATTATGCAAAAAACACCGTTGATAAACATTTGTGATCACGTTACAGGCGCCTGCCTACCTGCTTATAGATTTGACTATGCAGTTGCAAAACTGCCAAAAATGCAACTTGCGATTGCAGAAAGTGACAGCAGTAATTATGGATTGACGATTGAACGATGGCGAAACCTGCATGATGCCAAATCTGTAAAAACCATAAGACAGCGCTACGCAAGGCCTCTGCAAATCCGAAGTTTTATACACATTTTGCAGAACAGTGCTTGCACTCAGCACGTGCTGTTATATACCATGGGGGTCGGATGGCTTCACAGGTCTAGAAAAAATCGAGGAGAGCCGCATGGACTTACACTGTTTTGTCCACAGGCAAAACCTTAGATAGGCGCAAATGATAAGTAATTATCTGCGTCCCTATAAAACTGATTTAAAAAAAAAAACAAGAAAAAATTGTTTCTATGTGTGCATTATGCTTGAGCGTTGGCAGTTCCAATCTTCTGCGATTAAAACGAAGGCCACCGAACTTTCGGGCATATTATATCCAATGCGGGGGTTCTTATATCAAATTCAAAATTAACCTGAAATGAGCTATAGACATCCACAATTGAAAGTATTTGGTCTCATGTTGATTGAGTTCTCATTTAAGATCAAATTTATTGTAACTCGAAAAGAAAGTTTGCGAGAGAATTTTATGGACAATCCGATCACTTATACATTTACTGATAATCTGAAAAGCCTATCGCAAGGTGAGCTGTCATGTTATATTCTTTGAAATGGCCTCATTTCGAATAATCTTGCGCAAATTTCTTCAACTTCTAAAAATAAGCGTCTGTGTGTGCTCATCGCTGTGAAAGCCACAGCTGCCGATTTAGATTACGGAGCCAATAGAATGCTGACTGCAGTATAGCTGTACGCGAACGCATTATGCCCATGTTATTGTAGCTAAAGGATCTTAATGTTGGCAAGTTGATTCTGCACTCCAGTAAGTTATGCGTCGCCTACGACTCAGTGTCTATTTCTGCGTCTGTGCTGTGATTCGTCGATAGTTCACACAGATCACCCTTTGAAAAGTGTGTGAACATTTGATTTCGGAGGATATAACTGCAGAAAGCAGATATCATGCAACTCGGTCGATGTGCTTTACGGTTTAATCTCTTCGGTTTCTTTTTGACACTCTGGTCTTCCCGACTGATGCGGTGATCGGCATCGTATGAGCAAACTCAGCGGCTTCTTTGTCAAATTTTCCGAACCAGAGCTGAATGATCGAAACAGCAGTGGACCAAATGGCGACGAAGCAGCGCCGATCCTAATGCGGTCGTGCCTACGCGCTGGATTAGCTTCAAACGCGGGAAACTCGTTCCACATGAGATCCGTTCATCCCTCATAAGCCTTCCTCATGCTCGTGCAATGCCACCAACCATTGATGAGCATTTCACTTTCGAAACAAGAAACTCTCCACTAGTGACCAAACAAACTTGATCGGTGCCCTCGCGATCATTTTTAAATTCACTCCTTATAAGCTGCACTTGAAATGCAAAAGGCAGAATGATGCAGTAGGTAAGGGTGATGGTGAAGAATAATCACTGCAACGACACGAGAGAAATGTTGGATGGGGGAATGAGAGAGGCCAACCACCACCGCCTCGATGAGTCATATTTGCCAAGCCATGATATTATTTTGCTTCTACGTGGTAATTGATGCGGCTAAAAAAATTTGTTAGCGCATACAGTCGTTATTTTCCAGTTATCTCTCCTCGAAACTCTTCTACGAATTACGGTTCTGCACGTCTTTAGTTGCAACATAAAAATATCTCAAGTCATTCGGAACACTTGTTGTTGTTAAAAAACAGTGTTCTCAAAGCAAGACAGAATAACAGGAATATTCTCTTCCTTGAAGTGTTGCAGGACATTGCATTTCCGCTAAGCTAAACTAAGCAGTTGATGAGAGGAGTCCACGAGCAATGAAATAAAGAGGGCACATGACCGAGCAAAACAAAACCTGAAATAGGTACTCACACAGACGACGTTCAAAAAAAGAAGCAATTTGCGCAGAATCAGTAATTGCAACTATTGCATAGCGCATACACTAACTCAAATTACAATATTCTGGGCAACGCTCGAACCGAGGTAGGTCAGAAATCGGAACCATAACCACATGGAAAGAAAACTTTAAACAAGTGAGTTAAGTGCATCTACTCGACCAGGTACATCCTATTTGATTTGCTGATCGTACAAACTTTTCAGAGGTAAAAATCCTCTGGACATTATTCAGGAAAGACCGCTTTATGTGACCTTGGAGTTGTGACGTAAATAAAACTAGCTCTATGACACCACAGAGGTTTTAAAACAGAAACGCCTTCAACGGAACGCGTCACTGTGTTGCCGTAGGCGTGCTTTCAGGAATTGCACAAAGCTTCCTTCGCGTAATTTTTAGCAGGCGCCGCGAAATAAGGCATCACTCATAATCGCATCAATATAACAGTGGAATTGTACTCGTTCAAATAAGGACGAATATGCCACAGCAAAGAGTTTAGAGGATCACATGGGCACGTGGTGCCACTCACGAAAAACTGCGACAGTGAGCCTCGTAATTACAAAACGCGAGCTCGGCTACTTTAAAATGCTACCCGTGTGGGGAAGAAATTTGTCAAATGCACTATCTCATTCTCTTTGTGATCTTGTTATAGAACGTTGGCCATAAAATTGGCTACTTTTTTAACTCGACGTGGATCATTTTGAATACTCGCGTAATGGCAGTCCGTTGCATGTTGCGAAGAACCCTTTTTTTCGGTAGGTCCTCTCCGGTCACTCCAGGAAAGTTATTCCTTTTCTTTTCTTTGAGATTTTCACCCACCCATCTCCTCCTCGCCTCGCCTCTCATTTCCAGCCCAATCATACTCTATGAATACTTGTATGGCAAGAAGCTGCTTTTTCGCATCAAATTGCTCTGACGTTGAAGAAATCCTTTTTCCCCGACATTCCCATGGAGAGTTTTTCCTGTCAAACTACTCCCTGAAGATGCCCGTTCGGCAAGCTAGTACACATCTCTCCCAGAATGAACTCTTAGTCGCCTCTGAACAATAAGGGCATTGCCAGCAGTCTCTTTTCCGCGAAGGCCGTTCCCCCGCAGCAAGCCATTTGTGTGGTACAAAGTCGTTGAATTTTTGACATTTGCTGAAAACTTCTACAGGGTTGATGTAGTGTGAAGCAAGGAGGTGATTTTTCTGGAAACGACCATCCCATCTGATCAATAATCAGCTGAAGAAATTATCGCAGCAAGTGAGGGAACTCGAGGACACAGGCCGAGGAGCGTGGTTGTAGAAGACCCCATGAAGTAATTCGGCACTAGGCTTATGCGGAAAGAAACTGTGTGGCTGAGCGTATGCCGAGAGGAAATAAGAAAGAGAAAGTATCCAGTTGCCTGACAAAGCAACAGTTGCTGCAGCGTGAATAAGTTTGCGTCACGGGAGTTCTTTGGCAGGGGAACGGTGATAGAGATGAAGTTTTTTTCGAGCAAGGGTTTGAACGAAAAAGCTCTGAGTAAAGTTTGGAGGGCAAAACTCATGGAAGTGCTCGCCATCGGAATTCCCATCAAGAAAACGTTTGGAAAATGGATTATCGTAGCACAGCACTGTGACCCCCGTCATGCTGTACATCAGTGCGGTCGATTGCAGTAACTGCAGACACGCATGCTACTGGCAAATAGCACCTTAGTGTAAACAATTTACACATGGTGGAAAGACAGTGAAAAGATGGATACGCTAAACTAAAAAAGGTGAGCAGGAGGAAGAAGACTAAATACCCTCGGCGGGAAGCCATCGTACTTGCAAGAGAGTAACTGAGATCTGTGACGGTGAGGAGCATGCAGGATGTGGCGGGGACTCGTCGTAGCATTTGACTGAGAATGTTTTTAGCTTCTGATTAACAGTAATATTTAAAGTTGTGGTTATGTGAAGAACGATGCATTTTCAGGAAGTGGATACTATGAAATTTATTCACAAGGTTTTTGGCACTGCTATATCATCAATGGCTCCCTGGGCTCTTTTACTCTCGAACATCAACTCGATAGTTTGGATGAACGTTACACGCCTATTCACATTATCGGTGTTGACCTCTGGAGATCAATGAGAACTCACTTTGGACTACGTCAAGATTTTAAGCTACATCGAAGTCGTGATTTATCGATGGAAGCTGCAAAAGTTCAAGTTTTGGGTGACTTCGGCGATCCCGTGCTAAAGACCACGTAATTTTCTCCAATCTTTTCTCACCATCGCCTTTTCAGAACGTTGCTGCCTTGGGCCTCCCTTCTCGTATTTAGTTCTACAAAATCGGCTTCGAGGTGCTCGCCCACTCCTCAACCAAGAGGTAGTAGCTGCAATAAGTTGTAAGGTGCGAGGAGATGATTTTGGATGCGTAATGCATTGCGGCTATGCCAACGAATCACGAACAAACGACTGGTTTTTAATATTTTTTAAACTGCGAATGCGTCCGAGTGCACGTGCTGCCATATGAGAGACATTAGCGTCTGCTAATGAGCCACTTCTTTATTCTCAGAAATTTCTGATCCTGTTCAAAGAATGAAGCAAATTTTTAGATGCTCCGTCTTTTCAATGAATTCTTAATTGTGTGCTAATTAGCTGCGTTATGATGGCGGCATTCTGATTTAGACCTGGTGATATTGAGCTCTGTGTCTCTTTAACTCCTATTCTGAATAACCTCCACCTTTGATCGGGACATTCATCTCCTAAGGAAAAATTGTAGGTATAATATAAGATACCATGCATAAGTTCTCATTAATCGAAAACAGTTATGTGTATTTGTCTCACTGTAGCTGAAAATTTTCAACGAAATCACAAGCGCTATTCTCGCTTCCCCTCTCTGGATTATCAGCGTCAGCTCTCGAAGTGGAAGTCTCTTCAAAAGCCATTCCATGAATGAAAGGAGCACGGTACATAAAACAGCAACTGTTTTTCCTTACGCATCGCAAAATGGAACTAGCGATGATTTCTACTGCAAATAAACAGGGGCAGGCAAATTAGGATAAAAAAGAAGCATATGGTATAGTCGGAAATGGGGGTTCAGAAGACCTGAACAAAACAATTGTGGCGACAATCCGCATGCGGATGGCAATTGGCAATCAATTATGAGGGTTTTGAATTGCGCAGACTGCCCAGTGGCATGCTTCAAGCAGCAGCTCTCATCTCACGCATAAGCGTTGTCCATTTGCATAGGACTCTCGTGCTGTGGCCATGCCAAAAAGTAAGCCTCGCAAATCGCTCGCAAGGGACATAAGATTAGGCCTGAGGCGAAACACTCCACTGAATTCTTCGAACTATTGGTACATCGCGGTGGCGGCGGCACTGCAATTTTTTTCATGCATATTTCAACGATGGCTATCATTCATTGCCCAATGAGCGCTCATTGATTGAGGTCGTTTCTGGTGTTTCTTTTACCTCATCCATTTTCTTCATGCTACTCTTTCACTTTGGATGCCGTGTAACATAGCAACAAATGTTAGAGGTATCCAATTTTGTGTGAGGAAAACACTTATTAAGAAAGTAATCTCATTTTCGGCAGAAAAGGTATTCTCAAATATTTTCAGTGAGAGTAACAAGATTAATGGAAACTGAGCAACGAGCACTGCCGATAAACGAGGGAAGAGAGGAGACGACAGGAGTTACTAAACAGTTGCTAGCGATCATCAGCGCTTCAGCATTAAAGCTAGGTAGACCAGTGATCAATAATTAGCGAGGAAACAAGAGAGAAAAACGCCGTTCCCGTTACTTTGATAGAACTCCCTAAAAAGTAATAAAAGATCAATAATGGAGATGGAATTTGAGTTGATATGCTTTGATAATGTTCACATAGCTGGTATCACGCACACAATAGAAGAGATGAAAGGTTTGAGCAGTCATGTATGGGGAAATTCTATCAGACACTGTCAGCATATTGGAAAAGGCTAACGAGACAAACGCAGTGGATAAATGATTCCCATTCCCTTGTCATCACGAGCAAAGAGCTTATGAAAGCAGCAGAATGGGTATTTATGAAACGATACAATAATGACTGTAATCCTTCTTGTAACTCTATCCATCTTCATAAGAACATGTGAGGAAAAATTAGTTTCGGAAGCATTCGACCCTCTGCTGAATGACACATCGTTGTGCAACAAAATTGACTTGCTGTTTTTCCACACCTTCAAATATTAACTGTCCATTTGCAGGTGAACAACGAAGAACAGATTACGCGTGAGAGGTAGGTGAATGGTGTAATCATACCTTTTGTATTCATAGGCTCAATTTTTTCACCTGGAATGATATAATGGAGAGGGCACGATGTATATCTAGCACACGTACATGCTAACAGTCATCTTCCCACCATAATGCAGTTTTTGGATGAAATAGTCACAAAACGAGAGGTTGTATAGTCGACTTTAAAGGACAAGCACAACTGCACTTAAATGAATAAGTGCTTAGTGAGTGAGCAGCCAGTGAACTTAGCATGGCGATTCCAACTGCCGATTTATTTGCTCCAAATAAATAATCCGTACCGTAATGAAAGAGAAATGAAAGCGGTGAATGAAGACTGCCATAATTTTAAGTAAATGTGTACTTAATAATGAACATGAGAGGTTTCAGGAAAGGCTGAACGGAAAAGATTGGACAGAGAACGGTGCAGTGCACGGCGGAAAGAAACATAAGGAGGAGAGAATAGACAACGCACTAAAATGTTTTCAAGTGAAGAGAGTGAGCTACAGAAAGACGAGATTGATGATCCCCGGATGCGTTGTGAGTGCTGTCTTCCGAAGAGATTAGGCGCACTTTCAAGGACAGATAACAATGTTGTATATTTTGCAGTTCATTCTAACTGAACTTTTTGGCCTGAAGTTTAGCCACCCTGCCGGAAATAAAAAGGATAAATAAACGAATAAATAAATAAACTTGCAGGATGGTCCTCATAACATATAGGCGCCTATCACAAAGTTATGATTCGTTCAGCTATCGCAAATCAGTGATCACAACATAAATCTCAATCTGCATTCAGACAACTTACATGCGAATGTTTAGGGGTGATTGGTGCACAAATCGCCACCTCGGTTCATTAAAAAGGAATCGGCATCTGCACCATGGAGATTCCTGGGTTAGGCCGAAAAGGTGATGCATGAGAGTTTCAAATAAAATTCTATTAGACGATAACAAGGACAATTCTGAAAGCTGTAGCCAAAGAAAAGTGGATAACAGAGGCTGCCACGATGATCTTACCTAACCACCCCCATCAACTACTCTTATCTAACCACCCAATCTAATGAAACAGCGACAAATAATAAAGCAACTCCAGCAGTTTGCCTATGTTCCAAATAAATCAGTCGTTCGGACTAATTTTCAGCAAATGGTTTATTTATTTTTTAACGTAATCGCCTGAAAAATGCAATGTGAGCGTTGCAAAACGAAATCGTATTGACTGCTAAGTGCGCTCAAATTTTCCGCTTCGTCGTTGAATGATCAGCGTTAGAGGATCGGCTTGAAGGATGATGGCTCCGTAGTTTGCCATGCATGCGTTGAAGCCGCAACTTGACATGACAACTCTAAGATGTAGCAGCGGCGCAACACGTTGTATGTGTACCTATATGAACGGTGGGAGAATGAGAGGTAAACACTGCAAAACACTGTGGTTTTTATATGCCAAGTAGACTGCAATCGTGAAAAAGTTCAGTATTCACAGACCCAGAGGCACGACGTCATCACTGCACACCTTAAATGCGAATTTGCAGACATACCTAAAATGCTCGAAGAAAGCGTCCAGAAATAAGTGACCCTTATAACGCATTTCCAGACGTGAGGAGTTTTCGACATGAATGATGTTTTGATGTTTCTGCGTCTATAGGGTGATATTATTTCAGGTTACAAAATTATAAACTCGTCTCCCCTAAAATCCTCTAAAGTTCCGTCTGCATTCGGGAGCACTTAAAACGCGCATCCTCAGTAGTTTCATTTGCTTCGGAACTAAAAATGGTGAATAGTTTCCTACTCAGTTTTCAAGTCAGAACTACTCGGGCCTTGAAATAACACAGCAAAAGCTAAAACTGAAGCTTTCTTGAAAAGCAGATATTCGTGTTCACCACTCTAATCGGAGCAAAACAAAAGCAGAGGTAGCCGAAATAGGAATGCGGGTTCCACTATGTTGCATTGTTTGCACGTCGATTTCATTTCCTTCTTTTGTTAATTTTTAATGGTGAACTCATTTCAGTCACCTGCTTTTTCAAAAGCCCAGTAAGCCGTTGTTATATCTACAAACAAACAGTTGAATTATTCAAATAACTTGACGGTCAGTGGAGTTAAACTTGGCAAATTTGATACGTGTATTGCGCACTCAGCTTTTCTTTCTTCTTTTGTCGAGATTAGTCGAATTCTAAAGCGGTCGCAGGTGGTATGCACTGGTGCCGAATTTGTACGGATTTTAGTTTGGTAGGATTTTCGCTGATTAGAAGTCATGCCATCGAAAGCAGCTTTATATTATGGAAGACAAGCAAGAGTTGTAAAGATAGCGAAGAAATGATGACAGTCTTCGGGATTTTCGGTTTTTTCGTTAACTTATGAAACGCACTGTTCAGGTGAGGAGAATGAAAAAATGCATATTGCACATACCCGACTCTGCACAATTCTCCACTTGTTTTGCGATTTCACGCCCTTTTCGAAATCGTATACTGGAGCTAAAAACACAGACAAGAAACAAATCATATACTGCGGAAGCCTGGGGACGTTACCAGTAAACTGGGGACCACTGCTGGCATGAAACAATCCCTTCATAAAAAGTTTTTCATCCACAGTAGGCAGCTTTTTTTCCTGCTTCCAGCCAGCTATCAATTTAGGCACTGATTTCGTTTACCGAGCACAGCACAACGGAAAATCGGCCTGTTGTCCTGCTGTATAGCGGACCTGTGAAAATGGCATCTGCTATTATATAAAGTATTTCTTCACAGTCTTTCCTTTGCTTCTGTATAAAAACATAGTCACACAGGTATAAACTGCGGAGCAGAACACCACGCACGACGATAAAAGCTATGTCAAAGATATATGGCTCCAGGAGTAGAAATGCGAAACGCATAAGACATGCAGTTGCCATGAAAAGGCAACCTATAGATTACAGAGAAGGCACCTCTCTGGTACATATGAAACTCCATAAAACATATCCACAGTGAACTGTTTTTTCTGCTCTTGAAAGAAAAAATTACGAAACCCTTCTGTTTCTAGACTTATTTAGAATAAGCTCAGACTAGTCAGACTTCACTGCCAGGAAAGTGACCATTTTTATGCCCATTATTAAGCACATGGATTGACGACGTACCTTTTCCAGGTTTTATTTGAAAGAGACGCCGCCTTCTGAGATATAACCCACGCGCTCGACAGTGCAACTGTCTTCGAATTAGTGCACTGTTTAAGCCTGTGAGGTTTACGTCTGAGGCTAACGGTAATTAAGCTTAACTTGACAGCTGAACGTCACTGTAAATTTACCACTGACGCATGGCTGCCTTGCTCTTTTTTCAAGCATCATTTTTTGCTGTATTTTTTTCTGCGGTATTTACTTACTGTGCTTGTGCGAAGATGATGTTTTTGCTTGCTATGACGACCGCTGAATTTTTGGCTTTTAAAATGCATTATGATGCCGACGTGGCAGAGGTGAGGCAAGAACATGTCCCCACAAAACACTATTCGACTTTCACCAAACGGCGCTAAAAAATTGGACAGCTCCCACTTTTCAGATCACAAAGCACTCATCGAGAAAATTAATTCCAGTTCACGAAAAGAAACGTCACAGTTCTTCTCTCAGTGTACGAGAGAAATAATGCAAAAGAATGTGGAAAAAGTTTCGTCAATATCATCAACACGACAATTCATTTTCACTACCCTACGGCAAAAGTCCCGTAAGCTGAACTGCAAAACAAAATCGCAACTCGCGAATCATCGGCGGAATCAACGCATATGTCATGATTATGAAGGCTTTCCAATCATCTCTGCCCGTCAGTGTATCAATGACTTGGCTCTCCGTATTCGTTCGCAGCAATCAACATCACAGCAATCGCTCTCGTTCGCAGAAATTTGACTCAGTGTGAAACAGCGCGCTCAGGTGTGAACCATCGTAACAGGCGATCGCTGCGATGCAATGGTCAAAATGTGAGGGCAAGTGCAAATGTTTTATTACGTCATCATCAGCTCGACCGAAAGACTGCATTTACATTGAGCATCGACAATGGCCATTCGCACGGAGACGCTTTAGAGCAATAGGTGATACGAATGTGATATTAAGAAATATATGGTTCTAAAAACTCTTTAATCACCCAAGCATTTTACAACGGCTTGCAGCAGACTGCGATCAAAAATGCATCCAACCGACATTACTGCAGCACATCTGCCTGATGTTCGTTAGCAAAGACATCATCTGTCAGCTATTGGTGCTGCAGTAACTCATGCAACAACAACTGTTATGGGCTCCATTAACGAATTTCAGTTCCTTCAAAATGCTTCTCGGGAAATCTCTTACCCTTATTATAGAACAAAAAATGATCGAATGGCGCTTTTCGAAGTTCGGCAGCTAAGCTTAGTATGAAAACGTCCAAATTCTAGACGAAATCCGTTCAGCGCGATTAATGGTTCCGAAAGCCAACAGTGGTTTAGGACACCCAACAAGCGCCGAAGCAAGACAAATTCAATAGTCGTTGAAAAGCAAAATTCACCCCGCGCCAACTGATGACTAAAATTTCACACCATCATCCACACTCACTGATGACTAACGTATTTTCATGGACATTTCAGTTTAGGACACAGCAAGCGCGCCATGTATCCTGCACTCAGCTGATCCCATCAGCGATCTGAAAGCAATTTGCAATTTGCGTGAAGCCCTCAACCGACGATTCCCCAGAAATGAATTCTTTATAGAAGGTGCAAATAGCAGAGTTTGCACCACTGTTTTTCGCTTTCCATCTCCTTTTGTCCTTCGTATTTATATTGCTTTCCATCTCCAGCCAACATCGACGTTCATGCACTTGCCGATTGTTGACATGGTTTACATAATTGCCCGCAATTTCTCGCCAAATAATACTGCCGAACTGATAGTATTTGCGATTTTCCCGCGGTCAGTAACAACTTCGAACTTTCGCATATCATATTGGGTCGCTAACTTCACTCTGACTTCGATTAATTCTTAATTAGCGACAAAATAGTAGCATCGATTTTTGAATGAGTGAAGTCCATTCTCCAAGAACTGACGGCAGCTACCGCGATTATTTTCAGGCAGGCGACACTAATAATTAACCTTTTGATAAAACTCGTACAGCGGTTTCTCGCTAACTCAATATGTACCACGAACCTACTAGGGAAGTGGACCCTTCAGCAGAGAAGTGGACCCTTAAAGTCTGAGAATTTAGAGTGCAGAAAAAAGCTTATAATTATTGATGAGCAGAATTCAATGCATCAATCACTGTTACAGTCGTTACTTGAATTAGTAGAAATCAGGTGCGCAAAATTTTGCAATGAACTGTTTTGACATGCAGAATGCTGGAAAAATTTTCGAGTGTTACCTTGCCGCCGGGTGGGAATACGCACGCGTTCGCAGCATCAGTATTGTCGCAGAAACAAGTCCACACGCAGTGGCTTTAAAAATCATAAGGTGCTTACAAAAGAAGAAAAGCTGCTTCAGCAGCTCAATACATGTATCGTTTTTGGAGCTAATGTACTCAAGGTGGCATCAGGTACATCTGCTTCAGTAGAATTTCATATAACAAGTAAGGAACAGATGCGAGCTTGCACTCATAGAATCCTCTAATGAGCATCTTCAATAAAGTGACCTGGAAAAGAAGGTGGGCTGCAGACATATAGAAGGGGTCAAACGCATTTACGTGACGTGACCGCTACATGATGACAATTCTTTGCATGACGAGATCCTGATAGATGAATAAAACACGAAACGACCCCGGCAAATACTTTCTTTTTCATTTCACCTTTATGCTCTTTCACCAGGGTCAGCCCAACGACTGGTATCTTATACTTGCTGGGCAGTCATATCAACTTTCAAATTCTACTCCATTTGGTCCGAAAAAAATGCAAACGTCCAGCAAATACACTTCCAAAGGACGTTTTCTTAGATTAAAAACACACTTCTCTTTGATTTCCTTCTATCGGATTCGGAAAACTTGGAAGAGCAGCCCATAAAAAACGATAGAAACAGCTGAATCAGCAGCAACACCAAAATAACGCACCCCCCCCCCCCCCCCCCCCCCCCCACTTTGGCAGCGTTGTAGATTCTCGCACAAATACGATAGCCCATGTCAAATTCGTCTTCAAGCGGTGACGTGGCAATCCCAGATTTTCGTTAGTTCGGATGAAAGAAGTTTTACGAGGACGCTTCACTCATACAGACAAAGGGCAGAAGACGCCTCATACGACTGGGCCAAGTAACACATAGGCGTGGAGCCGAAATGTGAGGAGGCATAAAGTGAATAAAGCAATATCAGCAACATAACATCGACGCATGAAATCAGCGATGCTAGAACGAATCGAGGCAAGAGATGCCCTGCACAATTTCTTACACATCGACTGTAAAACGCGGGAATACAAAGCCGCTTGAAATGTGATGAATTTTATCATATGTGGTCCAGGTGTAGTTATGTTACATTTCCACCACCTGCTGCAACCTTTTATTTGAAATGGGTTGCAATTTCCTTAGATTGCAATAGATTACTGCTCGAGGACAATGGCCAAACATCTTGGGAAACTTGAAAATTTCGTGGCCTCACGCATGAGCACAGTTTAGCATTTATAAGCATTTAAACCTGTAAGCATTTCAAGCTGTGCGAAAAGAAAGCTAGGGCACCAGTACCACTGAGTGAAGGCAGAAATGCGCGAAATTAGTTTTAGCCCTCATCGCTGGCAAATCCACCGCTGGGATAACAAACGATTTCATAAAGCCATTCGAAGAATCCATCACGTTGCAAAACAACAAAAGCAGATAAAAATGATAAAGCCATAATCGTTGATTCGTTATTGTTGCGCAATTTTTCAAGACGTAGCGAGTAATCAAGGCGATTCAAGCCGGGGAGATTCATTTCGAAATGACAACAGCGCATAGAAAAGACTTGCAATGAGGTGCCGATCCACCTGTCAATGTGAGGATAACGCTTGCTAAACAGTCGTGACGAATTTTCCGTTACAAAGTATTAAAAAAACGCTGCAGTGTTTCATTTGGGATAGAAACTCAATCAAGGCATTTCAGCAATCTCCCTCTCTCCTCTCCCGGCTTCGGATGAGTTTTTCACACTTTGAATCGTCACGGATATAAGGGACCTTCTCCAAATTCTAGTGCTTTCACCAAAAGGCAGCCACGGATAGGGCGCAGACACCAGTAAAACATTAAAGTTTTGAATGGAACATGTGCAGAGCAAAGGATAGAGAGCAGGGCAACACGAAATCCTCGGCGTTTTTCATGAATCTTCAAACTGCGCATAAACAGTTGGAATCTAACCGTATCTTAGATAAGGTCGGTCAGCGTACTTGAACAGATAATACCGTATATGTGTATACAGTTTTGCTCATAATACAAACCAGTGGCATGGACGACCAATAACTAACAAAATACGCGAAATTTTACACCAATTTACCATTCGAGTAAACGGCACTCACGAATCCTTTACAAACATCGGACTTTGTAACCCGACCCATGGAAAGCATCACATGAGGAGCTGCAAAAAATCGAGATTTTTTGGGTACATCTGCGTCTGATGGACCTTTCTGAATATGATTAGCGACCAAAGCAGGGTAGAGGAGATCAGTGCATCATCCTATGCAAAACCAAAGGCAACACAACCGGGCCCGACTATTGTACGTAATAATTATTCTTAGGGGTTCAGTAACTATTCCCTAAGAAAAGTTTGCCTATATGCGCTCATACAAAGTGACTTTGCAAGATCTATAATGTCGAGTTATTATTATCCACACTTATTGGGCGTATGCATCTATCTGTAAAACAATTCCATTTCAAAAATGCTCTGCACCTAAAGATGAGGTCCAATTTCCATTTAACAGCAGTTGAACCACAAGGAAATCAATTTTCTGGCGAAGACGTATCAGCGCGACCGGATCGCTTGACACCTGAAGAATATATTCCACACAGCAAGCGCAAGTTTCCGGAAGCAAATCTCAGATGCAAACATGACTGCCAATTTCAGAATCGCAGCGTGAGCTATCTTCATGTCAAAATTAAAACCTAACCGAAATAATACTAAAATAAAATCTACTATCGCACAAAAGATAATGTTGTAAATTCTGATGATTAGACTCCTTAACGCAGTGGAACAAAACTTATACTGGAACAAATAGTTCTGATAAGAGAAGACGAGCGAGTACAGCTGTTTAAATGTGTTTAGGACCAGGAGAATTCCTTTCAGGATAATGTGGAATGTAGAGAGGCTATTCCAGCACGATTTTCTGTTCCGGCTTCTAGCACCCGGAAACATTCCCTAACGGCGCCAGTCCAAGTGAGGAATGTGCAAGCTGTAAGTTTATGTGTTGATGATAAAAAAGGATGCTCAATAAGAGAAGACGAAGTACAAACCCTAATTCCTGTTAAGCCCTCTTTATCAGCTATTAACATTCACATGGCCAGCAAGAGGAAAGGTGTTGTCGCAGCACCTAGCGATTCTGAACTTTTGCCAAGAAAACTCAAGGATGTTGTGGCTCGATTCTGGTAACTTAAAAAATCAGCTCTGACTAACCGGTAGGGAATTTTAGAAGTGCCTTTGTTCAGACCTATGACCTATGGATACGTTGCCAAAACTCGCTGGATTCCTCACGCATTTCAACTACATATCACCTGCGGTGAAGACATGTACACCCAGCAATGATTTTAGCGAGTGGAGCACTTGGAGCTTTGCTATTCATTCTTCAACGAAGGCACTGCTTCGAGCAGGTGTAAAATCTTCTTAGCATTCTTCAGGAGGTAATCGATTCGAAAGACAGTGACTGACTGCTGCAGACAAGAGGTTCAGTTAAAGTAGGCGAGTTTTTGTCGTACGACCTTCATCAGCTGATGCCTCCTTCTTCACGTAGTGGTTAGGAGTGCTTCACAGCGAGATAGCGTTGTTTCTCTCGGAACCTTTTAGCAGTGAGTCAGGAAAGAAAACGGTAAGAAACAAGCAAAACGAAAAAGCGAACGAAAAAAAGCGCTTTTTTCTGAGGCTCTGAAGTTCGCTAGCCCGAGAGACAGAAGGTGGGAAAACAAATCTCCTTAGACTGCTGAGTTGATTCGGAAGCGTTTTGGAGCTGAAATTCCGAGCTCAACTCCAGCAGAAGAAAACAGTGAGCAATAAATATCTAGCAATAGGTAGGAAGCTGATGAATCTTCAGAGGCACTTCCAAGCTTTCGTTTTTTTTGCTTTTTCAAGTTCCAAAGATGTTCTGAAAACTTAGTGACTATGGGTGAATAAGGCCAACTTATGGAACTAAAAACCAACAATGATGTGAACATTGCAATACGAAATGCAAACGAAATGTTTTACTGTCGTCAGCGTATAACAATTTCCTCCACAACGTTCCGTGCTTGCTGCATGGATTTTAGAGGGTTTGGTGGAACATTTCTAAACAGCAACCTAATAATTAGTTCGAGAGCTCGGGCTCAACGACGAGTGAAAATTAATGATACTAAGGTGAAGTTATTTAGGTACAGGCAATTCTGATGGTATGGTAACTGGTTCAGGAAACAATTCTTCAGAAACTGTTAACATTCGAGTTGCTGCCAAGGAATCAACTGCAGAGCGGCTTTCCCATCTGTGATGCGGCAATTTCCACCGCTGCAAGATTTTCTCTCCGCTAAGAGAAATATTTTGACTATAACCGCATTTGATGACGACGCAACCGGAACAGTCATGATAGGCTTCGAACCCGTTTATTCTTTTTTACCTCAATTTTTCTACTTTTTTTCAGGTTTTTACGCTGATTCACATTTCGACATTCTTTATTAAGCTCTAAAGCAAAACAGATGGGTTGTAGGAGATTTCTTCCAAATTCTCATTGCTGACTTGAATTCGTTTTTCCGTTGGTGCTAAAAGCAACGGACGACTGTTTAGAAAAAAGGAATGATCAGCTTTTTGACGATAACGGAACGCAATCGAGCAAGCTTCGTTCTTAACCTCGTAGCCCTATGATCACTGGAACAAACCCCACCCAGCAATTCGAGAATGCATCCATTAAGGCAACCATTGAATGTGACGATGTATCTATCTCATTAAGTGCATACAACTGTGGTAAGGAATTTAAGAAAATCGCGCATGGGACATGAAAAAATCGAAGGAAAATCCTTACATCAATATTTAACATAATTTCAAAGTCACAGACATATCGGCAGGATGCGATCAGCGAAGAAAACGTTGCGTGTATGGGTAAAGAGTTGAGGTGCACAGACAGGTGAACTCGCACACTGTCCAAAGGAAATCGAGTTCCTTTGGATGAAAATGGGCTAAGTGGAGCAGCGCAGGCTCATGTGTTCGAACAAATGTTTGATGCACACACCTTATCGGATCAATTCAAGCAACAAATACCGTTATCCTGCTCGAAGCAAAAAAACGAAGATATTATCCGCTGGAAAATATTAGTTTAGAGCTTCAATGAAATCACTTAACGTCAATGCGATTTGTTGCTTATTGCATAACGATTGACCGCGTTTCCTTTAGTGGACATTTCTCTGCAGACAATGATAAAAGCCGTTAGCCACTGAGAAAGAAAGCAATTGAAAATACTGGTTGGGGTATGCATCATACCGGACAATCCTCATTTTTTTCTAGCACGGTGCTACCTATAGTGACCCGCTATACCAACGAATTAATATTACGTCGTCTCACTCACGGCGGAACTATTTATACCTCCTGGTGT
Source organism: Parascaris univalens (assembly GCA_037576465.1). NCBI lineage: Eukaryota > Metazoa > Nematoda > Chromadorea > Rhabditida > Ascarididae > Parascaris > Parascaris univalens. The sequence goes on from CM075173.1 coordinate 28,686,000, forward strand.
CGCTATTATTAAATGCCATTCCTCACTGGTCACGTGGTCATGCTTGTATAATGTACGTTTCTAACACCTCGATTTTTACTGTAACTAGGCAACATACACATTCTTTTACCACATATGTCTTTTAGTCGCTTCATTTGTGGATAAGACAACCTCACTGGAATGACAAACCGATAGTCGGCGTAGTCATAGGACCTCCTTAAGATGTGGATGACGTACAGCCAGTTTGCGTTTTTTGACATGGCCTCTTAAAACTATAATTTGGGTGGGGAGAAAAGACTCGCGTAGTGTTCCTTGAAACTACGATTAGGGAAATAAACACCTGCTGGCAGTTAATTCATAAACTGCAGGGGCACGTGAAACGATGTGATCGTGCATTAAAAAATCAAAAAAGTTTCACTGTGCTCTTCATATAACTATTTATTTAGAGAGGAATAAGAGAAGTGCCACTGCTACGACGTAAGTGAACAAGAATGTGTGGCGATTGGTGTATGTGGCTGTTAAGGCCGCCCAACAGAGCCAGGCGCTAGTCGACATGTTCAATGCACAGCAACTGTTCTGCGGCCCTCGATATTCACCGATGATAGTTGCTTGTGGCTGATCAATGCCGAAGCCAAGCCCGCTCCATCCTCCCTTCCGATGCGATTATGCATCAAGACAGCTCTTTGCTAGCATTCGTTTCTGCCGAGATTTTTTAGCCTACTCAGTGTCAGTCTCGGTTATTTGATGGCTGTTATCAATGCACCTTCTGTTATCTCCTCAGACCATTACAAACGTTCATTTACCAGTCGCTGATCTCCTCCTCATCAGTCTTGACAAAATAACAATACCTGACGTTTCAATGTCGTATTTGGCATATGACCTTCAAGACTATTCCCTTTGTACCCTCTCTAATTTTCACGTGCAAATTCATTGTCCCTTTCTTAGGAAGTAATAGCTTGTGCAAATACGGGCGAGATGCATACTAAAGATGAGACATGGGGCATTACGCAGTTACTCCATTCTAGTGGCTACACGCATCATAATGGTGGCTGTTGCCCACGCGGAGGTAGAGGGAGGTAAAAGTCTGATGGGTACTCGACTCAGTAGGCTTTGTTTCTGTAGTGACGATATCCCGATCGAAAGCGGCGTCATTCCATCTGAAAATTTATTAACAAGAGCTGTTTCTTTTGATTAACGTCACGATATGTGCATGCACAAATTCCCGGAAATTTGCAACTCTTCTTCATTGACGCTTCGTACATACGTCGCGCTTTTTTCCTTCTCTGCCATTCTCGCAGGAATATCTTGCCAAGGGGAACGTTCTTCACTTCGGTTCGAAAGCATCCCTTTTAGGTGAAACATCCGGGGAAGGCCATGTGCTTATACTATACAAGACCTGCATTTTATTCATCAACTAAATTACTTCGAAATCTCTCAAAGGTTTTCAGATAGAGTGGGCACAACGAAGATGAAATCATGAGAAAGGGTCTCTTGCAGCTCAAAGGCGTAAATGTTCAAAAGATTGGAAAATATTTATTCATATATATTTCTTGTTATTAGCAGTATCAGCAGCACTCAGGGTATTAAAAGGCGTGGAAGATATAAAAAAGGTTTCGGATTCAAACACATTCAAGGCTCAATGATGCACCCGTTCTTTTCTCCTATTTTGGACAGCATTTGGGTAATTCTTAGGCGCGGGTCCGTAATAAAAACTTAAAACTAGTCCACAAAGTCCACCTTCGAATTTCACGGGTCACAGCTTTTCAAGCTAAAATAATCAAACTCTCGTAATTAAATGGGTTGAACCATGGACGAGTCACTCAAACCAAAACATTTCAGCATAGGTCCAAGATGACAGACGCGCTCGAAAAGAGTTCTAAACTTATTGCTATACAGCTGCTGGTTTAGTAGTTCGCTGTTGTAAACACGCAAAACACTGACATTCAAGGCATTTCCATATTCAGAAATACTACAGGATGCAAACTGATGTGCATGGTTGCAGTTTAAGCACCTTTCATGTTCCATCAACAACAGAAAGCTAAACTTTAGAAGTATGGCGCAAAACCTCCGAAAGGAACTAACAAAACCGCTAAAAGGGTGCCTTTTTTCAGTTTGAGAGGAAAAGTATGAATGATAGATTTCACATTCGTCACACAGCATTTGAGGTGAGAAATTAAAGGATAGAAGAAACGGAAAACATCAAGTAGTAAGTAAATACATCATCACTTACTTCTACAAAAAAATTTCATGCTCTGTGATGAGCACAAAAAGCAATGAATTGGGTGAAGATAGGGAAGGCTTCGAATAAACGATTTCATAATAGGCGCTACCTTCGGCGTGAATATGGTGCCGGCACAATGTGACTATTTTACCTTCAAACCCCATTCGTGTTTGCGAAGGCGATGGGAACAGTACCACGTGGATGAAGTCCTTTACGACAAGTTCATAGCTGAAAACACGTATTTCACTAAGGGCCTATGCTTATGTAATTGATGCTAAAGCGCCCAGTCATGCCGAAACACAGCTATAACAGATCGTCAAACCTTGCCGAATAAAATCGATACCACTGTGCCTGAACACGAGACGTTTGGTATGCTGGCAGCGGATAAAGTCCAAAACTGCATTTCCGTCGGATAAGGTAGCTTATTGCACTCAATACGAGTATTGTCGAGTTTTTAGAAACTGCTAACACATGAATAAAATTTGGCTTCAGAGATGGCTGCGGTGATCTTCCTTTGCATTCTGTCAGGTAATTTATTCGGGCTAGCTCAGTGCAGAAAACGTCCTTAATGCGCATCTGCGCCTTTTTCATGGAAATGTGCTGCTGCGTTTGAAAGATTTTCTCCAAATCTCGTTTATGCGCATTGGACACATACCTTTGCGTTCCATAGTGCCAGCACAAGCAAAACTGAAAGATCGTTTATCTGGACTGACCGCTAATCGTTTTCTCAACTTACGCTTGACGTCATCTCCCGACAGCTTCAAAATTTTACCATCAAATTCTTGGCTCAAATTATTGATGGGGTTATATTTTCTTTTTCCGCTTGAAAGGATTACTATATGTTCCTCAGTCTGCTTTGATGGAATCACTGCTATTCCAAGAACTAAGCATACTCTCTGAAAGATGAGTGCAGCAAGTGAAAGTCGCATTTAGCATCTTTCGTTTCTGGACGAACATTTCGCACATGTTGTTGGAAAATAATTTTGGAATATCAACCTTCAAGCGAAAATTACCGATTATTTTTGCTGTGTATATTACAAAGGAAGTGGTGAAATACAGTCACTGGAACTTCCCTGCTGGGAGCTTCATGGCTGCAAATCTTCTCTAGCACGAGTTGTCTTCACAAAGTGCCCGGATGCAGGAAATAGGTCCAACTCCCATATGGAAATTTGAAGGTGGAAATATGCTATGGAAATACGCTCAGTTTCTAACAGTCGTTTACATGTACCACCTTCTTAGTGACTGAAGACGTTGGCATGCTACTGCTGTTATCAAGGTAATAAATTTGTGTGCATTCGATGCAATTGTTAAATCATACGTGGATCGGCGAATTTTCAAGAGAGAAAATTAGAGCAGAATATGGCTCAAAAACTACGATGAACTGGCAGCACTGCTTCGCAAGCCTCATACTCACTATCATTTCTCTAACGTCGATCAAAAGCATTTTTATATTGCTGTTTCTTCGTGATCCTCATTCTTCTTCAATAAACTGTTTGTTCTCTTTCTATGTTACTTCTTTCTTCGGCGAATTTTTTTGAAGCAAATTGTCCCACTTACAATTCCGTCAGTTTCTTGTTTCTCGAATGGATGGGAGGATTTTTCGGTTCATGAGGACAGCATCTGTGTTTCAACAGAAATTTCTGCACACGTAAAGCTCTGGCGGACCATCGTGGAAAGAACATGCATTCCAAAACTCTTTGGGAGAATAAGCAATGTTGGACGCTACGGGTCTCCTAAGCGAGAATGGAAGAGGATGCTGCGAGACTAAAATTTGAGCACTGTGGCAAAAACTTTTATTATCTTCATAAAGAACTTGATAGCACATTTCATTTTTCTTATGTTAACCTGCAGCTCGCCAACCTTAACCAGTGAGCATGAGTCAGGGAACGATCACGACCAAAGGACATTGTTCGTCGGATTCTCACTTCCCCTCCGCAGCTCACGGTCACGCAAGTATCGCTTACCATATGGAAACCAAAACGATCCACCCAACCGTAAAAGAAGTTGAAAATCATATCTTACTATGTCATGAGAAGTTGAAATCAACTCATTCCTACCCGTATGGGGCCCTGAAAAACTGCCCATGATTTTTAAAGGACGGTGATATTCAAGTATGAGGGAGGGGAGGGTGGGAGCGTTACCTGAGATCCAAACAGGCAATAGTGAAGTTTTCAGAAGTCTTAAAACCATTCGTTGAATATATTCATAACGGTGGTAGAAGGTTACTGGAAATCGAATGTACTGGGATGTTTCTTTATCCTATAAATTTACACGGAAGATCCATGAATTACGGCTACTGGCAGTTGAGTTGAAGTGAGTATATCTGGCTGCTATTTGATGATTCGCCTTAATAGATGTTTTTGTTTACTTTCAAAAGCAGGCTGTGATAACAGTCGAACTGCAGGTGCTTGCAACCTTCAAGATTACCTTGACAATTTGAACCTACGATATTTGAGGGAAAGACATTTATGCAGCAGACTAAATTTTGGTTAAAAGAATGTACATTTGTAGAGACGTTACCGCAAAGAATTGAAGACGAACAAATTGAATACAAAGTATTTTAGGAGGATGGGAGATCAACGAAGGTCGTAATATTTGGGCATTGCATTCACCGATTTAACATCGCATTCGGCGGTGGGACTCGACACTGAAGATGCCAAACACGCGTTAATATCATGGACAAACTTCTTCGCGTGTAGGTGCAGAGGAGTTTATGATAAGCACAGAAGTAGATAGCATAAGGAAGATCGTTCACTCAACATCAGCTCAACCTTCAATTTCAAATTAAAAACCAGCGGCATGTTTATGAGAATAATAATATCTATAAGTTGCAGCACAACTAAATAAAAAATGCATAAGCGGAAAGAAAAAAACCTTTCCTGGGAAATTGAAACCAAAGAAATTGGTCTGCGAGACAAATCCACGATCCGGGAGGAAGAAGTAGCGTTCCATTCCTCGCCATGAAACGCCGTTTCAGAATGAACCCCTAAGCGACGTTGAGAACGAAACAATTTCGAGTGATTTTCACACCGTCTCTGATTTCTTTGTGAGTAAATTGGCTCCTTTTTTAACTCAGTGCTCGTAGCGTAGAAAAAAGAAAACGAAGCAAGGCTCACCAACTTAGAATGAAGTAAACTGCAACTGCAACAACCATTTGCTGCTCTGTTCACTGAAACGTGACCTTTCGATGATTTCAGTTGCAAGTCTTCACCGATCGATTTTCCAACGATAATTCTGCGAAGATCGGTTGATGGAAACGCAAGGGATGCCATACTCTCATACTAGTACTGAATGGAAACATTGCGTTCAACTATTCTCTTAGATAAGTCCTAACAGATTTGAGGGTATCTGTCTGAGTTCTACATTTATAAAGTTTTAGTTTTATATACATATCTATTTTTAGCAGCACTGTTTCCAGCATTTTTATTCTTTTTGTGTGCAGGTTCTTATTTATGCAGCCACAGATGTTCCGTTTGAGAACTGAAAAGTTATGTCTTTCCTCTAAAGTTAAGCACCAAGTGTTTACTCAAAGCTGTTTGCTTCAAATTTCTGCACCAATACTGGGTTAGATTAGAGGTGTGGTATATATGAAATAAGCTATTGTTCGCTGTTCGGAAACTCGCAGGTTTTTTACTGTTTCTGATCATTCGTGCAATATGGCTTTCATCTCCTGATTGGGCTTTCCCAAATTGTTTCGCCGAATGAGCCTCCATATACTTGTGATTTTAGGGTTACATTACCACTGTGAGGCAGCAAATATGCGGCCATTTGAGCCGACTTATCTCTAATCCACCTGCAATCTTTGGAGCAATAGAGTCAATTCCTACGAACCTAATTTCTGTTGCGGTGATAACAGAGCAGATGGTCAGCTATATATCCACGTTAATCCAAATTGTGAATCTCATTTCTGAGTACGTTAATTGTGTTGAGCGCTTCACTGCTGACTTTTATTGCCTGCTCAAAGAGATCGTCCTTTATTTAGGCAAGCCAATCAATTCCGTGTACATGTTGTTGAATAAACAAGGATGAAATGCTCGAGCGCATTTTACAATAGAATTTCTAAAGCAACCCTCTTTCTTTGATATCATATATAAAGCAATGTAATTGTTTTCAGATCGTGAAGTGGAAGCGTTTCAGGATTGCTCTCTGTAATAATATTTGTGGTGGATTGATACGATTCTTTCTAACTGCAATTCTTTCTAGCTGGGATTTGAAATCGATCAGGGGTAAGGAAGGAAAGTTGAACGGCTTCTCTGCTGATATTAGGCACGAGGAGGATAGACATCTGTCCAATATGCAGTTATGCGTGTACTCCCTCATTTCCCTGAAATGTCGATATGACTGAGGTTTATCAGCAATTATATGAAGGAATCAATCGGATCTTAAAGGTCCTGATTTTATTCTCCATATTTGACATTACATACTGTGGAGGGTGTGTTCATTTGCATTTTAAGCAGCGTTCTAGGGAAATCTGAGAGGTGAACTTGTTATTCATATTTTGCAAGAAACGCCATCTTTCCTGTTCATTATTCCGACAACACTAATTAACAAGAGCATAAGCTTAAGTTGTGAAATGTTTATAAACTTGCCTGTCGCAGGGGATTTGAAAAGGACAGCTAAAAAATGCTGCATTGTTTACGTCATGAGATCGCTTACGTGAGATCTAATGCCATCATGTTGTCACCGCGTATAAATATGGATCTCTAACAGTGTGTATGTCACAAAAGTCGTTTACTTTGGATTCGAACATGGGTTTAAAAATGCGTTTCATTAAAGAATAAGACCTTTGCAAAAAACGGATCCAGTGCAGTCTTCTATCTGATCCCGAATGGCTTAAACAGCCCTCTCCAACATTTCTTTTCAAAAAGGAAAGATTCCTTTGGGAGTTTTCTGACGCGTAAGCCATGGTTGTTGCGTTTTAGCTTTTTCGTCGACGGAGTTGTTGACACTACGAATTGCTGTTAAATTTTCTTATTCGTTTATAAAGTACCTGTCGAAGCGATCTTCGATGCATAGTTTCACAAAAGTCGCAAGTCAAAATAACGTGGCTAAGACTTCTAACGCTCTCACAGCACACTTCACAAACCGCTAACCAACAATATCATCATCAACGTTGAGAGCGAATGTGGATGCGAACGTCAATTGGAGCGACTCTATAAAATCGAGGCGACTATCCGATCAAAAAAGGAGTGCGAGATGGACAGCTGAGGAAACGCTTCAGACCTCGTGCGGCGCAGCAGAACCTTATTTTTACTTTTTAAGAACACCATGGGGAGATCGAATTGGAGTCCGACTTTGGTAACCCTCTTAAAGACTATTTAAGCCAATCGTGGTTCTCCGTGGTAAATTGATAGATCGAAATAGTGCCGAACAATCGTATCGGATGCTCAAAATCGTAATCCACTAAAACGACCGTCAGGGAAGGTGCAGCGCACGCCCACAGAATAAACGCATGGTACGCGTTCCCAGAAAATCTTTTGTGCAACACACCCACTTCGCTTTTACAGTCTTGTTACCAAAACTGGCTTCATACTGTAGCATGGGTTCAGCACAAAGTTTTGCCTATTTCTTTAAAGCAACCAAGCTGTGTGTATGAGGGAAGAAGTAAAAAAATAGAGCGTACACAGAAACGGCAGTAAAAGAGGATGTTATCTGTCACTCAAGACGACCGCAGTCTGCATATGTAACACTTCTCTTACTTTTGACTGATCTCGTATTCTCTTTTATTACGAGTAGGTTATTTTGAAACGAACACTGCCACTTTGTTGTCCTTTCTGGATTAAAGAAAATGCTGTACTTCGTTGTGGATGTTCTCCGCGGTAAAAATTTTACCACCACTATACGTTTCTAAGCCTCTAGTCAACTACTAGAGCACACTTCTACAGCTTTTTGCCCAACCTAGGCGTGGCACATCTTCGGTATGCATTTTGTGAAGGATCCGTGAAGCCATCAAAAAAAAACACTGCACGAGATGCTGATGGACGTGCTGAGAAAATGACTCAGGACAAGATCATAGGGAGTCAACAGTTTATATCCTTTGATAGAGATTGTGGTACGCACATGCACACAGACAAGGCACTCGGATAGTTCACTTCGCCTAATATTCGACGTCGCACTGAAGGCGCTCTCCACATCACCGACCAAAACTGTCCATGACGCGGCATGCTAACCTATTTCAGAATTTTGCACGGTTATTGCTGGAACAGTATGTTATGCTGGCAAAGAACAGTTGGTAGGAGGAAAGTTAATATGCGCATTCTGTTGAGATTCTGTAAGCGCACTTAATTCCCATAAAGGAACTGATACCCCCTATAGAACGGCATGGTGCACCTGATTTTACGTTAAGAAAGCTTCAACTCTTTGTACTCATAGGAAATCCTTGGAACTGTTATCCGATTGTCGGCTGATTTCTCGAGGGATTGCGTTCAAAGTTTTTAAAGATCACCGGCGCATGATATGCCTGAGTTGTATTAGGAAAATTTTGAAGTAAGGAAGGATGCAAATAGGCTACAAAGAAAAGCTAGCATCAACGAGTAGGCACAAAATAAGAGTGGGCGTACGACACACAAATGAGAGTGCAGTAGTCATTTTGAGCGCTGTTTACATTGACCTCAGTCATGCCATAAGTACTTCGTGTCATCGTCGGAAGCTCGCGCGGTTCATCGCCGAAAGACGAATACCTTGACTTAGCAGCATCTGATCCTCACAGAAGCCCTAGCGATTCATTAAAGAAATGGGAGTATTTACTTCTATGGCTACGGTGATTCTGCATGCTTTTTGCGTTTAATCTGCAGAATAAATTTTATTTTACCTCGTCTGGTAGAGTTTAAAGTTTTTTCTTTTTTCTTTCGCGACACAAACTGTGCTTTGGCATCACAGCTCTTCTGTGTGCCCAGCAGGTGACGTTTGGAGCAGTCCGGTTCGCGTTTAGCTACTACTTTAGCTACAAGTTGTGCACGCGACTCAACTTGTTTACTTTCCTTGTTAGCTACTTCTCTATTTTATGGATTAAACAGTGAAGAATACTAAACGCTGCAGATCGCCGGTGAATGTTTCTGAGTTACGCACGGACACCTGCACACAGGAGATAACTGGAATGAAGTAAACTTTAACTGTAATAACAGGTAGGACGGTATGGGGTAAATGGCTTTAGCATCAAAAGCAGTGCAGGGTGCTGACGCGTTGAACAGTCGTGGTGCAATAAACAATCTTAATACATACTCGATAGAAGCACCATTTCAGAGAGCAAAATTACAGGATTCTATTTTTCTCGATCAATTGGAAGGAGTTATCAGATGACACACGGTGTTTCTCACGCAGACATCTCATGTCATTCGATCCGCTCATTTTGGTTTCAGTTCGCAGCATTGTAATTTGCGTAAAATTTCTATTTCCTAAGCAATGAATAAGCCAAATTTCGAGGGAAGGGATCAGGCTTAATTTTATTTCGAAACGCAAACCGCCCGTTCGCATACGTCCCCCATACACTTTCTTTCATCACATGGGCTGGGTTTTTCAACAATACGCTATGACTTGTCACTTTGAGGAATGAAAATAGACGAGCGTTTCGAATATGACTCTTATCCTTTACATAGAACCTTTCTTGAAAACAACATTTGACTGTCAGCTTTTACGGGAAGGGTCATCGACAGAAGGCTGCAGCGAAATCTCTTTCAGGTTGTTATTATCCAAATCACTTCGACAGCTAGGTGTAAATACAGTAAAACTGATGCAGATATGTAAAGGTGTGTAATTTTGGAAGGGCAGTCTGTTGTGTTGCTGCAGCCATCATTCTCGAGTACACACTTCGGCGACTTCATTGTTATGCATAAATAAAACAGACAGCACACCTGTGAACACGGTACTCACAAGCTATGATCAGTGGTGTTAACGGCAAATTGGCGTCGACATTCTGCGAATTTCTCTCCTGGAGGAAGAGAACATCGTAAGTTTCATGAGAACGATACCACTGCCATATGCGTTTCATTTATTAGCAAGATTTTTCTTACGCATTGTTAGCACATTGCGATTTCAAATATAAGTATTCTGAACGGAAGGATGGGTAGAAGATGAAAAAACAGGCGCGACAATGTGGATCACAAGTCCAGTGGCAACTGCAACTCGTATGCGATGACTATGAACGACGAGCAACCGGCGTGGGAACAGCTCATCTGTACTCGATGTTCAACAGGTCGGCCGTGTGTTACAATATGCAGAAGTAAATTAAACTTGTAGTGGAGCATCTAATAAAAACAATACTGAAACGGCTTATCAAAGTATAAACCTTGAGCGACCTCAGGTCAGATCAAAGATCTGAACTGAATAACTGCTAACTGAGGCTGGTCACAAAAGCATGTTTCTCATATGAAGAGAAGCTTTCAAAATGTGGCAAATCTGCCACACTTCCGGTGTTGTGGTAAAATGCTGCGTGTACGTTTGCCGCGTCGATGCAGTGAAGTGAGAAGTGCGCAAAAGCAGCTTGAACGATACGCGGATTTACGCCTTCTCCCCCTGTTAGTCATCTATTTAACCACGTTAACTAAGGAGTGCGTTACTAAATATGCCGAACCATGACTTTGTGGTAATTTGACCCATAAGCTCGCGGAACTCTTCTATAAGACTTGTTCTTGTCATTTAAAGTTTTTCCTGCTTTTCGAATGTGAAGGGTCAGTCTAAGTGATGGTGCATCATGGGGTGTCGCGAAAAGCGAGATGCGTCCTCGCGGCTCATTGCAGCCAGCGTATAGTAAAAAAAGGGCTAGCTGCCTCAGCGGCGCCCATGACAAGCGGAAGCGATGAAACACATAGTGCAAACGATGATACACCCAGCGGAAACTGGGAGATAAAAACTAAACGTTTCAATGGGAAAAAGGGCATGTTGCATACATAGGTCTTTTATTTTCAGTTAAGTTTTGCTGAAAAGTCAAAGCTGGCTGAAAAAAGTTTCCGTCCAGTGTGATGGACGGTGTGTGAGAAGCACAGATCCAAGGGCTGATTACCATGGAGCACGCTTCTCGTACCTTCCAAAACTGTTCATTTTCTTGAATACACTTTCCTTTTCCTTTTCCTTCTCAATCTTTCAATCATATTGCGATCGTTCAAGAAATCTTACACTTCCGCTGCTCTCAGACGAAGTCTGACTTAGAACCTTAGGATGTTATGGGTCCTTGAAAACTCGGGAACCGGAGGAAGCCCAACTTTAATTGATGAAGTGGCGTATTTGTTGGTAGGCGAAGAAACGAGGATGCAAAACAGCCGGAAGGAAAGAACACAATAAAAAAAAACTCGGACTGACTATTCAAAGGCGGGAGGTGCAAGATATAAAACCTGTGCAATGCCTCGCGAAAACGGATATGCTTTAAATATTTTTGAACGTTTTATATAAGATTAGAATAGTCAGGAGAAAAGCTAGGAAAGAAACTGTAAGATAAATTTGAAGGCGCACAGTGAGACTTTCATGTGATGCACCGATATTTATGACTGTCGCGAAACGCGAGATGCGTTATCGCGGCTGATTGCAGTCAGCATGTAGCAAAAAAGGACTAACCGTCTCAGCGGCGCCTATAACGATCAGAAACGATAAAGAACCTAATGCAAACGATGATACACCCAGCGGAATCCGAGGGATAAAAACTAAACGTCTCAATGGGGAAAAGGGCATGCTGCATACAGTACCGAAAATGTCAATGGGAAAGAGGGCGTGTTACATTCATCACCGAAAATAGTCAGTGGGATAAAGGGCACGTTGCATGCATTAGCAGAAATGGAAGGCGGAGCGAGGCAGATCGGCAAAAGCTCCCGTAGCAAAGACTCGCCAGTCGGACCGCGGTGAGGACGAGGGACAGGCCCCTCGTATGGAGCTCAGGAGAGCTCCCGTTTGAGCGCCCTATAAGTGATCCTCCACCACGTGTAGTTATCTCTTATTCGTGTATTGAACTGCTGTCAACGTCGCATTCCCTCTGTACAGTATTCACTTGCCGTGAGCACGGCCGCATCGGCACATCCAATTGCTGAACGTGAGTAAAATCCGTTTGATATAGTTCCATTTTACTTTGTTCAGTACAATGTCCCAGTGAATATAATATGGAATCAGCTACCTAAAATGCACTTTAGAGAGTGCTCAATAATAAAAGTTCCAACGTAGAGTACGGAAAACCACGAGCGAAAACTCTTGCTCCATCCTTCGCAAATGAGAAAAGCGTCTGAAGTCGACACTGACGTCCAGAATTCCGCAATTTTTGTTGAGAAATACTAAATCGAAAGGTATATGATCAATCACTGAATATATATGGAGGTTTTTAATATTACCTGGGATCCGAACGCGCGATCATTGAGAGGAGGGCGAATTTTTCAAATAATCTGCGTTTAGCAGATACCTACCTTCTCCTGCAGATTAGTGGTGTATGGTATGAAAAGGATGCATGAAAATACTTCTTTGAGGCACTCTATTAAGAGCCTTGAAACTTAAAGAAATAAGTCTCCCATCTCAGCTCTGAATGTTCTCCGGTAAATCAACCATTTATACTCTTCACCGTGACTTAAGTGTACTTAAGCCTCAATATTCCGTATAACCTTTTTAGTTTGGTCAATGTGAACGTTATCTGTTTGAATTACACTGTCTTGTATCATCCAGTACCACGAGAAGGTGTTTTATCGCAGCAATGTCGACCATCCTACTGAGAAATCGTTTTCCATGAACGCACACCGGAGACGTGATTATCTACATTGCTTCCCACAGAGGTGGGAGGTTAGTTGGGCGCTTGCTTTTCGCATAGTTTCATGGGATTTCTTTAAAACGGTAGTGAAAGTTGTAATCTCGCAAAGGAGAAAACTGAGCATTGAAAAACCCACCTTTCGAAATTCATCCTCAAAACCCTTGAAATGAAAACAGCAGAATTCTGAAGAGAGTAACGCAAAATGCAGTTAGAAGTTGAATGAATTTTATAGTTGAAATTCTTCACTTATGCGGAGGATAGTTTAACTCGAAATTTCTCTATGGTCACGCGCTTTGTGCACAAAAAGAGGAAGACAAAGCAGAGGGTCGTTTTTCCACACACCTGCTAGTAGAAGATGGCATATCTTGGAGTAGAAGTGGAAACCTTTGGAGCAACTGTTGTTTTCTAACTTTCAAAAGAACATGCAAACCTCGAAAAAGACAGAAGCAAACTCGGTATGTCAGCAGAAAGATGTTAATTTTGATTAGGCCTCTGATGATACGGCACTAGGTTCACACATATTAACAAGATAAATCTTAGTAGCATCTCCATAGATAAGCGTGCGTTTTTGAATCGCTCATTCCATGGTAGTAATTTCTACCGGCTCACTCCTCGACCGTGAGAGGAAGATAGGGAATTGCATGACATCATGTAGACCGTAGCGTCCCAGTCCTTCGATTTTTACAAAGTGTGCTAATCATTCGTGACTGATTTACTCATCGGCGAAACATAGGCGTCCTGGCACAGCAGCGCGTGCAATATTTCAGGTATGCATCATATGTATTTAACAGCAGCTGAATTAAACGATTAAGCAATTCCTAAATGATCAGTCACAGAAGTTTAAAACCTCCTATCATCAGACAAGCGAAAGCCAAATTTAGACGAAGGCGCACCACCTGACAATAGTGTTTCGTGCTGCACTCAACTTGCTACTTTCTCTGCGCAGCTAAAGTGGTAAATGAAGTTTCAGTGAAAACCAACAGTGAAACACATATGTTTAATTCATAAATTGTCACAGTCCATTCATCGGTGCTGAGGTGCGTCTAATGAAGGCCGTCTATAGCAGAGAAGTCATCCATTTATTTATTTTTTTTTTGGAGGACTGCGATCAGTAACTCAATTTCAAGTGGAGGCTGCCAACAGGCAGTTAGTTGTGTCCTGATGAAATAAACAGGAACGGAAATTTTGATCAACACATTCCAATCTTCCTATTGCACTGCTCTATTTAAATGCTCTCATATTGTTACTGCAAGTGACATCAGTTATCAGTAAGTGACAAATTAAAAAATTAGAAACAGTTCGTGGAGAATTTTCAGCAGCAGTGCTATGCAGCGATATCCAATAAAGGTCCCAGCGGTATCCGTTAGTGAATGTATGCGACATCAGCGTTTTTATTATCAGTGATGATGGACCCCCTTCTATTTATATAGCTGGAATAATGCACTGAATCATAGCACAAGTCTCGAAAACTGCTGTGATGAATTGCAGGAGGTTTAACAATCAAACGCGCTTGAAGCATCTCCAAGATATTTGTTTCTTTGAAGGGCAGTCGAAGAAATAATAGGCTGTTTCCGTAGCCCTGTGAAATGCTTCCAAATTCCATGCGTCATAATTCACCGATCTAAATACATTGCAAATGATACGAGTCTAATAAAGAAAACACCACATTTGTATGGTGCCAAGAACGGATAGCTCTTGCTGACGCAAACCGCCTATTAACTGATAATTTTACTGCGACTTTTGATAGCGGGAAGGTATAGCACTAGCGATGAGTTGGTAAATAAGAAAAAAAGAATCAATCGTTCTAAGTGGAAATGTTACTGGTTGGATACAGGGTTTATCATCCCGTGAGCAAACATCTGAGCTCATATTACGCTTTTGAAGAAAAAACGAGACAATGAATTATGCTTGATGAAATTCTGCGTCAGGACATGCAATCCTTAGCAGAATGATTTTTTTCATTATTACCAGCTGCTTTCGGATCACAAAAACGCAAAACTCGCTAATGAAAGGAGGTCAGCAAGCTATACAACTGAATTTTAATATCTAAGATATGCTTCATCTATATGAGGTTTGTCAACCGCAATACTGTTCTGCTGCAAGACACTTCTGCTGCAAAATGATGATAAAACGAAAAACTTCCGAAAAAAATTGTGATGCGATATTTGAGTGCAGTAGTGAAGGAAGACCATCAATAGAAACTGCAAATGGATCACCATTACTGAAGTTACAGACACTGTTTCATTTTTATGTGAGTTATCGAATTCCATAAGGCGCTCCCCTGGTGCTACCCTATGTATCACCAAAAGTTTACTTGCGAATAACGCATCTGATAATATTTTACTTTTGCAGTGCAAGTACGAAGAGGCATGGATGAATGTGGAGTATAATGAAGGAACTCCTCACGAAAATGAAAGATTGAATGTTTCTCTCTCGTTGCTCCATCGCACAATAGCAGAAAACAGTGTTAGCCTCCTACTGCGACCAGCGACGGAAGATTCTGCTTAAAAATTAGGAGAACATCCTGAAAACGATACAAAAAATTCACGGCGACCTCGGTGATTCGGTGGCACAGATGCTTTCACTTGTTCAGAGCGAAGAATGAGCTCCGTTAACGTGGCGTCTTATTTGTTATAACGGACAAATAAGTCGCCATCGTGAAATGAGCTCTGCAGAGACTTCAATTTTTCGCAAATTAAATTCACCGACATTCGCTGAACATTTTCGCAGATGCGCGTAAAATGCCTATCACCGAGCAGTCAGCATGCATGTCGGTATCATACAATCGCTTTTTCATAGCAAGCAACCAAGGAACTGGAAAGCAACAGCCACATCCTTCAAGCTTTTCAGGTGGCAAAGCAGTGCAATTTATTCACTAACTGTTGAGAGATATTGATGAAGAAATCCTTAACCGCTTCTTCTCAAATCATTTGAAAACTGTGATCTACTAGAATAACACATTAGGGGAGTCCTCGTCGAGCTGAAAAAGATCGAATGTACATTCAGTTTAGCTCAGCAGTAGACCTGCTGGTAGAGACTTCAGCTGGTCGAAAGATGCGCCTCAAATTGACGCACAAAAATCACATTTCGAAATCTGAAAATCATATTTTATTCTTCGGTACAGAAACAGGTGATTGCTCTTATGCCAGAAGTGTTCCTTGTTAAAGATGCGCCATTATTGGTAGTGTTATGAGGTTTCACTGCGGAACGTTTCTCCCTCTTCTTGTAAAAAACTGAAAGAGATTTTGAAATATGTTGCAACCCTCGACCAAGAACCCTTCACTTCAAAGAATTGTTCCCTGTCGTAATGGTGAAGACAAAGAAAGCCATCAGAGATCTTGTTTTCCAAGTATGAAGCGCGATTCAGCATTTTGGTTCGATCGCAATGGACCTCACTACCAAATACCGACGTCCGAGCGTTTACCGTTCCTTCATTGATGAACGGTAAACGCGGTTGCTGAAAAAAAAAAAAACATCGCACTACTTTTCAAGATTCACCTTCGCAGCGATGGCAGAGGTACTCGAAAAAATAGACCGGGATTCATATTCTTGATTACAGAACTCCCCACGCACTTTTTCTCTGTCGATCAAGCATTCATCTGCCGAAATAAGGCAATATCGAGATTGAACTTGCTGGCAACAATTAAAATTAGGTTAAATAATCGTGCATTTCGAAAACTGCTGCCGCTATATCATGGATCGGCGTGAGCAAAAGTTTTCATTCTCGAAGCACTATTTCGTTGGAATTAAGGAGTTGCCGACTTAGAAATTTTGGAATGTCTCGCGACGTATCATTCAAGTGTCAATGAGGGTGTTTTGCCATGATCAGTATGCAACCCCGTTCACTTATGGGGCATATTTCGAAACGGAATGAGTGCCAGCAAGTAAATAGGAAGTACTGTCACAGTACCCAAGCTTTCACGGAAAAGAAGCGGTGTGAGTCAATGAGTACTATGCAGTCACAATATGAATTAAGATCATGTCGTATCCTGAGTATACGAAAACATTTATCGCACCAGCGAGCACTTTTTGTTGAATGAATCGGAGTTGACCTTCACTTTCCAGGTGAGAAATGGTGCACGTTGCATGGACGAAAGCACATATGAGCTTGAACTGATCGACATGTGGCTGCTTCATGAAAACGTGATGCGGCGTCGTGCGCATAAACGGCTCCAAGAAAATGCCAAAAAATATGCCATGAGTCAAAACATTACAAGTCAGCCATGACAGTCATGAGATGTGTTTCATCTTCACCTACAAGCATGAGAGAGACTGAACTGGTGGTGACTTTTAAAACGAGCGAAGACTACCGGCTTTTCTATTCTATCATTACGCAACACCTGTCAAACATTTTTTCTCATTGAAGAATGTGCATCAACAATCAGCGAACCAAGGAATTAAATCACAGTCTACGAAGCAAACCGCAGAGCAACCGGTGGCGATGGGAAAAAGTAAGCAATGCTTTTCATATTAATGAGGTCCTAATGAAGTGACGTCAGCGAGAGCTCCTAAATCGTGATTCATTGGCATATGCACAGAACGTCGATTCAAACGAATTGGGCAATATCAATAAGGCTCTAAAACGCACACAACAAGATAGTTTATGTGCGTTTCTTTGTGTGTTTGTGTATCCGTTCCCAGCTCATTAGTGACTACAGACAAGGCGAAGGAAAAATTCCATTGTCATTTTGAGTACATGAATATGACCTCTGACTGCAGCGGTGATGCTACACGATATTTAGTCATCTTTTGCCTTGAATTCCTTTTTTCCAGCTCTCTGTATGATAAAATATTCGTCCTGCTTTGTCATGCTGATACACCGGTGGCAAAATTTGTTGGGTTAGGCTAGGCTTGCTTTTCTGAGACCTTGACCGCACAACTTTCGCTAGCTCAGTTAACGCTTGCTTGCCAAAGATCCCTCATTCCCGCTGTCTTATCAGCAATGCAGTCAAATTTTGAATAAAACAGGTTCACTCGTGTCCTTTTGCACACCGTTGTAAAAAAATAGAGCCAGCATTGCCAGCTGCCACGATTCCAAGCATGTAGGTGGGCCCCCTCAACAAAGATAAGCGCCCTTGGTTGTTAGACCAATAAATTTTTCTCTAGGCTTATCATTAGTAGAACGGAAATACGCGTCTATGAGGTCTGTCTGTATACCGAACAGGCTAATACCTATCTCAAACATAATGAATTCTCTCTAGCCATATCTGTTTCATGTTCTCTCATGTTAATATAGCCTGAAACAGTGATCGAGCAGCACTACTGTATTTTGGTCTGGCCTACGCAAACATGACACCCCCTGAACCACTCGCTGAGATAGCTGGCATGAGAACATTTCAAGCCGTTGCAGTCGCTTCAAAATCGTCGTCTTCGAACACTGGAACAAATCCAGGATACTGAAACAGCTGCTTGCGAAAAAAAATTTCGGTCCTTTTCCCCTAAAGCATCCCTATAAGACTCTAGTCTCTCTAAGGAACTCAACAGAATTGCAAATACCTCAGCGCAGGTTCGATGCCACTGAGTTCGAAGAAACGAAGCTCTTCGTTCTACGCCTCAAGGACACTGACATTTGTGTGTGTTGTGCGCGAAACGGATAACGACACATGAACCACACTCAAAGATCTCACTATTGACGTTTTCTAGAAAAGTATGTTTATAGGATGGTACTTACTTGATGAGAGAATAGCTGCTCAGAAGTGATATCGTTCACGTGTCCCCATCGGCTGCTGTAATGTCCACTGTGACAATCTCGCAATCGAAACCACCAATAGACTGTTTGATTTCGAAAAGCGAGATCTACAGCTGTCGGACATTCTTGCCGACCAGTGAAGCATCCGCTTACGGGATTGGAGGTAGCTTAGTCGCGATCTTTTTCAGGGTTCCTTTACGAAACTCGAGAACCCTGTCATGCGGTTATTTTGGGACTGAAAGCACCTGTTTATGCAGTGCTTTCACTTCCTTATCTCACGAGTGACTGCACCAGCGGGTAGAATAGTTTCACTACGGTGATCTACAATGCAGCATTCTTCAGCACCATCATGGACAGCAGGACGCATGCCGGTGCTCCAAATTTTCAACTCCAAGGTACGACTGACCCACAGTTCTCTTCTCTCTTTTGAACGTCAACGGAATCCGGCTGGCACAATTCAGGATTTAACCGCAAGTGGTTGCAGCAAACGCAGCATTCCATTGAAACAGGTGATTAAGGAAAACAAAAACTTAAGAAGGAAGAAAATTCTGTAGAGATCGATCATAGGCATACTGAAGGTTTGTCACTTGCCGTAACCGAAGCATGTCCTTCGCATGATCAGTTGGTTCGAAGAGTTGAAAATTTATATACATGTCACTCACATTCATTTCATCCTACTCTCATAAAGTGATCACTGAAGTTCGGTGATGTTCTGAGCACTTCCGGGTCTCCCTATTACTCAGCAGGATGAATTACTTGCTAACATCTCGCATAGGGCTAGTTGAAGCTCTTAGTAGCTGCTTCGTAGAACAGAAATCCCGAGTAAAAAAAACTGATATCAGTGAAAAAGGATTGTTGGTCGTAATTGTTTCACATCGAAGATTACTAAAAATGGTAATAATCGAATATGAAGCTTCAGACCATTCTTTTCGTCATAAAACACATGAGCTGGCCGCACTTTCATGTTGCTCCGTGCATCTCGTAAATTGCCCTGAAATCCATCTCCTTCAAAAATTTTTCAACAAGATTCCGTCGAATACAGTGTCATTGTACTGCCATATCACTGGATAGGCAGTGTAACAAATGTGGGACCGGATTGCTACACTACATAGAACATAATTCACATCATTAGAGCAAAGGTGGTCGGCAAACAAGTGGAGATCTCAGCATAACGGACGGTGTGGACGTTGTCATTTTCAGAGTAAATGAAAGACGCAGTTGCATATTTTCTTTTTCTTACCATTTTATTTGATCACTATATGCGCTGAAGCTTCACAGGTCTAATGCCTCCAATATTACACTGCAGTCAGTATCGTCTGAATCGCTGTATGAATATAAACCTCTGAAATTATTTCAGCCTTTCCAATGAAATCTGCTTTCGTTTTACAACATAATCCAGCGAACAAATTTAGCGGCAAACGTTACTTTTATGAGTCACTTTCAACAGGCTGATGCACATCAACTCTCATTCTTGCCTCGTTATTTTCATCACTCACTACTAATCACAAAGGCCTGGCAGAGGCCTTCATCGAGTCCGCATATGCACTGCACATCGTTATTTGGAAAGGCAAAAAAACGAAAAGAAAGTGCTGAGAAATAAGTGCACAAACATGAGGAGTAAAATGGTCAGCTCAGCACTTCCGGCAACTGCGTCAAATGCATGCAAAAATCGGGAAATGTAGATTTGTTTGCGCGCCGCAAAAGTGACCTGCAAAATTATGATCCTTTAACTGCCGATTATGTCAGCACAGGGAGTTCGTTCAAAATATCAGGTTCCGAACTTCATCCAACAATATATATCAGAGGGCTAGACGTAATCATCGCTATCTGACCTAGCTTTTGAAGACTAGGAGTCGACGAGCAAACATGCTTGCAAACTTTGCAAATTTGGAAAACCTAATGAAAGCTCTCGAGGTATAGGCGGCGAAGATGCCCTCAGAGAAAAGAACCTGCTTTAATTGGTTATCGTACCATCTGAACAGGTTCCCAGTCGAATACTGTATAAGCAGTCTCTTTCGTAACTTGGTCAATTCGTTGCAACTCCTAGGAAAAAGTATTTTGATGTGGGGCCAGTCCCACGAAACGAGCGGATATGAAAGTTGTATTTGATGCATTTAGCGAACATCTGCAGTTTCGATCAGAATAATGAATTCGCATATATCATCATATAGTTGAAGGTTCTAAGTCTGCAATATTGTCGCAACAAATTGCGTTCTCCTGCTTGATCATTTCTCAAATTCGAAATGCAAACAGACAGAGAAACACATTTGTGCTGCCTCTCTGTATCATTATGCTTTTAAAAAATTGCTTGCAAAATCGCATTATGTTAAAAAGCCACTTGCCGAACAGCTAGCAAACAACTAAAGGTTCTGCCCTCGGAAGGATTGCCTTCGTTTTATGCACATAGAATTGCTATGTAAAATTGCAATAGGTGTTGACTGTAAGTAGTATTCAGCAAAATATGCGTATCGCTTCGATATCCAAATAGCACAGCTTGGTGTAGTATTGACCTGTTGCACGCTATGGCTGAAATTCGTTTCAGACGATCGATGCTGCAATACGTTGGTTATACTTCGCTGACTTCGTGTGTATGGAGTTCTGGCTTTGGTTTCGCAGCTACGCGATTGCGAAAAAAAACACTTTGCTAGTTGATGGGGAATTTTGATGGGGAAATTTGTTATGTGGAGCATCAAGCATATCTGGCACCATCGTACGATCTCGTTAAAGACATGATTCTTGCTCAACGCCAGTGCGACGATATGCTTAAAGGTTACTGCATGAGTATTGTAAACTGAAATGTCACGGGATAATCAGTGAAATAGAAGCACTCTTGCAAAACCCGTTTCAGTGACATCGAGTTTGTGCATCTGGGTATATGCATGTCTGTTTGTCCGCTGGTTTTTATTCCAATACTCCTGAAGTCAGAGTTGTTAAATGTACATTATAAATCCGAAGTCGTTCGAGCATCTCCTTTTCCTACTCTGACGCTGGGGAGTCACGCTTGAATTGTGACGAAAATATAAGCACTTTGGGCTCTTTGTGGTGCATTTCTGAATCAGTCTACTTGTGGCAGTCATAAGTGCAGTTATGTCTTCATTTGGCCTAAAGGGGCTGTGGAAACTACTCATAATGCAGCATTTTAGCCTATGGATACGTTTATTGCCAGATTTTTGAAGCACTCAACACAGCCCGACTTTTTATACATAAAAAAAATCATATGCTGGACGCTGAGGAGGCTTGGAAAGTTTGAGGTTATCGGCAAAAAGTTGTATACGTTTCATAGTCCTTGAGAATCGCTGTCGATTAACACAAAGAACGCCAGGAATTGTTGTCGATCTGCACTGGTTTATGGTAGTCCACATAGCCAGTGCGCACAACTTATGTTGCACTGGTTGCCGTTTGCTATATTACGTGATTGCTTTGCTGCTGCAATTTTGAGAGTTTTCCCAGAGCTCTGCAAAGTAGCTTAAAATGATAAGACATGAGCCCAACAAGGGCTTGAGGTATACATTTCGGAAAGGGTGAAACGAAAGTACTTTCCGTATGTGTGGAAGAGTGCTAGTAGACCAATCTCGCGAAGTTCGCGAAGTTTTGTCCCCATGTTTTCTGTTGGTCTCTCGAATGGGAAACGAAGTAGTGTCCTCTACATTTGCTTCTGTTTCACTATAGATGGAAAATTTTGCAGTGCGACAGTGTACAACTTGGAAATATGGATGAAGAATTTTGCAGGCACCTTGCCATAAAATGTGTCATCAGTTTGCAATGATCCGATTTTACTTTGACGGCATTAACAATCTGCCCAATGCACAGCTCCCGTTCATGCACTTGTAAAGCTGTTCCGCATTTTTGGAACACATTCTTCTTCCTCTTCTATTAATTCTTACGCACCTGGAGCAATTTGGAACTGTGTTTCTGATAATATTGCAGAGAACTTCTCAAATGCTGTAATCCTTCATCCGAAAAGGGCGCCTCCACATGGCTATTCGCCACAGATATTCTCACTTCCGTGGTTCTTCAGAAGACGTGACTTTGCTTCATGTCAAGATTTTGATCAAAAGATTGGTATATGCCCAAATTACTTTGCTGATGTGATCCGTAGAGCGGTTTTGTGGACCTAAGGAAATAGTTAAATTCTTTCCAACATGCATTAGCACGTTTAAAGTTATACTGATAAAACAGGTGGGATTCGACATAGAAAGTTTATGGCTTAAAGCGAAAACTTTTAACATAGTGGCTTATTACAATATTCGCATAGTTAAGGCTTTCACCAGTGCTTCAAGCAGTGACATATTTTGACGAAGTGCTCCACGAATTAGATAATCGAGATAATGAACTGTAAACATCTCGGAGAGATTTTCTGGAGTTCTAAGGGAATTTCTGATGGGTAACTGCCGTTACGGAAACGAAATTAAAATCGACTACAAGATCAGCAGTCGTGCATTTTTATCCAATAACGGCTACACCTTTATTCCTCTCTGAAGTCATGCATCACAGACATATATGAAATCTAAACGAACGGAAAATCGTGTTCAAAACTGTTCAAAAGCTCACGAAGGAACTGAAGCGATTTTGACTCGTTAGCAGTGGCATGAAGTCCGAGATTCACTTCGCGTCATGAAGTTAAACCAGTGTGGAGCTTCGGCACAGTTACGTTGTTCCAAACTGGCTTATGTGGAACTGATTTTCAAAGAACTGGAGTGGCTCGGAGAATCTCTGCTCTAGGCGTTCTTCCATTAGCTCAAGGATAGTTTTGACTGCTTGAGCCAAATTACGCCCCAGTAATGTGCAATCTGCGAATGAAGCATTGTCATCTTTCCATGAGCAGAGCAACTGACTGATGGCAGCGCGGGAAATTCATTACTGCGGCCATTTTACTTTACAACGAGATATATTGTGATGACACTGCTGAAAAAGTATTTTCAAGCAAACAGCACTTTCCAAAAATCTCACAATTCGTGGTGTCATATACACCTTTGCATTCGAAAAACTTCCCAAAAGATATGATCAGCATTGAAGAGTCCGAAACATAGAGGACAGTTTCATCACTGATGTTTTAAGATGCTGTGCTTCCTGGGCATGGCCGATGCTATTAAACCTGTGTCACTCGTGACGCTCTTTGTCGGCACTGCTTGCGGCAAGCAGAGGTGAACAGAATCTTTCAGCGAAACTGCCTCTGAAAAACAACCGAAAAGCGCTATTCAGGATCGACAATCCAGTGCTCAGAGCATTTTCGCGACCCACCTTCCTTCCGACATGAACCATACTGCTTCGACACTTCAACGCGTTGCTGCAAACCAATAGAAAGCGAATTTAATAAGTTAATTGCAGCGTTTTGACAGTTATAATAACATTTCTCCATGACTGCTCGTTTTGAGCGGGAGCCAGATAGGTTTCGAAATATCAGACGATTATTATATTTGGGTAATTTCAACATTTCGACCAGTGGAAGGTGATGTATTTGGCATGGACTGTGCCCTCTAATTCTATATTCCTCAAACAAATTGTGTTACTTCTTATCCTTCTCTTTTACTTTATCACGTATTTTGCATCATAACATGTAGAGAAAGTGGTATATGCAATGCAGTGATCACAAATTGCCACTCAACGAGGAGTTCAGATTAATCGACCGGATGTTTCCTCGCATAGCGATGGTTGGCACAAAAACATTCGACGTGTTTGCGCAGTAGAAATCAAAAGCTGTCCGGCCACTGCAGCAGAATCCCTAATGCTTTAACCGCAGTTAAGTAACATGATCAGCAAAGAAGCACTCCGTTTGTCAAATTGCATGCAAACCTCCCCAGCAGTTTCTCGCTGCAATGCAACAAAACTTTTTCGAAGTTTTTCTTGGTCGCAGGAGATACTTTCGTATGGGCGAAATTGTCTCGGAAGGCAACGAAGCAACGCTCTACAGCATCGCGAAACTGGCGCGGGTAAAGTCCATCCTTTGAGTGGAGCTGCACATAAAAAGTCTCCGTTGGCTGATATTCGAGAGAAGTTGAGACTAAAGAAGTAGGAGAGTGCATTCATCTCCACAGTTCACTGCTACCGTCCCCTTCTTATAGCATTTCCTTCCTGCTCAATTTAGCTCCATCCAGTAGACCAGATTCAGAAGTTTGCATTCGAACAATGTTAACGTCCACTCAGCTGTGCATCTGCTGCTGTGGATTACGCCTGCAGACGAAGTACACAAGGTTGCCGACGATTTAACGGCACCAACAACGGACAGAGTAGCTAGGTCTGTGTCTTCGCAAAACTGCTGCAGCAGTGAAAAAGCTTGCGATAGAAAAAATGCACCGCTCACTTCATAAATGACCTGCACTATCACTGTTGATGTAACCTTATGACAAAAAAGTTGAAGTAACGAATGCGACAGCTGTCTCACCTCGAAAGCAGCGAAGAGGAGAAAATGCTTCCCTTCTTCTATGCCTCAAACCCGGCGTCCTCAGTCCGTTTACTCACTCGGTACGTTAAAAACTGCACTCTTATTTGATCAGCAAGATCGTACCCTTATAACTAGGAGATTCATCTATTCACGTGGTTTAAAACAGATGGGAGTGAAGGTTGCCTCTCAGGTGCAGTGCCGTTATTAAAGCAGCATCTATACAGAACGAGTATGTGGAACATGAGCTGCGCACTCGGTATTTTTCGCAGAATAATTCTTTCTAGACCGTTTTGTGGCAAAGAAGGTCTTTCTCTGCTTCAATAGATTCAGTATGAGAATAGCAGATTTGCTAGGATATGTATATGAACACGCTTTGATAAAAATTCGAATTCCACACGTTAAGCGCGAGGTGGAAAACAGATCAACGGCGCACGGTGTATGCATTAAGTTGCCCTCATGCTCTGACTCTGCAAGCTTGAATTATTGTCACTGGGCAGGATTTCTTCGCCGCTTGCCGTAATCCGTCACTATGCATTTCATCATGCATATGGAGGTATCTGGATTTGCAGCTGAATTTCTTCTACTCTCATGACCGAAATCCTGGTATACTTGTTGCAGTTGTTTGCACTTACGCTGTCCCTGACTTCGTCATCATTTGTTGTTCCGCTCAACACATACCGCTGCAACAAATTTCGATATATCTTAAGGATTCTTATTGCTGTATCATTTCACTGCTGCGTTTTGGCCGCATAAAAAGACCAGATGGAGCATTTTCTCCTTTCTCCAGTATGAAGAAATAGCTTATCAAAAGAGTTGCAAAAACACCGGTTGAAATGAATCGTCGGCACGAAATAGTTGTTTACAGTCAGTTAATTTTGTATTGAAACGTTCGTTTTCTTAACAATGAGAAATGCGCTCGTTCTCTCTGAGTCTACAACGGATTGACAACACTAAGTCTTTTCTCAGGCTTAGAGACATTCACTCAAGCTTCCGTGACATATATAGCAAACCTTCCATCGATATACGCTGCTTCCTCGTCTCTGCACACACTAATTCAACTTGAAAACTGTTATCGCAGTGTCCCAAACTTTATTGCTGGAAAGTTACTTTTATTATATAGACATCTCTGTGCTCTCTTGATCGTCTTTTGCGCTGAGACTTGCGTGCTTCTTCAAATACCTTCAACTGTTTTAATATCAAAGGAACGAAAGCCTTTATCTGGGCGTCTATGCCAACTTAACGAAAATACAGAACTTCAAAGACCGTCGTCTGTACGTAAGGTCTTTAGAGTGCTGTGTTTTCGTTAACTTTTTCGTGTTGCCTTCTTATTTTCAGGCACCAAAACTGTTCCCAACCGGAACTGCGTAGATAGATGATGATGCGCATACAACTCGCTCTTGTCCCGAAATCTCATTCACTGAAAATTTTATTGCGGTAGCCTTCCTCAACAAACTGCTCCAAGATGCTGTGCGCATTCCTTTCTGTTTTTCACAGTAACGGTTAACGCAACAGCTTTCCTTCAAGGGCAAATCTGTGATTGAAACTAGTGGCGCTTTGACTGTAAGGAATTTGTGCAAGTGATCTCACCGCAGAATAGGGTCGTCTTGCGTGACAAAGGACTGCAGGGCTTTTGATCAGTCCAACCGCGAAACTTGTAAAGGTACAGAGATTTGAAGAAATAAGAGGACAGTGACCACAAATTGCAGTTGAGAAATTGAAATGGTGAGAGATTTTTTGGGCTGAGGAGCCGGATAAACAAAGAGATATTTGAGAGACCACAAATTGCTTGCGCAGTGGTAGAGATGTTGTGGTTTCCCGTTTCTACACATTTTCGACGGCGTTTTAAAAGCCCTATTCATACTGCTGTTGCAGCGCACATGCGATGGCACAGTATGATCCAGCGCAGTTATTCTTGTATGCCTATCAGCTAATCCATATTTGGTTATGAATCCTGCGAAAGCACATGGAGTGTTACTATTAGGACTGTGACATAAGCAATGTGTAGTCCTGGTAAAGATGCTTCAGTAGCTGGAAAGGACTTAATGTCCTCAAACTGTATTAAACAAATTCTCTTAGAGCAGTGTAATATTCCTTCAGTATGGTGCTTTTAATTGAAACTTCAGTTGTTTTAACTCACACAATCCCTCCATTATTATTCTGAGATTAGACCGCATGGTTTCTCTGAAAGCATCATTTGAATGGCAGCTGTCTGCCCTTTCACAGTCATACACTGTATGAAGTGCTCGAACTCAAAAACGTATGCGATGAAACTGCAAATCAGATTTGTTGCTGTCATAAGCGTTTTTCAGTGCACAATGTTGGGACCGTTTAGTTCTCTACGTGGTTACGTAGATAATTCAATGTGTTTACATGCTTACGAGCTATGTAAACCTCAAATTAAGCACATCGCAGATGCACCTGTTTGGATGGAAGGAGTGGATGACAATTTGCATTCACACAGGATGAAATATCTGGTGGGCAAAAAACTGCATTGCATCGACAGCGCAAATGGTCATTTTTGTTGATATTTTCATTTAAAAGCGTATTCGACTGCAGATTGTCAAATATGGACCAAAAGAAAAAAAAAATATACGCAATAATGCACCTGCACTACAACGAACCGATTCGCAAAGACAAAACCTTTTGTTTGCTACCAAGTGAGTGGGAATTGTCCACAGCCTTGGTTAGATCAATTTTGTGCCCAACTCACATCGAAGCTGCTTGGTTAACGTGAATACACTCCGCTGCAGTAAACGCCTTAAACCTTCAAAGGTTTCTTTGTTGCTAAGAAAGGTGACTGCAATAATGCATGCTGCTGAGGCAAATTTACAGATGCGGGCATTAAGACAGCCCTGTGAATTACGGAGGGAACATGTGGGTGACAACTAAGACAATTTCTTTCCTATGGCACGCAGGTATTGTGCTTTTCTGATAGTCCTCTTGGCGAGCTGTCCTGGAACTGTATCGAATAATGGAATACGGCCTTATGCAAAAAAGCACAATGCAGAATGGTGAAGGATAGCATGGAAGGCTGCAGTAAAGCATAGCATAACGTTATATTAGTAGAATATACTGCTGCACAAAAATATCTCGAAGTATGAAAGAGTATGGCATATCAAACACATCACGGCATTAAGTATACGTTATCATGAAGCATGCAATATTATAGCATAAAAAGAGGAGGGAAATACACTATGCTGCAGTAAAGCAACTTACACTAGGGCAATAGATGATCCAGCGCAGCGTAATGTGGCATGGTATCGTAGATTACAGCAGAGTAGCAAAGAGTGGCTCGGTGTTTACATTACCGGTGTACTGCAGTGCAACACAGCGTAATTAGCACAGTGCTATTATCAATGCAATCAACGTATTAAGCTATCAGTTGTCGTACTACTGCATACCACAGTATTGGGATATAAAATACTGGGGCAGAATGCAGTGGCATCAGCGTAGAGCAGTGAGGCTCACGATCATTGTGATGAAGTATCGGCATTGAAACCTACTACTTGACGTGCTATATTGTCTGAGATGGCATGAAGAACTGAAGTGACGTATAATCTAGTATGGAGGTGTGAATGATACGGTATGTTATAGTATAACGTAGTATAGCATTGTATGATACAATACATGGTACATCGCAGTTGGCAGAGTTATATATTTGTATATTACAGCATGGCACTGTGCAGTATTATGTCCTATAATACTGTATAGAATACTAAAATATGTTGCCCTATACTGCAGTCACGTTACAGCAGTACGTTGTGATGCTGTATTGCGTGGTTTATTACAGCTTTGCAACATACTCCACCTTAAGAATGGGATGCTGCGTGCATTATTGGTAAGGCATGTTTTAGAGTTACCATGGTATAGTGCAAGCGGCACATGGTTTAATATTGTGTGGTGCTAAATAGGACGACGTTCGCGTCGTGGATAGTATTATTAAAATGCAAAATATAACACAGCACAACATAGTTTAATACATTATTATATGAAAGCGTGGTAGAGTATAGCACCGCGCATTAAGAAACAGCATTTGTACGATATAACGTTGCACTGAGTAGTACAGGGCAGCATGGTACTGTACAACACAGCTTGTCACGGTGTGGTGCTGCGCAAATGAGATAGCGATGTATGATGAGAGCAGTTGAGTATGCTGTGCATCATCCTTTAGCTGAAGACGGTCAGCATGCCAAAGCAGAATGACGTGCATTGCAGTAATGAAAGTGCAAATAGAGGGGAGCAGAACGTGATTCATATGTGCTTGGTTTTCCATTCATGTCGTGCCCGCAATGAGGTTGTAAAATGCAGGCAAGTAACAAGATGAGTATTTACAAAACTCCGTCAGATAGTGATAATTTTCCTCGACTACTTCACTGTGAAATGGTTTCGAGGTCTCTTACTATTTAGTTGGGTAAAATCGAAAGAGATATGCGCGGGTATGGCATTCAGTAAGTGAAAGGAAACTTTTACGACAAACAGATCGAAAAATGCAATCTTCTACCAAATAAATGAATTCTCAATTGACATCTCTTGTCAATAACATATTTTCACCTGGCAATAAATACGCACATATGGAGGTTTCATTTCCAGCTACGCTGTCATCTCCCACCAAATAGTTTCACCTCTTACATGCACAGCGCTTCCTGTCCCATTTGGGGAGCGCCGATTTTTTCTACAGTTGATTATTTCTAAGCGGATAGATGGTCAAGGTTACCTCCATGATATTGAGTGAAACCCTTGGTAATCTTCCTTCGCCTACAAACTGACTCTGTTTGTGTCAGTAGGAAACCACCACTCGGAATGCGACTAACGTCGCTCATATAGAACCTGTCACTAAAATTTTTTTTTCGCGCTCACTGCGTACTAGGTTTGGAAAAAGTTCAGCTGCTTAACGACCGCAGTGTGACGAATATGGCTGATGTCGTTGGTGCTCAAATCACTTTGATATGACGCATGACTATGGCAGAAATGTTGCATAGGTGCACCAGACGAGGATTACATTCGTGATGAATTGTGGCCGTTCAGCTCTGCGTTTGCCCTTTCTCAATTTCATTGTATGGGCGAATCTCATTTGTATGGGTAAAAAAGCATATTGCTCCCTATAAATAATCGGCTTCCGCAGGCAGGAACGGCTACACCAATAGCAAATTTATGACTTCTGATCAAGTGTTACGAATTTTTCTCTTAGAGGTAAGTGGATTTATAACCAGTTTCTTGCCAACTGCAGACGACATCTTTTGCTCTCTTTTCGAGAACTGCGGCATAGTCGGTTAACAATGCTTGTTTCACTATTTACTCTTTTGTGGACATCTACTGATTTATATGATCACATGTGTTCCTTTTTCCGTCACCGCTTTGTCAAGAGACATTTCTTCCTCGAAGTAAACTCTGAGAGCCTGGTCCAAATGGCACATGGGCGCTTGTTCCAAGTTTAGAAATTCCAAGCATTCACACTTTCATGTTTGAACCTCCCTAATCACACATCAGCCCGACGCAAAAGTCGTGACGAAAATATTAGCGGCGAAAACGACAATCATACTCTTACAGATGCCGCCTCGGCGAACTGTCAGTAATTCCCTGTTGCTTCTTCACCAATATGATTTCCTTAATACGGAAGTGCATCAGAAGAGGCGGAACGATAGGAAATTTTACGTTAAAGTCATTTAATAATTAAACGTAAGGTCTCAAATATTTGCATAACTGATTCATATCTAAGCAGATGGCTGTTCTGGAATGCGAATTAAACGACTCGAAATACGGAAATTTATAAATCGGCTCGTTTTAATCAGAAACCTGAGCAGCGCAGTAACATGCATTTTGCACTTTCAAATATTTGGAAAGCATTTCGACCAGGATTGATTAATGTGAATGCAAATAGGCAGGCAACCTTACACGTCTGGCAAATTTCGCAACTCGAGCTTCAGTGGTTGCAGAGTTGGCTGCCGCATGAACTAACACGGTTCGTGGAAGCAGACAGGCACCAAAGAATAAACTTGCAGTGTGTGTTTCATTCAGAGCACTGTCACCGCGCACGACGCAACCATGCATCTGCGTCGAAGCGCCGTGATGCAGCGTTATTGCAATTAAATGATTTCAAGTCCTTTTCATCTCTTGAATTTTGATTATAAAAGGCAACACACCATTTCAGCAGAATGTATTTTAAACTTCTGTTGGCTGCAGCCGTCTCTGTGAATGCTCAGTTCTTTCCGCCACCGGTTACTGCTTCTTATTCTTTTTATCATAAAACTCCACATTCATCATCCATGCTTTATTACGTTTCAGCTCGCCAGAGAGATGGCTTAATATGAGACGGAAAGAGAATTTGAACAGATTGATTCTTGTTGTACAGCCAGCTTAAGCAACGAGGCGCCTCAGGAGGAACGAGGCGAGGAAAAGGGGGGAGGGACAAGGGGAAAATTTTCCAGGCATAGCAGAGTCTGAGCGAAAATGCGTTGAGATTAGCTCTTCCGTCAGAGTAATCGAGACGAATTTGAAGTGGATTGTTCAAAGCCATTTCTCAGAGGTCGTTTACTTGGCAAAGTTATATCGGCCCTTTTGTATTCGTGCACTGCAGAAGCCAAATGACGAAAACACTTCACTTTCGGCGGCAGTAACAGCAACGTTCACTGACCGTCCTCATCACTTCCTCCTTACGTTAGAAGAGGAGGGGGAGGGTGGAGCGGTTCAAATTCAAACCTGCTTTGATGTCGCTTTTGTGCATTTCGGCTTCCTGTTAAAGCCCTTATCTCTCTTACATATTCGCTCGCAAAACATCGATTGAGTCTGTGAAATCTAAGCCGCCAATCAAAAACTTCCCCTCGACTTGGAGCAGAAGGAAGTAGCGTGCAAAAGATCGCAAAACCAATTTAAACCCAGCAAAGAGTGAAAAAGAAAAAAAACGTAGCAATTATTGAGAGAAATTTGCTTTAGGATCAAGTGGAATGTGTGTCGAGCAATGATCCCATGGCTGATTGTTACGGTGCACTCTATACACCCACGCCAGCCGAAGAGGAGTTTGTATTCTTAAAACTCAGCATTTTTTTCCGTTCCTGCATCTTCATTGCATCAGAGATCGATTTTAATTACCTTATACATCAGTGGAGTGAGACGTAACAATGAGGCTGTCATGAGCCCCGAAAATCTCGGAACCCCAGGAAGCCAGAATTTAGGACGTTACTGGAGTAAAAACAGCTAGACGAAGAATCAACAGACCGTGGCGAAAAGACATGCTGGTGTATAAAATATTTCAACATCGCATCATTAGTTGGCATTTCGAAATTTTGTGTCGTCGTCGAAACTTCATTCTGGTTAGCAATCCCGATGAGCCTGTAATAATAACTGCGTGAGATATGCTTCATTAATTCAGCAGGTGTAGCATCAAGCTGATAGCCTGATCCACAATTCCTATCTTTTTAAATAACAACGATCTCTGCGTACATTTTTGAGGAAACAACCAAAGGCCTCTCACCAACTGAGTTACATCTGCAGCACCAAATATCTCACACAGCATCAATTTTGTTTGATGGGACTTCAGTGGTTTCATAATGGGTCTTACAGCTTCCGCCCTCAAGGATGCAACACTCACAGTGACTGCTATGCTATGAGAGAGCCGCCGTATTGGTGTCGCCTTGCTCCAAATCAGGCTTGGACGTACGTTTGATTTTTAACTCCTCACTGAACTGAGTGAATGACGAAAGTTTCGAGTCATTTATTTCACTTGATCAGGCGTCCTACGTAACTCTAAAAAATGTTCCTGCAATCTGCAGTGAACTACTGTCCACTACAGTAATCGACAACATCATGGGAGAGATAAATGCCCCCTTGGAGGGAACCATTCTCAGAGGCAAATTTCAATCGATGTCCTTAACAAAGTTAATGAGGGTGGATCCCACTTTGCGAAGATGACAAACAGATAAGTGAAAGCCTAGTAAACAATAAGGAAAGCGTGCAACTTGTAAATGTTCCTCACTTTTCTTCGTATCAAGAAAGTGCGCCCATGTTATCGCTAACACTATGCCTCCCTTCCAAGTCATCCTGTTTAAGGAAGGAGATATTGTGTCGGAATGCCTTGAATTTCGAACAACTAGGTCATATCTGCAAGCTTATTAGAACGTTTTTTCAGCATCCTTAAATTTCACTTCCTATCAGCATTATTTCCTTTCTTGCAGCGAAGAAGGCTGTCACTGCGATCCTAAACTCTCGACATGTGTTTTTGACCGTGTATCGCGGGGCTTCAGTGGTTGGTACATGGAATATGCTTTCTGTTATCCATCTGCTTACTGGTTTTGCGCTTTCTAGTGCCATTAATCAGTGACGATGTCATCAAAAAAAATATTAATAAATGGGTTCCTAGCTGGATGCGGATGTCCTTATAGAAAGTTGTTCCACCTCTATATTTTGTACAGTGCAACATTGAATTGCGAGTGAACGTAAATAACGCGTCGAATATGAGGAATATCATGCTCGTTCGAATGATCCTTTCCACTAAAAGAATTTTATAGAGACAGTTAACAATGAAGAGAATTAAACGTTTAAGAAAATGAGCTCAAGAACCACAGCCACCTTCTGTTTGAAATGCCCGTCACGTGGAGGAGTGTAACAGTTTGCAAATCTGATGGATTTGTTTCCGTTAATTTCACAGTTTGTCGATAATGATGTCGCTGATTCAAGATCTCTACAGTCAAGCAATTTGTAGGCTATCCTTATTAAATATTTTGTGTGATGTTTTAAATACACGTATGT
This sequence comes from Parascaris univalens, assembly GCA_037576465.1. Taxonomy (NCBI): domain Eukaryota; kingdom Metazoa; phylum Nematoda; class Chromadorea; order Rhabditida; family Ascarididae; genus Parascaris; species Parascaris univalens. Next base: position 28,719,727 of record CM075173.1, read on the forward strand.
TCACCTTGGCACTTCTCTTCCCTGCGCGATAGGACATGTTGAGGAAATGAAAGAAGGAGGAGAGAAAATAAGGCGGTGGAAGAAAGATACTCATCGGAAATCCATACAAAGAAATTAGTGATATTTCATGTGCAACATATGAACACACCGATGAAGGATATCATTAACGAAGAAGAGATTTGCTTGAACCAGCGAGACAAAGCGTGAAGGAGGGGACAAGGTTGAATTATGTAATGGCTTCATCTGACTTTTTCACTACCAGTGAGAAGCTTCACTGATCCTCCATAACTGAAAAAGAACGCTCTTGAGTCTCTACGAAATCCTCATCAACACTCTACAGGTTAGCCGTTTGGGTGTCCCGGAATTCTATAGTCCTGTGCAGGGGCAGCATTTTCTTTCATTTGCTCATTTCCAGACTCCGTTTAGAAGGAATTTAGAGAGGTGTTTCAGGTTGCTGTTAAAGTTAACTATGTTGAATGGGAAAACCAGAGTAAGCAATTTCGCGTACTCACACTCATAAATCCGTTTAATGCGTGCAAGCAAAACCGCATTCGTGAGAAAAAACACTGCCATTATCAGAGTCGAAAGAAACCCCACATTTTATAGCGATGTGGAGAAGTATAGTGGCTGCCACGAAGTCGAAAAAAAAAGAACTTAGTACATAGATGCGAAGAGATTGAGCGGAAATACGAAAGCTTCTATTCGTTCTCCTGTTGCATGGCGATCAATGAATGACTTAGTGCTGCATTATGCAGCATATAAAGAGTGCAGTGAACCTCGAAAAACAGCTGTGATAAATTCGCTCTTGGTGAGAAGAAAAAGAAATGATGAGTTCTTATTGACAGGAACTAAATCCATTGCTAAGATATGATTGAAATTCCCTTTTTAGAGTGTGATTGCTACTGTTATTCACGAATATTGCAGCACTACTCCACCACTTTTTGAGGAGATCGTGTTTACGCGCAATGATTCAGTGTTCTCACCTTTGACATCCTACAAGTTGCCTTTCATCCTTGAAAAAAGAGATGCCTGTTGGAGAATGTCCTCTGAGGGACCTTCTAGCGACGCCATTTAAATGTCCCTCCTGAGCCTTCCTGCAGCAACAAGCTAAACTGCGATTGCACATCACGGCGCCATAACTTACATCTGCTTATGATTGAATGATTTCCTCAACAGCCCCGACGCATGCTGAATAAGTCACTATGAAAGGCGCTCATCTGTAGGAGCAGCTGAACTATGACAGGAAGTGGACGCGTAGTTGTAGTGCATGTATAAATGTGAAAGAGTCCGCCAATATTTTACTGCCATAGGCGAGCGTACTTCAGGGAGCAGGTTTACTGTTTGGGTATGATCGGTCCCTGAAGTCTGGAAAGTGAGTTGCAGCTGTAGTTTGAAATCAAGCTGTAGCTCATAGCCACGTCACCGCATCCAATAGCCTAGTTTGAGAATGCACCTCCATATTGAATCAATAGTTGTAACTCGTCACTGGCAACATTTTAATAATGGTTCGCATACTTGCATAGAAGCTGATTAGATGACGTGGTTTATGGGCAAAAACTTGCGATGGCCGGTGATCATAACGTAATGCCTGCTCACCAATGAATCGCAGTTGTGAAACAGCAGGCTATTTCCGATGGTACGATCAATGCACTATTGCAGCAACGTATGGGCAGTGGCACTGTAGCGTAGTGCCATCGACGAACATTAGAACATAGTGGAAATCGCAAAAGCACTCACTTCTGGAAATAAAGAAAACAGCTCGGGCATCTATGCAGTAAGGAACAACTGGAGGCTGGAGTCGCAGTGGACGTAGCGCGGCGAAGCCCATCAGGGAACCTCTAAAAAAACTTTTCTTCTCTGGCACTTTTAATGAGAATAAAAAAGGCATAGAAATGCAGAATATCTTTTCCCCTGCTTTCTATCTGATTCACTCCATCGCTCAATCGCTTTTATTCAAGGACCGCCATGCGAAAAATATCCACTGCTCAAAACATTAGCCATTGCGCTGCAACACCACTCCTACGTTATTCTATGTGTTTGGCTGTTTCAAACACCGATGAATCAGCGAAACTATCCTAGCTGTGCTGATCCTGCCAATTTGACTGGCCATTTAGGGAAAGCGTCACTCCTGCTTTCTTGTTTCCCTCGGTAACCGTCGTCGCGATATTTCGTTATTTGGTTGGTACCCAAGTTTTTCACATGATGTATTTGACGTTGAGAACTACTGAGGAGAGACTTTTAAAAGTCTAAAAACTCTCATCTTGAAATCTAATCAACGAAGTGTTCGAAGTACGGCCGCCCGAATTGCAGAAATCAGCTTTGAGTGGGAAAATATTATTTCGATACTGTGACAGATGGATTTTTGAGCAAAATTTTTGTTGCGGGTTGCAAGTCCTGATCGCTGAACATACAGCGGCGTGTCAAAAGGTGTCGTAAAGGCGCATGACGTAATTCACGTTGTAACCTGATATGCAAGTTGTTGCTAGACTGTGAGATCAAGTTTAAGATGAGTGCATCGCATGCGGGATGCAGACGACAACAACGCAGAAAACGAGGCTGTTTTTAAGAATCACTGTTTAAATCTAATGCTTGTAGCCTGAAACGGCCATATTTAAACACCATTGTTCACGGTATCATGTTTGTCGGAAAAAGCTACCGCTTACCTTTTCACACTTCTTCAATTAAGTAAAGGCTAACTGCTGCTTTCAGCACCTCGCGGCTCACTGCTGACCTCGATACTACAATCCGAATTCTGTCTGCTCGCGCCACGGCTAACGTCCCCCAACCCTTTTCACCAGTGCTTACCTATCTGCAAAATCTATTGCTTGCCACCTCACACTCAACCCATCAAGCCTTCTGCCAGCTCAAACTCTTCCTCACAACACAGTAGTGCCAACCACCTTTTGTACCCAACTTAATGTCCTTTTCACCAGCAACCCGCTTTCGACTGCTCAACCTGCTGTGTACTATGGTTGACCTGCCCTAACATATCCTAAAATATGTCACCTGATTCATGTGTTAACTTTATCTCCTTTTCGTCCTGCGATCTTCCATCCGTCTGCCAGGTAGGGCGATTTTAGCGAATATGGAATTTTCATTGAACCGTCAAGCGGACTGATTTTATCAGAAGCTTCTACCTTTTAATTAAAGAATTTCGTTTCTTCATAGGTTCGCTGTGAAGGCATCTTTGCATTCTTTATTCTCATCGAAGAGACTGAATTTCCTATAACTGTAGTTTCTCATCAAAGACACAGAAAGTTTTGCAGCTCTCGTGCTATTAACGTCACTCCATAGCTGAAAAGGGGCGTTCAGTCTGACAGTATCCTTTTAACTATCATCATAGGGTCGATTACAACCGAAACCTCTTTGACCAAGAGAACTACCAGTGACAGTGGTTGCATTATAACTGATGTACTAGTAATGTTATTCGGGGATGAAAATAAAACACTGCAAAAACCAACTTTTACCCAGCAGAGACGTTTGGCAGTTTTACAAAAAATCATCCCAATTAATGCGCATGCATGGAGGGCGCGATTGCTTGTCGATGCGGCTGCTAGACGAAACCGAACGGCCAAGGATTAAACGTGCGACAACAGTTAAGAGGTGAAATATTTCATGTTGTAAGAGGATGAAACTTCTTATTCGAGGCTGTTCACTGCTGTACTTGCTTCGCAGGTGATCTTGTTGAGGATGACTTTGCAGTGAGTTAACCTCTTTAAAATTCCTTGCGTGTTTATTGGTCTGAAGTCACAGTGAGCACGACAAACAGCCAAAAGTGAGGTTATGAGTTCGAATGATAGTGAACGACGTAAAGGGATGAAGCTTTCTTTGGGCAAGATTTTTGGAACGAGTGGCCATAAATGTTTTCTGCGAAGCATTTCCACTCTGCTACCTGAATTAGTACAACAGCATCTGGTTCAGAGTGCACGAGTATCGTTATTACGATGCTATTCAACAAGATGCTATTGTTTATGACGCCGGCTATGCTATTCGCGTCACTGATAGTCAACATCTAGTAGTTCCGGCATGCATCAGTTTCTTTTCACGGTAGGACTGTGCACGGGATCAGGCCTTAATAAATTACCGTTCGTTATGTTTGCTAGGAGCAACAACGAACGTATCAAGGAGTTTATGTTTCTGATAAAGTAGTCGTACATAAGTACGTAAATGAGAACAATGACAGCTGAGCGCAAATGCAGTAAATGAATTGATGAATTAATAGAACCCGTAACAAACGTTTCTCACCACATTTCGGCAGCACAATAAAATGTTAGCTTTGCTGAAGTGCGCACATCAAAGAATCGAATAGTTACGTAATGAAGACTTAAAATATTGTTTAACGATTAGATGGCAGGGAGGAGAGGAGAGGCGAAGAAGAAGTCGCTTTCTTCGACCGCAAAGCAGCAACCTCTGCCCTGTTGAGGTATACCTATTTGCATCTAGAAGCATCTCGCTTGTGAGAGCTGTGCGTGGGAACTGGAACTGCAAAACTCTGAGTGACAGTACCATAACCGCATACATTCTCCTCCCTTTTGGTTTCAAAATTTTTAAAGTTATTATGATAATTGCCGTCTTATGGTCTGAATACAAAACCGGAAGTTTCAGAGACCTAAGGGAAAGTTCTAGTTTGACACTTTCACTGTTTGAGCGAATGCGCACAGCGAGTGAACTCCTCCCGTTTTTATTGCTCGGATGAGCTGTGTTTCAAATAATTTACTTCCTCCCGTCCATTGTGTCCGTGGTCTGCCAGAGGAAAAACAGATTTTGATAATCTGGACCAAAGAATGATTACATACTAGAAGACACACAACGGTGAAGCTCATGAACCTACTAAGTATTTCATTTGTTGCTGTTTGGTGGTATAGCATCCAACAAATTTTGGCTGTAGCTTTCGAAAGCTGCTTCGCTAGCGCAACAGAACACCTAATCTACTAGGAAGGCGGGTTGAGTTGTCTGAAATGATGAGCGAATAGGCATCGCCATGGTTTCCCGGGGTCGTCCATGTCCCGAGGGAAATGGCCGATTCGACAGCGGTGCGTTGAGTCAGTGAAGGCGGTGGCAGCGAACGTTGGTTCCGTACAGACCGTTGTGATGGACAAACCAACTCAGTGTGTTTGTTGAGGTAGCTCTTCAAGGCAAACAGTTTACCGCAGCCTGAACACTCGTGCTTCTTTACTCCTGAAAAAACGTATCTATACAATTCATATCCTTTAACAGAACAGACCTAGTCCATCAGTTATCATTTCAGCTTTCTACATAACCACAATCTGTTATCAATTCCCCGATGCGCCTACTTCGAGGAGTGATCAGAATTAAATGGGAGTAACTGAGAATAACAAGTCCAATTTCACTGGTACCTCAGCCCACATTTCCAGGTTGCTTTTTCAACAACTTTTCTTGTGCTGCCAGAGGCTTCTACGGAAGCATGGGTCTCAAGGCTCCGAAGAATGCAGGAAGGGTGAAATATTAACGTCGGAGAAGACGATGGAAAAAGCCATGGAATCTGGTCTAAGGAGTAGAGAGTATCTGATAACATAAAATATGAGTTTCTGCCTCCGCTTTTGAGAATACTTGTGTGAAAGAGATGAGTGAATACAAGCAAAACATAAATACCGGCAAATTAACTGCGCATCTCCTAAAGAAAGCCAGCCTTTATATCCATAGAACTATTTGCTGTTTGTCTTCTTCGAATATCATACGAGAGCAACCATTAAAAGCAGAATTTAAACCGTTGCAGGTTCCACATATGCAACTGTTTACCTACATATTACTATTTTTCAGCACTGATAAGAAATATCACTTTCGAATGTTCTCATCTCCCAGCCGGCATTTTATATCTGTCACTTTACCAAGAAATTTTAAGCCGCTACTAATGGCAGTGATATCTGCTTGCATGATGAATATTTACGCATTGTTCAGGTGGCATTCGCCGATCATCAACGCCTATAAAAGCATAAATGACGATGTCATAGCTGTACATGTTTACGTGTATGTGTTTCTTTATCTATTAGCCGAAAGTCACATGAAGTAAGACTATGAAGTTTGCTGAAACACTAGAGAATCTCCTAAAACGTCTCCCACAGTGATTCATTAAATTCCGAGTAATTTGTCGACCTGCAAATGAAACATTGAAAGTTCGCATTTTTTACAGTGTCGTCTTAACCCTTAATCTGTTAATTTTGAAGCAGACATCATCGCCTCATCTTTAACTGTGTGGGCTGTATAAACATAGCAATCGTAACGCAGAGTGCACATTTACAACATTATTTTATACAATAAAAATACTGTATCCGATGAAGAAAGACAGATGTCGAAGTAAGATGTTTGCACTTATTCAATATGGGTAATGTTGGCCCCAGTCCCACAAGACTTCTATAACCTATCGCATTTCAAAGGCTCTGGATCTTCGAATGCTCCAGGACCAAACGTGCGCAAACTCCGAGTCCGACTTCAGCAATCCGCCATAGTACATTCAAGACGATCCCTTTCAATTTGGACCAAAATTTCTTGACTTGATTTCCGAAATTATTGATTTTTAGAGTCATGAATGTCAGTATGGCTAGGTGATGGGCGATCCCAGAGTTGAGTTCCGAAAAGTCGGCTCCTCAGGCGATTCCAGAGTTTGAGCGAAGCTGTAGTTCAGGAGTTTTCGTTCTGGATGCCCTCGGAGTTAGAGCCCTAATTATTTCGTTTTACAGGAGTTATCCTCACTTGTACTGAACAACTGCCTCTATTCAACGCCATAGTTACACTGTCACCAAACAGTCGTTTTGTACATTACTTCGTTGAGCGACATGAAAACAGATGAGCTTAAATATGCGAAGTGAAGTTTTCTATTTACTAGTGACTGGGTGCAATGCAACTGACTATCTTCACTAAATTTACATTGGTTTCAATTTCCATTGGCCGAGCATTCGAATCTCACATCATTCTTTTAGAAGTACATTGGTTTCCAACGATAATATCTGCTCCACTGCCCGATCAACTGAAAGTTGACATTCCAATTGAAATAAAAACGAATTGGCCGCTTCATTTGATGAGCTGTACGGCTTACGACAGTGGAATCATTTCATGGGGATTATAATGCCCATTTTGGTGGCTGGATTAGTGGTGCAGCATGTGGCGCTGTTGAATCTTTCTTTGAGAACATGATCCACCAGGATTTAGAAAATTCGCAAACTTGTTGTGGTGGCATCGTCATTCATTTGTCAAGCGCCCATATTGTCGTGCATTTGCCGCTTGAATGGCAACTGCTTCCAACGAGAACACATGAATAATCCCCGTCAACGTTCGGTTATAATATAGCGTCGGAAATCATCTTCTATTAGATTATTTCATTCTCTACCGAGAACAAAATAAGGAGATGCCGTGAAAATTCCAGGGAGGCTCGAAGAGGAACAAAATACGAGAATCTTCTCACCTTCTCTCGTCTGCAGAACACAAAGGTACGAGCATAAATTTTCCTTTGTGGAATTGCAGTGAAAGAAATGTGAATTTTCCATCCTATTCCAGCTAGCAGTCAAAAAGAAAAATAAATAAATTTTTTGCACACAGCGCGACCTCTCTGCTATTCCTACTTTAGAACTTCCATCCCTCTTTTAATTCGGGTCGCTAGATCAACGTCTAATCCCTATCATTCTTCCTTTGATTTGCCATTTATTACTTTCATTAGCATAAATTTATACAGCTCTTGATTATGTCATCTCTGCTGAGATGTTGCGAATTCTATTCTCAGTAAATATTAATAGCTTGAGCAATTTTAATCCCAACGAAGGTTCTTGAAAGTATTGCGATAGATGAACAATATGTTGGCTATGTCGAGTGTAAGCCAACCGAATAACTATCGGAAATGCTTGAAAAGGACGAAAGCTAGAGCGTTTTTTTTTGACAGCGCATAAACTCCATAGGCGAATAAGAACTACAAATCATGAAACACGAGGATACTGGCGAAACTCCTAAGACTTCACCACCTAAGCATTCATGGAATAATTTTGTGGAAACTGTCCGCCCAATAAGCACAAACTGGGCCATCGCAACCATCACTTTAATCAATAAGTGCTACTCGTCCTGGAATTACAAAATAACCCGTTGTCCATTGCCTTATTGCAGTTGTTTATACCATCTCCAACTTTGTGACCGCTATTCGCCTTCATAACAAGGTGATTTTTAAAAAGAGTGCAAAAATGGTAGCATTTGTGACCTGCACTATAAGGAGAATCTGCTGCTTGCACTTTTAGTGTTTTGTGATGGAAGAATGAACTGGGAGACATGAAAATGCTGTCACGAAATCACATTTAAATGGCTATTACGGTTAGCCCTCCAATCCCCACCCTCTTCCTTCGTTCTGCGGAATGAACTAGCCTCGGCAGGCCACCAAACAGCCTCCTAGCTCACCACCGCAACTATGGTGTGGCAAGGATCATGCTGAACTGAACTTTTTAACATTACGAGAAGCAGGACACTATCGGGCCTGCTGAATGAAAACGTCTTCCTACTTCCGCGCCAATAACGTATTTCATAACCGCACTATCGTTACAACAGTATTCATGAGATTTCACTACCGAAAGCTTCAAAAACAGGTTTGAGATCATTAGCGAAGACGCCAGCAAACTTCGGTTTAGCTGTAAAACTGAGTTTCCAAGTGCTGCTTCAGAGCGTCCGCAGCTTTGCGGCTTCGAAAATTGTGCAACTTTTCAAAATGGAGCCCTCGTGCGCCACCAATAATGACCGCGCGATCATTTACGGTCAACGCTTACAAATGAAAATAGATAAACTTCTGGGAAATATGCTTGATCTATAAAGAAGAACAGCTTTGAAGAAGCGTCATTTGCAAATGGAATATTGTGCGCTGACCTCTGTGGAGAAGAACTTGAGACCTCACAAATTTCATGCATTGGAAAACGAAGAAATGATTTTTCGAACCGGGGACAGAATAGACCTAAACACACTCCACGTGTTCCTCTTTCACCACAACAGTCGATTTCGTGGTAGAAGGATAGATAATGTGTGGACGGATAGGCAGACATATGCTACGCAATGCAGGCTTTTTTATTGCAGTAAAGTTCGTGAAAACGAGGACTTATAATTGAAACCCGCCAATGCAATTTGCTTATCTGCTCTGGAAATAGCCTACATCCCTGTCGTTTCTGAGAAAAAAATTACTCAGGAATGCCAGGAACAGATAGTATAAACAGCTCTACCAGAGTGCGTGTGCATGTGAGCACGGAGGTTGCTGCGGTCTGAGAAAGCCTTTCCGCAGTGTGCGCATCCGTACGGCTTTTGGCCGGTATGTGCACGCATATGTCCTTGGAGCAGCCACGGCCTCGAGAAGTTCTTCCCACATATTGAACACTTGTGTGCTGCTTTGTGCGTTAAGAGGTGCATACTGAAATTCCGATATTATAAAAGGAAATAAAGAATGAGTAGAACAGAAAATGTTAGTATTCGAGCTTGCACTGTCATTGACTCTGTGGTGATATCAATTTATTCACCCTACAACCCCTCCAAAAAGTTGTTCGCGCCTCCGCTACGACAAGATTAGCCTCGCGGTCATCGGCGTATGTATTTAACAAGATGAACGGATTTCGATAAGGATTTCTCCACGTTGCACATCCTTTTACGCGTGAGGATAGCAGGCATGGAAAGTATTTTCACAGCGTTTTGCGGTCAGATGCAGCTGTTACTTGACAGAATTGGAGCTAGGGAGCATGAAAAGTACTTAAGCTAAAGCATGGGAGTTAGATATGCAATGAAGGAGTTGAAGGAAGAAGTGGATGAAGAGATAGAGATGATGTGAGAGGAATGAAAGGAAGCACCAAAAGAAACAATTCTTCCCACCTTCACTTATACTCTTTTGCACCCACCGCCATTTTTATTCATCCTCCACTGTCTTCGCTTTCGCAACTTTTTTGATCTTCAGATGTCACGCAGCAGTTCAAACTTGTAGTTTTAATTCCGCGGCTACTATTCCCCTCAGCAAAAAAATGATTCTTCCTTTGTTCGTTTGTTGTTTTTTTTGTATCTGCAAGACACAATTCATTCCACTGCATTACTTGCGCCGTGCCAAAGAAGCTTGTGAAGCTCACCTCAAGGCTGGCATACTAACATATACGCGATCGCAGTGAGGACACTTCTTTGCGTGCGGACTGTCCAGGGGTCTGTGCGTCTGTTTATGTCGTGACAAGTTCGAACTGGTTGCATAGGATTTTCCGCACTGGCAGCACACATAACGCCCCTGGGAATCGTCTGCCACCTGAATTTCAATGTTGCATACGGTTCATTTGTTAGATTCATGTCACAGACCGTTCCCAGAAAATGTAGGTCCGCTAGCCGTCAAGACATTCCTACTCCCTTCATCTGTGCACATCACAACAATCCAAATGACGAGGTGAAGTCGTTGATAATTTTCACAGAATTTAAAACTTCTACACTAATGACTTAGGCAGACGTGTTTCAGTGAGTCCATCGAATCAAGTATAAAAACTGCTGAGGTTTATTTACCTCGTTGGGGAAAATGTAAAAATGGAGGTCTCAGACGAATCTGCCATTTTAACAAATTATTTCTAGTGATTCTGGAAATCAGCTATGGCACATGGGATGAAAACTGGTTCCCGTGGTAGTACTTGTTGCGCAATATGCAAAAGATCAAATAAAGTTTGCTGGCTTGCCACAACAGCAAGGAAATCGCTGGCGTAAGGACTGCCTGCAGTAAATTATGATTTAAATCAGTTCGAACTTTTTCTAATGAGAAATTTCTGTTCACGCAATCCTTTCCTATAACATGACTACTCTAATGAATTTATCTTTGCTCATTTCTCCCAACTCGTAGAGCTTTGTGTCGATTCACCTACAACGACTTCAATAAGTTCGATTATAACGAAAAAGTATTGAATTTGCCTCTTCAACTTTAATCGAATCTCGTCTGCGTTTCGATCGTCCGTCGCACGACTGCAGCGCATCAATTGTGTAACCAACTGTCCCACCGGTGTCCTCAAACATTGATATTTTCTTTTTGCTGATTACTCCAATGTGCTTTTCAGGTTGTGAATAGAACTAAACATTCGCAGTCAATTTAGGAAGCATTATATGAGATTCACTTCACTTAGAAGCCTAGTTAGTGGAGCGATCATAAATGAAGCACTTTAGCAGTTCTATGCGTCAAGTTGCAAAGGCTGACGAAAAATGCTGTAGGACAGCCGATTAATCTTCTTTTTGCCTACATATTTAACAGTAATCGATCCTGAATGCTTCAGCACAATGGCTACATTTTTCCTACATGTGGCCTACTCAGTCGCTACTTCAAACATTGCATGACAAGCCTGAGCGGGGATGGTGCCTGCGTGCAGAGAAATGGTAGCGAACAATCGAGTAATGCTGAACGCTATTCACATGCTGGGTCGCCAAGAAGTAGGTCAACTCCAGCATATCCGACCCCCGATCTGTGGACTGATTTGACATCTCAAAGATGATTTTTAAGTGAGGAGAAAGCCAAAGAAACGGATGAAGAGGATCAACCTTAAAGTAGGTGTCAGCCTTCGATATCGACCGAGACGTTGACTGTCGGTCGCTTCCATCACAACCCAACAAACGTTCGATCGAGAATGCGCTCGAGCGACTTTTCATCTAAAGCTAATGTCATTTCATTCAAAAAATGCAAGTGAGAAAATAAAAACAATAAAAAAAAGACGAGTTTATTTGTCGTATCGCACAATAAAATTCAGCATATACTTGTGCACAGAAAAGTGGGAAATTTGAAGATAAGTTTTAAGAAACAGATGCGTCTACGATAGGGAGGTCTTTCTCGTATACACTCGCAAATTGGCGTTTAGAAAGCGTATTACATATCAGTCGCCACGTCCTCCACGTCTTTGCGCGCATATATTTATCTACCTTTCGGGCTGTTCACCTTAGTAGCCACTGAGGCTGAAGTTATGAAATCTAAGCTAGATGAGCACCTAAACTATCGTTAAGGCAAAGTTAACAATTTTAACGGTAACATTTGAACGTGTTTCAAATTATCTCCAACTTAATTTCCTGCAGGTTAAGACACGAAGCAATCGGAGAAGCATGCCAAAGCACCTAACTCAGATTTTATATCTGATTTAAGTGGCCAGCTGCTCTCATGAGTTGTTAAAAGCAATAAACATACGCAATAACGCTTTCGATTTTTGAGTGCTTCGACTTCCAAAGCCAACCCTGAACGGATTTACCGTATGTTCTTGGCGGAGGCATCATCAGTTCCATATGAAAATCTGACTGTTGCGTAACGGCGTGCAAGATTTCGCTACCTCTGAACATCTGCGACTGTTCTTAATCTCAGACAAGGTCATTTTAAGGTGTAAAGTGTAACTAAAATTTTTAATAACTTTCAGTGTCCCTCGAAATCAGTCTGCCGGATGGATAGGAGCAAACACAATGCTGATGTAATGAGTACATGAATGTGGGTCGACCTGAGAAAAGAAAAAAAAAACTAATATTTGTAAAATATCTGCATTAACGTTTATGTTCTATTATTTGTTGACAATTTCTGAAAGGGAGTTGCCTCAAAGAGGAAGATATAGAAGCGAACATCATGCATGTCTGCTAACACACCTCGCAAATTTTTTCTCACCTGCGCCTTCCTACTTCTGTCATACAATGTGTATTCTACTGTTTCTTCAAGTGTTGCAGAAAAGCTTTTCCTAAAATTCCCCGTAAATGCAAATCTCGACTGCCACATCATTTCATACCAGATGACTATTCTTCACTGCTCATTTTCGAACAATGTCTACAAAAATACCCACAAAATTGCATATTGACCTGTCTACATAACCCAATGAATACCATTTACCTTTCTATAAACGCGATTAGTACAGGCGCACCTCACTCTCCGCATGTCTTGTCAGCGACTTTTGTGGAACCAACGAAGGAAGGGTGATTTAATAGTTTCGCTTTATCATAAATGCTAGCACGATTAAACGTCCAGCACTAATTCCTTTCATACTCCTTTATAAGCAAAATTCTAAATGTATATGCAGTCAAGATTGAGAATTGCTAAACGTGCTGTGCTGGGAGGAAACATTCCTCGCGACTTCAGGCTCTAATTGGAACAGCTGACTTGAGACAACTTAGAGCTTTATATTCCAAGTTAAAATTGAGAGCTCGATGACACCTATCTTAGATAATTCCTTCCACCCTGCTTTCTTTGTCTCGGGTCATATACGTGTATCAGCCTATCTCATAACCTTGATTTCCTGGGCGCTCTACTCAACACGTATTATTAGTCAATACTGCTGAATGGCACTGCGTCTAAACGGCTTTGCGAATCCATTACCTTACTTTTTTGTTTGCCAATATAAGAAGTGTATGTTAGTGCACCCTTGAAAACGAGGCCGTGCTAATGGCCGCAACGGTGGTGGTTTCCTTCCGATTGCTGTCATTGAGCGCTGTAATTGTTGCATTTGGTGCTTTCGAGCAAAATGGACACATACATGCTGCACACACTGAATTATTATGGCTATCATGGCCGTTGCTAATCGGCCGATACATGTCCTGAGTGACTTACGGGCTCCATTCGTTGGTGTTTTCACCAATCAATTCATTGCGGTTTTGTTTCACTTCAAAAAACTAGTGAAATATGCTTTTTGATATAGTGGTAGATGAATGGCTAAGCCGTGTAAAGCTTTTGACACAATTCGCCTTTTCAGCCATTTTTTGGGGCACAGACAAAGTCGTCATTGGCACACTCCGTTGATATGATATTTGATGGGGTACGTTGCACTAAACGAAGAGGTTAATCGGTCCTTCAAAGTTTGAATATGATATGAATGCCACTGGCATGCAACTGAAACTGGCTGTGCAGAAGAGTACCGCTTTAGCCGCACTGGTTGTGGCCTCAATCATATCCAGTAGGTTCATAAACTGCTGGCAATAACGGTACATATTCAGCAATACGTTGACACTTCAGTCAAGTAAATCAATTACGTGGAAACCTTGCACAAACAGATTACTTCCGAAATTGATCCCTTGTAAACTGCATTCAAATTTGTTATGCGGAAGGCACAGTGCAAAATGGAAGTTAATGCAAGAGACCGCTTTACATCTGTCTTCTTTTCAGCAAGTTTTTCATCTCTATGTTCAAAGTGATGTTGGTACATTGGTGTATGCGCTTGCAGCAGATAGGAAATCGATATAACGAGCTGGCAAGCAAAATTTCTCATAAGAGCATGACGGCATAAATCACTCTATAGGTCCTGATTAACCGAATGTTTAGCGGACCTGGGAAATCTGGTTTGCTTTAAAAAAGATCGCAAATATGAAAACTAGAAAAGACTGAAGTTACTTAATTTTATTTTCGGAATATATCGGATTCAGCACTCATTGAATAAACTTTAGGAGCACCGGACAAAGGGATAGCTAGCATATATTTTTTAACAGGCTTTTGCAGAGTGAGCAAAAGCTGCTTGGAAAGCACTCTAGACGACCACTGACAAAGTAGGAATTACAATAAATTGAGAGTAGAAACATACCAGTGTATCTCGCAACTTAATTTTACTTTATCATGTCATCAAACAACGCAAAACTCTCGTACGTATTGCAAGAACAGTAGAACAGATTTCGAAAATTAAAACCAGGAGAAAATTTATTTCAGGAAGAGGTGAAAGTGACGCCGGCACTGTTATCAGAACTTTATGGCACAAAATTTCGGAGAACTCGAGGTTTTAACTTCCAAGGCGCTAGAAGTTAGGAAAAAATTTCAGGAAAGACGAACTACTGCAGCAGAATCAAGTGTTTTTAATTAATACCGGTCTCCACACAAAATTCACTAGGGTACATAAAGAAATTTGCTTCAGCCACCAACGTTGTACGACTGAATGCGCTTCTTGCAGAGCAACCAGCCAGCCCAACCTAATGCGGATGGACATGCCGGCTTTGTCATTTCGTGGAGATTGAGAAGATGGTAAACCTGATCATGAATTGTTCACAGGATAGTTTTTACAGTGTACATCTATTACGTTGATTAAAGTGTTGTTTCCTTTGCGCTCCCACTTCACGCAGCTAACACTAATAAACTGAGACACCGAAAGTGGAAATGCAGACAGCATAGGCAGTAGGAGAGGTCGAAATGCTACATTACGTCAATCCTCTTGCGTAGCAAATATCATTTAGTAAACGAATGCCGTGTTTACAAAGTATTCAGGTCTACTGATGCAACGAACAGGAAAATCATAAATGAGAAGATGAGATGGGAGGGACATATGCAGCAAGATATACCACTGCATGTGCAGTCGACTCTTGCAGATCTGTTGCTGAATATTTTTATGGGATAAAAAATTTCCAAGAAATTTCCATCGGATCCATAACTGCATGGCAGTCACCAGAACACGCTTGTTACACTGTTGCAATTCGTGCTTGAAAGCACCTCAAGTTTGAACGATCGAAAATTTCAAACATGGAGACGGTCCGGGGTGGATGAAGAAGGAGGGATAAATGGTATGGATGTTCTAGAAACGGGTGAATGAGCTAAATTTTCAACGTGATAATGAATCTTCAGATAGTTGAACGACAGTTGAACGTAAATTGATACTTGAGAGTGAAATTTGTCCATTAAACGAAGAAATCTTCCGAACGGTAAAAACGCGCTTCTCCTGAGCCATTTCACAGTCATTTTTACGAGAGCACCTTGTACACGTGCAGTAATTGAAGGGGAAATCTCGATCATTCACCTTCAGGACTAGCTGTCCTTCCGAGTGCACCATGCATGACTGCACAAAAGCAGTGGCCAATAACACAAGCTATGTTATATATTACTTCAAAGTCTACCTTGTTCTTATCAAAAAGAAGCATTAACTGCGAGCACAGTGGAGAAGTGCATGACACTGGATCTAGCCAACATCATTACCAGTTGCGCTGATATTAAAGAGAGAAAAAAATGTGCGAACCTTGGCGCAAAGCACCAGTGAGTCCCCTATGATTTCGTATATCGCTCTCATGATCCGATGAGCTTGTCAAAGACATTGTGGAAGTTTATTGTGGCGCTAAAGCAGTCTTAGATTATTGCCCAGTCGAGTTAAGTCGACTTTGAAAGGAAATGCTGCAATTCGGCATATAATCGTAGCTGAGTAAGTGCTGCCTAGTATAATGACACTCATGAGCAAATGACTGATAGCAATTTCCATGATCCACGGATTGACGCTGCTCAATCATTTACAAACAATGAATGTATACGATTATTGCAAAAGTTGGAATCATCATGAACATGCAGCATTACGCTGGCTGGCATTTGATATCAATCATCAACACAAGCAGCGGTATACCTATCTCATCAAAATCAAGTGAAATGGACCTCGCAAGGACTCGTCGATGACGATTTAACTGAATCGCTCTTCACATCAGCGCCAGACGAGGAAGAAGTCGGCGACGGCAGCACAGGAAGTGACCGCTGCTTCAAGTTAGCAAGTAGATATAGTCCAAAGCTTGGCATCATGTCTGCAAGCGATGTCGTTTTAGAATCCATTGCTTCCTCTACATAAATACGTAGTCACACACTATTTCTGTCCCTGACTCAAATACGCACAAATTTTTTATTGCATTATCCTGACATGCGTGGCAAAAAATTGTGTTCTTCTTACCCTTGTCAGATATTCTGCTCGAAAGTAAACCAACAGAGTTAGTGATCTCATTAATAAAGGATCTTCGTGGATAAGGTAATTTGGATAAGTTCCCAACATCAAGCCTCTATCTATCAAGCTGAATTATGCACTAATATGAAGTGTCTTTCATTATACTGCTTTTGATTAGTATAGTTCTCCTGCAAAAAGTGAAATCATCCAACAACAGTATATTTGAAGTGACACAGATCGAACAAATGCAAATTCTGAATTTACTATCGTTATCATCGATGACTGCGATTCATTACATTATGCAGTAAAATTTAATAATGAGATAAGCGTAACCACAATATCTGCAGAGGCAAGATGGAAGTGCTGGTGTTGCAATAAATGAATTATGACAGCTGATATAATCAGATATTTCTGCGGTATGATAATCCCATTCACATGCATATGCAATATGCAAACATGCTTCCTTTTGGTTTTAAGCTCGCAGTGTTCATCCATGGAATTAGCATGTGAAATCCGGAAGTTGATGGAGGGTCGTTAAAAAAACCCTCGCGATACGTTGCTGTTTCCGACATTCTACGCTGCTTTGCTTATGCAAAAAAAAAGAAAAAGAAAAGAAAATCTGCACTTTAAAGATGGCATAAGTTGAACTTATCCATCCATCTCTTCCCCTGCCCCCTCCCATCCCTAATTCATTCTCTTTGTCTACAACAGTCGCCATTCCACTCATGTCGTTTTTGATTTTTCCACAAGAAAAGGTGCCAAGAAAAATTCACAGACCATACTTAATCGCTGTTTCAGTTGAGATCAATTAATAAAGCTCCAAATATCTGGAATTGCAGCTGGAATGACCTACTGTCAGTCTGCGCTCTTGTATAGGCCACTGCACATAACGCTGACATACCACTTTTCAGGAACGAGCTAACAATCGATCTCCAAAAACATTACATTGTTTCGTAACCCGGTTTTGAAAACAGTAAATAGGCGGCTAATGATCCCAAGCAATTGCTTCCACCCGCTCACAATTATTTATCCTTAGATGGACACAAAGGCATAAAATATTAATAGCCGAATGAAGCTCAAAGTCGTCATGGCGTTTACATTTGCCTAATTCAAGTAGTACATTGAATGGAACCAGCTGCGCTTTTCATGAGTACGGAACAAAAAATGGCACCTTCAAAACTCGCTGTCATTATTATCTGCTACTGTGACTGCGAAACCCTCGAAACCTTCCTCCTCAATATTCGTGAAAAAAAGAGTTATGAGGTCGTTAAATAATCTGTGCAATAATAGTTGCTGGGGAGCAATTATGAAAGAAGAGCTTGAAGATGAACGCAGGTCTAAGATCTCCAAATAATGAATGAATAACTTTCAGTCCCAAGAAGCGTAATTTCATTAGGCACATGGTGAATTCAAAACACCAAATTGCTGTTGAAATTGCGATTATGAAGAAGAACCAAAATGATACTATCCAAAACCTAACGGCGTAGAAATCAAACTATTTAACACCAAATTATTCTCTCTATTAATCTGCAATCGTCCCTTCTTATTTCTCTCCTCTCCAGATTTTTACGTCTGAATGATGAGAAAAAGCAGCAGCAAAGACGAGAGAACGGCTGAAACTTCAATTAGGATTATTCGCAGCTCATTTTGAATTTCGGCTTTGAGCAAAGCTTCAAACTTGAGACTGAAAGCATACAACATTCCACCAGATATACAACAGAGAAAGAGATAAACTCATAGATGACAAATGGTGGGACTTTTTCATGTATATCCGTTGAGGTGCGTTTGGTAGTTGCCGATGAACTGAGTAGGGAACGACATTTCACTCCAATTACGAATTTTTGGACTTAAGCCAGGTTCGTTTTACGAAGGAGAAATTGTACGGATAGCATTTTGTTAAGTTAGTAAATTAATCGTAAATTATGTGAAGTAACTAGAAGTGAATATTTTAAACACTAACCGTACATAGTGGTAAGATGTTGAACAGCACCCGCATCAGACACATCATGCATTTGCGGACGCATGAATCTATGCGCTTGCGTATGAGCCTGTGACTGTGAAGAAATCATGGACGATAGAAGGAGTGGATTGGGATGAGGATAGACGTTAGGCGATGAAACAATAGCTGTTGGTTCGAGAAGTTTAGGCCACCAGCTTGTCATTTTCGATTTGAACTGGATGTGGGTTCAGGAGCTCAAGATTGGGCTTGAGCAAATAATACTAGCAACATCACAGCAAACGGTGGCATCTGTGAGCACAGCTTCATTATTAGGGCGTGGCCAAAGCGTGGAAGTCGAGCAACGATTGGTGGAAAAACGTTGGCCACGATAGCAGCCACTTCGTCCACAATTGCGCAATTCGCATGCTGCGTGTGTTTGATAGGATTATTAACTGTTGCTACATATTTGCGTGTGGCAATCATTTTATGTGTCAATCAGGCAGCCCTCGTATCAGAGGTGAGATCCTTTTTAGGAAACAAACTGCAGTCAAAGTTAAGCAATTTTATGGCACACTTTTATGACGAGTGCCCGAAGGCGAAAAATTTGACAAATAAAAAAGACGTCTTTCTGACTTTCTTTAGAAAATTTCGTTTCAGATCAAACTTATCTTAGAAAGAGTTCCTTTCTGCTGCTAAAAATTCTCACCTTTAGTATAATTATTCTGAGCCTCTCCCTTTAGTCGCCCCCTGAAATTTCTGTTGCAGTTCGACGACAACCGTTCTTGATAGCATCTTCACCCTCGCTGGATCTAGATGTGAGAACAGGTTTGAAATCGTTGCGTACGAGGATTATTATGGCATGAAATTTGTAATGATCGTAGAAGTGCTATGGATATTTCCGTTTGTTTTTTCACTTTGAAGCTGCGAATGTTTTCCAACCATCTCGCCTCTAATGGTGAACTCATGTTCGTTAATCCAAACTACGATGCTCCGATCCATCACAGGCAATTTACGTCTTCAGAAAAACTGTTCTTTAGGCCTCACTGTAAACTTCATCAGCTTCTGGGAACAGGACAGAGCGAAAGGTGGGAAGAATGTAGAAGACCAAGCTAAAGCGCGTTGCACGCACTGGTTGCACAACTGCAACCCTAAAAGTAAACGATTTTGATTTGGCATCTTCTTTCCTTGGATTCGCTATTTTCGTTCCGCTCAGTGGTATTCAAAACTCGAGAAGCTGCATTCATTCCTACTTAGTGAGCTTCATTGATCTTGCACCTCGAAACTTTTTTCAAGTATCGATTCTGTTTATCGATCGTCCTCAACACCATAATTTTGCGAAATGTTCGTTAAGAAGTATTTCAAAATTGTTTAGCAAATGCAGATTTCCAAGACGGGCAGCTGTCGTATGAATAGCTGCCTAAAACTGCGACTCATACGCTGTTCATATGTTGGCGCACTGGCAAGGTGACTTTGACGAGGTTTTCAGTAAGCCAGAAAGGTGTATTCGACCGCAGTCCATTTCACTGTGACCGTGACAATTCATATTTTCCAATATTTTAATCAACTCCTACGAACTCAGCTTTAAATACTCGACAAACTGCACCATTCTGGTTCTTCCCATTCAGTACTTTGCCAGATCAGGTAAGTAGCTCTTAGGCTTTCGCTGTAAATGCAAACAGCTTAACCCTTACTACATATTGCACATATCACTGAATACGCACGATCTGCTCAAATTGCTTGTTTGGCCTCAAATGCTAAAATGTGTAAATCTGCCCTAATTGGTCAGCGAACAAAAAATATGTTGAATGCGCTACTCTTTGCTTTGTTCAATGACAGTCTTATACGCTTTCAGTTCACTCTTTCGACTGTCTGTGTTGGAAAGTAATTTTCAGCATGTAGACCGTATCAGTACCGAAGCATTCTTGTGGCTAAGTGCACAGTAGAGATGCATGGCTCTTATGACCGACCAGTAAAATGCCCGTTTGAAGGGTATGCGTTAATTTACTTGATTGCTTGGAAATGCGCAGTCGCCATTCCTCAACAATAATGCCACCCTGTCGTCACTTCTTTATAAATGTTCATTTTCCGATAGTTTCTATGCCTCGATAAGTCGTAATTATGCAACCGTAAATAATCACAGACCTTTACTAATAACTGATAAATGTTCACTCATTTGAAATATCCTGCTCAATGGTTTATGACCTCATCTAACGTCTGCTTGAAATGAAGTGACATAAAATAATTTCGGTGAAATTCGCCGAAAGACAGCACGACGTGCGACAGTCGCACTCATCGATGCGTTTTCTAAGAAATTTTCGTTGCCTCAAACTCTAAGCACATCCCATATTCTTCTCGAATGCATTACCATCCACAATTAGAATTTCATGTTGAAACATGTTACATTAGTGCTTATGAATGAGAAATTTGGCTGACTACTCATACCTAGACTTCGTCATGTTAAGAAGCACTTTTCAGCTTTGTGGCTCCTGCTTGGGTCCATAAATTAGCCTTCGATTGTCAAGAGCAGTCGAGAAAGGTGAAGGAGAAGAGGAGGGAGGGTACTGTTATCATCGTCCTCATCGACAGATGTAAATCCTTAGAAGCTTCCAAGCCATGCACTTCATCACTCTGACTTAATTAGGCGGGTATGTCAAAAGAGAACAAAGCAATTTCCGGTGTGAGAAATCGATTCAAGAAAACGAATTATGTGAAGGAAGAGCCTATAAAATACACCAGCATTACCTTCGACAAACTTAGGTATCAGAATAAATGGATCGCTGATGAAAGACCAATCTTCGTCTGAATGCGTCATAAATGACTGCCAAGAAAAAAGCTCCTAGCTGCAGAACTGCGTTGCTAGTTTCTTCCTTAGTCGACGTTGAGTTTGTTAGGGTCTTAATACCGTCCTCAACTGATGTTAATTTTCGAAGTTTGTATGCTTCCACCACATGGTGTAATGCGAACTACCTGAAGTGTTTCGACACTGCGCCAACTACCCTTAAAAACTTTCACGCCGTTCTATCGAACAGGGGCTGAGAAAATTGATCGGTTTTACTTCTAAATTCTGAATCCAAACCAGTGAGTTCATGCGTTGGAAATTATGCCATTTAGGTGACCAAACTGTTGTTCACAAAAGCTGCACTGCAGTCTCTCACTTCAGCGGCAAGCCGAAGACGGCGAACATCGTCGCTGACGCCATGCATTTGCTTATTGATATTTCTATAATCAGGTGCGCACTAAGAAACACCACAGCACGTTTGTTGATGCATGCTTCGAACGATCTAATAGAAATTAAATGTCAGCTGGCAGTACCACCTGTTTTTTCAGTAGTTTATAGAGTTCAATATTTGCTGAACGAATATTCTAACCAGCAATTGCCCGAAAAATTATTGGCATATATTTGTGGCCTTTCGTGTGAAGATGTCCATGAAGTGAAGGATGGAAGGTCGAGCTTTAGCTGTTACTCAGAATTCACAAGCAACTGTAATTATTGTCATAAGTGGTCAATGAAGTTGCCATCATTCGGTTCCATCAAGCAGCGGATGTTCCTCACGTGATCTTCACTACGTGAACAACGAACAAGTTGAAATGGACGCACGAATAACAAAGAAAGACACTCACAGCCTCGACAACATGATTACATCTCCATTTTCATCCTCCACTTCTCGCATCGTGTGCATTTCTTCTTTTATTCGGTTTATATTTTAGCTTCACTTTTTTCAAAACCTCATCCGTCACTACCTCAAACCCTTTTCTTAATTCCCCCAACAATAGTTCGACCTTTACATTTATTTGATTTCATGACTGCTATTACTCAGCATTTGATCGCCTCACATGTTTCGATCAATTGGGTCTCGGTGATTGTACAAATGAAGCGAACCTATGGTCACTTATATAAACGTAAAGGTTAAGCATGTAGATATACCTCATTTCTGTCCACTAATACTTACTGCAATTTTCCCATTTTCGCTTACTGTTTTCACACGGCACTTATATCGATTATAATTGCATTAGGAAGGTAAACATTTGCAGAGATTAATCAAGCCCTTAAAGATGATGTTTGCTATTAAATGGGTTTAAAAAATTTGAGATTTTTGTTCACATTTAAGACTGATTAAAATGATAAAGCTTATCTTATCCGCTCTACCCGACTTGCTCGCATCATTTTTGGACCGTCCGTATTCACCCACAGTACACTTGTCCGTTCTATCCTACTGACAGAAAATCTGCATCTGGACAGGTGAACTCGTTGAATCTCACAAACTGCCTACTTTGACGTCAGCCAGGTCCCAAAGCAAAACTCGCAGAAGTTCTCGGAAATTCAAGACGTATAGCATGTGTTTCGAAAAGAGTTACATTTTCATTCATTCGCCAATAAAAAGACACAGATGTTCTCGAACATGAATATATCCCATCGGCCACTACGTAGCACCTCTAAAATTTCATTCCAGAGGTGGACCGCCATCACTGCACTGTTGACCTCTGGATAAATGCGCTCATACAAGCGTTGCCCGTACGAGCGTTCTTGTAATCGGATCGGGCTCCTCGACACGTGAAGACGATTGCTGCTTGCGTAGCACAACGCAATAGTTGTATGAAAACACCTGTACACGCTGGTGTAATGGTACCCTTTCATGGCGCTCATCCTCTACATTGCAGCCGGCCAATTTTGCATCCTTCATTCTTGAGCCAACGCGTAAAGACGACCATAGCTGCTAGTCAGACAAGTAATTTCCTTACCCAAAGTATCTAAAAATGAGATAAATTGTGCAAAGTCGGGTCATAAGCAGCCTATCGCGTATATTTTGAGAGCATTTTATTCCAGTTTATGCAAAACCAGGATAAAATATTTTAGGAAGGAAAGAAAATTTCGTTGTGGAAGCACAGAGCAAATGGTAATGATCCTTCAACTGAATGCTTAGTCAATCGGTCTCAATCGAGTGGTTCTTTGCATCACGTAATTTGTCCGAAGTTTTTCTCATCTTCAAATTCAAAAGATATCCGCAAACGGCCAAAACTTCATAGCGTCATTATCTTAGGCGCAATCCCTCTATTATGTGCATACGCAAATTCAATTTTTCCCTCCTGCCAGTGATGAATGAGGCAACATAATAGGTAAAGCTTAGAAGATGAGTGTGCCTTTAAATTTAAACGTTACGGGCATTCGTATTCGCCTCTTTTCATCTAAATGTGCAGAAGGATGAAGCGTACCACTTAGCTTATGGGTGCAAAGGAATCTTTACTCAGCAACACCGAGGTGAATTTAGAGGCAAATATATATTGTTGAACAGAACAAAGCAAAAGTGCGATCGAAAATCGAATAAGATTTAAAGCCCATAGCTGCCAAACTGAATTCCAAATATGAATTTCCGCTCTGCGTTGAACGAGTGGGGACTAAAAATTTGAATTTTTGAATTCACCGAACGCTAAAAGTGGACAGCATGCTCAGAAAATTGGCACGAAACACCATCCATTAATGTGACTCTTCTCTCTTCGAAGAGCACCGATATGTCACTTCCGCAAGAGTTTCTTCAACCGATAATCGCATTGAAATCAAGTAACGAGTTGGTTGAGAACTCACTGCGCAGCGATATAGAGTGTTTATCTCAGTGTTGCTCAGTTTCGAAGAAGCGACAGCTCCGAGAATTAAATGTATGCGAATGGGTCAATACCCACTGTTGTCGTCTCTTGCCTACCGTATGCAATTTATGGTGCAGATGGTTTTATGGAAGCGCTAGCGCAGGTGCTGACCTTTCACTGTATACAGGATTGCGTCATCGCAGCAAATCGCTTCTTTTCACGTCTTGCATGCCCTCTTCGTTGAGACGTTCTTTCCTTTAGCTCTTTATAGCAGCATCCTTTCACCCCAACTTGTTAATATGTGTTGTAATTGTGTCAGATCATAATTTCTATGAAAGGCCAATGGGCCAACTTACACTCTCATGAACTATTCACCATCATTGTTCCTTTGTATGCATTTTATTGCCCCTAAAAGATGACTCAAGCACCCTTTGGGCATTCATATTGCATAATAAAACGGCGTTTTTCTGCCAAATCATTCTTGTTAAAAGGTGGGACGAAGGTAGCCAACATTTACGCTGCTTACTTCCTGCAATCATGCATTCAGTCATGTGGATAAGCGTAGTATTTTATGTTTGCGCTATCAGAAAATTTTGGCATAGCATTCATATCTCGCAGGGAAGAATGCGATCCTTAACCGCATGCAGGTTCGTTCTGTGTTGGCTTCTTTAATTCTTCACAGTCGAAACGTTTCACTTCGGCGCACTTTGATGCTAAACGCATTCAGCCCCACGTCAAAATCCTCATTGGTGTGCAACATCGACCTGAAAGAGGCACTTCATTTGTTCGTCATATACTCTTTCGGTGGGATGGATGTTATAAATGAGTGTTAGAATACAAACTTTCCCCGTTGCAATGCAAATTTGTGGATGCAAGCACTTTATGAGAGTTGAATGCGAAGAGCGTTACATAAGGCTGTGGATACTTGAGTCGAATTGCGTGCGCCCTCAAATTCAGCACTTACTGCACTCAGCGCTCAAGTGAGCTTTGTTCATGGCTTTGCTCGTACTTGAATGCTTCTTGTTGTAAACATGACGCTTCTTGAATGCTTACAGCCACTTTGCGCATTCAGCAAGTTGACGAAATCATCACCACATTCAAATGTTCCCTTGAACGGAGTTGCGCAGCAGCAAACCACCTTCTTAGCCTGTTCTTCCGGGAAAACTTTTTCCTGATGAAGACGAAAACCATAACTTCCAGAAATCATTCTACTATAGAAAGTTCTTCGATAACATCGCCACGCGTATGCTGATATCCGTTCTAGTTTCAGAAAGCAGGAGGATAGAGGCAGAGAAACTTGGAAGAGTCATATCACCAGAAGGTCGATAATCTTTCAGTGCTTCGGATTTGGTGGTACTGAGTTGACGATGAGAAGTTTAAATGCTGGAATAATTATGCGCCAATAACCTAGCACGTTTGCATGGATATGCCTTAATAGTGTCATATATCCTTATTGATGCTGGTGCCCAGTAGCAATAATTATCTGAGAAGTATGATTCGAAATGTTTTTCCAAGTGGAAAAGGCTCTTCCAAAATCTACTCTTGTCATTCCAAGATCCATGAGTGATCGAATCGATCCTTTTTCTATCAAATACGTTTGCTTTTGCAGAAAGAAAAATGTCGAGGAAAACTCGGCTTTGAATGTGCAGGAAGCTTTTTTAGCAGACATATGCTTGTTAGCAAAAGAGTGAGGAAGTAAGCTTTGAAGGCTGCAATAAACTATTTTAGAATTCTACCCGTTAATGATGAGCACCATCCTACAAAGACGTTGAGCTGTATGAAGCAGTTTACATGCATCGCTCTGTATAAGCACCTCTCTATGAAAGTGACTGCACTAAAGTGTCGGATTGAAAAATACTGCTTTGAATGTTTGAAGCGACATATACCTCACAGACCATTTTCAAGGAAACTGAATCGAATTCCTCAGACAAAATGCAACACTTTCTTACAGGAACATATCATCATTCGTACTGGGCTCAAATTTTCAGTGAATTTTTGAGGATTGCAGCGCTAAGAGCAATAAATTTGTTCAAGCTGCAGATGATCGAAAACAGGGAATGTCGATTCATAAGATGAAGAAGTTTTCTCTCGTCACCGATCCGAAACGAATGCAGTGCTGAGCTTTAATGCCACTGTCATGTAAGAGCTGCATTACAGGAAGGTGTCACACACCTAGCGAATACGGTAGCGCCACTTCGTTGGATAGACGTCGGTCAGTCATCTCTATCTGTTATCCGCATCTGCATCTTCGCGCACTGATTGCACGCTATTGGGCACAGCTCCTTAGCGGCAAAAGCTGGACGAAACTTGTCGGGTGCCGTCTGTTGTTTGCCGACAAGCATTTCATCCTCAAGATCCCAAACCAGATTAGTCACATACTATGCGCAATCCCTAATTTGTCAATCACTTCTCTGTGACACCATAGATTCCTATTCGAATCAGCCATCATATCCTCCACAATGCTCCATAAATGGCATTCCGACTTTGTCAATCAGGCAAAATTTAACATTTCGTTAGCGTGTTAACAAATATTTTGCCAATACAGTATCTTGTCAACTAGTTATATGGCAGCATTTCGAATAAGATAACATGATCTTCGGCACATTTGATGGTTTGCCTCTGAAATTCGGCATTCAGAATGCTGCCAACAAAGTTTTCGAATTATCTTTTCATTGCTCAGTTAATTGTGTAGTACGCCTATGGCGCATACCTGTGATCACATGCATTTTTTGAATGAGCACGAGGATTTCTTGTTCCGCACATTAAACTTATTTAATATGCCATTTAGCGTGGTGTTTTATTTTTTCACAGAAAAGATTGGCTGGAGAGCTGTGGCAGGCTATTTTTAATGTTCCTTCGCGTTAGGTGGTGTACGGTAAGAGAGAAGTCCTCGATGCTGCCCAAAGTCCGTCGCTTGTTACATTGGTGGAGCTGATCACTTTTTTATAAGAGGTGTTTTGCAAAGTAGTGAGGGTGCCATGCCTTGTATTCAAAAGTTCACTTCAGCTAGTATTCTGATATGGCCTCATGACATGATGCTACAGGAAACTGCCACATTCTTCGGCAGTTTACCACATTATCAAAAAGCTGTACGCTTTCCTCTCGGACGATAGTCAGGTCATAAGTTTGAAATTAAACGGAATACGTATTATAAGAAACAGTAGCCGAAATACCGACCCTGAAGATATAAAATTTAAAAAAATAAACAAATAAAATTCATTGGAAGAATAGATTTTGTTCTTGAAGTTATTTATGTTCAGTGCAAAGTAATTTAATCCGACATTACTAATGGGCCCAAGATGAAGCGACTATAGGAGCTAAGCAATATCGAGTGATGACCAAGGCGGCAGTCTTTGAATAATCTTTTGGTTAGCGAAAACGCACGTTAGCGCGCAGCAGATTGCGACACCCCGTTGCGTGTGTCCTCACTGTAGACGCAATATCAAAGCACATCGGTAATAAGATTGAGGGGTTGGCCGCTTGCCTTTGTGGAAGTCACAGAAAAGCGCACCGATTCAACGAACCGCAGCCAATCCGGATATGTGCCATATATCCTTACGCCCTCAGTGGATGGATGTACGGCTCTGCAGGAGGCAAGCGTTAACCTCCCAAACACCGGATGACAGAAGCGAAAGTAAAACTCGTTAGCATACATTTCTGAGTGGATATTGTGCCGGTTAGAGCAGGAGAAGTACTGAACATAACGCACTGTAAAAGTCACATAATGATTCAGAGAAAGCGGCTGCCAGGAGATATCCTAGTCCGCTCCACTTTAGCTCATCTTTAACCTTCACTAACTAATCTGACAGATGAATGGGCAATTGACGAGTTTTCTATTTAAGCAGTGAAACAAATTTTATTTATAGTTTATTTTCTTCAGTTGACCCCTGTGCAGAGACGGCCAGGCTAATTAATAAGACACTTTTTCCACTGCAGTGCGAAAACAGAAAAATACGAAGTGGACTTTTTGATGGAGCCCAAAGGAGGTGTGTGGACCGTGTTGAGTCTAAGAGGGTCAAGGATGTTTAAGTTACATCTATTACTTTAAGGTTCGAAACAGAAGGCGCACCATTTGTAAGTCGCTGCAATGCTGTCGCATTACGACTGCTGGAACCAAAAAATTCTGAACATACTGGAGCTGTTCAGCTTGGCTGTATTGTAATATTGGCGTTCCGAGGAGCTATGCTAAAGCGATGCGATAAATTCGAAAACTATGGAACGTAGAAACTTTCTCGATCCCGGCTTAGGTTACCGGGCTTCAGTTTAGGGCATAAACCCCTTCACTGGTCGGTAGAAAGCACTGGGGTTTGCAGTATAACCTTAGGGACCACTGACAGAAATTGAACCAGACAAGATAAGCCTCAAATATAACCGTGAACAAGTACTTGCATGAAAGCAAAGTTACATCTCCAAACAGAAACAAAAGCTAGCATGGCGAAGAATGATGACTTTTTTCTTGATTTATCAAGAAACAGGAGCCTGCGTTTGGCTCACGAGCAAAAGAGGCGCTCTTTACGTAATATCTTTATAGAGCATGAATGGAATCCATGGGCGCGTAAAGCCTCTTGCTCTCTGGAAACATAGAGCGGAGTTCCTTTTTGTTTTGACGTTTCCTTCAATGCCTTAAATGCCTTCAGTATTCATAAGTTCTTTTTGGCTTAATATCTAGAGTTCAGAATGAGTGAACTTCATATCTAGCTATCTGTCTCACATTCGTGCATGTTCCTCAGAAGTTTCAGTAGTCGAAGTCACCTGTATGCTTTATATTTCGAGGCAATAATGTAGTTAGCGGACAAAGGAAGGCCACTAAAGAAGCAGCAAGTCGTAGCTCATACCACAGGTTTCAATCCTACAAATTTAGAAATTATTCGGAACATTAGTCGAGAATGGAGGGAGGCGATGGAGCCGCGAAGTAATCGGCGTCGGAAGAATGACGGAAAACGTTCACAATGTGCACACTCAATGCTCCGAGTGGATTTTTTTTATAGAGCATGAAAGTTCAAGGATATTCCGTTGATTCATGACAATGGTTGATGAAACTCACTGCTGGCATCACGGCCGGAAGGCGCTTCAGCTAGTGTTTAAACGACATCCAACAAATTACGTATGTAGGAGGGTTCAAAAATTGGCCCAATGTAAGCTTCTTTTTTCGTGAGCACGGCAGTGTTTGTTGCAATCACTCAAGTTCGTCAAGACCTCTCGAAGAACACATCCGTAAAGCGCGAAGAGTGAAACGAGTAGAAGGTAATGAAATTGGGAATTTTTTAATCTTTTTTGAGGAAATGAAAAAGCGCCTCTATTGAAACCTTCCGCCTTTGCAATTTCGAGATTGCGACGTGAATATCTTAGTTATAGTTCGTTAGGCAAAATTCTAGATGTTGTCCGAAAAGGAAATAAACTTCGAAGGTTTTTTAACAGGCCTGAGCACTTTCAGAACATTCGCACGGTGCTGTTTGCTACCTCATGCTAGGTCGTCTGCCAATTTCACCGCCCATTTTCGTGCACCCTTGCAAAATTGCATTCATCTGTGGCAACTATGAAAACGCTTTGTCTGTTCTTGTGTAACTGTTCGATAGTTCAGAAGGTCAAGGATCAACGAAATTTCAGTAGGTAGAACATACACCATATCATTACACCTCTACACCTGCTGTCACATCGGCAGGTCAAGGAAATTAGAATGGAAAGGAGTTATGGCCATCTAAGTCGTGGAACCGCACTCATTTACATCAACAGGATTATCAAAAAAAAAAAAAAAACAAAAAACAAAAAACAACAGTGGACTTCACGGTTGACTGGATCGTTGGGAACGGAACGGAAATCTTTTGTCCATTCTATAATTTGTTAGTAGCTCTTAAATCATCCGATGACATTAGTAGGAAGCAAAAATACGTAATGGGTCTACTCCTAAGATCCTCTGCTTCACTTCTTTGAAAAAAGGCTTCGCAATCGACCCCGAAATGTGACTTCCTGGTATGAATTATATCCGTAAGTTGTCAGCTTCGAAGGTCATCGAACGAACTAGTGGACTTATCATGTGAAGTGGTGCTGACTGTGAAACGAGCATGGATTTCTTTGTCGCTGTTTTATGAGAGACAAAAATGCTCGGATAGCACAATAGAAGCGAAAAGCAGTGCTGTGATAAGAATCTTGACAAATGATGCATTAACTGTGACGAAGTGAATACAAATGAAGACACCCGTCAAGCATGTCCTCTGCAATTGTGGATAGCTCTAAGCAGCGGGTGCTCCAACGTTCATTGAAGCCTTCCAAAGCAATCGGCAACCAGTTGCCAGTGTTCGAGGAATCGAACTGGGATTTTGGCGAAATGAATCAATCAGAAATCCTAGTGACGAATTGATGCTGACAGGAAAAACAGAGGAGAGGGCTCTGACGAAATTCTAAAAAATATTTCACTGTGGAACTGAGTAAACAGCATGGAGGCGTGACGGATTCTGAGACAGGACTTCATCTGTGCCTGGGGCCAACCTTATAGCAAAAAACTCATGATTTATTTTCAGCCAAACCACTTTGGAAGATTTTCATCACCAAAATTTTCATCACCACAGACAATTTTCTAACAACGAAATCTTTACTCTCACGCATATTCGAAGTGACAGCCGCATTCCTACGATGATTACTTCGAGCGATGCCTCCTCCTTAGCAGACAGTACGAGCATAATAAATCTTTGAACAGTGGCATCACCTGCAAGGAAATATTCAAGACATTCAGTTTGCATGAAGGGTGGCTAAGACATCAGAGCAAAACCATACGTATCGAGGTGAGTGCTACTTCTGTGATTTAAAAAGCTTCAAGCAACATCTTTGTCGCAAAGCACTTTTTAAATCAGTTTAGCTCAACGGCTCTTAAATGGCACATGACAGTGGTTGCATGCTCAATTGCCCCCCAAAGGTCAAGCTGCAAATTCGCTGGCATGTGGTGTTTTTCCACGCCATGCTAGTGCCAAATCGAGGCCATCTATTACGCAACTGTCCCTCGCATCGTGTGCTCTGGTCACAACGGTCTGTGCTCCTCAGTTTTGCCCTACAATAACTACTATTATTTTCTTTGGCTTATTGCACGAATCTTGCACTATTCGTTGTCTACATGGTACACAATTCATGCAACCTTTCTCGAGTATCATTAACCACACTGTGAATGCGAACAGCAATACCTGAGTTTCTCACTTATTCTTTGAGCCTCTTAAGACAAAAGATGGACCGGGGAGAGTTTCGCTACCTGTGCTTTTATCTCTTCATGTAGCGCATAGGACAAAGGCGCAAAGTTCAAACGGAGAAACGCCATCTCTGCGAAAAAATCGGTGAGTCCGTAACTGACAGCACACATTGAAACTTTCGGTGGTTTACGAGATATTCACACTGATCTGAAACGAGAACAGTTCGATGTTTCTGCTTAATGTTCTTCTTAGTGAGAGGCAGTCTAAAGTCGATGTTGCCGGTCCCACAAACATTCAGACTTTGCCACCGAAGAATGTGTGGAGAAGGAGGAGTGTGGGGGAAATTCGGAATTGTTAAGCGCAGCAACAATTTCTTGTGTTCTCGATCACAAGTCTCGCTTCTTAAATAAGTATAGCAAATTAGGAGGAAAGCAAAAGCGAGGTTGGATGTTAAGAGAATCTTTGCTGAAAAAATCAACTGGAGTGAAGAAAGGATGAATTGGACAAGAAAAAATATTCATTCACCTCACCCATCCCATCTCTCCGACGTAGGTGGTCCTCAAAAGATCATTTCTGTTGAAAAATTGTTCTGTTTGTGCAGCCTACTCGCAGACAATCTGAGAATTTAGGTGCCCTTCACGCCACTTACTTCCTGTTAAAATTGTTGAGGGAAAGCTAGCAAGTGGGCATTTTCAAGGGCAAACCTGCATATCTCTTCCAACACGAATGTAGAGATTTGGACATAAAGTTTACCTCAATCTTGGCAGATACCTTCGCTGCTTAGAAGTTTTGGCTAAAAATATTTTGAGCTCCCAACGTATACTGCGTTCATTACAGCTTGAACGTTTCGTGTGTCAACGCAAAACCTGAAGCGCAATGAATAAACTCCTTCAATGAGATTACCTCATCTCTCGTCTGATGCGCAGTTTAGTTGAAAACTTCAAAAACAGTTCTTCTGCATCATTTTCAAAAATCATCATTGGATTTCACAGTCCAGATTATCAAACTCCTCTATCGATATCTCGAATCTCCTCGCACTTAGTATATAAAATTGTGAAACACTTCTCTCCAGTTCTCATAGAAACGACGTTCATGTTTGCTAAGTGAAGAGGGTGTCGAGTGGTGGTTTCTTGTTCAGGCAGGATATAATGAGCATACACTTCTGGAACATGAAAGCTTTCAGTGCCGAGATGCCCGAATTGATACCAAAAAATGACCTCTTTATTTGAATGTTCCAGTAATTCATCATCAATGATTACTGCAGTGCTCGTTTACATACATTTTCCTTCAGATACTTTTACCGCTGCATTATTGCAGGTTCCTCTTCTTTGTACATTAGGGCAACGAAGATTTCATGGCCACGGCAGCATATTCCTCGGAAAAACATGCAAAACTGATGCTTTTGCATGGTCATTAATCGTCACCCCAAAACGCCGCTCTCAATAGCACAATTTTAGCGATCATTTGAACGACGTGCAAACTCGGCTATCAGCACAATTTGACCAAAATTATTGTTCTCATACAAGGACGATTTCCACATGCATAACGCTCATTATTGCAATGAAGGTCTCCCTCATAATGCACTCTCACAAAGCATACTTGCAAAAGCACCTGAAGACAACCTTTTGGGGGAGAGATCACTGCGCATGCAAGATTTTGGAAATGGGCAGGTTAGTTACGAAACACAGCCCACAAACCCGAAAGTTTTGAATCTCTATAGAATTCTGCCACAATTTGGTAACCCACTCATACGCGCAGAGTCATCATTCGAGTTGAAAAGACATGCTGATGAGAGCAACAAAATCTTCATCATTAAAAGTCAATCAGAATTAGTTATCGAATGTGAACGTCGTTAATTTGCGCGAAAACTGCTCTATCTAAGAGTCACTTGACCGAAAATTAGCAAGCAATGTTGTGAGTCCCGTAAAAGGTTACCACAAAACATAGTATTCCGAGTCGTTTGGAACATCCATCGTTTCTGATGATAACAGTAGTTCGTGGAAATAAAAGGAAATCCTAGTCATAGATGATCACTTCATGCTAATAACAGTTGCTTATTGATGAGTTTCATTTTAGAGTGCTTCCAGTAGGAGCTCCCCGTATTACTTAGTGACTGGAGCGAATTAGTCAAAATTTACAGGACTGACGGACATACCACATTCTGTAAGCAACAGATGCTCCATTGGGAACTTGATTTTTCACCACCTTTTATATTGCGTTAATGCAGTGGTGTTCACCAATGTAAGACAGTCAGCTGTAGCAATTAAGCGGATTTTTGTGTGTCATAATATCTTCAAAAATATATGCAAGCGCCATTATAAGCAAGCAAAACTTTTCAGAAAGGCACTATTTTTTCATATCAGCAGCAGGTGTGGCCAACATACTTCGAAGAAAACGTACAAGAGAAATGGATTTGGCACCTCAACAACGCAAATTTCAGGTGGTACCGATGGCAGCATCATATTCACTCCGAGCTTTAAACAAAAGCGGAGATTTCTTCCAAAGAGAAAATTGTTCCGGTCAAAACTATCGTTGCATTTCATGAATGTTTTTTGCTAGTTCCCAAAGGCGCGTTGCGAGGACAAGCGTCCGTCGCATTAATGTGTTGCGACTTCAGATGAGCGTGCGTGATACGCCAGAGAAATTCAT
Organism: Parascaris univalens; assembly: GCA_037576465.1. Lineage (NCBI taxonomy): Eukaryota > Metazoa > Nematoda > Chromadorea > Rhabditida > Ascarididae > Parascaris > Parascaris univalens. The sequence continues at coordinate 28,753,671 of CM075173.1, forward strand.
TGACGTCGAGCACAGGTTCCTCTTCTGCCACAAAAAATCACTCAATTCGATGTAAAATAATAGTTGTTATTTAGTTTCATCCTTTATACAACGTGTATTCGTTACTATCGTTGCGAGGGCGCCGTCGCACTTTGCGTTTTAAAGTCGAGTTTGACTCGCCTTAACTTAAAAAAGTACCATCACGAAATCATGGTTAATTGTGCTTTCGTGTGAAACGAAAAGTCTGACGACTGCAGCATGTAACTTTCACTGGAGAGTTGTCTCGGTCATGTTATCTCAAGACTAGTGGGACAGGGGGTAAACCTACGCGTTCTGCGTCCTTGTTCACTTTAGTGGCTACTTCGAACCGATCTGGGTCTGTTTCTTTATTTTTGGGTGAGACATAGAAAAGACCACAAAAAAGCCATGAATGCAGCACGGATCCTTCGTGCTGGTTATCAGACGCTTGTTTTTTTTCCACTGTTACGTCTCTCAACTTTTATAACATGCATTTTTGAGAGAGCTTCGAGTCGCATCGAGTGATGACTTCAAGCCTTGATGCGACTTTTTAGAGCACAATGGCGAAATATGTGCAACATGTGAGTACTCTGGAGTACGACAAGTAAGGAAAATATGGGAGCAGGAAGCGGGAAAGGATGGCAAAGCATGAAAAATAAAGAGTAATGCAATTCTGCAAACTAAAATGTATGGACGCCTGATTTTAGTTTGCAGAGCGGCGTTAATCGAAAGATGCATTAATTGCAAGTACGAGTAGTGACTTTTTACTACTTTTGTATACCCTCATACTATTTGTGCATTAAGGATATCACGTACATTTCACCGCATTACCATTAAATAAGACGTTTGAAAGACCAGCCAGCAATCCAAAGTATAATGCAATACGCAAGAAGCAGTCATGACACCGAAGCATCACCGCGTGAGACGAACGCGCTTCGCAACGCTTTCACTGTGCTCCAGGGCCCCTTCATTAATTGCGAATAACTTTTGCAATTAATGAGACTCATTCTCATCTCGTTTTATATTTTGCCTTTTAAGCTGCTTTCCTCATTCGCAACCGTTCCATGAACCCTGTAACTTTCCTCAGAACGGCCTGGGTGTAACGAGAACTAATTATTTTAGGGTCTTGCCAACTTCTTTCGAAAATTATCCTATTTTTTCCGCTGATTCCTCGGCTAAAGCTTATGCTGTCGTTTATACAACCTGCATTATATGACGTCATTTCAGAACGTTTATTCATACATTGAGATTCAATCGCTTCGTAGGCATACATGAACAAAACATAATGAGAAAAAAGTTACAGTGAAGGGCAAAGTGAGTTATGGCTAGCTATACAAACAAGTGGAACATTTTACGCTGTTTTGCTAGTATTTGCTCCATTCTGCACTAAAATCTAGAGCTCTCGTTGATAGGGCAAACGTTATCACGTTATCACACCTTTTACAAAAATATCCTGTTATTATACTTAACGTAGAAAGGAACTGAAAGCCCGATACATGTTGTTTGCCGCTTTCTTGCTTCCCTGAGGGAATATTATTCCTTTCACCTTTAGCGTCTCGACCTTGTGTCTCAATATAAAAATTTCAAAAATATAGAAATGGCTGTAAATTGTGTTGCTGAAAAAAAAACATTCCATACAGTTGAGACAATCTGTAAATAATGGATTTACGAAAGCATTAGCAATGTCAGACCTTATTGAGAGAGTATTGAGCTTTCGGGTCCACCTAAAGCCATAGATAGCGGCGTTGGCAGTGCGCAACATGAACCATCACCGTCCTCCTCCCCATGTTCCTCATTCACTAATAAAAAGAATAAGCACTTCTCTTTGTTGGAATTTCTCCGTCGATTTAGTTCAATTTAAGATTTTTTAAAAATGTTTTGAAGATAAGTACTCATATACGTGCAGTGAGGTTCTCCAAAAAAAGTACTATTTAACTGCAATTCCAGAGGTGCCTAACAAACTCCAGATGGAAACGCGTGAGGCAGCAGTATGCTTGAACCACCAAGGTTTTAATTAATCCCGTCCGTTGATGGAAGGAAGATGGCATTGGCATTAGTTGTTTAGTTGGCGCTAAGTTTACATTTGTTCAGTAAATGTAATCGGTTCGCGTCTGTACTTCAAGCTTTCGACGTGGATCCAAAAATGAGAGGTCCGATTCAGCATAGCCAATTGATCGCTGGACGCTGGCCGTCTCTTGTGACGCTCGTGGTACAACAGCTGCAATGGCACCACGTTATTAATTCGCCATATCCATATTAGGTACTAGATGCAGCAAGTAGCTAGTGGAATCCCGACAGTTCTTTGCCACTTTTTACAGCCTGACATATTCAGATATATACATTTTAGGTGATAAAGGCAAAAAAAGATTGGCAACGACGGAAGGAGATTATGAACAAAAATGTGTTGAATGTTTTGCTGATCTCAGCGGTGACTATTACTTTTATTAACTGCGGATGATGCTCGATTGTATAGTGAGCTGATTATATTTTCGTTGCAATACTTTACATCAACTGGACAACGGTAGGCTTTATAATGAAGTCGATGTTTACTTTCCATCTGCCGACACGTCACGAAAAACAGAGACCCTTTGCATTCGATGATAAGTTATGATTACGCTGTATTCCTCTCACTCTTGCATTTAAAGAAAGCACGTTCTATTGCTTTTCGAGTGTACAGAAGTGACGAAAGAGGGCGTAATTTCTCGGAATTTTACTGAAAAATATTGCGAGAAAATTCGATTTACAGAAGACAACAGCGCAAGAAGTACACAGAGAAGATCATACTCGCCATATGCATGTGGTCATATAGCCATCGAATGACCTTCACTTTCCAGAATTTTTGCCTTCATATTGATGTATCTCAAGATGATTTTTTAAATTCAACACTTAAAGTGGAACGCCACTCGAAGACCTCATAAGCCGGTAAGTGAATTCCATATCATCGACGATGATTTTATGCAGGAAAGTAGCCAAACAAAATCTCCATATATTTAAAGGGTTCTCTCTTTTGCCCTTTCACTCTTCATGCCGAAAATCTGCGATACTAAAACCTCCTCAATTTCCTTTAAATAGGCTCTTCTATCTCATTTGAAACTCAGCCATCGCATGTGTTGCTATCATAGAAAAAATGCACTGATTACGAGTTAAGCTTTCGGGTTAGCTGACTTGCGAAATACTTGCAGCATTCCATAAAAGAAATGGCAGTGTGCAGTGCTGGCCATCAGAGCATGAAAGTTATGCAAGTGAATGACGCGGCCCACCTTGGGTGATCGATGCAGCAGAATTTCGCTCAACCCGTCTCGCCGAATCAACTGGTGTCGAGTGACCATTCGTCTGAATGGCATCCTTTAACAGAATAATCTAATGCTTGAATTTGAATTCCGACGAGCTCAGAAATACGATCAAGCACCACTTCATTCCCAGAATTTGCACAACTAACGGATTAGCATAATTTTGTTACTAAATGTGCTTCCAGAAAAGGTATGAAGTGACGTTAAAGAATCGCCATTACGTGTGTTTTGTATAGGGAATATGGTTTTTCGAAGGCGTATGACTAATACCGGATAAAGAGGCATACTAATTTTTGGGATGACACCAAATATAATGGTCTCGTTGTTAGGATGCAGGACGGATAATGAGATACCGATACTAGAGCTTTCAAAGAAAACGCTGTTCAAGGCAGTATTTTTTACCAATCATTGCTGCTACTAACTTTCTCCCTTTGCTCGCTGACCGTAGTTACGAGAGCTGTATGTGTCTGAAACGAACTTTCCCTTCCCCACCTCGCTTGAAAATACCCGAATTCTACAAACGCGTATAAGTGGTATAAAATCGAAAAACTCATTCAATAGAACTGGAGTGCAACACAATTATTTGGTAAAATATTTTGATTCAACAAAACCGGTTGTATAGCGATTTCCTTTTAGCGGCTTGACTTTATTCATGGGCTTTTTCATAAACACCAAGAAGTTTGGTCGACCGAATTTTGTTCGCCGGAAAATATCAAACCGAAGCATGAAAGAAGTACGTCAGCAAAGCAAAGGCGCAAATTCACCACGTTTCCAGAGAGGTTTCCGAGAATCTAAATCAACTAAAAGTGGAAATGAGAAACAACTGGAGCAAATTTCTTTTGCTGAGAGACCTAATTATGCAAAAGTGCCTTCATAGATCTCTCTGAAAGTAGTAAAGTTTATGCCGTTTGATGGAGAAGACTTTGTTAACCAGGAATGGGATGTTTAGCTACTAGCATAAAACAGCTAGTATGACACATAATCAGAGGGTTTTATGATAAGCTCGAAATGTTCTAAATCAGTAGATTCGCAGGCCACTCACAGCTTTTATAACAACAACGCCACTACCTTCAATCTTTAACACGTCTTCAGTCACATGTCGCGCTGAATCATAGAACTTCGCATTGGCTGGTTGCATTATCTTATAGGCTAACCTGTGTGAAGTCATCGACGTGTTGGCTGTCTCTCCTACTTCTTGAGGTCGGCGTGCCAGTGGGCGTGAAACCTCGCGGGATTGCCCCATGCACTGGTCGAATGCGATGCTTATGGGTCGATACTGGTGTCGCCGACTGAGAGACACTGACACTCCGCACAGAGCCTCCATAGATCTCAGGACGATGGGCACCAAAGTGTGGTGGAGGCAGCGGTGTTCCTGCAAAAGCAGCTAGAAGTTTTGGCGAGATGCGATAAATTTCCATATTCTGATGGTATCGCCAATGATGTCATTTTATGAAATATTCGGTGTTGACTTAGCACATCCGCGGTGCCATTGCAAAACGCTTGTTCACGTGGCTGCATTGCGACATATAACGGCCATGTGATGACGAAGCGCAGTGATGTGATGGAGATTATATGACTGCATAGCACTGCAATCACACTTCACCGCAAATTATCACATGATCACCCCCTATATGAGCAGTCTTTTTTCCACCGTGGGTTCTCTATAACGTATGCGTTTGTTCGATGTGCCTCGGCCCTCTATCTTCTTCCAATAAAAACTTCCCACTTAAGCAGTCGTCCTCATCAACACTCCGTCGACTCCTCCTCATCGCACGTTCATGCAGAAACAGCACAATTCATTAGTAATTGATCATTAAACGAAAACTTTGAATAACTTTTGGGCTAATGTACAATCCGGGAAGACAGTCACCCTTGAAAATGAGTGCAGTAGGATAGAGTGGCAGGTAATTGGATAGGAGTGATAACCCATCGTCGTTGTGACTTTTTTGAAAACCTATATTCCTGCGATTCAGCACACAAAGTCACTACCAAGACCAGCAGCTGCAAAGAACCAAATCTATAAGAGAAAGCAGAAACGCGACGAACAGAAGAGAACTAAGGACACCAAAACAGATGTCTTGGGAAAGAATCAGAACTACACAGTGAATATCAACGTTGCACTTTAGGATGTGAGAAATGAAATATTAAAATAAATGAAACCAGACAGCAGTCTGGTACAGCTGAAGACACCTGAATCGCAAGAAAGAACTTGCAATGTGCGAAATGAATTTCCACGGAAGACCTGCGCATACAAGGTGGTGAAGCTGTGAAGCTAATCACGTGCTCAAGTTTGGATGATGAGCTGTTTCAACAGATTACTTCCAGAAGTTTCGTCCGAAATTTGAAGAACGGCAAAAAAGTGCTTCGACTTGTAAAAAGCTAGATGACGGCAGGAAACAAAATTGCAGCCCAGTTAGCATGCCATCGACTCTGCGGAAACTTTTCAAAGAGTATACTAGAGCACAAGCAGGTTCACTAATGGAAAAGAGCTCACAGGTTTCACAAAAGCCATTCAGTATGAGAGAGGAGGTCTATTAGGTAACGGGGATGCAAAACCACTGAGCTGAACGCATCATTTAATTCTACCAAGCTTCTAGATGTGAGAAGAGAAAATTCTTGCTAGCAGCAATGACGTAAACTCTGAACAAAACAACGAAACGGTTATTCGCTTCTCTCTCAAGCAAGGAAAAAGGGATAGGCCATCATTTACAGAATTTTCATCAAGCTGTACGTCTTTGTTATCTAACCACCATATGAGCAGAGGTTCTCTTCAAACCTTTTCAAGGATATTTTTGCTGAATTCGTTACAATACAGTGCGGCTGTAAAGAAGCAGTAAATACTTAATAAATGCAACGAACTACTGTGAACGTTGATGGCTGGAGGCAACACATCATATTCGTCAAATAATTTCAGTCGTCCGGACATCACCCCAATACGGTAAAGATGTACCTCTGTAACGATTTTGATCATAAGCTGCTCGATGGTAACCATGAAGCAGCCCGAGTGTGACTGCGAGACATTGACCACTGATGCGAAACTCCTATTTGTGAATCACTATGGTACTATGAAGAGGCGATATGAGGGCAGCCTGGGCCCATTTGTACGGCGACTGTGTTATAGGTCGTTTGACGCTTGGTTCGAGTGGTTGTGATGTGCCGATGCTTGGTGTATAAGGACTAATAAAAGTGTGTTGTGGAAAAGAGTGCTCAGAAGAAATCTGATGACCCGAAAGGTTTTTACATTTCTGCTAGTAGGAAACAGGCACCCCGCACAAAAGCAGCCGTTCATGCTGCCGTTGCGAGGCAGTGGTATGCTTTTGCTGTCAAGACAAAATGAGATCACCGCATAATCGAACACCCATGAGCCATATCCGAGTCGCGCAATATAAAGATTATATCCGAAAAGAGTTATTCGTTTCATGTGGCAGTATTCATCAGGAATGGCCGTATGATACTAACCTGAATATGGCGTGCTATAGATAACATCGCTATGTGGCCCATGAATTCGTTCGTTGTGCGGCGACGTCGCAATGAAGAGCGGTTCGATCGTTTTATAAGTGGGCATCGTGGTCACCTGATAGGCTTCCTTTTTATCCGAGCGTGCGCAACAACAGCAGAATCTGGCCAGGAAGAGCGCCAGGAGCAACGCCAATATCAGTAGTACAATTATCAACGCTATTGAAAGCCCAATCATCGGCTGCAAAAAGCAACAATCAACGGAACAAGTTTTTTTTTCCTTTTTTCCTTTCCTTTCTTTCCTTTTTTTCCTTTTTTTTTCCTTTTTTTCCGAACAATCCTTTTTTTTCTTGAAGAGCTCTTTCGCCTCTCTGCTTCGTTCCGCACAGTATAATTCCACCAAATTCTACTATGGGCAAGAAAGCGCGGATAAGCAAAAACCAGGTTCAGGTAATATCGTAATACAAGCGAGATTTTTCCCCAAATAAATAAATACGCGCCGGCGCAAACGCATATACTCATAAACACAGACGCTCATAGACACACACAGAAAGTTGGACGTGGATCACAAAGTCTTGTTGCGCCTTAATGTGAAAACACTTGAAAAATAGTTACAAATCCAAATCCCTTTCAAACAAATCCCTTTGAAACAATATCCCTTTTAAGAGAAGCAAGCGCAGTTTTTTCCGCTGTTTTATGTTACAAGCATCAAACCGAAATCACGAAAACTTCAATAAATGAGTACCGAGGAACGATGGCAATTTCAAAGCTATCAGCTGTTGTTATACTAGTCAAAACCAAATATTCCGTTCAGAGCGGTTGCTGTGCGGAAACTGCTTATTGCCCTGATTCTCACGAGGCGTTTACAAGGGTAGAACTCCAAATGGAAAGCCAACGAGAGCAGGAGGCGTTTGAGGAGATATCCGAGATTGCAATGAGTGTATGATTTCTTTTGCCGACTGACGTTATAAAGTTGTTCCCAATGAGGCCCTGTGAACGTTTCCGCATTTTTCAAAATAATGGGACGATCACTTTCGTCGTCTGTCACGTGGATGCTTCGAAGACTTAGTTTAAAAAGTATTGGTTCTCCTTTGAACGTTCATTTCCTCGTAGTTAGAATGTCATAACTTTTCAATGAAATTCTTCGATTAGGCACGGAGCAACGGAAAAAAACAATCTGCCTGAATTGTTATCGTTTTGAAGTTCCCTTTTATCGCATGTAAGTACTAAAACTTCCGACGGACCAATAAGGAATGTAAATTTATCACCTTCTTATCGTTCAAAAACGTCACTTGGCTTTTTTTCTCGCTGTGTAAACGCATTCGCAATTCAAGTCATCTAGCTGTACCATTCTGTACGTGCCTTCCTACTCATTCATCCCTGCCTCCACCTCCACCTGTAGCATCCTTTCCGCTAGCGTATCAGCGGTTATGCATCTGGTTTTTGCACATGTGGTAAATTAAAAGAAGAATAACAACACATCATTTCAACAGTTTTCTTATTGTGCGAATATGAATCTCGAATTTAAAAGTAACCGTCCACGTTTCCGCTCGCTGTATTTCCGACCTCATCACTACATTCTCGTAATTCGCCAGCAGATACTGCAGTACTAACGTGTCATCGCCTGCTGAACCTGAAAACAATCCTCTAAATTGTCCCGATAACGTCCTGCTAGACTAATAATAACATCACTCAGTACATCACTTGAACAGCTTCTAAGAAATATCTTCGATGGTGTGATATTCCAAAATTGAAGTGAACACTTGCATTTGCCACTTTGGCATTCGTACTTGGAGGAAGCGTTCCGCGATCGAGGATGACAGCACAACCGTACCATGATAACAAAATAAAGATGCGTATCCGAGCGCTTCCAAAGTGAGTGTTCTTGCGTCCCAATCACTTGACCAACCCGTTTCACAAATTATCAAGAAAAACGAAGTATGCAGGAGCTGTCTTCATATCTGAGTCAACCTCACTATCAAGATAATTCTTTGTAATCGACCACTTTACGCACTTAACAACATTCGTCTGAAACTATGTTGTTTCGAATCTGAATATAATACTGATGCAGGCTAACATTTTGGCAGAACGAACCGAAAGCTTACTGCTTTTGGTCGCCAAATTATGGAGTTTCGACATGTCTTCGGATTTCAGTAGGATGAAGTTTCCAGCTCCTCGATATGTAGCCAACTGAAAAAAATTTTTCGCTCGCAAGTTATGCTGAAGCTATAAACGAAATAAAATGAAACAACGATGCATTTCCAACAGCTTTTTTAAGGAGGCTAGACTACCTGCAAGGAAGCTTTTATTATGTCACTTCAGTCTCATCCGTTCGCTTTCAGTTCCCCCAAAATGAACCCAGCTTTTCGGACGCTGTGAAAAAAGAACTGCCTACCTCCTCAACAGCATTCCTTCCATCGAAGAGGTTGGAAAAATGACTTCGCAAACAGGTCAGATAAGGAAATAAACTGGCACAAATATCTTACGGTCTCCATAACAGCCCACCCCGAACACAGTCCACTTTTGGACACGTTTTCGAAATGGGCTATGCATTTAATCGAAACACTTTTCTATCATTAGGGGAAATTCGGAAATTCGAGTTCAGAAAAAATGAAAAACGAATTTCTGAAAACCTCCAGAAATTCCCTAGCGTGCGATCATTCTTGCTGTCGAATCCTAAGTACGTATTCTGCTTCTTGTGTGAAAAATTTGGCCAACAACACATTCACTGCTACTTTCCTGTATCGCGCGCAAGGTACAAGGAAGTAGTAGGGAATGTGCTGTTTTATGGACATAAAGTGATACGAACATATGGTTTCATTATATTCGTGTTCAACGTTTTGCCTTATCCGTCAAGATAAATCCCTTCGATGATTTTACAGCCACTAAGAGTTTCGTTCAAAGCTACTTACATAGCGTGCACACATTGCATTTCGCATTAATGAATGGATGCTTTCCATTGCATGTATAGTAACCAACAAAATCCATCAACAGTTCTCAAAAAATGTTCAAGCTCTAGCTAATGCTGTTGAAAAATCCGTAGCGGACTTTCTCTCTATCTCATGTGCTGCGCTCCGACAAATGCTCTATGTTCATAATATTCTTCCATTTTTTCCACAAGGATCTTCCCTCTTGAGAGCTGAGTTATGACTTCTGTTGACCTGGGCCTTCGACTGCATTTGTGGGACAACTTTGACTAGTATTCAGAGTTTTATTCGACTATGTCTAATCACAGGAAAGCGCCGTGTCCCTAACGCTGGAAAATTCGATGGGTCGTTGGAAAAAATATTAGCACAATTCGCTAACTAAAGCAAACATTTATAATGTCAAGTCCGCAACAGAAACAGACGCCTTAATTCAAAAAACGTTCAGCTCAAGGATAAAAATGTTAAATGAAAGCGTTTCTCAGGTGATAAACTTGCAACAAACGTCACCCACTGTTTGAAGGAAGTTAATTATTTTCAAAGCAGACCGTTCTGCACGTAGAAAAGCACCCCAGTGGAGCTTCCTTGAGAAGGGATCTTCAATCAAAAATGATCATAAGCAAGAGTAGGATTCCGGAATCTTATCCGCATTTGATTTGATGTACCTAGTGATATTACCGCTTTCGAATTCAGTGATGACGAAACACGACTTGAATAAAACAACAAACTTCGCCTTCACGGACCTTTCAATAGTAGTTAGAAGAGCTGGATTGCCATTACTTGTTTTTTGGCAGTGAATGGACAACAAAATTAACTGAATTCTGACAGCGGTTCACCTGATTTTGTTCGCTAAATTTTTATGTTTGTTCTCGTGGAATTCCTCTCTTCTAAAAGATTTCTGCTCCTGCACAGGACAGTATAGTTCACTGTCAATAGGAGGATTCACATAATGGGCTAGGAGCCAAAAGGTGAAATTTCTCTCACACAAATTCCAGCCACGGTCATATAAAAGAATACTACGTTTAGTGAGAGCAGCATCAGAGTGGACGCTTAGAAAAGGCTGCAGGAAAGAAATGGGGAAAAAATGCGATTCTGCCGAAAACCAACACGTTCGATAAGCTGTTGCAAAAAGCAAACACCGATGTATCCGGGCAGAGAGGCTGACACGATCTGCGAAAACACGTTTTTGTTCGATATCGCAGCGAAAGACTCGTTGTGTGTTCATTTGTGGTGCTGTATAACCGCAATCTTTGTTTAAGCTCAGAACATCGAAGATTGCGTTTGGTGTTTGCCGTGACCATTTATTAGATTCTCAGTGCAATGAAACGCCGTCCTCTGGCACGTTAATGAATAAACAAATGCCAGTATTCATCTGCTATTTTGACAATGTGACAACAAGAACAGCAAAGAGAGGAAGAAAAAATAGGAAGAGCCACGTATGTAGTGAGAGATAATATGCGAGAAAGCGAGGGGCACGAACGTGTTATGCCATTCTTAAAGCAAGCAACATCATTTGCATGCAGTAGCCGGAATAGCAGCAGCAACAGTGCGCATTCTTTGCAAAAAGCGCTGAGTGCAAGGATAGCTTGTGAAGGCTGTGTTTCTGCGGTAGAGGATGAAGATGTGAGAGCCGAAAGGAGGCAAGGAACTGCTTAAACCTTTGCCAATATACCTGAACATCCCAAACATAGTAATCTGAACGTAGCTATCATGAATGTGCGCGCTGCACCTGTGCAAAAGGAAACAGGTTTCTGCCTATAAACCAATCATAATTAACTCAGTCATTTCATATAAAAAGTACTTTAATGCCATAGGAACAGGATTTAAAAATGCTGACAAGGAGAAATCAAATACTTCATGGAATTTACGCGAAATTACCAGACCTAATGAGGCTTTCTGAATTAGGAGGCCTAACAGAAAACCGATTCAGAATCGTTCATAGAGTAAGGTAATTCGTATGCTGCAACTATTTTATTCGAGCGCTCCGTTTTTGAGTACCTTAACATCTGTTGACAAGGTCGTCCACAGCTTCGAACCTACGTTTCAGCTGTAACGCGCTATTCTCGTATCATGGAAACTCTGCCAACTTTTGCTGTTTCCTTGCCAGTAGTGAAAACTCTTCCTGAGAATCAGTCACAAAGGGACATGCGTATGCTTTTAAAGCATAACTAAACATGTCCTATACAGAGTACTATTTATGTTACACGTTATTTTTCGATTTGGATTAAACTGCCCAAGCCTAGTCAATGACGTGGGGGGAAAATGAATTTCAATGACACGTGCGAAGCGATGTAACGCATGAAAAGTTTTTAGTCAGTGATCTGAGCGAAGCATTCCGCAAATAGATACAGCGAGCCGGTAATTATTATTATTGGATTCTGGAACTACGGGAATACTTAACAACTAATATGTTTCATGCACGAAAAAAACTCTATCAAAAATAAAACAACCCATCCAGCACTACACAGTAAATCATCCCTCAACAATAAACTTCGAGAAATATGATCCCCAGGAAATGAAGTGCACAGTTTCACTTTAAAAGTAGAAAGAAGAAATGCGGCGGTAGTTGAACAGACTGTAAAGCTATGCGTTCTTCCGGCAATTCGCAAGTTTGCTCTTGAGAAAAACCTTCCCACTGATGTTATAAATAGGCAAATATAAAATGAGCTGAATGTGCCGATTTCTATCGTTATAGCAAAGAGGAAAACGGTACAAAAGACAATTAAGTGCATCCGACGCGAAAACAAATTCCACTGGAATGTAATCATAGATTGAGTAACTGCTGCTGCAATGTTTCAATTTTGTGCTAAAAATGACAGAAATCGTTTATTCACTCCCTTCAGGAACGCATCTCTATCATAGAGAAAATTACTTTCGAAGTCAGTGTACTCAGCGTAGCCAAGGGTTCGAAGTATCATTTTCAAAACAGCTAAATGAAAAATGTTTTTTGTAAAGTGGTCAACAGAATCCAATATCATTGAATCTACGTTTCTTGGCAGTGCAAATCGTGCAAACTCGCTAATCCAGATTTCATTCACGCCTTGAACAAATCGTAAATTCAAAAAATAATAGCTCCTGCCGTGCGCAATCTTTATTTCGAGGTCCGCCACTTCCCTCCTACCTCCTTTTCACAAGCAATGTGAGCACTTTGAGAGTGAAGACCATTTATATGCAGCATTACAAGAAACATGGATGAGCGTATTGCCTTGGCTCCATGGTTACAATTTGTAAGGCAGTCTGCTTCCGAAATCATCAGAAATTTTATAGGAAATACGGTGGATCAGATACGGTGAAGTGTTAACAAATCTGTAAGCAAATGCAACAAAGAATCGCTAATAATTTCCGTCACGGTGATCCGGAATTCACAAAGAAGGCATTAAAGACGAATAGTTTATAAGGTAGAAGTGCAGCGAACTGCGCTTCCTTCTTGATTAGCGTCACTTCTTTGGAATCTGATCTATGATTGGTACTCTTGCAAAAAAATTTTTTATCTACCAAGTGATCTTTCGAGAGTTACACTTAAGGTTGAAAGAAGGTTTGCGTTCCTATATAACAGCGGAAACGCGGAGGCGTGTCTGAGAGGCTGTTGCAAAAATTTAGGCAGCCCAGCCAACCGGGTGCCTAATATTCAGAAAAGAGGTTGTGCATGAACCATATCGCTTATTAAAATAAAAAATGACGTCTGGATTGCGAGGGAATGAATTGCTCCAAATTTCGTTCGCAAGTTGCATTTCATTTCTAGGTGTGGGTGGTTTATCTGTCGGCTGATGGGTTACCAAAAAAGCAGGAAAAAAGAACGCTCAACGGCGTTGATGATATCAAACTAATTTCATCGTTGCGGTTTTGGTGGATGGCAGTTGAGAAGTACTAGATAAACCGGTAGGCATGTTCGAGTAAGCATGAGGTGACCTTATCAACATGAAACGGGTACCTATTCTTCGTTGAAAATAACTCGAGTTCCATAAAATGAGGAAATGACGAGAATGATAACAAGGGGAGAATGTTTCAGAAACGTTCGAAAATTCTAAGACCACAGAGATGGAAAGCGCTTATTGTTCCCACCTTGCAAGTACCTTACACTCTATATATTCATAGAAAATAACGAACGTAGTAAAGAACCTTATTTAGAGGTCAAGGAAGCTTTTTTTTCTGAAAATGAGCACAGTTATATGAAGAGGGTACAGAGGTCTGGCACTGCAGCAAAAAATAGGCATGTAATTTCGGAAGTGATTTTTATGAGGTTACCCGACAAAGACACACATGCCTGTGAACTAATTGAGCTGAATTTTACCCCTTCTAAGCGCACACAGCAGGGTCGATGGAAAGACACTGTGAGGAAATGAAGTAATCAGCTTCCAAATTTATCAAAAATTTCAACTCAAAGCAACACCTGCTGTTTGTCCTTGATGTATATAATAAGTAGACCATTTTGACAGTCCACGTTGCCTAGCTCTGCGTCTTTGTAGATCCTTTGTGCACTCTCATTCAATGGCTGCGCCGTATCGTTGATCTTGTTTGAATCTGTCACCAACAGAACCCCCAAATACCTGCAATACTGCCTTGACCAGACGACAGGTAATTTTCAAGAAACGCAGCTTATTTAAGTGCGCTGATATTTTCTGAAAAATTGAAAGAATGAAACTAATGCCACAACGAGTTTTTTGATCGCGTTTTTGTGTGCAGCATTCTAAACCACATATTCGGAAAACGCCTATTTCTTACATTGTAAACAAGCACCACCAAGACGACTACGCTAATGGAAACAAAAGACGTGCAAATCATTCAGCGGTCCGATTTATCAGAATCATAACGCCGTCATTGCACTGAACTTTATATAGGCTTTCAAAGCTACGAAATCCTTGACTTACAGAACAATGAAAAATCGCAGTTCTGAACCGAAAGTAATTCACTGGGTGCTCATTTGCTACGATTTTGGTTTCACGCCTGCAAAAAACACATCAACAATCAAACACATAGGAAGCTGGCACCAAGACGGACGAGGACAACCTATTTAGAGATTTGGCTACTCAGAGAATATGACTATCTTAACGCCATAATTTGTGGGACCACTCTTTGCTAATCGGCATCTATAAAGAACACTTATAATTGTTCCCAGCACTCGGTTAGCTGAAATTTTCCCATTTTCTGGGAAATCTGGACCTACGAAATTTCTGCAAAGTTTTTGCAGCAATGATCACATCGAAGGTCCAGAGGTGGAGACACTAGGATGTCGGAAGAGTGAAAGATGCATGTTTTGAATGGGGAAGTAATAATGTTTTAACAACGAATTTACGAGCACTATGAAATAACCCGAATTGATATGTTCGCCCGGAAAAAAGAATAGCAGGCATAAGTTATTGATGCACTTGGGCACTCTTGCCATTGCTGCTTCCAGTTGAATGCAAAATTAGTGTGCGAGAAATGCATAAACTCCTAGAACGGAAATTCATTCGAGCTCGTTGGCATTTTTATGCTTTTAGCAGAGCGCAATGTGGCAACATCTTCATGTCTCTACTCGTCCGCCTGACAACCTTCGCAGTTAGCAAATGAAGCTTTACTTATTTATGGACGTGGTTGGGTATAGGCACTTGAAAATGACAGGGCATTCACACAATTTTCCGACCAGCCTGACTGAGAAAGGATGTACCAATCGAGCTACTATAGTGTGCGGTTTAAAAATGCTATACTACAACAAAATTGCAAACAAATGATTAAAACTTGTTGAGTCACGTCTTTATGTTTTGACTGAATCCGCGCTTAAACATATCTCACACAAAATCCTCGTGTGCACGACCATAATAATTTCCAAACTGCAATATGGCTGGCATAAAAGGCTTCACTGCCCGCTCCAAAATATGTGGCAATATTTAGCACTGTTACATTAGTTTTTGAGAAGCCGGTGAATGGATCTGAAATTTAGTAAAGCGCTCATCCTAGGATGTCAAATATGCCTACTTTATTTCACAACTCTAGTTCGTCGGTATTCACGACGGACGTAGCGAAAAAACAGAGGCATTGGAACTTGCAACTGCAAGTCTGCACAAATGTGCATAAATGAGTCTCTTGCGTGCGAGCATAGGACAAGTTGAAACGTGGAAATATGCATGCTCTCATTAATTACTCGTTTATTTCTAGTTAGCAGTTCACGAAAGTGATTCACTGGCCAATGAAAACGAGAAAAATGATAAGCAGAGGTTGGTCATTCCAACGATTCGAATTTTGCAGGAACCGGGACACTATAGCGATTCTTTACGGAGCGAATATCCCACATTATAAACATGTTTTCACATTTCAGCATCCTCTGATTCGCATGAATGCTGTTATCATACCAATTACACCAAACAGTAGCTTCTCTACTGTATGATAACTGAGCTTTTCTTCATTCCTCGCCTGCATCACTGATCGCTCATGACGTGAATTTCATTTCCTGTGCGGGATTAAAAAAGCTTGCCGCGCCGACTTCTTGACTACGCTTTTCCACTTTTTCACTTCCCTTCTGCGCCGCCGGAGCCCTCTGCTCAAGATCTGACGCTGCTATTGACCTTTTCGAGTAAGTGTACAAAAGAATAGAAGGCGAAGAGTTCAGTCATTTCGTTTGTGCATGATTAAATGAGCATTGTAGCACTCATTTAAGAGGAAAACATTAATGAAATTCTCGATACTCCATTTATTCTTTTAGCCATTTTGCAATGCACGTTCTCTACTATCACCCCTCACCTATGGACTATGCATATGCGTTTTCACTAGATAGCAAAATTCTCGCGTCCTATTACCATAGCCCAGAATCAATATTTCTTGTTGCACCTCAAGGTGAACGAACGAATTTCATGGGCTCATTATGGGCATCTGCAGTTAGGAATTAACTGATCACCTGATCAATATTATTCAATGATCCGAACAATCTGAGCATGATGAACGACATGTGGGAAAGATTTCGTCGAAGAGTATACTAGCGCTACTCAGTAGTAAGTAAATATTCATATGCATAACGAACGAACTGGTAAAAGAGGACGAGGGAAGGTATCGATATGAATTCGATGGCTTACATATGACAGTTAAAATAAAATTCTAAGTTCTTTTTAAATTTGGCTGAAGTGTTATCCAATTTTATTGCTGGATATCGCTCATTAAGGTCGAATTCTAGGTCAGAACGGTAAGCAAACAGAAAAAATAGCTATATTTTATTATGTAAGACGTGCAAATGGCATCACAATAACAAGAACGATATCAACTTTGACATTTCCGTTTTCCATGCAAGTTAGTGTCATGAATTGTTGAAAAGTAATAAAATGCCACATGCCAAAGCATTTATTTATATTATGACTGACTGATTCGACCGCTCACACAAACACTTCACAAGAAGTTAGTTTCATAGAGGCTTCATGGATGTAAAATGACAAACTCGCCCATTGCCCTATAAGAGAGGCGAAACACCCTGCAGCGCGTCTCAAGGTCTGTGAAATAGATAGTTGCTTAGTAGTTTTAGGCCTCCTAGTAAATTCACGATCGATGTCGAAACTTTGAAACACGGTGGCACCTCTCAAGGCTCAAAGCAACTTTGACGAGACACCATTTCCAAGATTTTTTGCGAAGACCTTAGAGGTTAAGCATCTCGCAGCTGAATTATGCTTTATTAAGATCCAAGAAATATGAAGCGACGCGCATTCTTCAATTTAAAATGGTAGATCAATTTTCTATTTCAAAAAAACAACAGCTTTCATGAGCACATTCAAATGTGACGAAAATTCAAGCAAGCTTGTGCTTTAAGAAGGAGAGAAGCATATGGTCATCATAAGAGTGACCGGTGAATATGATTGCTGTAAAATGGGCAATGTGCTCGGGTCCATAAATAGTTGTTGTGCTCCAGCCTAAGTCAGACTGCTGAAGTGAACCCAGGTATGAGTCACTAAGCATTCATCTCAATATCAACAGCTATGTAGTTTGAGAAGTGAACAGGTGGAAAAAAAGAGTCCAGCTAGTGAAGTGGTTTTTTTTTCAGAGATCTTGCAGGCATAATCTCGATGGTTAAGGAATTTAGAGCGGCCGGAAGGTTCGAAACCGAATCGCATTAAACCTTTTACACACTTAACAAGCTCCGGCAACTATACGTCAGATTTGTGAGGATGCACAATCTTAAAAAAAAGTTTAGATCCGCTTTCGAAAATATGACCCGCTTTTATGCTTGCGCATTTTCCTCTTACGCTTTATGTCCTCTCTCTTCCTCCTCTCCACCTCTCGTGATGCTCACACAGTTCCTTCCACATTTTCAGAACATTTGCGCAATCTGTACCATATCTTCTTGATACTTGCGAAGGAAGAAAAAAGAGAAAAAAAGATCAGCCTAGACATGACTCCAAAATAGACTTTCCTATCAGACTTTTTGTCTAAACTCAGCAACAAACCTAAATTGAGGGGAAAATGAAGCAACCACCTCATGATTGTGTCTCCAGCACTAAACTAATGCATCATTCTAGGCATCTTGAGGATGCGGTGGAACGCGAACCGCAGCATTTAGGGTGCTTCACAAGTTTTCTTCGTTACCGACGTGAGAATCGCACATGGTGCATCGCCTCCGCAGCGGAAGCATTAAACGACAGATGAATGGCTGCGCCATTTTGCGACAACATGTTGCAATGCGGTGAATGCTGGATAGCGCTCTGATGGTTTCCTAATTACTAATAAAACATGGATTCGCGCATAGGGCTGTTAATTAAAATAAATGGCGAAAGCAACATTAGTAACTGGAGACAAACCGACGTGACCCAATAGAACATTTGGACGTATCAACGAACTTTGTGAGAGACACCTCCATCTGATAGCATTCTCACTACAGCTCTGAAAGAAAGGAAGGGACCAGGTTGAAGTTTGGCTAACTCACTTATCACTGCCACTGGACCGCATGCAACCCTTAGCGCACTGGCAAAGTATCCTCGTCTGAAGGTCTTTGAGGAGGGTAGTGAGTTTTGCTCTTGTGGAATTGGCCAGCACCTCATCGGCGTCACATACCAATACCGTATTTCCAAATCCTTCTTTCTTGCAACGCTCATAGTCGCTCAGGATAGACCCTTCTGATAGCCATATCTGGAAAGAAGAAAAAATATACTGATTCTCGTAGATAGGGTTCTTCATAAAGAATCCTGTGCAAAACGCGCTGAAGATGGCAGAGCATTTTGAAATGTGCCAAAAGAGCTGCTTGTTTTAGTTAAACATGTGCCATTACAAAAATTTACAACCGTACATTTGCCCTCTGCAAACGCATCTGTGATTGATCTGCCGCATCTGCCCATCTGTGATTTTCAAAAGCATCATATATTGCAACTGCTCCTTAAAACCAGGCCTTAATTAAACGAGCGGTGAAGAGCATCAGAAGAGGCCAGTAAACTTTCCAGGTCAGTAAACCTTCTTCAACGATAACCATACTACCAACGTCAAGTACATTGAAGGTGTGACGCTATTGTAGTAGTACGAGCGATTATTCGGTTCATATTACACTCAGTAACAAGCCTCATCATATTCCCTGCTTTCGCTCATTAGGAATGTATGAAATGTCTTTTTACCGACGCTTTTGTGAAGTGTGTAAAGAACTAGACAAAGCATAAGAAAATGACGAAGATACATAAATCCAAACCATCTCTATGACATTCCACACATCTGAAACATTCACGCAACTAGAACAGTGTGGCAGTGAAGCGCACTGAATGCGATCAGGCAAGCGAGGCTTAGCAATGTTTTGATCACTGGGCATGATTGGTGCGGAATGGTGGATTGTCAGTGAGATCAGTTCATCGATACCGTGTTGAATGGCACTTCTGCGGGAGTACGATCGTGAAAACTAAATGCGGCATAATAACTGCTCTTGCACATCTGGTCTCCTCTTTCCCGTCTTCTATTTACGTCTCACTCAAATATGTGCAACGACACAAACAAAGATGAGAGTTACACCTAACTGACAGAAGAAACACATAACTGCAGCAGTGAAAATTCAGCGAAGATTTAGCTTTGTACTTTTGCAGTCTTTGTTTTGCAATATTTATCGGCAGCTGGCAAAAACTTTATTGATTGGGGACGTTCAAGTTAAGAAAGTGAAAAATGTCTGCTTTGTTGAGCTCGTTCAACTAAGCAGAACGTTGAACGATCGAACGATTGAGGCTACCGAAGTCAAGCCGAATTTTACTGATAGCAGAGTAACTCGAATTCCAGAGTACCAAACGACGCTCTCTATTTTATTTTATAAATGCAAAAACTTTTCGCTCTTCTCCGGAAAATGAACAGAATCTCACCCCACACGAAGATCTCCGACTCTCCTATTGAGAGAATATGTAGAAAAAATTCCCTCGAGCATTTGACTACATTGCTTTTAGAAGAGGACTACATAGAAAAGCGCACAGCCGAGGGAAGAAATTTGGTGCTTGACCTAACATATGAATATAAGATAAGCAAAGATAAGATGCATGTCTGATCTGACCTACTTGTATTGAAGAATTGTATATCAGGAATCCGATAGCCGCACACTTTTTTATCACTGAGTGTTACTTTGCGAGTGAAACATCGCATTTGGCTGAGGCAACATAGTCCTTAAAAATTTCCGAGAATTGATGTGACCGGACAGAGTAGGTCCTAGCATTCCACCTTATTCCAGTATTCTGCTGAACGTGTTTCATATACTGCACTCGGCAGTGCTCAATTGCAGTATCCCATTTTTCGCCATGTCATAGAGATATGAATAGAATAAACATGCGGAGAAGCGTGTCAGTGACGCTGCCACTATGCTGTCCCTACACTCGCTCACCTGTGCAACCAGTTTTAATGTTGTGAAAAGACACGCACAGTGATGGCTTTGAAATCTGAACGATTCGGCTGCCCATAGAAGATCAGCATGAAAATTTGGTTTTTTTTTTCAAGACTCATCTCTGCAAAATGAAAATCCTGTTGAAATGCGTTCAGATTTCTTGTGACAAATGTTTACAAGTTTTTTTCGATATTGATGCATCAAAGTGATTCTTGAGAATATGGTCAAACAATAACGCTATTACATTTTTCAGTTTTCTTAGCTCTATTATCTGTGGTTCGCAAGCTGAAGCTACTGGATAGATAAACGGGTACGCGTACATTCAACCCGGCATTGCCAAAGTATGACCTTGCAAGATAAATTGTAGGAATGCATAGAAGTGGAAAAAATTAATTACAGGATGTATGCTTTTGCAAGCTTGTATTCTCCACAGAAGCTGAGAGCAGAACAGTCAGCAGAACAGTTCGCTCACCGCTCTTTCGTTCATGAAAACATTTAAACAAGTCATTCCTTCTCGATTCCAAAGAGTTCAAACAACTTCACGTTTTTTGTTCGAAAACGTCACCTCTTCGAATTTCGTTTCACTCGATCAATATTAGAAGCGAGTACAGGGAGTCCACATAGATTACTGTGCATGCTTCGTTATTTGCCGTCAGTTTATGAAATAATTGTCAACTTACACATGCAGAATAAACGATTGGATGGTTGAAAATATGCAAGCAGTGGTAGAGAACTCAAAACAACTGATCTTTAAATGTTGACGCGAAAGGTCGCCATGTACCATTCAAATAAACAAAGCAATTCTTGCTTGAGTGTCTCCGCTGGATATTGTGCATGCATACAAGTGTACATACGCGAAGTTGCAGTGGCGCACTTTGGGAACGCGAATTTAGTGGAAGGGTATAAAAGATTCTCATCAAAGATCTTAGAAACAGAAATTTGATTAAATGGAGGGAACGAAAGTCACTATGATCTCACAATGCCCTATGAAATTGACAGCCCTTCTTTCCTTTAATTCAACAGTTGCATTGAGCAAGTTGTTCACAGTCACATCTTTGCTTTAAACTGGTGGTAAATTTCAACCGACATTATAATTGGTGATCGGGGATGGAACAGTCATGTCGGCTGTATTCAATGTATACTTTGTAAATGCTGTCTAATAATCCTTTTTCTGCATTCATTTAGTCGCCAAATGTAACGGAAAACCACACCGATGGAGAATAAATAAGTAGCACCAGTAGCGACGTTTTGGAGGAAGCGGCTTCAGTGGCATAAGATGGCGACACCAAAAACAGATGCAATGACATCGTATTCTGAACCTAACTAACAACGCATTAACAAATAACAGTGGGATTTGAGGACAGGGTGAAATCGACTGCGCTCACCAATCTTGCAGGAGAAAATCCGTTGTTGCTCTGCTGCAAGTGCTCATAATCCAACCGATGTTTCTTCCATTATAACCATGCACTGTTTGCAGACGCTTCTTTCGAGGGTCAGCTTCACTCCTACCACATAGTACGTTGCAGTAATATGCCAACATAAGAAATATTTGCATGTCGAGCTTTTCCGAGCGAGATGCGGAGAGGACGACCGAAGCTTTGGAACATCAGTGTATTAGTAAGAATGAAATTTCGGAGGCTTGTAGTGTTTTCGCTGAGATATGAGCGAAGAATGCGAAAAAAATGATTGTTTGAAGAAATTATTTGAAAAAAGAGGAATACAGTTTTGTAGAAGTCTTACTGAAAACAAAACAGATGCATCAGTTCGAAATTATGTGCATGTTAATGCGGTGAGCCGTTGTTCCTTTCGTTCACATCGCTGCAAATGTCTGAGTTGCAGATGCAAAACTTCAAATGCCTGTCCTGGCTGTGAGATGTTTCGCGCGATGACGAAAGATTTTTTATCCGTTTCGGTGATCGCCCTGGCTCAAGAATTGGTTGATGAGTCCGGGCGGTGGGGGAAGGAGATAGAAGCTGCTCAGTCAATGATTTGTTGATGGAGGTGATCGCAAATTCTATGCATGCCGCAAGCATGCATTTATCTCTACCTCTTTCACTGCCTCGTTCAACGCAGCGCGTGTATTCTTGAACATGAGTATATCTTAGTGCTACTCACGAAAGACTACTGAAGAGCAACGAGACAGTCAGCGATTTAGACTCTTGAACTGGTTGTGGTCCATTAGACGGAGAAAAAATAATCCTTAGCAGCGTGATTTCTTTTTAAAAAAAAGAAGAAAAGCTGCCTTCACTGACTATCGAGTCAAGAAGCCATTGCCTTCCTTCCCTCCCCCCCCCCCCCCCTCCCTTTTTCTTCAAAAGTTCATTTAACCGGAAAATTAGTTCCTCGTGAAATTTAAAAAATCGCCCAGATAAAAATCTATAAGAGTGCAGTGACCACATCACAAGAACTTGACACGGCTCGAAGAACTGATATAAAAATGTCGCTAACTTTGCTTACGAATTGTATCAACGCCGAGACGTTCTTGCGCTGCAAACATGGGATGAGCCTTTAACGAGAGAGCTCTCTGACATTTCAACTGAGCGGTTCGCCGCAAATGATAGATATGCAGAAGCAGTGCAATGTGCGCATCATAGATCATATTGCAGTGCCCAAAAAAGCGCAAATATTTACACCTCAGCCGCTGTTCACTGCTGGCTGAGCAGTTAAAAGAATTTGCTGCTTCAACTAAACTCAGGATTCTTAAAGCTTAAGTACCGCACTGCCGTGAATAGAAGATTACTCTTGATAAATTATATTTTAATTATAAAATCGACTTCAAGACATAAGAAGAACAGAAGTCCATCATTGAATGAAACAGTGCCCTCCATAAAGCAGTAGGGTACTCACGAACATGATATCGAGGTAGATTGTTGATATTCATAGGTTTGCACTTAACACCGGCACATTTTTTGCAGTGCATAGAAACACCGTAAAACTTCGCCTATCTCAATGCTAATAAATGTCCCGATAATTCTGCTCTCCTACCTCAACTCATTGCAGCAACGGTGAAATTTCATAGCTTCAGCTAATTTCATACACTGTTCATCATCTTACAAATTTCAACTAAAAATGTCTGTTGCTCTCACTAGCGATCAGGTGCGATTTTTGTAGCAATTTGAACCACCGTCTGGTCGTGTCGAGCGGCCTATGGCAAGCTATTCGACGGTCTTTTCGGATCTCATAGGTCAATTGGTGTAGTGAGTGCGATGTTGTTAGCCTACCATGTTAACCTCCCCGGCATTTGTTACTGTTTACTTTCCGCACCTTCTAGCATCCATTAAAACTGGCAAGATTCATTTTCAAGTTAGCATTCAGTACGCAGCTCTCCGTAAGATTGTCGTATATAACAGCACATCTTCAAACATTCCAGTTTCGCCAGAGACCGTTATTTGCATATAAAAAGGGAAATGCATATTTCGAGCCATTTCAATTCATTTTCTGCAAATTGCTAATGTCTTCTGAAGAATAGACAAAGTAGGAAGGTAGCGCAATTTACGACGTCCGCATCAATATCGCCAATCTTTCATCACCTTCTAATCCCACAATTTTCTTCCCATTTCTTACTTAAGAACGATACTGATCAAGCTTACTGATACTACTGAGCATTATTGCTGGTGCATATTTGGAAGGATGTGCCGAATTTACCAAGCTAAAACTCCAGAATACATGACACAGTGACGGAAACATCACTTTAAAACTGTTCGTAAATGAAATAGTCACGGTCCTGAAGGCCTTTGCAAAGCTACAACCTTTCGCCTAAAGCGAACGAAGATATATTGCCGACAACAGCTTACATCTGACAGTTATATGAAAAAGAGATCCATTATTGAGCAGTGATGTTCAAACTAAAACCCGTAGATATTTTATACACTTCAAGCATTAAATGTCGTCAGAAATATAATGCCGATAAGTCTGCTGAAATCTCTCGCCAAAGATTCACTATCTACCTCGCGCAGAAAGTTCTGATTAACTCGTCCAGCCGAGAAATTGATCTTTTCAGCTCTGGCGAAATTGTTACAACAATGTTTGCAGTCAAGTTGAAGAATATTACCCAACAAGTCCTTTAATGTTATGTTCACCGAGAGAATGACTATGTGGCCTGTCCGAAAGGAAGCTTTGCCATACTCTGCGGTATTTGGACGTTTAGGCGTACTTTTTCAATTACACAGTACACCTTCGTACCGCAGATTAAAACGGGTTTCCGGCTGCGGAATGTGATTTCAATCGATTTTTCTTTCGCACTGTTAGGTGTTACATTAATGCGCTTTTTGTATACCTGCAGCCAGAGGATGTGACTGCTGGAAGTGGTGGTGCATTTTCTGCCGGTCTGACTCCTCACTTCCTTCCTGAAAGACGAATATTCGAAAAACGACAAAGACTATTCTGAATTCCACGCAGATGATGGTAGAAGTCAAGACAATATCAAGGAGGATAAGTCACTAGTTTTACATTGTCTTTTCCACAATTCCTATGAATGGGAGAGAAAACGTTTTGTGTGCATCCTCTCGTCAGCAATTTACATTCACATTTGCACCGCAGGTTTCTTAAGTAAGAAAAAATACATCCAAACACTCTTCACAAACAGGAAACAAGAACGCAATGTCATTTCTGCTGGTTTCGGGACAGCCGCTTTTCGCTTGATGATATGCATCTAATTCGATAAGAACGAGTTTGCTTCTTTGGTTCCGCAACCGGATCCCACTGCTTAATTTTTTTTTCTCGAGTTCTCTTATCGAGCCGATAATATGCATCAACAACGCGCATGGATGAAGATCATATGTGGCCTTGCGAAATACCGTATTCTGGAATGCTAGACAGGATTAGGGAGAAACAACTTTGAGCATCTTAGAGAGAACATAAATCTCCAGGAATGCCTAAATCAACAAACACTCTGCGAACGAGGAGATGAGAGCGACTGAGATCTTTCTACATTACATTATTTTTCTCTTCGCATACAGGATTTTGCTGCGCATCCGCATATAACAGCTTTGCATCATAATTAAAAGAGTTTCTAGTGCTGTGGAACGAATTACTCACGTAAAACGAGTAAAAAAGGAACAGAATTTGTCAACCAAAAAATGCGAAGTCTTTTCGCAACATGTCCCAAATGTTTCCCTTTAATCAAAGGTTAAGACTCAGATCACTGCCATGTCATAGTAACAAACTTTTGCTTTCCTCTCGCATTTTGTTACTTTCCTCAGCTAGCTACAGTAATCTGCTGGAAATCAACTAACCACTGGAAACTTCAGAAGGTAATAAATACTTCACAAAGGTTATTAGGGGATCGGCTCTCAATAAACTGTAACGAGCAGTTCAAGAGAAACAAACATGTCTCGTGATGAGCCATGAGGCTAGCACAGAAACCACCTAACGGTTTTAAATGTACTTAATTTGCAATAAAATATCTCATGACGGAAAACACTGTGAGACCTTTTCGGCAGTCCATGTTAAAATATGCGAGTCAGCTACTTCAGGCCCGTGCCCACGACCCAAATAAAAAACTGTAAAAGAGGACTTAGACTGATGAATTGAAAGGGGACTTACATTAATAATCGATAAATAAAATTAGCTGCTTCAAGTGATAATTTGTTGGAAGAGAAATTAGTTTACTGCAGCGATAATCAAGTTCTTCTCAGGATGATGCTTTCGAGCTGTCTGCTATGCGTAAGGCAACAACATATGCACAATAGCTCATAATCCAACAACCAGCGAACGCAGTATGACAAATTCCTGCATGAAAATTTTCTGCAAAAAAGACAAATTTTCTACACTACGATTGTAGAGAGTTTTAAATTCAATTAAAATTTCAGCCATTTCACCGTCAGTACTAAAGCGCTACCAGCTAGAGTCTACACAATTCTTCTTGCATTCGTATAACAACGTTAGTATGAGCCTACATAAAGATGAGACGAACTATGACGATCGAAACCAGGATAATTTTGAAGTTAATCATAACTTATTCCTTCTGCAAAAGTGCACATAACTTCCGGTCTGAGTTGAATATCTACAGTTATTTGAAGTCCGCTGACACCATTTAGCTACAATCACTATATCAGCATATGCTATCAAAATTGCATGGTTACCAAAGAAGATACTTTCCAGCACACACTTTCTAATCTCAGCGCATCCTTGAATGGCGACTTATGACGGGTAGCGACATCAAATGTGAGTATATTAAACACTGACTTGAAAATCGGCTAACGCAAGATTAAATTAGCCAGAATTCTTATGTTGTATTGCTGTATGACTGCTTTTTAATCTGAATTGACAGCAAAACGAAGCAACGGTAAATTACTGTGGCTCATTTCGTCCCAAAAGCGATTCTTTTCCGATTCTTTCGTTTTAGGTGAAACCCACGTATATTTGGCTAATTGGAGCTATCAAGCGCAAGGTCGACAAAACTGAACATCCGACAACGCTTATTTTTTGCCTTAAATTGAAGCCGAAGCTTGAACGCCACCAAAGTCTGTGAAAACTTCCGAAGCGTTAAGGAGAGCGATAAGTTAACAATCACCAAGGGTGGAAATCTTGACCTGAAGAGCACATTCCATCGCATATCAGTGGTGAAGTTCCGTTAAGTTCGGCTAAATGCTTTACTTCACGAAAGGTTCCGTCAACCGGCTCGTGGGGATACAGTAAAGTATAGGAGAATCGATAGAAACCTGCACGAATGCAAGCACTGGTTTTATTTGCAATTTACTATTCTTCGGAAATGAACAACTTTGAATAGAATATGAAGAACTGCTGCGAACTTATGCTCTAACTAAGTGCACCACTGAGGAGGAGGGAATCTATTCTCTTTATAGGAGTCGTGAGTGAAAGAAGTTAAGCGAGCATTCAAAATAAATATCGCATGAAAGCAGGCTGACAAAAATTCTGCTTGCCTCAAAAAACGCTATTCACTATCCAGATCAAGCATGAAGTAAAAGATTGCAGTGTACATGACTGAGGTCCATGTCAAGAAAGAAAATTTCGGCTAAACAGTGGTTTCTTTTCGAAGAAAATAGGCAGCTGATGACCACCTTGTTTAAGGGATGCGTGAGGCAGCTCGGCAGTGCATGGTTTAGTTTGCAGCAGAGGCAATTCAACGGAGCGTGGCTATGTGCTGTTTATTGCTGCAGTGGCTTCTAGGCCTCCGAAAGCCGGTGGCTTTATATAGAGATAATCTTTCGAAATCCTCAAAGATGGAACTTCTTTCCCACTTTTCCTCTTACTTCACTAAAATTTCGACAATAAAAAATGGAGAAGTGACGACAGGAGTGCCTTATTCGGTATCCAAGCGTCTGTTTCCCCTCCACTCTCCTAAAACTGAAAACTATTTCAAGCCATAAAACGACAGAAAGAAGGTATTACTGGTCGGGAAAAACAGAACAGAACAAGCGCATCAATAATTAGTACATCAATCATTGTTCGATGCAGTGCATAAGCGCTGACGATAGAATTGATTTGCGGACGTAACTAGCCCTAATTGTCGCTGGAAATGGACAATAGCTTTTGATGCGTGACATCGCAAAAACAAGATCACTCGTGGTGGAGTCCCATTGTTGAACAGTATCTTCAAAATTTGACGAGTCCTGGCAAAAAATAAGCATCTTGAGCATTAATTAATTGCATCTCGATATAATATTACCGTTTTCTTCAGAACAAGAAAAGTCTCTCAAAGCCATTCATATTTATAAGACAATATTAAACTGGCCTCAGTGCATTAAACAATGGACGAGCAATGAGTAGTGAAGAAATACGCGTTGAATATAAAAGGCATTAAATATATATATGCACAACACTAATCAACTGCTTCATCTGAATATCGTTATATTGCGGTCATGAATGTTGCGCGGGAGTAAAAACTTTGAACACAGTAAGTATTGGAAGATCAATCGCACACAGTGTTCAAAGACTACAAAAAGGCCATTGTCGCTGGGCAGTAAGTTGTTATGTTGATTCCAGATAGAACGGGAATATGGAGTGGCAGGACACGACCATGGGATTGTGAAAACGAAAGAAGCCATCCTAGCAGAGGAATCCTCTTTGTTGCTACCTCCTTGCGTGATGTGATAAACTCGTCGCCACTGATTCTTATATCGACGAGCAATTCATTCGACCATGCCTCTGTAAGAGTTGTAGGTCATGGAAGGGCATTTAGGATCACTACGTTAATATACGTCTTTAAGATGGTTACTGCGGTCGCAGTGCTGAAAAATGGGCTCATATATTTTCGTCTCGGTTTGCAAAACAACAAAACAACAAAACGCGGTGCTTGAACAACGACAGAAAGATGGTTCCACCACTTTTAGGTCTTTTTTAAACATTTCTGTTGTATGAATGACAAATAAGGAACTTCATTAGCAGTAGAGTAGTAGGATGCTCGAGGATAAAATGCATTAGAACGAGAGAGGAAGAAAAAAGTCAAGAGGGAGCGGAGCCAATTTGCGATTTGTAAGAAAAAAGAAGTGGAGAGAAAGCTATTTTGGAATCAAAGCGAAGAGGGCGCATTATTCTGGAGTGCCATGAGTTAAGAGAACACAAAATGTGAAGCAAAAAGTGATATATTTCTGGACCGTTTATACGTCAACAGAATTGAAACTTGGAAATATGTTTTCATCTCGCGAAATCTGCTGCAATGCTATTTTCAGTGCAGGTAATATCGACAGATCTACCTTCACCGTTGGCAGATCTCATGACCGGAAGTGAGCAGATGTCTGCGTGCAAACACAACATCAACACCCAGCTTTCACTTGCTCTTGTAGCTTTGCAGAGAAGCAGGTTTTTTTCGTAGTGTCCACTAACAGCCACGCGCTAGAACGTGTATTATAAAGTTCAGGCGCTTAGTTCAGAACTGAAATTTGTCGTTTGCGGAAGTCTCATTTCCTTGAATTCAAACGAAGGAGGAGGAAAATCTTCGCAGTAATTTCATCGAGAAATTTCACAGCCTTCTTCGCAGGTGGTTAGATTCTTCTGAGGTTCTGATATTTGTAGAACATTTCGTAAAACCGTTAGAGTGACTAACTGCCTGGGAGAAGTGATTAACTGCCTGGGAGAAAATTTGTAGAACATTTCGTAAAACCGTTAGAGTGACTAACTGTCTGGGAGAACTTTTATTTATTTAATGTTTCAAAAATTCTTGCTTCCTTACAAGCGAACAGGAAGTAAAGTTTGTTCATTTTATCAGGGTTTAATTACTTCCTGCAGTAAATGTTAACGAACACCGAAACGGAGTTGAAGCAACGCTGAGAAGTGGATTTAAAGAAAATGTAAAAGCTGGTAAATTGACTGCAGAAAACTGTTTGATGCACTTCCATCCTCGGAAATAAATTTAATTTCAGAGGTTTATCGGAGAAGAAAACAATGGGAAGAGCTTCTCCAGCCAGATTCCAAAGACCCCCTACGACGGGATCCCTTCATTGATTCTCTGCACTTGACACAAATAGATATCGCAGAGTTCTTTGAGCGACAGCCGTATCGACAGCAGTGTTGCGAAGTGAAAAGTGGCATATTCGATAAAGCTTCACTCGTTTTCACTTTTCAGGGTGCACGTATTCAATAGTGGTGTAAAAAAAGTGAATCAAGACTCGTTCATGAAAAACACTGCACGTTGCCACCCGAAATTAGTGTTGTTTCACGCATGTGGTGGAACTGCGCTTTTAAATGTGAAGGCATTATGAACGCGCTGCTTTGCAATCGATAGTTGCGAAACATTCCATTCAACGAGGACTATCGACCAGCAAAAAATATTTGATCCTCAAATCCATCACCTCTTGCGAACTAAATATTTTTTGCCAGCAATGCTCGGTGATTTCTTCAACTTCTACTCACCTAGTTAAGGGTTCCTATTTACATCAATTATTATAACTGTGTTATAGCTTTATTTTTGGTATTCCTTAATTTTGCAAGTAGCAGGAGATTTTCGCTCTCTATTTCTGGGCATTTAAAATGCTTTCTGAGCGTAAAGCGTGCAGGAAGAGAGAAAATAATGAGATAGTGGAACAAGGCGAAAGGGAACGCTGCTTTGCGATGTTGCTCCGACATGTTGGGCTGCACTCAACAACACTACTGTGACTTGCTCTATTCAACTTCCTTTCTATACTATGCCATTAACGTCCTTAATAAACGAAGTTTCCGCGCGTACTAGTCAAGTGCATCCCTGAAAAACTTCACGGCTCTTAATCAAGTATGTGTGGTTGAATTTCGAGTGTCATAGGACGACCCAGACGTCAGTAAACATGAAGAATTTACCCACCGCAACCGGTTCATTGCGTATGTCAGCAGTGAGTATCCTAATGTCAAAAAGAATATAGCAGAACAATACTTCGAAGTTACTGCAAAATATGGCTCATCCAGAGCGACTAGAAGACACTCCGTACAGTGGCCTGCATAACTGCTGAGCCCATCCTGAGCGAAAGCCAGAAGCGACTGAGGATGCAGGAAAACTGTCATGCAAGGCGATGCTATGTAGACAGATTTAAATTATACACTGAAATCAGCGGGTTTGTTCAAATAAGTGGGAATCCATGCCACGAATGATGTATGTGCTTTTCCCATTTCGCTTATTACGCCAACCGTGTGCCAAACATCCAAGAAATAGTGTGAAAACGCAAATAATGTATTCTTTGTAGACTGTGTGGCGAAATTTTTTAAATAATTCTAGCAGTCTTTGGATTACGCCGAAGACGACAAAAAGGGTAGGGAATCAGTCTAGAGAGCTAGAGAGTAGGCGGAATAGTCGTAGTAAATTTCAACAGCGCGCATTTCCTGTTCTCGATTTAAAAACCGTCACGCAACTGCACATTCAAAAACAAATGCGCATAGGTGAAACGCCTTAATAACACACTTCCGCAGAAATCTGCGAAACGCGCCTAGCACGCGGAAATTCTCTCTGCAGAAGAAAGTTTATTCGATAACTATGATGCACTATTGGAGTATCTTAAAGAATCCTTTCAAGCCTAGCACATTGCAAAACCCGGAGGAACCTTGACACTCAATCAAAACAAATATCTCTGCAAAAATCCTAGCCGAGGGAGGCTTGTTAAAGTGACGCCGGACGAATTATTAACTCTCGCAGCAATTCAAGAAGCGATTTCAGTTACACATTTATTAACCCGCAGAGTTTTCTATTCCTCTGTGCTGCTTTATAAATTCCTCACAAAACTACCACTCGTTCTCGCCCACCGAAACGACAGCTCTGTAATCAATCGCGTTCGTCGGAAGAAGTAATTCTTTCAGAAACAAAACTTCGACGACGGATTCATCACATTATATAAACTATAGCGCTCCAATATCCACTACTTTTCATTTCCTTCACGAACGAACTTCACAGCAGTATTGATTCGCTGGCCTAATTCTAGACTTCTTCGTCCTGGATTCTTCAAATTTCTCAAAAATCTCAGTTGGACGACAGGTGAAAAAATGAAAAGAGCCACAAAGCAATCACATTAAGCAGCTGTCATCACTGTTTCTTTCTCTGCTAAATTCAAAAAACCTGTTCGCTTGCATGCGAAAGAATGACTATCTCAATAGTTCAAGTCCATCTCGGAGCGGTGTTTTCAAGCCTCCGTTTTCACCGTTTATTTTAGCAAAGTATGAAACGATCTAATTGGAGCTGTTCTGCTCCAGAGTAGAAGAAAATATGCGAACATGCGAATATTATTACGCAAGGAGATGAGATAGAACCGTGACAATCCATTCGTCTGATGTATCTGTGTGCATTCTTTAGAAACAAAAAAGCTCTAAAATTTTCGATTCTTGAACTCTTTTGTGTCAGTTAAAAACTTCATAACTCAAATTTGGTTTTGGCCCATCATATGTGAAATCTACTGGAAGTGTAGTGACATTCCTGAGGTTTTGTCGATAGTGAAGGCGAAAGAGGAAATGAAACATTTTATGGGTGGAGGAAAGGTGGAGAGGGGGTATCAGCCAAGTGCCGCCAGCCTGAGACATAACAGCATAAAAAGAAATTCGGCGAGCAATGTGGTCAATGCTTAATCATTTTGCGAGCACTTCAATACACACTTTATTAAATGAATGGCGAAAATGTCCATATTATGTGAACGCTAGTTTCTTTCGCAACATAAACCCTGTGCCTCTCTGAAAGGAAAAAGCTTGCTTCTCCCCACTCCCCTCCACCCCCCCCCCCCCTCTTATTTTCCCCTCTCGGCACGTTTGATTCTGATGATTACCAAGAGTATAACGGATATAAGCGCATCAATCAACTCTGAGTTACTTTGTGGCATGGTTGCAAAAAAACCAAAAAACAGCGAAGACATCATCCAGGATGGCGGATAGATGGAGGAAAACGAAGAGGTTCATAATCGGTTGCGCTTGATCGATAACCCAGCATAGAAAATTGCTGAAAAATAAAGAGGATCGAAAAGAGTATTTAGATGAGCACGTAGATAAGAAGATTAGTGTTGATGGCTTATACAAAACCAGTCTGATATTGCGCACACCGCCCATGCAGACAACTGACTGAAATCAGTTTTGGAAAAGGCAATTCGCCCTAATCATCGGATTAACCGAAAAATTTTCTGCAAACTTCAACAAAAATACACAGTGGTATACTTCGAGCAATTACGCAGACCTTGCTCATGGTTATGCCAATATGCACTCGATGCTTTTTGCAAGCGGAGAAAGGATATATCTCTGAAGCATAAAACTCAATTCGTTCGAAAAATTAGCGTACTCATGTTCACAGGAGAGGGCAGAATAATCGAAACAATAGTTCCACATTATACCGACCAGCGTTCACCTACCAATCTCGTGGATGAAACCTTTTCTCTGAGGTGTAGAACGAAAATTCCGCCACCCCACGATGAGTTTTTTTTTTTGAGCGTTTGAGCCTTTTAAACTCTTTTCATGCCTGACGGGTCGCTGTGGAATAACGCGTAGGAGTTCAGCCTATAATATGAGTTATATTTGGCAAACAGAGTCCTGCCCCTAGCCGCTTCTGATTTGAGACTGCAGAGCAATTAATATATGTGCTCCGTTTAAATGCTGGAATTGGATTTGATAATCAAGCAGTTATGTAGGAAATAAGTTAAGGATTGTATTTTTAAAAGCCGGAGAATTTTCACAGTGTTAGGTGCTGCTATATAATTCGACAGGAATTGCTCATAATCGGATTAAACTGTAAAAAACTGGACGAAAAGCAATGCGTCTTACAGATCAATGCGCTTTCGCTTTGCATACATTTAACTTTCCAGCTATGGAGATAGTGCACAAATTTGCTCCGACCTATCTGCATATGCACCTAGCTGTTTTTTCAGGAACGCCAAAAACAAGGTGTCTCTGTATTTCAAATTTGTCCCACAATCTCGCCATTGCAAGTTCCATGTGTTGATATAGAACTGCAAAGGTCAGTTTGTTTTTAAATCTGCAAAGGGTTCATTTAGACTTGAATGCAGTTTGAAAAATGAGCTTTAACTGCAGTTATCAACGATGTGCTGGACAACGTTGCATGGCAGTTATCGCTTTGGATGGGCGAAGCAGGGCTTCAGAAAGCACCGTAAAAGGATCAGCGATTCATGTAAGCCAACGAATGATGGGTCCTAAGTCTTAATCAACAGATGAAAAATTAACCGTCAAAGAATGCACAACGCCAGCAAGGAGACTGACCGCGAATGGACGATTGTATCTCATATGAAAATGAAATAGCAAACGACTGGAAACTTCCTGCGAATATAGAACTTGTCAGATAATGTCGGTCTTCCACAGACGGACCGTACTGCGCAAAAGTGCATCATGTGCGGAATTACAGACGGAGGATCATATTTCCACTCTCATTCCGTTATTAAAGGGGTTGGTACCGCGATCATATAAATGAATTAAAAGTGATTTCGGTACTTAGCATTTTCTTTCAGGAAGGAGGTCGAATTCTTTGAAAGGTGCATGTAGATAACTGCGAAGCGCCAGTCTGCTCCTTATTCGGCGCACACCGGTGCTGTGCTGCTAAAACATAGAGCTTCTGAGATTAAGCCGTTCTTCAACGCATGAACCTTACTTATTATGTAGGAGCTTATCACTTACGATATTATGCAGGATTAGTATTTTCGAAAAGATGTCATGAATACGGTAATCTTTTACGAGTCACTGCTTTCAAAATGAACCAGCGAATACTTACATATGCAAGCAGCAGAAGCAGAACATGAAAACGTCCTCGCATATCAAAAAAATGCCTGACGATTGCAGCCAGCAATGCGGTAGCTTGGTGTTAATGTCGTCTTTATTCAAAAGGCACGTTTTTAGGAGATGTCGGAACGCCACCACTGGTAGGATAAGGTCGGGCAGGTCAGGATGATGGTTTCCGAGGCAGTTCCCAACACAGCCGCCGACGAAGACGGTATGGGAGAGGAGCCGTAAGAAGGGTGCACTACGCTACCCGTTTTGGATGGTGGCTCTCCTCTTTGCTGCTCTCTACGTGCGCGTTCGTCCAGTCCAACCAACGATCAGCAGCCGCAAACCGCTTGCGCAACCTTCAGATAACCTGTTTGTTGACAGGCACCCGGGCAGCATTATGGTGCCTGTCGCTTCACACACTTGCACATCGCTCGCTCCTCTTTCGTGTACCAGAAACTCGTAAAAATCGGCAACAGCCTCTCACGAACATGCTGTTATCGTCTGCTATCGTTGTTAACGTTAAGCACAAAACTAGCTCCAATTAGCTCCACCTTGTCTATAATAAGCCCGTAACATGCAAACTTCCATACATACACACGCACATGCTCGCGCTTGTACTGATTTATTTCGCTGCGGTTTTTTTCAGCTGGCTGGAATGAGCGAGAGGCACAAGCGATTGCTTTTTTCGGATCCACATTGAGCATATACAGACACCTGTCCCGTGTAAAATGACAACGCCGGTGTCGTGAGAAGAATCATCCGCCGCTACCAAGACCACTGCTTCGGGACGTAGCGACTCAGTGAAAGGGGTCATAGATACAAATTCATGGATTCGTTTGAAGCTGTCGTTTTAAGCCGTTATTAGAACTTCACTTCGATTTCTTATCTCCGGCGAGTGAAGCATCAAGAGCTGCGCTAGATGCTCCGATTTCCCTGGAGACATTCCAAAAGGACCGAGAACTGCAATGGAATTATTGAAGATGGTAGAAGTTTGTGTGTGCTGATATCATCTGAATTGCACTGATCAGCCAAGAATCCACCTTTAGTGACAACATACCTGAGGCGGTTAGTGTAGCGGTTTGGGGTTTTCGTTCGTCCGAACGCAAGTGAAATCCTATCTTTGTGATTATGTTCAAAAAAACACCGAGACTACGTTGATTTATCCTCCAGGGCAGCTTATGGTGAAATGCCGTGAAAGTACGTGGTCGCTGTTTGGAAGTTCGCAAGGGTGGCATCCACGAGCAACTAAAAGGTCTCCTATTTCTCTTAAAGCGGTAGCTGGCTGTACTGTCAGATACCGGGATGCATCCTGAGTGTTATCAACCGCTGTGATTGACCGTTGTGCTTAAAAAGGCATGGAAAAAAATATCAGCCTATGCAAAATCTTTCAAGATTTTATCGAGCAAAGCCTTCAGGTATTAGAGACAGCTTTACTGATCTTAGCAGAAATGGCAAGGCATATGAGCAGGATGTGCCGACGTCTTGGCGAAGACGGTAGCAGCGGCCTAGTTAGAGTTGACAGTTCTTGAGATGACGTTGTTTATTTTGAGTTGGTTTGCCCATGTTGAATGTACAAGTTGCACTGTTCCAGAGTTTTCTCGAGGCGTTCATTTCAACAGCGATGGTGATACTTAAACATCCAATTCAGCCTCATTAGTACCTATCTGATGTTTGTTGTGCTTACATGAAGCTATACGGAAATCCAAAAGACGACTTTGCAATGTACGCGGAGTCATGTGCAAGGGCAAGCCTAACTATCTCATCTTCTGTGTCGACTGCATATAAACAACGGCCTCTTTTACGGAATTGAACTTCTCGTAAGGTCTAGGCAGATCATACCCACATAGTCGAGGCTCTTAAAAACTGACTGTTAGGCAAAACTGTGATCCCATTAACAAAGCTTCTATTTCGTTTTAACATTTCAAGTGACAAAGATGACGTTTAAGCCTGCTTCAAGTCTTCAGAAGACTATCATCGACGACAGTACGTCGCGATACACAGCACACATATTAGCCGTTTAATAAATTCGCATACATCTCCTCCAGCTTCTAATATCATGGAAGAGTCACATTTCAGTAGGGAGTCGACAAAACCCCGCTCAGCACATTTAGTCGGAGGCTAGGATGGGTTTTCCCAAAAGATACCTCAAGCAAACCCAGTGCTAAATGTTCAGCGAGCAGAAACATATGTTCACCCAAACACAATTATCAAGTTAGCTAACATCGAATTTGCTGAACTTCAGTAACTCCATGCCTGCGATGTGTGCTTGCAATTCAATTCACAAGTCGACAGTAGACCTGCTATGCCTGTAGATTAAAGTGTTTTGCAAATCCAATCAGTTTTCTAGGCTGGCTTAAAACATGTAAACATCGACATAACATCCGCGAAATGTTTGTTTTAGGTAGCTGATTACAATACAGTTTCCAAAGTGGTTTTCGCACATGGACCATGAGCAGAGTTTGGATCTAATGAACAACCGGATCTGGCAAAAGATCCACGAATTTAAGGAGCTGAAGCCACAGCCGTTGGCTGCACTACTGACTGTTGCACATCATCGGCGGTTATTTGTATCGCCTCTGCAGCAGCAATGAGCACCTGTGCAGTATCAACGCGTACCGAAGTCGATACAGCCGCTTTGATTTCTCATGGACAGCAGAATGAGTCACAATGAGTAACGGAAATAAGTACTTGTTGAAAACTTACAATGAGCAACAAGTATCCGCAAAGTCACAAGCATGCGCCACCATTGTCGATGATTCGAGTAGCTGCTTCTACCAAGATCTGTTTTTTGGACAGGGATTTGTGAAAAATGGTGATGTACAAAAGGGTTTTCTTGTGACCGTTTGTGTGCATATGCGTGCGTGCATTTATGTATATGTGCTTGAAAGCTGTGTAATATGAAAGCAGCCTGCTTTACACTATATGACTTCAGTTCTATCGGCATAATGTGAGGATTAACATGGGTCACAAGAAATGATGTGGAAAGACGTCACACAGTGCTTCCACTTGTTCGCCTGGAAAAACGATTCGTTTAATTGAAGAGCAACTTTTGAAGATTATGCGATAAGATAAACTTTGCGTCAAAAAGATATTTGAACTGCTGCGAAAGGAAATCTGAAAGATTCAGTACTTGAAACGTGAAACAAGCGTTCGGCACAAAAATGGAAATTAGTCACGAAAAACATTGCAAAGTTTAAAAGGGATTCATTTTTGTAATGAATCCTGTTGCAGGAGTTTTTATCACTGCAATGCTGAGATAGCAATACTGTTACAGAACTGTAATTACAGCAGTGTAACGGGAAAAGCAACAAAGATTGCTGCAAATAAACCGCAAGCACCTTTTTCCTTGTCTGTGAGATTCAGTGTCCAGCAAAAAGTAAAAAGCAACTGTTCGGAACACAACATAGATCAAATAATATTTTCGTCAGCATTTAAACTGATTTTGTTCCCTTAAGAGAGCAACTGTGCACGAAATCGGGGGGTTCGGGTTTGAGGGCTGTTGCCTTTGGCCCCTCATTGGCTGTTGCCTTGCATTGGTTCGGGTTTGAGTTCTG